>CM065731.1:621362-638862 GCA_033310375.1 Conus canariensis
TCTCTCTCTCTCTCTCTCTCTCTCTCTCTCTCTCTCTCTGTGTGTGTGTGTGTGTGTGGTGTGGTGTGTGTGTGTGCAACAATTTCCAGCCATCGATATCCATGTATTCTATCAGTTGGGCAGGATCAAATTTTTCTTGAGAACTGATGCCAGGGCATTGTTTGAAACCTACATGTATTCTCTTAAATAAGAATTTGCGCAACACTACTTGAATTTGCTAATGCATGTGCCATAGAATCTTTCACGTTCTGTTGTCATGCAAGATGTGTTTCTGCAGAAAAAAAAAAAATGTATTCAACCCGACAAATTTTTCAGTCAACATTTTCTGTAAATCCTGGATATCCAGACACATTTCAGGTTCCAATTCCAGGAATAGGTCGGTGTAATTCAGGCATTTCGTAGGTTTATGTTATACCATATTGTTTACAGGTGAAAAACGCATTTCAACGAGGTCATGGCAATGTCGTGGAATAAGCATTTAACAGCAGTTCCTGATAAGGCATATCACACAGTAAAATACCAAACATTTTAACCCTTCCACTTCACTGCTTAACCGTTGCACAAATGAATATTAGATTATAGGCAGCTGTTTGGTTTTTTTTTTGCACTCGTCTATTCCCATCATTGCACTGTACAGATCCAAATTAGGATATTTTTTATGTGTTTGTTAACTTCGTTTGTTTTTATTTGTTTCTTTTTGTTTTCTCTTTGTCCGTTTTAAAAACAAAATTAGTTAGGAGTTTGAAAAGCGTCTGTCCACTTCCAGTAGTTGTTTGACTGTCCGTTACTCTCTATCAGCTGTCCCTGTTACTCTCTATCAGCTGTCCCTATTACTCTCTATCAGCTGTCCCTGTTACTCTCTATCAGCTGTCCCTGTTACTCTCTATCATCTGTCCTTATTACTCTATATCAGCTGTCCCTGTTACTCTCTATCAGCTGTCCTTATTACTCTCTATCAGCTGTCCCTATTACTCTCTATCAGCTGTCCTTATTACTCTCTATCAGCTGTCCCTGTTATTCTCTATCAGCTGTCCCTGTTACTCTCTATCAGCTGTCCCTGTTACTCTCTATCAGCTGTCCCTATTACTCTCTATCAGCTGTCCCTGTTACTCTCTATCAGCTGTCCTTATTACTCTCTATCAGCTGTCCCTATTACTCTCTATCAGCTGTCCCTGTTACTCTCTATCAGCTGTCCTTATTACTCTCCATCAGCTGTCCCTGTTACTCTCTATCAGTTGTCCCTATTACTCTCTATCAGCTGTCCCTGTTACTCTCTATCAGCTGTCCCTGTTACTCTCTATCAGCTGTCCCTGTTAATTCCCTATCAGCTGTCCCTATTACTCTCTATCAGTTGTCCTTATTACTCTCTATCAGCTGTCCCTGTTACTCTCTATCAGCTGTCCCTGTTACTCTCTATCAGCTGTCCCTGTTACTCTCTATCAGCTGTCCTTATTACTCTCTATCAGCTGTCCCTGTTATTCTCTATCAGCTGTCCCTGTTACTCTCTATCAGCTGTCCCTGTTACTCTCTATCAGCTGTCCCTGTTAATTCCCTATCAGCTGTCGCTATTACTCTCTATCAGCTGTCCCTGTTACTCTCTATCAGCTGTCCCTGTTACTCTCTATCAGCTGTCCCTATTACTCTCTATCAGCTGTCCCTGTTACTCTCTATCAGCTGTCCCTGTTGTTGTCTATCAGCTGCGCTGTTCATTGCCTCATGATGCCAAGTGGGAGAAATGTTTCGCTTGACAAAAACAGATCAAGGCATGAATTCACACACGCAATGGCGCCGAAAGCTGTTTTTTTTTTTTCAAAAGGTTGACGGGAAGCAGGTGGAATGCTGCGTTGTATGCTTATTTCATTGCGTAGTAATGTTACGCGACTCCCTTAAGACACTGGTAGCTTGTTTTGAAACACACTCGCACATTTCTGATAATCTCGAACTACAGAATCTTCAGGTAAAAGTTGTTTGCACGTTTCACATTCATTCATTACACGTACAGTCACAGTAAACAAACAAAGCATCACCTATCGTGTGCTGTTTTCTTTGTTTGTTTATTCATTTTTCACACATACGATGTCACGATAAATAAGCGTTATGATTACTATACTGTCGTATTGTTTCTGGTTGATTTGATTCTCTCCATACATTTCTGCTGTCTAAAGGGACATGATCCAAATTACGTGTGTTATTAATAAACACATTAGGAAAAAGAAATAAAAAGCATGGTATTACTTCCCTAGCTGTATTCTTGTCCCTGTCTTTCTGACTGTCTGTCCGTCGGTCGTTCCGTCCAGCCGTCTCTCTCTCTCTCTCTCTCTCTCTCTCTCTCTCTCTCTCTCCAAGATTAAGGATAGCGACAGATTTAAATTCTATCGCTGTTTCAAATTACTTCCACGCCGTGAACAATACTTATCAATAATAACCATTAACAATTTTAGATCAGCACTTACCAGATTCAGATTAGGCATAATTTTTTTCTTCACATTTTTATTCACAAGATGAACAATAAATATTATTAGATTAGGCATAAATGATTTAAAGATAAATAGACGCTACAGGAAAAATGATTCTGAAGATTTGCAGTGCCCATTTTGTAAGAATAGTGATAATGAGCAACATTTTTTTCTTTCGATGCGAAGCTTACGCATTACTTAGAGATAAATATATATCAAAGCATTGAAAGGTTAACTGGTCAACCGAGGTAAAGTGCCGACATTTATTGTGTAGTGAGGAAATCAGAGTCATTCGTGATGTAGCTGTGTATATTTTTTACGCACTGAGGCACAGGGAAGAACATATTATTGCTACAAATTTAAGTTGATTCCTATCATCCATCTGTTTGGAGAGCCACTACATTGTATACGTGTACCCATGTTTACAGGCTGGAGGCCTAACATTAAAACATTCTCTCTCTCTCTCTTCTCTCTCTCTCTCTCTCTCTCTCTCTCTCTCTCTCTCTCTCTCTCTCTCTCTCTCTCTCTCAAGAGAACTGTCCTATCGATGGTGAATTTGGTGGTGGTGTGTGAGCATTGTACGAGAAATAGTTCTACGTGGCTACCTTTTTCATTAAAAAAAACACCCTTCCTAATTTTTCATCTTCCTTCCTAATTTTCAGTTAGGTAAATAGTATCCTTCGTATTTCCTTTCTTTCTTTCGTTCTCTCTTTTACACGATCTCAGTTTTACCTCGCAGGTTATTCTTCGTATTTTCATTACAAAGGTCAGATGGAAAAAGGGGAAAAACTGTCTATACTCGCTTGTTTATTACCATGAAAAGTAAGATATAATCACTATCACCACAATCATCACCACCACCACCACCACCACCACCACACCACCACCACCACCACCACCACCACCACCACCATCATCATGTCTTCCGGTCATTCCGTCTCATTATTACTCGCTTGTTTATTACCATAAGAAATAACGCATACTCACTGTCACCACTACCACCACCACAACCACCACACCACTACCATTACCACCACCACCATCATCATCATGTCTTCCGGTTATTCTGTCTCATCATTACTCGCTTGTTTATTATCATAAGAAATAACGCATAATCACTATCACCACCACAACCACCACCATCATCATGTCTTCTGGATATTCTGTCTTACTTGTATTTTAAAAAAAAAACAAACAAAAACTCCTACAGGAGGACGTTACTTTGGCTGCCAATATGATGTAACGATCTCAGTGTTAATGAAAGTGCTAAATAAAGTAAGCTTGCTCTCCACTCTGGAGGATGTCACGCTGACTGCCAGTATGATGTAACGATCTCAGGTGTTAATGAAAGTGCTAAATAAAGCAAGCTTGCCATTGACTCGACGACAGAGATTGTCTTCACTTTGTAATCTGTAAACGAGAGACAAGGCCAGCTACTGATTATGATCTGGCACTTGGTTGGTACTTAGCATCCTGTCCTTATTACCGTCAGCTAAAGAAGGCCAGTGTGTTTTCTGAAGTGGGTCGATGTGTCGAGAATTGCGCGGTGTGTCGACTAATTCGCACATCATTTCTTTTGCGTATTTCTTCTCTTGTTCTTCTTGTTCTTGTGCTATGTTTTGTGCCTGTTCTTCTTTTTCTACGTTCTTTTTTTCTTGTTTTCATTTTCTTCTTTCTTTCTTCCTTTCTTTCTTTCTTCCTTTCTTTTTTTCCCTCTTATTCTTCTTCTTCTTTGAATAATCACACACAGGCGCTCGCACGCACGCACGCACGCACGCACGCACGCACGCACGCACGCACGCACGCACGCACGCACGCACACACACACACACAGAAACAGACAGAAAGAGAGAGAGAGAGAGAGAGAGAGACAGACAGACAGACAGACAGACAGACAGACAGACAGACAGACAGACAGACAGACACAGACACACACACACACACACACACACACACACACACAGAAGACAGACAGACAGACACACAGACAACAGACATACACAGATACACAGACACAGGGACAGACAAGACAGGCAAAGGAACTGATTCGGGAATGCTGGCACAGAACGGTCAGTGTGAGAAAGAAAGCGACATCCAAATTCCAAATGGAGAAGGAAATCGACAGTGAAAATCCCATTCCCTTCTAAGTCTCGTCTCCAGACACCGTCTCCATGCATCACACATTCCAGTGCATTTCACCGAGTGTTGATAGGCCAGTGGAGGATCCAGAGGGGAAAGGGAAGAAATGGGGGATATGTGTTGAGAGGCGAACTTTTCTCATGATGGAGTCTGCCGAATGCAGTAAAGGCGCTACTGCAGACTAAAAAGAGAGAGAGAGAGAGAGAGAGAGAGAGAGAGAGAGAGAGAGAAGGTGAGAGAGAGAGGGAGAGGGAGAGGACATACAGACAGAGACAGAGAGAGACAGACAGACAGACAGAGACACAGAAACAGAGACAGACAGACAGACAGAGAAGAGAGAGAGAGAGAGAGAGAGAGAGAGAGAGAGAGGATGAGAGAGAGGGAGAGGGTGAGAAAGAGAGAAAGAGAGAGAGAGAGACAGACAGACAGAGACAGTGAGAGAGAGACAGTCAGACAGAGCCAGAGAGATAGGAACGGAAACAGAGAGAGAGAGAGAGAGAGAGAGTGTGTGTGTATGTGTGTGTGTGTGTGTGGTGTGTGTGTATGTGTGTGTGTGTGTGTGTGTGTGTGTGTGTGTGTGTGTGTGTGTGTGTGTGTGTGTGTGTGTGTGTGTGTTCATAAAAAAAGATATCTGTAGTTTCCATTATGGACGAAAATGCACACGTCATAGCAGAGTATGAAGAATGTCGTTAAACTGCGACTATGTATCCTGACCCATCGAAGCTGGCATGAAAAATGCGTCCTAGCGGAGGTAATACAAAGGAGTTGTTTGTTTGCTGTTTGAACTCCCCCCCCCCCCCCCCCACCACACACACACACACACGCATTTTTTTGTTTTTATAAGTTTCTGTTGTCCTAAGTAGCTGTAACTTCAACATAACAAATTATCTACCATCACGCCTATTAACTCGAGATACACTACTGAAAAAAAACGTTACTATTTCCAAAACAGATAGTTGGAAGAATGCTCTGAATGATTTTAACGTTTCTTTTCTGTTGTTAGAATACAGTTCACTCATGCACACTAATTATACATTTAATACGTGATACGTTTATCAGTTTATGAACATGTTTTTGAAAGTTTGATATGATGAATCATCAGTAATAAAGAAAGAAAGATCACGACCAGCCGCCGTGGCGTAGTGGTTAGCGTCGCGGACTCCCGGCTGGGAGGTCGTGGGTTCGAATCCCATCAGAGTCATGTGGGTTTTTCTGCCCCGACCGGCTCCTACCCAGAGTTGAGTTTGCTGCGGACTCAGTTGGGAAGACTGGGACCACACAGTCGAGTTTCATCCACTTAATGGATGCGTTTCTGAGAGTGTTGCTCAAATTTTCTGACCAACACTGCAGGTGCCTGTATCTCTCGGGCCTGGTTGACGCCGGGATATATTATGAAAGGAAGCGTAGAGCACAGCCCTGTCATGTAGTCTCAGACCGAAATGGAAATCCGTAGCATCATCTTAATCATCCTCATTCTCATCGATCAGCATTAAAAAAAAAAGTCTCAAATTCTGTGGCCCTTCATGCCCTGCTCTCATGGTGACCTCAGTTTCGATGTCCT
This sequence comes from Conus canariensis, assembly GCA_033310375.1. Classification (NCBI taxonomy): domain Eukaryota; kingdom Metazoa; phylum Mollusca; class Gastropoda; order Neogastropoda; family Conidae; genus Conus; species Conus canariensis. The sequence goes on from CM065731.1 coordinate 627,519, forward strand.
CTCCACGTCTGTGGCCTTGGTTTGGTTCCGTCGGGGTCACCGGTATCGGCGGGTCCATGGGGGCTGTCGTTGGACGGACGTGGTGGCGCCCTCCGGAGGGAGAGCTCACTCACGCCGGCTCCGCAACTAAGCCATTATTGTCGTCAGTAGGGGGCTTAGTAGGTGGTGTCCTGCGTATGTTAGATCAGAACAGGCGCCACTGAACACCACCGAAGTGACTCGGCAACAGTGCAGTGTCTTCTCCGGTGGGTTGCCTCTGGACGACTTGACATTGACTGCTCCCTGTGGATTGTCGGTACCGGGGCTGCGGCGGGGCTGACCAGGCTGTGGCTGTGGACGGGGTGTCGGAATGAGCGGCGTGTGTGCACTGCCTCTGAGGTGGCGCAGAGGTTGGGACAGCAAAAAAAAAAAAAAAAAGAAAGATCACAGATGGTTCTGATGACAAGTGATGAATTATTCACATCAAGAAGAAACACAACTGTGCAAATAGTACAAACTATCTGTGAGGATGCTCAGAAGATTTGAAAATAGGAAAAAACAAACAAAACCAAAATCTTCGACGTTTTGGGCATAGACCGTCTTCAGACTGATGACATAAAATGAAAGACAAATGATTACGTATAGGCAGAGGTATGAAAACATTATATAAACGGACGAATACGTATTTAAATGTGTGTGTGTGTGTGTGTGTGTGTGTGTGTGTGTGTGTGTGTGTGTGTGTGTGTGTGTGTGTGTTCTGTATTGTTTTTTCCAAATCTTCTGAGTATCCTCAAAGATAGTTTGTATTGCTGACAGAAAATCGGTGGTCAAAAATCATTTCAATTGGGCAAAGACTGCTTTGTGGTATAGCACTGTTTTACACGAGGACACCAGAAAATGAATATCATGCTGCACAAACGCTTTGCTGACGACGCTTAATAAAAGAGTTGACTTAGTAGTTGAACTTTCAAAAGCTGTGAGCATCGAAAATAAATCATAGTCAGTTGTATTGAGCAGCTTTGGTAAACCGATAAAGAGTGCTCCAGTGAAGTGAGCATTAAAAACATGTTATTGTCACCTGTCCCTACGATTTATTAACACTACTCAACATGGATTTGTGTCTGTACCATTTGATAGCGGCCTGTCCCTATGATTTATCAACACTACTCAACATGGATTTGTGTCTATACCATTTGATAGCTGCCTGTCCCTATGATTTATTAACACTACTCAACATGGATGTGTGTCTGTACCATTTGATAGCTGCCTGTCCCTATGATTTATTAACACTACTCAACATGGATTTGTGTCTGTACCATTTGATAGCCGCCTGTCCCTATGATTTATTAACACTACTCAACATGGATTTGTGTCTATACCATTTGATAGCCGCCAGTCCCTATGATTTATTAACACTAATCAACATGGATTTGTGTCTATACCATTTGATAGCTGCCTGTCCCTATGATTTATTAACACTAATCAACATGGATTTGTGTCTATACCATTTGATAGCCGCCTGTCCCTATGATTTATTAACACTACTCAACATGGATTTGTGTCTATACCATTTGATAGCCGCCGGTCCCTATGATTTATTAACACTAATCAACATGGATTTGTGTCTGTACCATTTGATAGCCGCCTGTCCCTATGATTTATTAACACTAATCAACATGGATTTGTGTCTATACCATTTGATAGCCGCCTGTCCCTATGATTTATTAACACTAATCAACATGGATTTGTGTCTGTACCATTTGATAGCTGCCTGTCCCTATGATTTATTAACACTAATCAACATGGATTTGTGTCTATACCATTTGATAGCCGCCTGTCCCTATGATTTATTAACACTAATCAACATGGATTTGTGTCTGTACCATTTGATAGCCGCCTGTCCATGTGATGTAATAACACTGCACAACATGTACATGTAACATATGTTAATCACCTGTCCATATAATATGTCAATACTGCCTAGCATGAATCTGCATATGTAACATTTTATACCACCTGGGCATATGGTTTATTAACACTGCATAGCTGAATATGTTTATGTAACATTTGATAGCCACCTGGTCATGTAACTTATCAACATGCACGGCATGAATATGTTTATTAACATTTAATAGTCACCTGGTCATATGATTCATTTACACTGCACAGCTGAATATGTTTATGTAACATTTATGTGTGTGTGTGTGTGAGAGAGAGAGAGAGAGAGAGAGAGAGAGAGAGAGAGAGAGAGAGAGAGAGAGAGAGAGAGAGAGAGAGAGAGAGAGAGAAGGTTTGACGAATTTTCATAGCCTGAGAGGGTGCAAAACAGAATATAGTCCGTTGATCTCGCGCCGTTGCTAAACCGGCAGAGATTGCTCCAGTGAAGTCATCATTGTAAACATTTGATCGCCACCTGTCCATATGATTGATTTATTAACACTACACAACACGGATTTATGTCTGTAACATTTGATCGCCACCTGTCCTCAACACGCATGTGTTACCGTCACATTTGATCGCCAACTGTCCCTATGATTGATTTATTAACACTACACAACACGGGTTTGTGTCTGTACCATTTGATCGCCACCTGTCCATATGATTTATGAACACTACTCAACACGGATTTATGTCTGTGCGCGCGCGCGCGCGCGCGCGCGCGTGTGTGTGTGTGTGTGCTTTGTGACGCGCATGTATGTGTGTGTGTGTGTGTGTGTGTGTGTGGTGTGTGTGTGTGTGTGTGTGTGTGTGTGTGTGTGTGTGTGTGTGTGTGTGTGTGTGTGTGTGTGTGTGATAAACCCTCACGTTCGCTAAGTGTCCAATGGTTTGTTTGTCGCAGAAAAATACATTTCATGCTCCTGTCTTTCGTGAAAATGGATGTAAGTGATAACAGAGAAAGGAGAATGTTATACAGTTGTGGTTTTAGCATTTCCATCCTGATGTGCTGTTGTGGCATGGAAGAACCGATTCCCGGCAATGATGTTAACGAAGTGATTCTTTTATTCCGGTCTGAAAGCGTTTTCTAACCCTTGGCTTGGTCGATATGATTATTCGAAAACTGGTGGTTCTTTGCCATTATGCGTATGAACTGTAATACTCAATTCAATTGTTTTTAGTACAGTCAGAAGAAAACTGTAAGTTTTAATATTTCTGTCACGTTCTTAGTAAATGCTTCGTCTACGTGCATTGGATAGCATGTTCATGTTTAAATCTGTCCACTTGATCTGCATAATTATTAACATTTTGCTGAAAAAAAATGATGAGATGAATGAATGGTTGTAAAAACTAACCAATGAATGAATGGTTGTAAAAACTAACCAATGAATGAATGGTTGTAAAAACTAACCAAACAGAAAAAAACAAAAACGCAGAATGCTCTGACGAAAGAAAAAGAAAGCAGTAACTCATTCACATAAAGGGAAATGGATGGAGAGTGACTATTAGTGATATAGAATCATCTTGCTAAGCAGGTTCAGAATATTTGTTGTCTGCACACAGTATTGCTCAGGACGGTCAGAAAAAGAAGCAGCTGACGACACAATGTCTGTCAAAATTCATAGGTTGAGAGCTTGCAGGAGTGCTAGAGTATGATCAATTGTATGGAAAGCCTTAGCCAAAATCTATAAAGAGGGCTCTAGGGAATCAATCATTGTTAATATTTAACAGCCTGCTGTCAACAGGATTTATTAACGCTGTGCGGTGTGGATGGCTGTCTCTCTGAAACATCAGCAGTTAGTGTGGGGGACATCACGATGTGTAATGTGAGACACAAACTGTAGCTTGGTGTGTCGTTCAACAGGTTTGAAATGAATTGTACGAAAGGCGGGGGGGAGAGAGAGAGAGAGAGAGAGAGAGAGAGAGAGAGAGAGAGAGAGAGAGAGAGAGAGAGAGAGAGAGACTGTGCAACTGGTCACAGCGTGGTTGTTTAATATTGGCTCCCTTCCTTTTCGTATTTTACTTCTCTGATCATAGATATGATAGACATTTTCCATGTGGAGAAAAGAGAGAGACAGAGAGAAAGAGAGAGGGGAGGGGGAGGGAGAGAGGGAGAAGGAGGGGAGAGAGAGAGAGAGAGAGAGAGAGAGAGAGAGAGAGACAGACAGACAGACAGACAGACAGACAGACAGACACACAGACAGACAAACAGAGAGAGAGAGAGAGAGAGAGAGAGAGAGAGAGAGAAGAGGGGCGTTGAGTGTGAGTGTACGCGCACGTGCGCGCACGCGAGTGTGTGTGTGTGTGTGTGTGTGTGCGCGCGCGCGCGCGCGCGCGCGCGCGCGCGCGCGCGTGTGTGTGTGTGTGTGTGTGTGTGTGTGTGTGTGTGTGTGTGTGTGTGTGTGTGAACATTGAATGTGAAGTCTATTTGAGAAGGTATAGTTGTGGATGGATGTAGTTACTGGCTGGGTGGCCTGTGGTAGATGGATGTAGTGACTGGTTGGGTGGCCTACTGTGGATGGATGTAGTGACTGGTTGTGTGGCCTGTGGTAGATGGATGTAGTGACTGGTTGGGTGGCCTCTTGTGGATGGATGTAGTGACTGGTTGGGTGGCCTGTTGTAGATGGATGTAGTGACTGGTTGGGTGGCCTGTGGTAGATGGATGTAGTGACTGGTTGGGTGGCCTGTGGTAGATGGATGTAGTGACTGGTTGGGTGGCCTGTGGTAGATGGATGTAGTGACTGGTTGGGTGGCCTGTGGTAGATGGAATGTAGTTACTGTTGGTGGCCTGTGTGTAGATGGATGTAGTGACTGGTTGGGTGGCCTGTGGTAGTGGATGTAGTTGACTGGTTGGGTGGCCTGTTGTGGATGGATGTAGTGACTGGTTGGTGGCCTGTGGTAGATGGATGTAGTGACTGGTTGGTGGCCTGTGGTAGATGGATGTAGTGACTGGTTGGGTGGCCTGTGGTAGATGGATGTAGTGACTGGTTGGTGGCCTGTGGTAGATGGATGTAGTGACTGGTTGGGTGCCTGTTGTGATGGATGTAGTGACTGGTTGGGTGGCCTGTGTGTAGATGGATGTAGTGACTGGTTGGGTGGCCTGTGGTGATGAATGTAGTTACTGGCTGGGTGGCCTGTGGTAGATGGATGTAGTACTGGTGGGTGGCCTGTGGTAGATGGATGTAGTACTGGCTGGGTGGCCTGTGGTAGATGGATGTAGTGACTGGTTGGGTGGCCTGTGGTAGATGGATGTGTGACTGGTTGGGTGGCCTGTTGTGGATGGATGTAGTGACTGGTTGGGTGGCCTGTTGGTGGATGGATGTAGTGACTGGTTGGGTGGCCTGTTGTAGATGGATGTAGTGACTGGTTGGGTGGCCTGTGGTAGATGGATTAATGACTGGTTGGGTGGCCTGTGGTAGATGGATGTAGTTACTGGTTGGGTGGCATGTGGTAGATGGATGTAGTTACTGTTTGGGTGCCCTGTGGTAGATGGATGTAGTGACTGGTTGGGTGGCCTGTGGTAGATGGATGTGGTGACTGGTTGGGTGGCCTGTTGTGGATGGATGTAGTGACTGGTTCGGTGGCCTGTGGTAGATGGATGTAGTGACTGGTTGTGGTGGCCTGTGGTAGATGGATGTAGTTACTGGTTGGGTGGCCTGTGGTAGATGGATGTAGTGACTGGTTGGGTGGCCTGTGGTAGATGGATGTAGTGACTGGTTGGGTTGCCTGTTGTGGATGGATGTAGTGACTGGTTGGGTGGCCTGTGGTAGATGGATGTAAGGACTGGTTGGGTGGCCCTGTGGTTGATGATGTAGTACTGGTGGGTGCCTGTGGTAGATGGATGTAGTACTGCTGGTGGCCTGTGGTAGATGAATGTAGTACTGCTGGTGGCCTGTGGTAGATGGATGTAGTTACTGGTTGGGTGGCCTGTGGTAGATGGATGTGTGACTGGTTGGGTGGCCTGTGTGGATGGATGTAGTGACTGGTTGGGTGGCCTGTGTGGATGAGTGTAGTGACTGGTTGGGTGGCCTGTTGGTAGATGGTGTAGTGACTGGTTGGGTGGCCTGTGTAGATGGATGTATGACTGGTTGGGTGGCCTGTGTAGATGGATAGTTACTGGATGGTGGCTGTGGTAGATGGATGTAGTTGACTGTTGGTGCTGTGGTGATGGATGTAGTGACTGGTTGGGTGGCCTGTGTAGATGGATGTGATGACTGGTTGGGTGGCCTGTTGTGGATGGATGTAGTGACTGGTTGGGTGGCCTGTGGTGATGGATGTAGTGACTGGTTGGGTGGCCTGTTGTGATGGATGTATGTTGACTGGTATGGGTGGCCTGTGGTAGAATGGATGTAGTGACTGGTTGGGTGGCCTGTGGTAGATGGATGTAGTGACTGTTGGGTGGCCTGTGTGTGGATGTAGTGACTGGTTGGTGGCCTGTTGTAGATGGATGTAGTGACTGGTTGGGTGGCCTGTTGTGGATGGATGTAGTGACTGGGTAGGTGGCCTGTGGTAGATGGATGTAGTGACTGGTTGGGGGGCCTGTGGTAGATGGATGTAGTGACTGGGTGGGTGGCCTGTTGTGGATGGATGTAGTGACTGGTTGGGGGGCCTGTGGTAGATGGATGTGGTGACTGGGTGGGTGGCCTGTTGTGGATGGATGTAGAGAATTGTTGGGTGGCCTGTTGTGGATGGATGTAGTGACTGGTTGGGGGGCCTGTGGTAGATGGATGTAGTGACTGGTTGGGTGGCCTGTGGTAGATGGATTTAATGACTGGTTGGGTGGCCTGTGGTAGATGGATGTAGTTACTGGTTGGGTGGCATGTGGTAGATGGATGTAGTTACTGTTTGGGTGCCCTGTGGTAGATGGATGTAGTGACTGGTTGGGTGGCCTGTGGTAGATGGATGTGGTGACTGGTTGGGTGGCCTGTTGTGGATGGATGTAGTGACTGGTTGTGTGGCCTGTGGTAGATGGATGTAGTGACTGGTTGTGTGGCCTGTGGTAGATGGATGTAGTGACTGGTTGGGTGGCCTGTGGTAGATGGATGTAGTGACTGGTTGGGTGGCCTGTGGTAGATGGATGTAGTGACTGGTTGTGTGCCCTGTGGTAGATGGATGTAGTGACTGGTTGGGTGGCCTGTTGTGGATGGACGTAGTGACTGGTTGGGTGGCCTGTGGTAGATGGATGTAGTTACTAGTTGGGTGGCCTGTGGTAGACGGTGGTAGTGATTGGTTGGGTGGCCTGTGGTAGATGGATGTAGTTACTGGTTGGGTGGCCTGTGGTAGACGGATGTAGTGACTGGTTGGGTGGCCTGTGGTAGATGGATGTAGTGACTGGTTGGGGGGCCTATTGTGGATGGATGTAGTGACTGGTTGGGTGGCCTGTGGTAGATGGATGTAGTGACTGGTTGGGTGGCCTGTTGTAGATGGATGTAGTGACTGGTTGGGGGGGGGGGGGGCTGTGGTAGATGGATGTAGTTACTGGTTGGGTGGCCTGTGGTAGATGAATGTAATTACTAGTTGTGTGGCCTGTGGTAGATGGATGTAGTGACTGGGTGGGTGGCCTGTTGTGGATGGATGTAGTGACTGGTTGGGGGCCTGTTGTGGATGGATGTAGTGACTGGTTGGGTGGCCTGTGGTAGATGGATGTAGTGACTGGGTGGGTGGCCTGTTGTGGATGGATGTAGTGAATGGTTGGGTGGCCTGTTGTGGATGGATGTAGTGACTGGTTGGGTGGCCTGTGGTAGATGGATGTAAGGACTGGTTGGGTGGCCTGTGGTTGATGAATGTAGTTAGTGGCTGTGTGGCCTGTGGTAGATGGATGTAGTTACTGGCTGGGTGGCCTGTGGTAGATGAATGTAGTTACTGGCTGGGTGGCCTGTGGTAGATGGATGTAGTGACTGGTTGGGTGGCCTGTGGTAGATGGATGTAGTGACTGGTTGGGTGGCCTGTGGTAGATGGATGTAGTGACTGGTTGGGTGGCCTGTGGTAGATGGATGTAGTGACTGGTTGGGTGGCCTGTTGTGGATGGATGTAGTTACTGGTTGGGTGGCCTGTTGTGGATGGATGTAGTGACTCGCGCATGCAGCTACATACTGCCTCTCATAATTAAAAACCTGACACCTTCCACATAAGCACCATTAATTATGTTCAACTGTAATGGAAGCCGCTGCAAAATCAGGAAACATAGCTCCAGTAGATCGATTGTTGCTGTTACTACATAGGTAGGACATTGGAGAGAGAGAGAGAGAGAGAGAGAGAGAGAGAGAGAGAGAGAGAGAGAGAAACAGAGAGAGAGACAGAGCGACAGAGACAGAGAGACAGAGAGGGTGGAGTGCTCTGTCAAGGTCACACCAGGGGAAAAAAATCAGTATTTCTCTTTTCTCGCTTCCACCTGCACCCCTCCTCACCACCACTTCTCACACACACACACACACACACACACACACACACACACACACACACACACACACACACGTGCGCGCACACACACACACACACACACAGACACACACAGAGATACAAACACACACGCACGCACGAACACACACACACACACACACACACACACACACACACACCACGCACGCACGCACGCAGGTTAGGCAGGCAGGCATGCATGCACGCGCGCACACACACACACACACACACAACACACACACACACAAGATGGCGGATACGATCAGCTTTTAATAACGACGCCTGCTGAATTCCTTTGCAAAGTTCCCCAACATGACCAGGTGGACCAAAGTTAGAGCCAGAGTGAATGGTTCATCAGCGATCCGTGTGCTGACTGGGATTAACAAAACCCCTGAAAATGTGAAACCAATGGCCAAAGCACCTCCAACCGCTTTGAATGGAGCTGGACGTGTGGTTGCTGCAGAGAAGGCGACTAGCAGTCACCAAAAAACAAGCCCCGCCGACAGGGATCCAGGCAGGGGAGGGCTACTTACCGTAAGTCCAACAATAGCTGATTTACAATCGATTATTTTAAAACTTTCGGACCGGATCTGCAGCCTTGAAAATACTGTCCGAGAACAAAGTAAATTCTTCAAGCTGGGACAAGTAAGTTGACCAAGGCCAGCGTGGGAACCCAAACGAAAAATCAGCCCTACGGTTCCTACGCACGAGTGGCCAGTTCCGGATCGTTTCCACCGGCCGTAAGGCAGCCCAACACCACCGCACAACCAGTGCAACGTCCGAGTGTGGTCCGGAACAGTAAAGAAAAAGAAAAAATCGCCAATTCGAACATCAAAACCTTCCGATGACGTCAAAACCAACCACGCGAAGGAAAGTCACCAACCATTACGTCGTAAGTCAGCTTTCATGGAAAAAAGAAAAATCAAGATCCAGATCTACCGCGTGTACTCATTCTGCACGACACGGTGACCAACAAAGTCAACGGCAAACGGTTGGGTCATTCCTATGACTTCCACGCCCAGTCCATCAAAGTCCACACGATCAAGGAAATCCGATCATCCTTCAACACAGCTGCCCAATCCAATGAGAAACCATTCGACGCCGTGCTCATCCTCTCCATTTGTCATCGCCTCTCAGCACACACCCCTTCGAGAGTTCAGAGAAGAACCATTCAGCGACACAGTATGTGGAAAAAACACACCTCAAAATCTAACATCTTTCAGAGTAGTAGCGTTTGCTCTGTTGTATTGGAAGCCTATGCAAAATCAATAAACGTCGCTCCAGTGGACTGATCATTGTTAGTGTTTAATCAGTCGCTGTCCACAAAAAAACAACGAAGAGAGAGAGAGAGAGAGAGAGAGAGAGAGAGAGAGATCGTTTGGGGAAAAAAAGACAACAGATGAAGCAGCGTCTGTTAAAAAAAAAATAATAGAGTATGGTCAATTGTATCGGAAGCCTTTATCAAATCCGACAGGTCGCTCCAGTGAATTCATCGGTGTGAATATGTGATAGGCAGCTGTGAACAAGTTTTATTAATGCTGCAAAGCGTTGATTTTGTCCCCTACTAAACCTGGTACAGTGGAATAAAGGGCCTATGATTTATCTCTTTTTGTTGAAAAAACAAATATTATACTATTCAATTCAGGGTACGACTCAGCGAATCTTCCTGTGTTTACTATAAATGGTTCTATCTTACAGTATGTGAAATCTGTAAAGTTTTTAGGTGTATATATAAATTCTAAACTTTCTTGGAATCGTCACATTGACTATATTACAAACAAAGCAAGAAAAAGTTTAAACTTTCTGAAGATCGTAACTAAACAAAAGTGGGGACAAGATACAACAACTTTAACTGCTCTAGCAACGGCTCTCGTGCGTTCACTGCTTACTTATGCCCAAGAAGTCTTTTTTAGCGCGCCCCAATATCTTTTGAATAAATTACAAAGTATTGACTACAAGGCTTATAAACTTACTCTAGGTGTTCCTACACATGCATCTAACTTAGGAACTTATAGTGAAGCTGGAATACTACCTCTTGAAGAGTTAAGAAAAGCATCTGCCTCAAAATTTAATTTAAAGAGTCTTACCTTGAATAATTTCTGTACAAACGAGGTATCTTTAAAATCTGAAGTAGATTTTGCTAAACGAGCGCGAGAAATCCAATCATTAAAAACTATTAGGTCTTATATTTCCAATCAAAACATAGACTCTAAAATCACTAACATTGTTTCTAAACCATCCTTTTCACCAATTCCCAGGTGGGTGCAAAATGCCTCTTTTGATATCAATTCTAATCAAATATCAAAAAAAGAAATCCCCTATATATTAAAAGAATTTGTCAGTAATCATCTGGATGAAAATTACAGAAATTATATGAAGATTTTCACTGATGGCTCAATTTTAGACGATAATGTAGCAGGTGCTGTTTTTATTATTCCAGATTTGAATGTAGAGAAACTCTATAATCCTGGTAAAAATCTTTCTATATTTAGTGCAGAGCTCATTGCCATTTTGATGTCTTTGGAATTTATTTTACATTTGCCCCTAAATTCTTATCAAATTCTTGTGTGTACTGATAGCAGATCGGTTCTGGGTGCCCTCCAGTCCCAAAATTCAAAAATTCGACTTGAGATTATATTAGAAATTAACCATGCCATTCACCTTTTATCACTTAAAGGGATCACTGTTACGTTTTATTGGGTACCATCTGACAGTGGAATTGTATCAAATGAAAAGGTTGATCACGCAGCAAAAAGAGCAGCTAGAAATATGGAAAGCACAACTTCACTTAATATATCGTTACAGACTGAGAAAAGCTTCCAACAGTCCTTAAAGAACTTGGAATCTCAGTACTATCATAACTATTGCATACAGTTCTGGAACACAGAATAAAACAGCAAAAACTTATCTAACTCATATACCTAGAGATGTAAGAAGCTTAATCCACATATTACGTTTAAATTCACTGAAAACAAAATTCAGTAGAAATGGTAGATGTATGTGTGGAAATGCA
>CM065731.1:643862-648862 GCA_033310375.1 Conus canariensis
ATTTACTACTAATATCACTAAGGGATATGCCTCTGTAATTGTTGGGATTATTCACATCACCTTTCTTAAACAATGGTAAAACTATAGATTCACTCCAATCTCGAGGAAAGATACCCTTATCAAACAGTGTGTTAAATAATTTTAAGAAGAACTGGAGCACGTAATCACAAGAATTCTTGTATAATTCACTAATAATACCATCAGGTCCAGCTGCTTTGCGACTTTTCAACTTTCTGAAAGCGTATAACACTTCTTCCACCGAAATTGGACGATTCATGAAACCATCAACATCATCATGCTCACCTAAGTTTTCGTTCGTATTACAATCCAATGTTTCTTTTTCTAATAATGATTTAAAATGATTAAACCAGGTCTCAACATTAATGCTATTTCTTGGTTGTTTTCTTTTAAAGGACAGTTTATGTACATTTTCCCAGAACTCTCTTTGATTACGTATGGAACTCTCAAGTCTATCCAACAGCACCTTATTAAAGAGCTTTTCTTTTCTTTTCAACAAGTTATTATATTCACGTCTTGCTATTGTATATTCGGAGCAGGCTGTATTGTCTGCTGGACGTCTGTTATAATGACGTAGCAATTTTCGAACATTTCTTTTACTTGCTTTACATTCCTGGTCGAACCAGTCATCCTTTTTATCAGTTTTATTAACATAAATATGTTTTTTCATACATTCCGCACATCCTCTCATACATTCATTAAACTCATCCAGCGCTCTGTTTATGTCAACATCAATCAAAGTCATAGCTATATTAAATCTTATACTAGCAGTTTCTGACAACAAATTATCTTGAAATAATTGGCTATTATCACTGTTCCACACAAACTTTTCAATGACCTGATTGTTAACAGTGTTATCTTCAACCATATCTACGTTAGGAAAAACAACAGAAAATACAACAGGCATGTGGTCAGAGTCAATACGTTCAGCAACACAAAGTTCTCAGGAATCACACACGACAGAGAACAGATCATTCGACAAAATAAAATAATCAGTCACACTACTACCTGTTTCAGAAATGTATGTGTAGTGACCTTCAAAGTCACCATTACACACTCCGTTTAAAATATTCAAACTCAAAGCAGTGCACATGTTTAATAATGCTTTTCCATAACTATTTATATGACAGTCTTCTGAACATCGACCATAATCAAGTGAGTGACTTTTATATTGTATATCTATGGCAGGGTCTGAAAAATGAATCTGAGAAAATTTAGCTATCCTACTGTTTAAGTCACCACATAAGATAATATGCGCATCCCGTTCCATTAGACAATCCTGTAAACTTTCTTCCAACAAAAATATTCCATTTTCAAGATCAAAGTATGAATAAAAAGGTGATCCTTCTGGAGGAACATAGGTACAAAAATAGATTATATCTTTTGTAGTGCCAAACAGTTGCTTATCAATCAAAAACACACAAGCGTTTACAAATTTCACATTAATTATTTGAATAAATGGGGCAAATGTATTCTTTAACAAACAAACAACCCCTCCTGATCGTCTCCCCTGTTTGGACAGTTTAGAGGCAGGCTTAAAGAAGGCTGTGTAATCAGAAAATAAGTCGTTATCAAAACTCTCCCAAAAAGTTTCCACCAAGCACACTAAATCAAATTTACAAACATATGTTACAAAGTCCCGATCCTTGATTTTAGATGATAATCCGTTAACGTCCCATAACAGAAAGGAGAAGGGGCGTTTATTTACAGTTACAGGCGACGCTTGAAAGGGAGAACGTGCTACTGACATTTCTGGTAAAGTGTCACAAAACTCGTATTCATCACACATAGATGCGCTCCCCCCTTGACTGTGTGACGTCGATCCGAACTGCACGTGCTCACACACCTCTGGCAACTCAAGGCTGTCACTCTGACCGGACAAGTTCTCACGTGCGACATCGACAAATAAATATTGTTCCGGTGACAGTTTAACTTTATACCCCCTCCCATTTGTATCAGGATCGTGTGCAGGGGTTTTACGAGAAGAAATGGGCCGGCCAGAACATTATTTTGAATTTTGCAGTTTATCATTACCATCCAGATAAAACTTCTGCCCATCAATAATGAGATGGTCATAGACCATGACACACCTCTGTCCTTTACTTCTGGCAGCTTTCAAATGTGGTGTCAACTTTCGTCTTATGTCACGAACACTTGACGGAAAGTCCTCTCCAATAAATACATCACTCCCTTTAAGTTTTCTTTTTTCCTTCAGAATTCTAACTTTATCCTTATAAAAACAACATCGGACTATTACAGGGGAGTCGGGTTTACCATTCAGGCGATGGACACGGTCAAATTCAATATCTTTTGCTATTTCTAACTGGTCAGTAATCAACTCTTTAACAGTATTCTCACAGTCTTCAGTCGTTTCGCCCGCACGTCTTTTTAAACCATGGAGGATTAAATTGTTGCGTTTCGATCTCCCTTCTAAATCGCCAGTCTTTTTTTCAAGAGCATCAATTTTATCCAGAAGATCAGCATTAGTCTTCATCAGCTCCTGGTTCTTTTGGTGGAGATAATCCAACTCCTCCCTCAGTCCCCCCAACTCTCCCTGGAGGTCCGCAAACTGGTCTCTGAGTTCGTTAACACTGTGCTCCACATTGTCCAACTTACTGTTCATGTTGCTGTCCATGGAGTCCAGTCTGGCCATCACGTCCACCAGAGTAGGGGGATCCTGAGAAGGAACAGGGAAGGAGGCCGACTGCCCACTGCCTGCTGCACCACCAGTCTTCCCCGCGCTGGCCCTGCGTCCACTGCTGCTGGAGGTCCTGGGCTGCTTACTGTCTGATCTCAGAGTCCGGGGTTCTGCTCCACGTCGCCACATCTCAGCAACAGCCCGGCCCAAAACATCAGGGTGAGGAGCAGGCCCAGGGTGACACCGTCCACTCGACAGCGCGGTGTCAACATGGCGATGCGCAAAGCTGCTTTTGCCCTGGCCCGCCTCAACATAAAGGCCTGAAACATCGGCTCGAAGCAGCCACAAACGGCCCTAAAAACCAAAGGAGCCAATGGCATGGTCCTCTGCTTATCCAACTGCAAGGTACTACACTGGTACACCGCCACAATCCTCACTTCTTCGTCAAATAGTACGGAAGATGGGAAACACGACCTGCTTGTGCAAAACCTCCGCTCACTCCCCCGAGAGAGAGGGGAGAGAGAGAGAGAGAGAGGAGAGACAGACAGACAGACAGAAGACAGACAGAGAGAGAGGGGAGAGGGAGAGAGAGACAGAGAGAGAGAGAGAGAGAGAGAGAAAACGAACGAACGAACAAACGATCGAATGAAGTTTAATGCTGTTAAGCTGTAGTAAAGTCAATTTAGCAAATCGACGCGTTGTACAAAGGCAAAACGCAACTCAATTTCGATTTCTTTGACATGGAACCCACAGCAATCTCTCTCTCTCTCTCTCTCTCTCTCTCTCTCTCTCTCTCTCTCTCACTCACACACACACACACACACAACACACACACACACACACACACACACACACACACACACATGCACACACAAACGTACACATGGTTCATTGCTCTGTTTTTGGAGAAAATAACGTAGTAACTAAAGGGCCACTGATATGGCCAAGGAGATGCATCTACACCTTGTCTGTCCAAATGGTGGCTGTCAACAACAGTTGCTTGTATTACCATTGAACCTGGGTCCCAACATTTTTCTTCTTGTTTTTCTGTCTTCTTTATTTCTTTCTCTTTTTTTGTTCTTTCTTCTTTCTTTATGTCTGTCTTTCTCTTCTATTTTTTCCTCCCTTCATTTTTTTTGTTTCATACTTTCCATCAATATTTCTTCTTTCTTTCTTTCTTTCTTTCTTTCTCTCTCTGTCTTCCTTTCTTTTTTTGTGGCATCAGTTATCGGATCAATGGAGCACCTAAGGCGGTGATGTTTTGTTGTTTTTTTGTTGTTGTTGTTCTTTTGTCTTCTTTCCCCTAAGGCCGAAATCCACCTCTTCATTTTTTGGTGCTTCACACTGTCCTCTTCATCTGCCAAAAAAAAACCCAACAAAAAAGCAACAACAACAACAACAACAACAACAACAAAAAAGTAATTTCCACTACTAGCTTTCTTTCTTTTTTTCCTTTTTTTTTCTCCAATCAGTCCCTTGCACACCATGCGTAGTCTGTATGTTCACTTACAAATGGACATAGTCTTGCTGATTTTAGTGTTTTGGTGTTTGATACAAAATGTTTGGGTTTGTGAATGTTCTAATGTGTGGTGTACTGGCACTCTCACACTGATCATGTGCTGCTTATACAAAGAGAACAACATAAATGAAACAGGACTTAATACTTAATCATTTTCTTTTCTTTCAGATTTTCCCAAAGAGAGGGAGAGAGAGAGTGAGAGACAGACAGACAGACAGATAGACAGACAGACAGACAGACGGATAGAGGCGGCATCATAGAATTGTATGTAGAGTTTGTTTGTTTGTTGGTTTTTTTCCACTTCCCCCTCTTCCCCACTGTCGATCCCACCCTCCCTCCCTTCCCCAAGTCTCCGGTCTCCCCCTCCCCAAGCCCACATCTCTCCCCCACCCCCTCCCTTCCCTTCTTTGAAGATTGAGTGTGTGTGTGTGTGTGTGTGTGTGTGTGTGTGTGTGTGTGTTGACGTGTGCGTGTGTGTGTGGTGCTGCGTACGTGTGTGCGTGCGTGCGTGTTTCTGTCCAATTTCATTTTAATTTTATAAAGTTTTTTTTTTATCTACAGTTTTTAAATCTTTAATATCCGTCTAATATACTATTTCTGTATCGACTTCTAGTTATGTCGAAGATATCTTCTGGTTTTCAATACTCTTAACTGCACGTGTTCTTCAAATAGTATATGTAATGGTGTATTTGCGTTTGTTTTCTTTTGTATACTAACACACATTTTCCCGATTAAGATCATGTGGTTTATTATGTTTTGATTATTGATATCGTTTCCACAGGTAGTTATCTTGACTCCAAACAGAATGTCAAAAAGATCTAAATT
>CM065731.1:656362-661362 GCA_033310375.1 Conus canariensis
GAGACTATGTGTGCATATTTTATTTTTCTACTAATGCAGCATTTCCTAACATGCGAAGATGGATTTATTTTACCATGTGCGTGTGTGTGTGTGTGTGTGGTGTGGTGTGTTGTGTGTGTGTGGTGTGTGTGTGTGTGTGTGTGTGTGTGCGTGTGTGTGCGCGCGCCTGCGTGCGTGCGTGCGTGCCTGCGTGCCTGCGTATGTGCGTGCGTGCGTGCGTGCATGCGTGCGTGTGTGTGGTGTGTGTGTGTGTGTGTGTGTGTGTGTGTGTGTGTGTGTGTACATGTGTGTGTGTGTGTGTGTGTGTGTGTGTGTGTGTGTGTGTGTGTGTGTGTTGTGTGTTTGCGCGGGCGCGCGCGGGCAAGCGTGTGTGTGTGTGTGTGTGTGTGTGTGTGTGTGTGTGTGTGTGTGTGTGTGTGTGTGTGTGTATGAGACTGTGTATATATGTGTATGTGCATGTGTCTGTGTGTGTGTGTGCGTGTGTGTTTGTGAGTGGGGTGTGTGTGTGTGTGTGTGTGTGTGTGTGTGTGTGTGTGTGTGTGTGTGTGTGTGTGAAACATAAAGAAGCAGAGCTAAGAAAAAGACATGGAAGTAGAGAGGAAGAACCCCCCCCCCCGTCCCTCCCCCTCCCCCCCCTCGAACCCCCCCCCCCCCCCCCCCCCCCTCCCACTGCAAAATGTGTGGGGAAGAAGTTGACAGAGTGGAGAGGGAGCGTGATTTGAATGCAGTTTTCAAAATTCCCCCGTCTTCACCTAGGAAACATCCGTAAATCTAAGTGTACTGCCTTCGCGTAATTGGAATCTGGGTAAAAGCTGAATGCGAGAGAGAGAGAGAGAGAGAGAGAGAGAGAGAGAGAGAGAGAGAGAGAGAGAGAGAGAGAGAGGAACAGACAGACAGACAGATAGACAGACAGACAGGCAGACAGACAGCCGGCTAGACAGAGACAGAGAGACAAAGAGACAGAGAGAGGTAGTAACCAAATTTTGGAAAAGAACACAATAAACCAAGAAAGGACCCCCCCCCCCCCCCCCCCCTCTGCACACTTCCCACATCTCCTCATACACATACACAAACATACATACAGAAAGACACACAGACACACAAACAAACAGACGGACAAATGCAAACACATACATATTGAAAGAGAGAGAGAGAGAAGAGAGAGAGAGAGAGAGAGAGAGAGAGAGAGAGAGAGAGAGAGACAGAGACAGAGACAGAGACAGAGACAGAGACAGAGACAGAGACAAAGAGACAGAGAGCAACGTGAATAATAGTTTCGATAAGAAAAATAGAAATACTGCATTTTTCATCCAACTTTGAAATACAGGGACACTAATTATGCAGAACAGAAGAACAGAAAAGTATTTTGTGCTAAAACTCTGATTTGTAGAGTTAGCACAGTGCGTTATGAAATCAAACCGACAAAAAAAAAAAAAAAAAAAAACAGTGTAAGGAAACTAGTGTGTGCAGATAGATCAATTTAAATGCAAAGTTGGACGTTTGGTTTAGCATTTTTATGTTTGTCGTCGATGGAGAGAGAGAGAGAGAGAGAGAGAGAGAGAGAGAGAGAGAGAGAGAGAGAGAGAGAGGGGGGGGGGGTTCTGCCTGGGCTTAGAAATCAGCACTTTGGAAAATAGAAAAAGGAAATAATGGATTTCTCTTTTTTTCATGGGGGGGGGGGGGGGGGGGGGGGGGGGGAGAGAGAGGGGGGGGGGAGGGCGAGGGGAGATGCAAAGGGAAGGTAATCGAATGTTTTTGAAGACGCCCAAGAAGTAGTAGTCCACCCGCTCCCCACCCCCACCCACCCTCTCCCCCACGCGCGCACACACACACCACCACACCACACACACCACACACACACCATCACACACCACCACCCCACCACCACCACACACGCACCATCCCTTCCATCAGCCGCACACACACAGACGCAGCACACACCACCACACCACCCACACACACACACACACACACACACACACACACCACCACACGCACGCACCACGCACGCACCACGCGCACACACACACACAGGCACACACACACACACACACACACACAACACACACACACAGCATGTAAGTGTGTGTGTGTGTGTGTGTGTGTGTGTGTGTGTGTGTGTGTGTGTGTGTGTGTGTGTGTGTGTGTGTGGTGCGTGCGTGTGTGTGTGTGTTTGTGTGTATGCGTGTGTGCGCGCGCGCGTGCTTGCGTGCGCGTGTGTGCATGTGTACATGTGTGTGCGTGTGTGTATATATGGAGGGGATGCGTGCGTTCGTGCGTGCGTGCGTGTGGGTGTGTGTGTGGGGGGGGGGGGGGGGGTGCGTGCGTGGTGTGTGTGTGTGTGTGTGTGTGTGTGTGTGTGTGTATGTGTGTGTGTGTGTGTGTGTGTGTGTGTGTGTGGTGTGTGTGTGTGTGTGTGTGTGTGTGTTGCTGTTGTTATGGTGATGGTGGTGGTAGTTTGTTTCGTTTTATTCCTTTTCTGTTCATGTTGGGAGTGGGTCTTTTCTATTCTTTTGTTTGTTTGTTTGTTTTTTAATCGAAGACTTAGGATTCAAGAAAAGAAATGAGGTAAATTTTCCTGGCTTTGTCGCCGTCAGTTGATTTACATACTGGTTCATTTGTCACAAAATGGACATGTTTAGCAAAGGGAAAAGGGCCCGAGAGCTGAATACTTGCAGCTTACAGGACAGCAAATTGAAACACTATGCTGGCATATCTGAGGGGCTGTTAACTGCTTGAAATATGCCCTTTTTTCATTTCTACTGCAAATTGAAACACTATGCTGGCATATCTGAGGGGCTGTTAACTGCTTGAAATATGCCCTTTTTTCATTTCTACTGCAGGACAGCAAATTGAAACACTATGCTGGCATATCTGAGGGGCTGTTAACTGCTTGAAATATGCCCTTTTTTTCATTTCTACTGCAGGACAGCAAATTGAAACACTATGCTGGCATATCTGAGGGGCTGTTAACTGCTTGAAATATGCCCTTTTTTCATTTCTACTGCAGGACAGCAAATTGAAACACTATGCTGGCATATCTGAGGGGCTGTTAACTGCTTGAAATATGCCCTTTTTCATTTCTACTGCAGGACAGCAAATTGAAACACTATGCTGGCATATCTGAGGGGCTGTTAACTGCTTGAAATATGCCCTTTTTTCATTTCTACTGCAGGACAGCAAATTGAAACACTATGCTGGCATATCTGAGGGGCTGTTAACTGCTTGAAATATGCCCTTTTTTCATTTCTACTGCAGGACAGCAAATTGAAACACTATGCTGGCATATCTGAGGGGCTGTTAACTGCTTGAAATATGCCCTTTTTCATTTCTACTGCAGGACAGCAAATTGAAACACTATGCTGGCATATCTGAGGGGCTGTTAACTGCTTGAAATATGCCCTTTTTTCATTTCTACTGCAGGACAGCAAATTGAAACACTATGCTGGCATATCTGAGGGGCTGTTAACTGCTTGAAATATGCCCTTTTTTCATTTCTACTGCAGGACAGCAAATTGAAACACTATGCTGGCATATCTGAGGGGCTGTTAACTGCTTGAAATATGCCTTTTTTCATTTCTACTGCAGGACAGCAAATTGAAACACTATGCTGGCATATCTGAGGGGCTGTTAACTGCTTGAAATATGCCCTCTTTCATTTCTACTGCAGGACAGCAAATTGAAACACTATGCTGGCATATCTGAGGGGCTGTTAACTGCTTGAAATATGCCCTTTTTTCATTTCTACTGCAGGACAGCAAATTGAAACACTATGCTGGCATATCTGAGGGGCTGTTAACTGCTTGAAATATGCCCTTTTTTCATTTCTACTGCAGGACAGCAAATTGAAACACTATGCTGGCATATCTGAGGGGCTGTTAACTGCTTGAAATATGCCCTTTTTCATTTCTACTGCAGGACAGCAAATTGAAACACTATGCTGGCATATCTGAGGCTGTTAACTGCTTGAAATATGCCCTTTTTTCATTTCTACTGCAGGACAGCAAATTGAAACACTATGCTGGCATATCTGAGGGGCTGTTAACTGCTTGAAATATGCCCTTTTTCATTTCTACTGCAGGACAGCAAATTGAAACACTATGCTGGCATATCGAGGGGCTGTTAACTGCTTGAAATATGCCCTTTTTCATTTCTACTGCAGGACAGCAAATTGAAACACTATGCTGGCATATCTGAGGGGCTGTTAACTGCTTGAAATATGCCCTTTTTCATTTCTACTGCAGGACAGCAAATTGAAACACTATGCTGGCACATCTGAGGGCTGTTAACTGCTTGAAATATGCCCTTTTCATTTCTACTGCTTCTGTCCCTGCTCAACCCTTCACATTCCCAACACGCCTCGCTTCATTTGTTATTTTCTCTTCGGGAAACTTTCCCCATGCAGTTGGCAGACAAATATAAAGACTGATTGAATATGATTAATTGATTGGTTGACTGATTGATTTCTCAGTATAAAGCTTTATGGTCCAGAGCAATAACAAGACAAGTAGATATCCTCTCTCTCTCTCTTTCTCTCTGTCTCTCTGTCTCTCTGTCTCTCTCTCTCTGTCTCTCTCTCTCTCTGGTTTTAACGCCAATAAATATTCCCTAGTTCCACTATGTTACAAGATACGTTTTTTTCTGTATTACCACTGTACCCGGGAATAACATAAGTTGACCTTAGAAATAGTTCACATTTTTATTACTGAAAACAAGACGGCATTGAATCAACTATTTTATAAAACCAGCTGACTGTTTTATGACTGGTTAGGCACCTTGTTATTTGTCCTCAATAGCATTGTTCTAACTCCGTGTTCACTCATTTCATGTTCTACAGTGGTTAGTCACCTTGTTATTTGTCCTTAATTGCACTGTTCTCCTTAATAGCATTGTTCTAACTCCGTGTTCACTTATTCCATTTTCTACAGTAATACTGCTGTTGTATGCATATAGTGCGTTCGTATGGTGCCAGAAGAGAGGGCGGGCAGAAGTGTTGTAAG
>CM065731.1:666362-668862 GCA_033310375.1 Conus canariensis
TGCCGTAACTCAAATGAAATTCCACAGGCATATGATCCGAATCGAATCTCTCAGACACTCGTAACTCACATGAATCACATAATAATGCAAGCAAATCACACGACATAACAAAGTAATCATTTACACTGCATCCATGGTCTGAAACGTACGTGTAGCAACCTTGACGGTCGCCATGACACATACCATTAAGAATACACAAATCCAGTGCAGTACACATATTCAACATCATTTTGCCGTAATTATTCAGTACAGAATCCTCAGATAATCGATTAGCGTTGATTGGATGACTTGCATGTTGAAAATCGAAAGTACTTGATACTCCTTGACAATAATGTGAAACATTACCCGTTTACTGTTCAAATCCCCGCACAACAATACGTATGCATCTTTGTAAACTAGTAAACAACTGGACAAATAGTCTTCCAATAATGCAATTCCATTTTCAGAGTCAAAATATGTATAATAAGGGGAGCCTTCTGGAGGCACATATGAGTATACATACAATACATCTTTGTCTACACCAAACAATGTTTTATTAATAATAAGTGCACCAAAAATATTAGATTTTATTTCAACTTGTTTGACATAAGACGCATACATATTCTTAACTAGACACAAAATTCCACCAGATCGTCTCCCTTTAATCGTCAGTTTTATCGCAGGTAAACAAAACAATTTGTACGCAGAGAATACATCAGATTTAAATTCATCAGTAAATGTTTCTACTAAACAAATGAAATCGAAGGACCGAAGAAAGTTAACAAAGTCATTGTCTTGTAATTTTGATAGTAAACCATTGACATTCCAATGCAGGAAAGATAACGATCTACTTTTGTCATGTTTATGGCTAGTTACATCTTCCAAGCGCCTGTGTTCACAGCGATCAATCACAGAAGCACACACAGAAGTTGAAACACACAGGGAGTCTTCGTCATCCAGGTAAACACTCTCACTGCCATCAACATCAAAATCACGTGCACGTTGAGTGTCATTCTGGGCTGCACTGGACGGTGATACCGGTGTCGCTTTTGAAAATGTTCCCTCACAGGAATCAATTTTATGAACATCAAAATAGGGCCGGCCGGTTTCCTATTTAAGTTCTACGAGCCTGTCACGAGCGTCGATGGAGAACTTCTTACCGTCAATCAAAAGGTAATTGTACACCATCGTGCCTCTTTTCCCGTCTTGCTTAGCGCGTTTCAAGTGTGGAGTCAGCCTTCGACGAATGTCCCTGACCCCTTTTGAAAAGTCTTCCCCAATAAATACGTCTGAACCTTTCAGCTTACCCTTAGCTTTAAGAATCTTCACCTTTTGCTTGTAAAAGGCACATCGGGCGATCACTGGGGAGTCAGGTCTGGAACTCAGTCGGTGCACACGGTCAAACTCCACATCGTCAGTCAAATCCAGCTTCTCCGTCAGAAGATCCTGCACCAAGCCCTCACAGTCTGCGTTGGTTTCGCCGTCTCTCCGGGGCAGACCGTAGAAAATCAGGTTGTTGCGCTTAGAACGGCCCTCAAGGTCGTCTATACGCCTCTCGCAATCTTCCAGCTTTTCACGCAGGTCGTTGTTGCTCTTCTGCAGATCCCCGTTATCTTTCCGTAGCTCTGTCACCTCTGTCTTCAGCTCCCTCATCTCACTGTGAAGGGTCGCGTAGTCCTCCCTCAGATCATGGACTTCCTGCTTGACTGCGTCCAGCTTGGCGTCCATCTGGTCGCTTCTCGAGTTCAGGGCAGCCATGATGTCACGGTTCGTGGGTTCGGGTTTACTTGGAGCTTGGTCAGGGTCAGGTGTCATGGAAGAGTCCGTACTTGCTCGGCGTACAGAGCCATCACGAGCCAGGCGGGACTGCTTCGTGGAGCTGGAGCTGGACGACTTTGGCCCGGGGTTCGTCTCCACGTCGCCGCATCGGAGCAGAAGATCACTGAAGAAAAAGGCGGTGAGGACCAAGCCTACCATGACACCGGTGACACGGGTGTGTACATTTAACACGCGCACCGACATGGACATCTTAAACCTGGCTCTTCTTGCCATAAAACTAATAAAGACTGCGACGAATCCGCCACACCGACCTCTGAAATCGAGGGCTGCTGATGGCATGTTGATACTGTCACTGATCTGAAAGACTGTACAGATGAAAACTGGATAAATTAACTGAAAACGTTAATTAATCGCACAGCCGAAGAAAACGCGTCTTCTCCTCTTGGATGACGACAGCTCACCCCCGAGAGAGAGAGAGAGAGAGAGAGAGAGAGAGAGAGAGAGAGAGAGATCCTCTTCACTCTCTGCCTCCCTCTCTCCATCCCTATGTCTGTCTCTCGCTCTGCCTCTCCCTGCCCTCCCCCCCCCATCCACCCCCCCCCCCTCCCGAGCTCTATATCTCTCTGCCTCAATCAGTCAGTCAGTCAGTCTGTCTGTCTGTCTGTCTGTCTGTCTGTCTGTCTGTCTGTCTGTCTCTCTCTCTCTCTCTCTCTCTCTCTATCTATCTATCTATCTCTGTCCA
>CM065731.1:678862-683862 GCA_033310375.1 Conus canariensis
TATTTCCAGCAGTAGCTTTTTTTTCTTCTTTTTTTTCCCCTGTTTTTTTTTTTTTTTTTTTCCCAACCAGTCATTTACACACCATGCATAGTCTGTATGTTTTCTTACAAATGAACATATTCTTGCTGATTTGAGTGTTTTGGCGTTTGATACAAAGTGTCTGGGTTTGTTAATGTTCTAATGTGTGGTGTGCTGGCACACTCACTTTGATAATGTGCTGCTTATACAAAGAAAAACAACAGACAGACAGAGAAAAAGAAGGAAAGAAGGGAAGGAAGGAAGGAAGAAGAGGAAGAAGGAAGGAAGACAAAAACGAAAAAGAATTCGTAGCTGTGTAATAAAAAAAGCAAACAAAATAACAAAATAGATATACAGTTGTTAATCAAATGCGAACTACTGAGCTTGATGAAAAGCTGATATTTTTTGTTCATCATTTGTATTTTTCATTTATTTATTTTACTGTTATAATTATCATTATTTTAATTATTATTGTTATTATTATATAATCATTATTAATATATTATTATTGTTACTATTATCATTATTATTAGTAGTAGTATCATTATCATTATTATCATATTGTTATTATTATTTGTTGCTATTGATGGGTAATGAATTATGTTCTCTCATTTATCTAAACTTTTCAATAGCTCATAGACGCACACGTAACGACCTGCTGTTTACTTGGATGACAGAAACCCGGCAGCATTATCCAGGTTGTCTGACTACGGAATCCTTCTGGAGCTGGCACGACCCAGGGCCTAAGGAACTATCATAGCAAGTAGACTGTGAAGCAAGTCTTAAATAAATGTTAGCGAACCGCCAAAAAAGAACGAAAAGAAAAAAACGTGGACAAACGAATCACAAGACAAAACACGACGCGTTTCGATCTCTTAGGTCTTCTTCAGGCAAGATACAAAACAATTAGGACCACAAAAATGAACGAGCAATCACTTATCTTCAATCACTTCAGCGCAAGATAGGCGTTGAATAGGGGTGGGAGGGAAGTGGGGTGTAGGAGGTAGAAAGGGTTGGGGGGCTGGGGGGGGGGGATCAATTTTCTTAAATGACTATATTAATACATTATTTTCCTTGTCACAGCAGGGTTGTGAATACGTAAAACGTTATACCATAATTGTCAGCCCATGAGGAACGGATGCAAATGGACCTAATCTTTATCGACGAGAGAGAGAGAGAGAGAGAGAGAGAGAGAGAGAGAGAGAGAGAGAGAGAGAGAGAGAGAATCTGTGAAGCAAGTGTTAGGGACGCACACGATCCTTCCCTTTAGCACCCATTGCCTATTGCTGTGGAGGCGAGCAAAGAGCCTCTGGGTACGGGAAGAAGTGTGGTGGGAGTGAAGTGAGTGTAGGAGGTAGAAAGGGTTGGGGGGCAGGGGCGGGGGGTGCTCCCGTTCTTCTGACTATATTAATACATTTTTTCCTTGTCACAGCAGGGTTGTGAATATGTAAAACGTATACCATATTGTCAGCCCATGAGGAACGGATGCTAATGGACCTAATCTTTGTAGACGAGAGAGAGAGAGAGAGAGAGAGAGAGAGAGAGAGAGAGAGGAGAGAGAAGAGAGAGAGAGAGAGAGAGAGAGAAGAGAGAGAGATCTTTAGAGACGAGGCTGAATTAGTGTTAGATATTTCATCACGATATTAGGCTGCGTCATTAGGTACATAGACAGTTCCTGTAATGCATGGCTTAGGGAGAGAGAGAGAGAGAGAGAGAGAGAGAGAGAGAGAGAGAGAGAGAGAGAGAGAGAGAGAGAATCTTCGGAGATGAAGATAAAATAAGTGTTTGATATTGTATCATATTAGTCTGTGCTGTTATGGCTATGGACAGTTCTAGCTATGTAATACTAATAGGGAGGGAGGGAGGGAGGGAGGGAGAGAGAGAGAGAGAGAGAGAGAGAGAGAGAGAGAGACGGAGACAGAGAGAGAGAGAGAGAGAGAGAGAGACGGAGAGAGAGGGTGAGAAATGCTGAGAGAGAGAGACGAGAGAGAGAGAGAGAGAGAGAGAGAGAGAGAGAGAGAGAGAGACAGACAGACAGACAGACAGGCAGGCAGACATACATTGATGCAGAGAGAGAGAGAGAGAGAGAGAGAGAGAGAGAGGGAGAGTATTTTTAGAGACAAGACAGAAGTTTGTGTCATGTATATGGACACCTTTTAGTAATGTATTAGAGAGAGAGAGAGAGAGAGAGAGAGAGAGAGAGAGAGAGAGAGAGAGAGAGAGAGAGAGAATGAGAGAAGGAAAGAGACAGACACAGACAGACTGACAGAGAAAAGGCATAGAGACAGAGTGCAACCGGAAAACGGGGTGAGAGAGAAACAGGTATCCCAGACACATACTCAGCACCTTCATGAAGTGAAGTCTCAGAATCGATCTTGCGAAATGATGCAATTAAACATTTATTGAAACACTTTTGGATCCCTGCCTACATGCACAGACTTACAAGCTACTGCATTTATCACTCTGAAGCCTCTCCATTGTGTTAACAAATTAATTTTCATGCAGAGTTCGTCTTTTCAATTGTTAGTCCACGAGTTCATTAGCAACGGATTCCACACTCCGAGGCATCAAATCACCGCCACAGTTCTGATAGTCAATAGCCGCGTTCTTCTCAGGTAAAGTTCTTATCATGTCGGAGCTCCCATTTAAGAAAATTGATTCTTCTAGCTTGAAACTAGTCCTCTTGTTATAGGTGCATGTTTGATGGATGTCTCCCGACACTTCACGTGTTCTTGGATGTCTTGCAGCTCTGCACGTGTCGATCCTCCACTCCTGTTATGGCGTTCTTCTTCTCCACTTCCGGCTCCCGTCTGTAGGCCTTCTTCTCCCTTCCGGCTCCCGTCTGTAGGCCTTCTTTCTCCACTCCGTCAGGCTCCTCCGTCTGTAGGCCTTCTTCTCCACTTCCAGCTCCCGTCTGTAGGCCTTCTTCTCCACTTCCAGCTCCCGTCTGTAGGCCTTTTCTCCACTTCCAGCTCCCGTCTGTAGGCCTTTCTACATTTCCAGCTCCGTCTGTAGGCCTTCTTCTACATTTCCAGCTCCCGTCTGTAGGCCTTCTTCTCCACTTCCAGCTCCCGTCTGTAGGCCTTCTTCTCCACTTCCAGCTCCCGTCTGTAGGCCTTCTTCTCCACTTCCAGCTCCCGTCTGTAGGCCTTCTTCTCCACTTCCAGCTCCCGTCTGTAGGCCCTTCTTCTCCACTTCCAGCTCCCGTCTGTAGGCCTTCTTCTCCACTTCCAGCTCCCGTCTGTTGCTGATGGCAATCCTCGGCATGGTGGTGAATGACTTGCTGAACCATCCTCGGAACTCCGTCCTAAGTTCCTGTGATGTTTCTCCGAACATGTTAAGTTGCAAGAGGGTCAGAGAGTCTGATATTGATCTGTACGTGGTACTCCTAGACCACAACTCTAAAATAACTTCTATTTTGAGGTTACTTCCTCAACTACACAATTTACTACTTGGAATTCTTCAATGTAAAACTTGCAGTAAGTCCTCATGACTTCACTTCTTCAGCTCAAGAATCCTCTCTCATCACGGCATATCACACACATCCTCTTAGAGAGCTACAAGTTCTTCAGTGTGCATTACCAAAAAGTGTCAACATGAGTTCCACCTCTCAACCGGTATATTCACCACAAAGTTCAGCTGCTATTTTCTTTCAGAACGTACACGAGTTCATCTAAACAGCTTCTTCAAGTTTTTGTCCTGGGCTCGTTTCGCATCGAAAAAAACATCTATCAAAAACTTTCTCAGTTGCTAGATGCCAGCTTCCGCATAGTTTGGGTCCTGACTGTTGGGGCTGTATCCGGGCGATCACTCCCTGTCTGTACCGTACGTCACAGCTTAATCTTTACGTCAGACCCGAACACGTCACACGAAAATGGCCTTGACTTGTCCGGAAAAAGAAAATAGATCTAGACGTGTTATGTATGTCCAAAGACTTCTATTACAGAGAGAGAGAGAGAGAGAGAAGAGAGAGAAGAGGAGGGGGGGGGGAGGAGGGAGACAGAGACAGACAATAGACAGAGACACACAAGAGAGAGAGAGAGAGAGAGAGAGAGAGAGAGAGAGAGGGGGGGGGAGGTGGGAAATAGAATCAGTACACTGAATATATAAAATGTATAGAACTACTGTATTTTTTTTTTTTTACTGATTATCAGTCAAGACTCGCAACATGAAAAAAAAAATCAATATATAAGATAAACACATATCAGACATAAAACTTAGATAATTTTTGTTGTCGTTCCTTTTCCCTTCACAGAATTTTTTGGTTACTTCCAATATTAAGTCTTTGAGAGGGTATAGTGTTGTGTGGACACAGTTACTGCTTGGAAACTATTTATGGGTAAACCATTCGCCCTTTTCTCCTTTCTCCCAGTGGGTGAGGAGATGTGAATGTGTGAATAGTCTCCACAAATCATTCTTTTTTTCTGTTCTTTGTCTTACATTATTTTTGCTTATTCCGATTTTTTAAAAAAAGCGGTGGTGTTGAGGTGGCATGATGGCGCTATAACCAAGTAAAGACGTGGGGTGGGGTTGAGGTGGGGTGATGGCGCTATAACCAAGTAAAGACGTGGGGTGGGGTTGAGGTGGGATGATGGCGCTATAGCCAAGCAAATACGTGGGGTGGGATTGAGGTGGGGTGATGGTGCTATAGCCAAGCAAAGACGTGGGGTGGGATTGAGGTGGGATGATGGTGCTATAACCAGGTAAAGACGTGGGGTGGGATTGAAGTGGGATGATGGCGCTATAACCAAGCAAAGACGTGGGGTGGGGTTGAGGTGGGATGATGGCGCTATAACCAAGCAAAGACGTGGGGTGGGATTGAGGTGGGATGATGGCGCTATAACCAAGCAAAGACGTGGGGTGGGATTGAAGTGGGATGATGGCGCTATAACCAAGCAAAGACGTGGGGTGGGGTTGAGGTGGGGTGATGGCGCTATAACCAAGTAAAGACGTGGGGTGGGGTTGAGGTGGGATGATGGCGC
>CM065731.1:688862-693862 GCA_033310375.1 Conus canariensis
AAATGAGGCAGGGAACAGTAAACGATAAACAGTAAACAAGTGGGGTATTTTTTGCTCCCATAAGAAAACCTAACACAGAGCAACTTTTATTCAAGACTGGCACAGCCTTTTAAACTTGAATAAAGTCAGACAAATACATAGACGAACCTAACAGTGGGGGAAAAACAAGCGCAGGCCAACAACTGAACTGTCTTCATAGTAATGGCTTGGCAAAGATTTGGACTAAAGGAGGGGAGGTGTGGGGGGGGGGGGGTTGAAGATGGAGAAACTGGGAACATGAAATTAAGAAAATATGTTACAGATATGAAAACTCTTCACTAGCTGCATAAGGGAACCACCGCAATCCCCCCTGAAGGCAGATATATTTGCCAGCAAGGGCAGGCAATGCAAATATATCTGCCTTCAGGGGGGATTGCGGTGGTTCCCTTATGCAGCTAGTGAAGAGTTTTCATATCTGTAACATATTTTCTTAATTTCATGTTCCCAGTTTCTCCATCTTCAAACTCCCCCCCCCCCCCCCCTCCCCCCCTCCTTAAGTCCAAATCTTCTCCAAGTCATTACTATGAAGACAGTTCAGTTGTTGGCCTGCGCTTGTTTTTTTCCCCCACTGTTAGATTGTTCGTCTATGTATTTGTCTGACTTTATTCAAGTTTAAAAGGCTGTGCCAGTCTTGAATAAAAGTTGCTCTGTGTTAGGTTTTCTTATGGGAGCAAAAAATACCCCACTTGTTTACTGTTTAAAGAACAGCAGTTTGTCCCATCCCCCAGGTTTTCGAGGACACGTTTATTGGTCAGACTGGAGATCAGAAAACGAGCAAGTGTAGTGTTCCTGCAATCGTGCCTTTGCTGTGGTTCTACTCGTTGTTCCTGTCCCCGTTTCCTTGGCATTTAAATTGTAGGTATTTTTCTGTCTTTTTGGTTCTAGGTTTGGTTTCCTTGCTCCACGCCCAAGCAGTGTCAAACAAACGCCATTATCTTTTTGGGGGGTAATCAGTCACAAATAAGGGGAAGGTGTTAAGAAGAATAGGCCGGTGAGGAACTGTCTTCAGTTCAGTGATTGAACACATTCTGTGTGTGCCAGTCAAAACGTTTCTTCTGTCCAGTCAGTTGACGTACATCGTTCAGTCAAAACGTTTCTTCTGTCCAGTCAGTTGGCGTACATCGTTCAGTCAAAACGTTTCTTCTGTCCAGTCAGTTGACGTACATCGTTCAGTCAAAACGTTTTTTTTTCTGTCTAGTCAGTGGACGTACATCGTTCAGTCAAAACGTTCCTTCTGTCCAGTCAGTTGACGTACATCGTTCAGTCAAAACGTTTCTTCTGTCCAGTCAGTTGACGTACATCGTTCAGTCAAAACGTTTCTTCTGTCCAGTCAGTTGACGTACATCGTTCAGTCAAAACGTTTCTTCTGTCCAGTCAGTTGACGTACATCGTTCAGTCAAAACGTTTCTTCTGTCCAGTCAGTTGACGTACATCGTTCAGTCAAAACGTTTCTTCTGTCCAGTCAGTTGACGTTCATCATTCAGTCAAAGCGTTTCTTCTGTCCAAGCAGTAGACGTACATCGTTCAGTCAAAACGTGTCTTCTGTCCTGTCAGTAGACGTACATCGTTGTTCTAGTCAATCCCGAAGTTGGCGAAGGATTGACAAGCAAAGGTCAGCAGTGCACAGTATTTGATTCAGTAATAACTCACCATCTCTGGACCAATCAAACCGAATTCTGTCCGTGTAGGCGTGAATAGGAAAAGGACGCAAGAGGCTTAAGAGTGAAGATACGGACAGTATATTCTACACGAATTGAAAGAAGAGATGAATAATACAGAGGGGAATGTGTGACTCTGGTTTTTCTTGTCCAGTCAACAGACTGACATATTGCATCACTGAATCAGCAACAGTACTGGCCTGTTTTGGCATTGCCTATGCGAAAATCAAGGAACAGAATGAAGTCAGCGATTCAGCCACCTAGCCAACTCTTAAGCACGATGACCCAAGTAATACATATCATGCTTTTTTTTGTCTGCCATTATCTTAAAGAAATCACTTTTTTGTACCCAATATTACCTTCACTGAAACATGTGTTCTTTCTCTCTGTCTGTATGTCTGTCTGTCTGTCTGTCTGTCTCTGTCTGTCTCCTTCTCTCTCTCTCTCTCTCTCTCTCTCTTCTGTCTCTGCCCCCCCCCTCCCTCCCTCTCTCTCTCTCTCTCTCTCTCTCTCTCTCTCTCTCTCTCTCAATAACCTTCAAACCAGCATGGCTGGTATGCCATCTACACTCCAGCCGCCCTTGAGTGACATCACCTATCACGACCCCAGTCCTGATGCCAGACTGAACAGGTGGCTGGAGGGACGCTGGGAATTTATCTCTTTTCTGATGGAGCCCTAAGCTAGCAGGCCGCAGTCATCCATCTTTCCACCCTGGACAGGTAACACTTGAAGGGAGTTGACTGGCCTCTGGGATCTCCCCCCCCCTTACCCCCCCTCCCCCCCCCCCCCCCCCCCCCCCCCCCCCCCCCCCCCCCCGCTTGATGGATTTTCCGTCTGCCTCCAGCATCCGATTGACTTCTGATCTTTACCTTCTCTTCTGATCGCCTTCAGAAGAGCGGTTCCTCAAGTTAGCAGCGAGAGAAGTGTGGGAGTGGCGTGGGATGGTGTGGCGGATGGGTGATTAAGGGAGATTTATGGACGTGCTAGGCGTTTGAGGGATCTGCCTTTCTGGATAGTTCAACAGTAGAGCTGTCCAGGAGAGAAAACGGGGTGACTGTGTGTTGTGTGTGTGTGTGGGGGGGGGGGGGGGGGGCGAGAGGAAGACATAGGAGTAGCGTTAAACGTATAAGAGTGTTGCATATTTGGTCGAGACTTCTGCTTGTATTGGATTTTACACATCAATGACTACTGAACTTGGTGATGTTCTGAGACATTAATGTTCTGCTATCGATGGGTACTGAACTGCATATTTTCATTGTAACTGAATTTTCAGTAGCACTTTGATGTTCAGTTAAAACACTCTTTGAACGATCTGCTGTTCACTTGGGTGACAGAAACCTGGCGGCATTCTCCAGGGTGTCTGAAGACCGTATTTCTGAGAGGTCGAGGGATTAGTTTCTGGAGCTGGTACCATAGAAGGCTTAGAGTTTTATCAATGGTAGCAAAATCCCAGGGGAGGGTTAGGGACGCCCATGAATCTTCCCCTTAGCTTTCATTACATTTTGCTGTCGAGGTGAGCAAAAAACTGCGCTGGAGAAAAAAAAAGTAGAGGTGGGGGTGAAGTGGGGACAGGGGAGGGGGGGGGGGGGGCTCCTGTTGTATTGATTATGTCTGTACATCGCTGTCCTTGTTAGCACAGGGTCGTGCCTATGTAGAATGTATTCGTGTTGTTAGGGCATGAAGATCGAGCATAAACAGATCTGAATCTTCAAAGAGAGAGAGAGAGAGAGAGAGAGAGTATGAGAGAGAGAGAGAGAGAGAGAAGAGAGAGGAGAGAGAGAGAGAGAGAGAGAACACTTGGACACAATTGAACACAACAATTGAACACAATTTTAATGTTGAAGGCCTCCGGCCTATAACAATGTGAGGTGCAGTGCACACATAAAGAGAAAAAAGGAGAAATGATAATAAAAGTATATTTTTCAATGTACTAATAGTGCTTCTTTATGAGGGTAACTAATTATTCATACTGTATGGAATACGAGTTGTTCTCTTTTTTTCAATGCATAATAAATGTACATAGCAATATCTCTTGTAATATGCACATTTTCGTTTGCAAGTAATTGTTTTAGTTCAATAGAGTTCACGTTCTGAAATTGTCTGTGCTTCAGTAAGTATTTTTCTCTGAAAGGCATATAAGCATTGCATCTTAATAGAAAGTGGAGTTCGTTCTCAAGTTGGTTACAAAAAAGACATGCTTTGATATTTTCTTTGTATCTGCTATTTATATTCAGGTCGTTTAACCCAAGACATAATCTGGTGAAGTACATTTTAAATTTGTTAACCGTTAAATAGGTCAGATACGGTTCTGGTTGTAAAAGAGACTTAAAGGAATAATAGGTGTTGAAGCGATCACTTGAATTTAATTTGCTAACCCAGTCTTGCTGAAAACAGTCTACCATCCTTTGCCTAAAAATCTTCTTAAACATATTAACATTTCCGACCCCACCCACTAACCACACTTCAGAAAATCCATATCTATCCAGACAACATTTTATATATCATATGCCCAATTATTTTTTATCGTTCTGTTGTCGGTGTTGTTCATAAGGCTGTTAATCAAGGAAAGATATGCTTGCTTGGGTATTCTATTCAGTTCCATCTGTTGTAAAGAGAGTAGAAAGAAACTCGTGGAGAGCGTGGCAGCAGAGAGTCCTCAGAAGAGAAGCCCCCTTCAAGCAAGTGTTTCGGCCCTTATCTCCTGACACTCTAGGGGGGTTGGGCCACACCCGGTTCATGACTCCGGATGTCCCTCTGCTGCCCTTTTTTTTCCCATCTTGGGACGAGCCATGGCTGGGATTCGAACCCATGACCCTCTGGACATGCTCATTTTCCACTTAATGACTCGCGCTTTAACCACTGAGCCACAGGGACACCTGATATTTGTAGGGAAATTAAGCCTTATGAAGTTCACTTTTGTTCCTCCTTGACCAGATCCAGCTTGAACACCTCTCTGCCGCTTTGCCATTGCTTTCAGGGCTCTGGTTTTTTCCTTCCCTGCAACTGAGAGCTGTTTCATGAGGCTGTATGCAGACGTTCCTACAAACCCCCTAGCTCCAATTTCTGCAGTGAGGACTTTGACCTGATAGCCTTCTCTCCTCAGGCTGTTTGCCAGATCAGCATACTTTTCAGTCTTGTAGATTTGAGCTGCCTCCATTCTGTTCTCATATGGCACCGTGAGCTCGATCATGATCAGCTGCTTGGTTGACTTAGAGTGGACTACTATGTCTGGTCTCATGCCACTCTTGCTGATGATCTGTGGGTGACTCTTCCATTCTGGGAGGTCTGCAGTGCACTCCCAGT
>CM065731.1:701362-703862 GCA_033310375.1 Conus canariensis
CATACACACATACACACACAACCACATATAAACGCGTGTGCACACACTCACTAAAGTAAACACTTAGATACATTTTTGTTGGAACTAATACCGAGTGATACTGCAAGTAGTTAAAAAAAACAACTTCATCACTCACCGAATGTCAGAAGATGCTCGTTTTAGGAATCTTTATGAATAGTCTCTGTCCGCAAAACACGTTCACCACGTCTTGCGCTGGCTCAAATCTGGAAATAAAATACAATCACATCGATCAAAGAGAGTTCTCCATGTAGAAAGAAAAACAAAAATAAAGGTTGTATTGCGTGTTTACGGATTTTGACTTGCATGTGTTGGCTAAGACTGATGCCCTATCTCTCTAAACCCACAAACATGATTCTTTCCATTCTCTCACCCTTCACACACACACACACACACACACACACACACACACACACACACACACACACACACACACACACACACACACATACACACACACTAACACACTATTCATCCTCCTCCTCACAACCCTTGTTGTTGTTGATCTTCTTCTTCTCCTTCTTCTTCTCTTCCTCCTCCTTCACCTCCTTCTTCTCCTCCTCCTCCTCTTCTTCTTCTTCCTCTTCCTCCTCCTCTTCTTCTTCCCCTCCTCCTCCTCCAGGTTGTTGTTATTGCTGTTGTTGTTGTTGTTGTTGCTGTTGTTGTTGTTGTTGTTGCTGTTGTTGTTGTTGTTGTTTTTGTTTTTGTTTTTGTTTTCTTCTTTCTTCTTCTTCTTCTTCTTCTTCTTCTTCTTCTTTTCTTCTTCTTCTTCTCTTCTTCTTCTACTTCTCTCCTCTCTCTTCTTCTTCTTGGTGTCGTCCTAACCAAAGTAGGGGTTTCGTTCCTGCTTTCACTACTTCCTTGAGCGGCTCTTATCACTGAATTGTCCCCTAGACCTGTCACTCACAGTATAGGCATCCACACTCTGTCTTCAGGATTCATACATGAAGGCACATCCCTGTCTCTCAAGACACCAAATCATGATTGTTTCACGACTTTTGCTGTTGTTGATGTTGTTGTTGTTGTTGGTGGCGGTGGTGGTGGTGCTGCTGCTGCTGGAAATGGTGGTGGTGGTAATATTTTATTCTGTTTACAAAAACAGAAGTGATATTGGTACCGTAAGTCTTAAACAAGATCAAACATGCTTCCAGTCTGTACACATCAGTGATATTGGTACCATAAATCTTAAACAAGATCAAACATGCTTCAAGTCTGTACTCATCCAGGAATGGAACCTCGGGCTCATTTATCATTCTTTATGACATTCATTGGTTTCACCACGAACTATCAGGTCGGAGAGAGAGAGAGAGAGAGAGAGAGGAGAGAGAGAGAGAGAGAGAGAGAGAGAGAGAGGAGACTCAATGACTCAATGATATTTTAATGTCAATAGCTGTACAGCCGTTATGACATGGGGGCGTGAACTTATTACCCACATAATGGAAAATTTCTAAACAAAATTTACCCAACAGGCCACAATTTTTAGACATCTGTGTACACACTCACACACTCAAAGTCCAACGTTTTAAAGTTGTGTTGGACAAAAGCTAAACACAAAACAACAGCATCTCATAAAACATTACCATTGATTGTCACAGAATCAATGACCACCAGGCACTGAATAGAAAATAATATTTACAAGAGAAAATCAATTTGGAAGTGACTTTTTTCTGATTTTACTAGCTTCGGCAATATAACTTGCTAAAGATTTGATCAGCGATTCGTTTTCAAGTGTCAATATATGAAGCAGATTGCAATTTTGTACAATAGGCACCTGAAACAAGCTAAATTTTCCGCGAATATGTCGGTAAGCATCACAATGGTATAAAAAGTGATTCTCATCTTCAGTGGCGTTTGCTTTGCAGACTGGACAAGTATTTACTGTTGTTGTATCAAGCATAAACCATTTTTTGTTGGCAAAAAGACCTAATGTTCTTGTTCGAAATCTTGCCAGTGCGCTTCTGTGCCATCTATCTGTTACCACTGATAAATACTTTTCAGGTTGCAGGTTACTGTTAAATGAAAGAAACCATCTGTATTTTTCATTTCCTTCCATGTGAGAGTGCCAGTTTTGTTGAAACATACAGATCAATCTGTCTTTAAATTCTGAGATAAACAATTTATCGTTTCCTACTTCTTGGCTTAGCCAGACAATGCCAAACCCATTTTCAGTCAACAGTTTCTTTACATTGGATACCCAGTTAAACTTGCCATTCTCATGTTGTTGTAACAACATTTTGTACGCCTGTTTACATAACCTTGTGTAAGGTAGTTTTAACAGTTTCAACCAATATTTAATACATTTTATATAGGTGTGTATATATAAAGGATACCTTCCAGTTTCCGCATAAACCATTTTGTTAGAAGCATGTAAGGGAACACTAAGGAAGCGCTTGATTGCAAATGTATGGACACTTTCTATTTCATTGTTAACCGGCACCCCCCACACCTCTGCTGCATATGTTAATATGGGTGTTATCTGAGT
>CM065731.1:713862-716362 GCA_033310375.1 Conus canariensis
CCTCGTCGTGGGAGAGAATCAGATACTACTACTACCACGCGCGCGCGACAAATGGAACACTGGGGAGTGTAGTTCGTCATCCAAGATGCTTGGTGACTGGCGAACTTTTTTTTTTCTTTTTCCCTTTTAGCGCCGAAGGTAATGAATATTGTGAACAGGTGTGCGGAGAGACCGCAGTGGATTTCTTGCATTTCTTTCACCTTTAGTGATAATTCATTTTTCGTTTTTAATTTAGCAGCTGGCGCCAAATAAAGCTGCTAACACGAGAAGCAAACAGCTGTGTTTAGCTCTGGCTTGTTGACTGAACGCTGCCAGACAGGGTATATGGGGCATTCCGGTTTATGGACTAGGGAGTTTGGCACCGCCCCCGCAAAGCCTAGTGGCAATTTTAAATTCAGTGTTATAGACAAAGGAGCAAATAGGTTTCCATTATGGACTAGGGAGTTTGGCACCGCCCCCGCAAAGCCTAGTGGCAATTTTAAATTCAGTGTTATAGACAAAGGAGCAAATAGGTTTCCATTATGGACTAGGGAGTTTGGCACCGCCCCCGCAAAGCCTAGTGGCAATTTTAAATTCAGTGTTGTAGACAAAGGAGCAAATAGGTTTCAAAGTTGGGTGGCTGGAGGCGGGAATTGAAGAGAATGCAAAAAGTGAATCAATGGGCTACAAAAGTGAATCAATGGGCTACAAACGCGAATCAATGGGCTACAAAAGTGAATCAATGGGCCACGAAACGAAGGAACAAACAATTTACAAACAAACACAACGCGTTTCGATCTACTGGGTCTTCATCAGTCAGGATGAATGAAATTCAAGACAATGAAAACCAAAAAGATGAACAGTTAGTTATGTGCAAACAAATCTGCAGTTTGTCGTTTTTTGCTGGTTTTTTTTTTTTTTTTTTTTTTTTTTTTTTTTCCAGTTTGTTTGTTCCATCTTTTGCTGGCATCGTGATACTGTTTTTGCTCTTGTTTCATTTTCTGTCTCCTGTCACCCACTTTGAATGTTATAGAAAAAGGTTTCAGCTGCAATCCCTGCATTGGTTTTCTGTAAAGGCTTTGTATCGAATGTATTGACAGCCATAAACATCAATTCCGCAAATTTATTTCGTTTTTGTACTCCCAGTTCTTAAAGAACAGGAGTACTTTAGAATGGGAACGAAGAAATGTTGTGTGTGTGTGTGTGTGTGTGTGTGTGTGTGTGTGTGTGTGTGTGTGTCCGTGGTCAAAATGTGTTCCACTCGCTCGAGGCAAAACTACTGGGCCGATCTTTCTGAAAATTTGTAGGTATGTTCACTATGGGTCAAGGATGATGCCCGATGTTTAGTTTACCGTTACAGCCGTTACTAACGGCCGTTACTAACGGCTGTAACGGCCTGTAACGGTTTTTCTTCTCCATGGAATATCTCAGAAAGTACTTGGCTGATCTTTGTGAAAATTAGCAGGTATGTTCATTATACTAACGGCTGTAACAGCCTTTAACGGTTTTGCTTCTTTATGGAATATCTCAAAAAGTATTTGGCCGATCTTTCTGAAAATTTATAGGTATGTTCACTATGGGTCACGGATGATGCCCAATGTTTTAGTTTACCGTTATAGCCGTTACTAACGGCTGTAAGGGCCTGTAACGCCTTTTCTTCTTTATGGAATATCTCAGAAAGTACTTGGCCGATCTTTGTGAAAATTAGCAGGTATGTTCATTATGGATCACGGATGATGCCCGATGTTTTAGTTTACCGTTACAGCCGTTACTAACGGCTGTAACGGCCTGTAATGATTTTTCTTCTTCATAGAATATCTTAAAAAGTACTTGGCCGATCTTTCTGAAAATTTGTAGTATGTTCATTATGGTCTCGGATGATGCCGATGATTCAGTTTACCGTTTCAGCCGTTACTAACGGCTGTAACGGCCTGTGACTGTTTTTCTTCTTTATAGAATATCTCAAAAGGTACTTGGCCGATCTTTCTGAAAATTTGTAGGTATGTTCATTATGCGTCACGAATAATGCCCGATGTTTTAGTTTACCGTTATAGCCGTTAGTAACGGCTGTAACGGCCTGTAACGGTTTTTCTTCTTTATAGAATATCTCAGAAAGTACTTGGCCGATCTTTCTGAAAATTGTAGGTATGTTCATTATGGGTCACGGATGATGCCCGATGTTTTAGTTTACCCCCTTATAGCCGTGACTAACGGCTGTAACAGCCTGTAACGGTTTTTCTTCTTTATGGATATCTGAGAAAACACTTGGCCGATCTTTCTGAAAATTTGTAGGTATGTACATTATGGGTCACAAATAATGCCCGATGTTTTAGTTTACGATATATACCGTTACTAACGGCTGTAACAGCCTGTAACGCTTTTTCTTCTTCATGGAATATTTCAGAAAGTACTTGGCTGATCTTTGTTAACATTAGCAGGTATGTTCATTATGGTCACGAATAATGCCCGATGTTTTAGTTTACCGTT
This sequence comes from Conus canariensis, assembly GCA_033310375.1. Taxonomy (NCBI): domain Eukaryota; kingdom Metazoa; phylum Mollusca; class Gastropoda; order Neogastropoda; family Conidae; genus Conus; species Conus canariensis. The sequence continues at coordinate 716,329 of CM065731.1, forward strand.
ATAGCCGTTACTAACGGGTGTAACGGCCTGTAAC
>CM065731.1:721362-738862 GCA_033310375.1 Conus canariensis
TGTCCTCGCACCTTCACCTTCTCTCTACTAATTGCGTTCATATCTTTGTGCAGGAAGCAGGAGGAGGTATGCTATTTTCTCTGGGGGGTATTCTGGCTTGCACTAAACTTTGTGTACGTGGTACAGTCGAGGCGAAAGCGAGCCAGCATAGGGGCCTCGGGGGGAAATGGACTAGCGGTGTGAGTGTGGGGGCTGGGGTATTAAAAGCTACCTGGCATACAGTAAGTTAAAGGTCTACTTTAGAGGTTTTCGATAATTGGTCAGCTTATGCAGAAATATGAAATGTTTGATAAATTGGTAAAATAAACATCCGATTCGCTCCCGATCACACGAAATCGATCCGCGAAAGTGGACATTTTCACCTGTAATCAAGAAAACGGGAGGTAATCAACTAAATCTTTGCATGGCTTAACTGCTCTTGGATATGACGTCACATGAGTGTCGGCGACGGCGACAGAAAGCGATTCTGATGGTTCTTGCACATCTCGCTCGGTATTTAATTTATCATGTAAAAGCAGTGACTATGATTGCGACAGCCAATGTGACTCGGGGGATGTTTCTGCAAGGCCTTTACCTTATCAGTTTGAACGCTAAGTTATCTTTACCACGTCAGTTCCAGCTGGACCACGGAAACGAACTATTCAGTTCCAGCTGGACGCCCGAACACAGCATTCCGAAGGCGTACGGACTTTACCGAAGTCTCGAGGGAGGCTACCGATGCGATCACGCGTGGACGGCGAGCGGTGATTCTCCATCCTCAAGCCTTAACGCGTTCATTCAATTTAACAAGTGTGATCTGTCCATAGATAAGAACAGAATAAACGTGCGGCTATCGTACTCATCTGTACGAGCTTACCACTCCGCCTTCAAAGTATACGCGCACAATGCAGACGAAGTTTTTGATCCACTCGAACGAGCTCGGCAATTGTCAGAATAGCTCGTTTCCGTGGTCCAGCTGGGACTGACGTGGTAAAAAGAACTTAGCGGTCCGGCATGTTTGCACGAACCGAATCCACTTCTTTCGAGTATCTGGATCAGATGGAAATGTGTGCAAAGAATATCCGTCTCCTGCTGAGCTGCTGCACTCGCCTACAGCACAATATCTGCCACCCCCTCGTGACTTTTTAGGCTGTGGGGGATCGCAACTCATGTTGATTTCACTTGGCGTTGCCATGTTGTGTAGGTCGCGGCTGACGGCCACTCCATCAAGTGACGTCACGGTTTTCGGTCTTCCGCGTGGGGTTTGAACAGGTGTGCAAAAGTCGTTTTTTTATCTATTAAATTCTTCCGGCGATTAAAAAAAAAATGAATACCATACTGTAGTTATATGACATGTAGACCTGTTTTTAACAAATTATCGAAAATCTCTAAAGTAGACCTTTAAGTGAAGTGACCTAAAGGTTATTTACCTAGTCTCGGTACAAGGTCGTTTGGTAGGTGTTCAGAGGTCACTGCACTTGGGGAACAAAGGCAGCGAGGACGGTTATTGTCCAGAAGCCTTTAACCATGTTAGCTATGTGCATGCCCAGTATGATCGTGCCTTTACTGACGATGTTTTGTGAGGCCAACGAGGGCGTCCATCTGTTCGCTTTTCTACTTCCGGGTTGTAGTAGATATGCTGAGAAGATCTGCGGCCAGCTCACCGTTGTCTTTACTCTCCTTCAGAAACCGCGCAGTATCCAAAATAAAGATGGCTGGTACGTCGGGAGTCGTGAAACATAGCGTCCTCTGAACATCTCAGGTCAGGCGCCACACTCAGGGTTTTGCTCTAAATTACCATATAATCCATGTACGCGTGTTGAGGTCTAGTATAAATTTGAACAAGCATTAGATGTTAAACTGATAATTGATCAAAAGCACTACCCCGACCAATCATTTCACTTTTTTTTTTTAAATTTTTACCGCCGATGCCATCTTTTACATGCATTTACATGACAAACACGTGACTTTCCCCTTGGCTGACGTCACATTTCAGGCCTTCTCATTCACCCGTAACCTTATCTTTGCGCCAACTGATTCCTCCAAAATAGTCCCATGCCTTTCATTTTAATCTGTCTGCTTGCAACTACCCAGTATGTACCTTGATAGGATACCGAAAGAAAATAAGGTAAATCAACTTCCAGACACGATACAACATTTCAAAACAATCTAATTGTGCCTGTCTATAAATAATCGACTCCATAAGTAAGGCCTTGGCGCATTAATGTTTGGTGCGCAATTCCTACATTCGTACAAACAGGACAGGGAAAGAAGTGTGTGTAGGGGGGGGGGGGGGGGGAGGGGGGATGTCAGATATCCTGCAAAACCATTTGGCTTTAGATCCATCAGTTTTCCTTTCTTTACTCTTCCTTAATTACCAAATGTCGCATTCATACAGTAATTCAGAAAGTACCACAGAATTATAGAATCAGATTGAGGTTCGTAAAATTACCCTGGTTAACAATCTGTACCGGCGGGTCACCTGTTCATTTCTTTAGCGAAACACATTGTCGCCATTGGAGAACGCGCTATTTTTTTTTTTTTTTTTTTGGTGGGTGTGACTGATCACTTCTTGATGTGATCCAGCTTCACACGTCGATTGAGCAAGATGAATGTGCGTAACCTAGGATTAGGATCCGGACTTCAAAAGCAGTGGACATCAAGAAAAAAAAATGAGTGTGCGTAACCTAGGATTAGGATCCGGACTTTAAAAGCAGTGAACATCAAGAAAAAAAAATGAGTGTGCGTAACCTAGGATTAGGATCCGGACTTCAAAAGCAGTGGACATCAAGAAAAAAAATATGAGTGTGCGTAACCTAGGATTAGGATCCGGACTTCAAAAGCAGTGGACATCAAGAAAAAAAATATGAGTGTGCGTAACCTAGGATTAGGATCCGGACTTCAAAAGCAGTGGACATCAAGAAAAAAAATATGAGTGTGCGTAACCTAGGATTAGGATCCGGACTTCAAAAGCAGTGAACATCAAGAAAAAAAAAAATCTTCATGACCAAATGTATTGTAAGGTCAGTATAGGCTCATGAAGGTATGTGTCTCCAACTACTTGTCCCTGAAAATAGCGAGAAGACGGTGCCACCAACATGAACCTAATGCGATACCATCATCGCCATCATCATCATCATAATCATCATTATCATCTTCATCTTCATCATCATCGTCATCATGGGTCGTGGGTTCGACTCCCATCAGAGCCATTTGGGATTTTACTGCCCCAATCGGCTCCTACCCAGAGCTGAGTTTGCTACGGGCTCAATTGGGAAGACTGGGACATCTCATCCGCTTAATGGACGTGCTTCTAAAAGTGTTGCTCAAATTTCCTGACCAACACTGCAGGTGTCTATGTCTCTCGGGCTTGATTGACGCCGGGATTTATCATGAAACTAAGCGTAAAGCACAGCCTTGTCAAGCAGTCCTCGGACCGGAACGGAAATATGTAGCTTCATCTTCATTATCTCATTCTCATCGATCAGCATCAAAAAGTCTCAAATTCTGTGACCTCCGTTTCGATGTCCTCTCCACGTCTGTGGCCTTGGTTTGATTCCGCTGGCGTCACCGATATGAGCAAGTTCATAGGGGCTGTCGTTGGACGGACGTGGTGGCGCCCTCCAGAGGGAGAGCTCACTCACGCCGACTCCGCGACTAAGCGATTATCGTCATCAGCAGGGGGGTCGAAGTGGTTTCCTGCGTATGTTGGGTCAGAACAAGCGCCACTGAACACCACGGAAGTGACTTGGCAGCAGTGCAGTGTCTCCTCCGGTGGCTTGCCTCTTGACGGTTTGACATTGATTGCTCCCAGTGGATTGCCGATTCCGGGGCTGCAGCGGGCCGGGCTGGGCTGTGACTGTGGACGGGGTGTCGGAATGAGCGCAGTGGGTGCAATGCCACTGAGGTGGCACAGAAGATGGGACAGGGAAAAAAAATCATGCAGGTACCGGGGGTGCCATTCTGAGTGTCGACCATGCTGCAGAGTGTCATCCTACGTGGCAATCTGTTTCAGGGTGATCTTTCGAGGACATGAGGTGGGAGACACAGTTACATGTTGTACTAGGGTGAAATTTAGCACGCAACGCGGGATTTCATGGAACAATGAGATTTCCTCTCTTCGATATCTTACGAAAGGAACAGACCGAAACTAAGGATAAATACATCCCTTCAAGAGTGCCATTCTCCAATGTCTTACGAAAGGAACTTAACAAAACTAACGGAAACACGCAGCTTCAGAAAATGAAGGGATGCTCTAAGCAGGCAACAGATGTCTGACACAATCCCACAAACAGGAAAGGAAATGAGAAAGTTGACATACACGTCTGGAATAGTTTTCATCCATTTTCAGCCAGAACCAGCTTTTCCTGGATGCCATAGAAAAGTAAACGATTTTACCATGTCTTTAGGGATATTTTGGATGTCATAGAACAGTAAACGATCTTACCATGTCTTTAGGGATATTTTGGATGCCATAGAACTGTAAACGATCTTACCATGTTTTTAGGGATATTTTGGATGCCATAGAAAGTAAACAGTCTTACCATGTCTTTAGGGATATTTTGGCCTGGAGTAAGTCCAAGACCAGACATAAGATGTTAACGACTGAAACAACTTGTCCGCCCCAGTGTCAACAAGGGGAAGGGTGTAATATAGGACCAACAGAATGTAATAGGCAAAGGATTGAGAACACACACACACACACACACACACACACACACACACACACACACACACACACACACACACATGCATGTGCGCCTGTGTGCGCGTGCGCTCACACACTCACGCACACACGCGGACGTACAGGGAGGCCGACAGACATGAGAGAGAGAGAGAGAGAGAGAGAGAGAGGAGAGAGAGAGAGAGAAGAGAGAGAGAGGGAGGGAGAGGGAGACAGAGAGAGAAAGATTGGAAACATACATACAGGGAGGCCAGACCTATACTAAAAATTCAAAAACAAAAACAGATGACAAAATAAATCGATTAGTAGAAATAGATATGAAAATAAACAACTAAACAGATCAATAGACAACAGATAAATCAATGACTAAACAGATTTTTTTTTTTCCTTCTTGTATACATTATATAAATGTATATTTTTTTCCCAGTTCACACTGGTGGGGAGCGCGCTAGGTATGCTTGTTGCCTTATTGATAGCAGTCCTTTATTATTATTTTACTACTTGTAACAGTTTGTATTGTCCCACTAGAAATTTTGTTATACTGCTTGTTGCTTTTTTCTTGACTCTTTTTTTCTATTTGTTTCTTTGCTTGCTTGTTTGTTTTCTACATAGAGAAACAGGGATATTTATGATTCTTAGTATGTTTCCTTCTAACACTTTTTTCTACCAAGGGAGTTACAGGGATATTTATGATGTGCAGTTCCTACCAATCCTGGCCAAATTCCTTCACTCTATACGACAGAGTGCTGTAACATAAATGGGTGTTGATGTAAACATATACCGCGCCAGGGTTGGCTTATACTATGTAAAAGCTCTCACAAACAGTAAGAAATTATGGTTCCTGAATGAAACCATCATTTTACAATTTCTGTTCATGACATGCCTACATTGTCCATTTAATGTGATATTGTCTTTGTTTGTCCACTTCTTCATATTAGGGCGTCCCTTACAACAATATAAATGTATTTTGAATAGACGTTCCTTTTTAGATTCTTATGGACCCAACTTCAAAAATAGAAATAAGACACACGATTTTCCCCTCATCAAAAGGATACTCTTACTTTTGTCTGGTGATATTGAAACAAACCCAGGGCCTAAGTGTAAAACAGATTTGTACGTTGTGCATGTAAACGTAAGAAGCATTGTGAACAAAATCGATTTATTGGAAGCAGGGTATAACAAATGTGATATTATCACTGTTTCTGAGACTTGGCTTTCTGATTCCATTACTGACAAGTTTTTTCATTACTACTATATATCAAATTTTCATCCTCCAATCAGGCGTGACAGACCTAATGACCCACATGGTGGTGTTGCTATCTATGTTAGAAATAATCTGTACTGCAAACCTCGAGTAGATCTGCAGGTTGATGGTCTCGAGGCTGCTTGGATAGAGACAAAACTAGAACAAACAAGTTTATTAGTTGGTTCCTTTTATCGAAAACCAAGTTCTAACACCAACTATTGGGATCTGATAGAAGAAAGTATTCACAAAGCAAATAACACATCGTTAAGATTTTTGATTCTAGGGGATTTCAACACTGACTTCTTAAATATACCGTCACCCCACTTTGTAAACATTCTTAATCGCTATCAGCTTGTACAGTTAATAAATGAACCAACGAGAATAACTGAATTAACAAATCATGTTTAGATTTAGTTATCACCCAGAGCCCCAATATCATACAATCAACGGAAGTTTGGCCAGCTATTTGTAGTGACCACAGCGTTCCATGTGCTGTAATCAAGAACACTGTAGTTAAAGAACAATCATTCAAAAGAACTATCTTCAATTATAATAAACTTAATATAGGCAGGTTCTGCGAACTGCTTAACGAGCTGAACTGGGATGAAATAATTTATAACAATGCAATTGATGAAAGTGCAAAAATGTTTTCAGATATTATATTAGAAAAAGCAACACAGTGTATGCCCGTTAGAAGTATTACTGTTCATCCTCAAGATGTAGCTTGGATGACAGATGAAATTCGACTGTTAATTGAGGAACGCCAGAAAATCCACAAAATAGCTAAACAGACTAATAAACCTGAAGACTGGCTCAGGTTTCGACAATTTCGAAACTATGTCATATCCAGAGAAAAGCAAAGACAGTTGGAATACACAGAAGAATTGGAGACTAAAGTTTTAAGTTCAGATGATTTTGGAAACAGAGAATGGTGGAAATTAGTTAAATCTTTTCTTAAAAAGAAGGGTATGGACACTAACGAAATTCCACCAATCATGCATGATAATATCTTATATCACACAAGTAAAGAGAAAGCTGATATTTTCAATGACTTCTTCATTAGCCAGTCTACTGTAGAGAATGAAGAAGATGAAGTGCCCGATATTCCATTCCTTGACCTTGAGCTTAATGAAATTACACTCACTCCCTCTGAAGTTGAAAATGTCATTAGAAACCTTGACAAAAACAAAGCCGTAGGACCTGACCTAATTCACAACAAAATACTGTTGGCATCCCTTCCAGTTATTTTAAACCCTCTGACCTGTCTTTTCAATAAAACTTTAAATGAAGGCAAATTTCCAAAGATATGGAAAACTGCGCATGTAACTCCTTTGCATAAAAAGGCTGCAAAAGAGAAGTGTGATAATTATCGACCGATTTCATTGCTTAGTTGCGTTGGTAAAGTCTTAGAGAGATGTATTCACAAACATGTATTTAATTTTTTATCATCTAATCAACTTATTTCATCTTCTCAGTCTGGATTTATCCCTAGAGACTCTACCGTCAATCAGCTGCTCTGTATATATAATGATCTGTGTTCCTCTTTTGATAATGGTACAACAACGCAAGCCGTTTTCCTTGACATTTCCAAAGCTTTTGATCGTGTCAGCCACAAAGGTCTCCTGCATAAAATGAAAGCCATTGGCATACGAGGTAAATTACATGAATGGTTTACTGATTATTTATTAAATCGTACTCAAGCAGTTACTATAAAAGGCGAAAAATCTATATATAAGAGAATTCCTTCTGGTGTCCCACAAGGTTCAGTACTAGGCCGCTCCTGTTTCTTGTATATATCAATGATATTGTAAATGAAATCCAGTCCAACATAAAACTTTTTGCTGATGACACGAGCATGTATTTATCACTCGATAATCCCAATCTCCGCGCTGAAATACTTAATGCTGACTTGGAAAAGATAAACTCATGGGCTAAATCTTGGAAAGTAAAATTTAATGTCGAGAAAACAGAATTGTTGAATTTCACTCGCAATAGGAATGTGATATTGCCTCTTACATTTGGTTCTACAATTCTACAAGGTACTAACAAGCATAAACACCTAGGTATCATTCTTAAAGATGATTGCAAATGGGATGAGCACATAAAACATATAATGACCACTGTTACAATGTTAATTTCATGTCTAAAAAGCTATAAATATAAGTTAAGTAGAAAAGCTCTCGAAATCTTATACAAATCCTTTATATTGCCACACTTCGATTATGCCGACATTGTCTGGGATAATTGTACGGAGACGCAATCGCAGCATCTGGAAAATTTGCACCTGGAAGCTCTAAGAATCATTACAGGCACTGTTCGTGGAACAAACCATCAAAATTTATACAAAGAGTCTGGTTTCTGCCCATTAAAGGAAAGAAGAAAACGGCATAAACTAATACAGTACTATAAAATGATTAATGGCCTAAGCCCCAATTATTTAGTACATCTTATTCCTTCTCTAGTCTCGGACAGAAACCCTCACCACAGGCGAAGGCCTCTAGAACGCACAGTAATGAAATGTAAGACAGAGCTATATAAAAAATCGTTCGTCCCATCCGCAACTCAATTATGGAATGCACTACCTGACTACATTAAAACTAGCAACTCCTTGAGCCAACTGAAACGATATCTGTCTATTGATGACGCTATAGTTCCACCATACTACTATTTTGGTAAAAGAAGAGAACAAGTAATTCACTGCCGGCTCCGTTTAGGTATGAGTGATCTAAAGAACGATATGGTTAATCGACATCTGGATAATAATCCTTCTTGTAGCTGTGGCAATGGGAGAGAAACAGCAGAACACTATTTGTTATTCTGTCCCCTATTCAATATAGTTCGTGAAAATACAATTTTGACTCTTCCACAGAATTATACCCAATTACGTTTTCTTTTAGAAGGTAGCCGTGATCTTCAACCTGATGTGAATTCATTAATATTTGGAAAAGTACACCAGTTTATCTCCGAATCGAACCGATTTCAGCCCTGACTTTCTCATTTAAAAAAAAAAAAAATCAGTTTTTGCCTTCTTCATATTTTACTTTCTGTAACTTTATAGTTTGGCTCTTATTTATTCATTATGATCCATTTCTTTACTCTTGCAATAAGAGGCTGACTGACAAGTCGATTGGCCCAAGACGTAGTGTACTGGATAGATAGTTTGTTTACTTACTGATTAGCCAGCGTCATCGCTAAAATTAGTAAATCTTTTTTCTGTTTAAGCGATCGATGTCATAGTGTCTTCGAATGGGAAGAAAAACAATAACAGGAAATGGAAAAAAATGAAAAGGGGAAAAGAAAAGAGGGGAAAAAAGGAAAAAAAAGTTAATCAAATTGAACAACTATACTTCAACACAATACTTATGGAAAAGATGGTTCCTGTCCTAAACTACTTTACGTTATTGTATAAGTTTCTCTCGAGTTTGTAAAGTGTTCACATATTCTTGTTGATGACGTGATTGCTGTTTCCACTCCCTTCCTCCCATTTTCCATGTTATTCATTTTATTTTTCAGCTACTGTGTCTCTTTTTTCGGCTCTTCTTTTTTTTTTTTTTTTTTTCTGTTTGTTTTTGTTTTTCTTTTTCAATGTTTCCTTATAAAAAAAAAATCGCAAGCACGAAGTGAACTGTTTATTATATTGTGAATGTATTTAACCGCCAATATATTGTGAATGTCAATTTGAGCACAGTATAAGCCTAGGGCTTGTTGTTGCTCATTCGTCCTGTCAGTTATGAAGGTATTCTGTTCATTTGTTTCCGAAATAAAAGTTATTTAAACCAAAAAAAAAATAAAAATCAATCAATCAACCAACCAACCAATCAATCAATCAATCAATCAGCCAATCAACAGTGTTAACCAGCATCCATTCCTCACGAAGAGGAGAGATTAGAGAAGCCCGAGACATTTGCTGCACTTCGGAGCAGAGTACTTCAGACACAACGCCAGCGACGTTCACAGAATGGGGGAGCTCTCACGGAACAATGGGGTCTGCAGGCTCCCGTGTCTCACGTGTCCAACTCACCCAGAGCCACGGAAAAACGGTTCTCACTTCAGAAGATGTAGAAATGCTTCATGGAGACCACAGATGTCTGACACAATTTCATAAAGAGCAGAGCACACAGAGACTTCACACAACTGTCTGGAATGGTTTCCATCTTTCTTTCAGAACCAGCTCTTCTCTTGTATGGCCTGGTTAAACAAACTGGCATTGCCAGGTCTGTAGGGGTTTCCTCCAGTGAAACAGGTCCTGGAGCACTGTCTATCTGCCTGTCTATATGTCTGCCAGTATACTGAGAGTAGGAAAGAAAGAGACAGCCACACAGAAGTGGAGAAGCAAGTTAGATTGAGAGCTGACGGAAAGAGATGGACGGCGAGACGTGTGGTTAGAGAGAGAGAGAGAGAGAGAGAGAGAGAGAGAGAGAGAGAGAGAGAGAGAGAGAGAGATGTGATAGGAATGGCTAAGAGAAGTGGTAGTAGGGTGGGTGGCGGAGGGCTGTGCCGACAGACAAATGCAGATCTTAAGACCCGTGTATAGTGTCCTCCAAAACAGGGTTATTTGTGGGCAGAATGTGGGCCAGGAAGATTTCATAAAACTGTCATGCGGAATGTCCTTATTACGCACACTGCGTAAAATAGTAGATCGCATTTTGATCAGAGAGAGAGAGAGAGAGAGAGAGAGAGAGAGAGAGAGAGAGAGAGAGAGAGAGAGAGAGGAGGTGGGCGAACGCGGAACGAGAAAAGTGGGTATGGTGGATTGCAAAGGGCTGCGCCGACAAAAAATGCAGATCTGAAGACCGTATATACTGTCCTTCAAAATGGGGTTATTTGTTGGCAAAACGCAGGCCAGGAAGGTGTCGTAAAACTTTTGTGTGGGATGTCCTTATCACACCCAATGCGTAAAAGGATAGACTGCATTTTGATCAGCAAGAGAGAGAGAGAGAGAGAGAGAGAGAGAGAGAGAGAGAGAGACAGAGACAGAGACAGAGACAGAGACAGAGACGACAGAGACAGAGAGACACACAACCAGCCAGACAGCCAGACAGACAAAGACGGAGACAGAGAGACAGAAAAGATTTAAACATACACACTTGGAGACAGACATATACTACGAACGCAAAAGCAAAAACAAGAGACAAATTAATGAATTAATTGATAAAGATATAGACGTAAATGAGAAAAGTAAAGTAAATAAATAAACAAATAAATAAATGTATAAATAAATAGACCAATCATTTATTCATTCACTCAATTAACCAATGTTAACCAACAGCCATTCCTCACGAAGAGGAGAGATTAGAGAAGCCCTAGACATTTGCTGCACTTCGGAGCAGAGTACTTCAGACACAACGCCAGCGACGTTCACAGAATGGGGGAGTTCTCACGGAACAGTGGGGTCTGCAGGCTCCCGTGTCTCACGTGTCCAACTCACCCAGAGCCACGGAAAAACGGTTCTCACTTCAGAAGATGTAGAAATGCTTCATGGAGACCACAGATGTCTGACACAATTTCATAAAGAGCAGAGCACACAGAGACTTCACACAACTGTCTGGAATGGTTTCCATCTTTCTTTCAGAACCAGCTCTTCTCTTGTATGGCCTGGTTAAACAAACTGGCATTGCCAGGTCTGTAGGGGTATCCTCCAATGAAACAGGTCCTGGAGCACTGTCTATCTGCCTGTCTATATGTCTGCCAGTATACTGAGAGTAGGAAAGAAAGAGACAGCCACACAGAAGTGGAGAAGCAAGTTAGATTGAGAGGCTGACAGAAAGAGATCGACGGTGAGTCGTGCGTTTAGAGAGAGAGAGAGAGAGAGAGAGAGAGAGAGAGAGAGAGAGGTGGGGGAGACAGATAGACAGACAGAGGAGATGGGCAATGGAGAAGAGAAGCGGACGGGAGGGGGAGGGGGGAGCGGTGCGGGGGGGGGGGGGGGGGGGGGGGGGGGGGGGGTGTTGAGTGGCGCAGGCCAGCACCGCCGACAAAAAAATGCGGATCTTGAGACCCGTGTATACTGTTCTTCCAAATAGCATGTTTTTGGCGCAACGCCAGCTGCAAAACGAAAAGAAGATTACGCAAAACCTACGTGTGGAATGTCCATATCACACCCAGTGCATAAACAGGTAGAGTGTCATTTGATCAGCGGAGAGAGAGAGAGAGAGAGAGAGAGGAGAGAGAGAGAGAGAGAGTAAATACGTCTTAGTTTAATTCTCTTACACTCCATTTGTCATTGGCTAAGATTAATCGAATGACACGCGTGCATACAGAAGGAGCGATGTCATTTATAGAGATCCAAACATGCTATACGCAGACTGGAAAGAACAACAGTAACAGCAACCAAGCAAACAAACCAAAGAAACAAACAAACAAAAATGCGGTACATTAACTCAGAGAGAGAGAGAGAGAGAGAGAGAGAGAGAGAGAGAGAGAGAGAGAGAGAGAGAGAGAAGAGAGAGAGAATGCCTTAATAAATTCACAAAATTTGTTTTTCGCATAGAAAAGTTAACTACACAAGCGACAAATCAGTGGATCGTAGCGTAAATGAAAGATCGTTATTGTAATCACAATCTTAACATTGATTATCTAGAAAAGAAATTGTAGGTTGCGAGATGAATATAAATGTGGTAGGTGAGGAATGTGTTTTTAAGTTTGACGGCCCCAAATACACATGTTTAGGTCATAACAGTCTCCTATAATCACATCTCCAAGTTCATTTAATGATTGATCTTTGTAATTTATAAAGTACTTTCTCCATAGAATGTCTGCTAACTTTATACATACATGGTGATGATCGTTCGCCCAGTTTTAATACCTACCCTCCATACCTTTACAGGAGTGAGAGGAAATAAGACGTTTTGGGTTGTTCTTGTAATGATTGAACAGACAGAGACTGCAGAAACACAAGGCATTTACTGTAGTTCAGAACAGCTTTTTCTTTTAAACAGAACTCTAACCAACAAAAAGAGAACGGGATGTCATTTGCTCTAAGTCAGAGCTTTGAAATTTGATATTATGTGGAAACAAACCACACACGATAATACACACCTTATAAAAGACCACAGAGTGTTCATTCGCACTGAAGGTGTCGGTTGAACTCTGGTGAACATAAAGACACCACCACATTGCCCGACATTCGTTTCGTGCTTCAGCAGATTTTCTTGGCTATATTTTCTACCTGTGCATCTCGGGTAATAGATTACCTTATGTTGTTAAACCTCGAGGCAGCTGCTTTTGCTTTTGATACTACACCACAAAGGGAGCCAGAGAGTGTTTGTTCAGATGCAAAGCTGCTGGAAGTGAATAACGCAGGCTCGACGAATCCTGTACGCTCTCTGTCTCTGTCTGTCTTTCTGTCTCTCTGTCTCTGTCTCTGTCTCTCTGTCTCTCTGTCTCTGTCTCTGTCTCTGTCTCTCTCTCTCTCTCTCTCTCTCTCTCTCTCTCTCTCTCTCCTCTCCTCCTCCTCCTCCTCCTCCTCCTCCTTCCATCGTGCGCGCTCGATCTTTCGCTCACTCTCTCGCCTTCGCTTTCTATTTCCATTTACCCACCATACTCAGAACGCTCTCTCTCTCTCTCTCTCTCTCTCTCTCTCTCTCTCTCTCTCTCTCTCTCTCTCTCTCTCTCTCTCCCCTCTCATCTACAAAAATCATACACAGATTATTTTAAAACGTAACAATCACAGCGACGAAAGACTGAATGAAGGTTGCAATAAATCATTCACTCAATGCTATCCTCGTAACGCAAACATCGCTATCTCCCTGGTAGCTTTATTTTTTCTTCTCTCTCTCCCTGCACCGTGGTATCTCAGCGAGGAGAGAGAACATCTCCCCCTCCCTCACCTATCCACACAGAGAGCTAGTACTTGAAATGGATGCTGGGTGTCATGGGATTTAAATAAATGTGAAACGTGATTTTCCATTTACTGTGGGGTGTAGTTATGTCATTGGCTTACATCACACTGTACACATTTACACTGCGGCCCAGCAGTGTTTCGCTTAGCAGTTGTACAAGGCATGGGCGTCGAATAAATACACAGCAAAGTTAAAATACAGAGCGTGCTTGCTTGTGTGTGTGTGTGTGTGTGTGTGTGTGTGTGTGTGTGTGTGTGTGTGCGTGTGTGTGTGTGTGTGTGTGTGTGTGTGTGTGTTGTGTGTGTGTGTGTGTGTGTGGCGCGCGTGTGTGATGAAACATTGTCAGCTTTCATCTTCATATGCACCAACCTTTATTTGACATGCCTTTTGAAAAAAACAAATATTTCAGCGCCTACACAATGAAACAAAGAGCTGACTTAGCTTTCTCCGCTAGGTTTCTCGATCCGTGCTAAGTGTCGTGATGCCATTGCTGTATACCATCTTCACAGTTTACAGGGATCACCGTGGCAGAAAACACAAGCCTTGCCTTACCATACCCGTATCATCAACAAGCAGGGTGGAACAGGTGAAGATGTCAGACCAACAGACGCAAAGCAATATCAGTATTCCAGCAGCTGAGAAACATCTAGCGCTAAAAAAAAACACACCCCTGTATCTGTTAACCAGCTTCGGGCAGTTCGCCATCAAATTTAACCCATTTCACCTCGAGTAAAATAACGAAATGTCGTCTTTCATATTAACTAGTTTTCAAGAGGCACAAGATAAGACAGGGTTAAGTCAGAAAAAAAACAAGTCAGTGAAATTATAGTTTGATTCTAGAATAATTTGTGTTTAAATTGTGTGTAACTTGTAATGCAATAACCAAAGCATCTGTGGAGTACACATTGGATAGACATGGTTAGTTTATACTACAACAAATTCAACAAAACAATCATGAAACAATCACGACCCTGTCCCCGTAACACTTGAGCTTCGAGCATCATTTACTCAATGAGATGTGCTGGTGGCCAGGTGCAACGAGTCAACATTTCAGTCAGTATGTGAACATTTTGTTAAGACCCACTATTTTTCTCATAATATCAGCCACTCATTTTCTGACCTATCACATGCAAATGTACTATATTTTTTCCATAAACATTCGCGCGTGAACGCCTCAAACCGTCAAACTTCATTACTTTGTCATTGCGTTGACACGTTGACACGAGGAGGGCCGCAAGCGATACTTCATTTGTATAAAGGAAAAAAAGAGTGCCTCTTTATAAGCCAAGCAGACCGGGTTAATGCGGGAGGACCGACAGTAGGATTCAAGTCAAGAGTCCTTCGTTCCACTGTCTCTTTGAGTACACATCCGAGTCACCAGACAATCGGTACGAGGGCTGCCTTTACCAGAGGATTCAAAACAGTAATAAGACATTACTCACCACCATGAAGACACAGCAGACTTTTACCACGAAGTATTTCCCTGACCTGCTGTTCTAACAACTCACCAAGACAAAGATGCAACTCCAGCAACAACAAAGACTAATGGCAGGAAATCAGCAAGATACCCGTGGAAATTTGGGAATCCTAAGAATACGCAGGGGGTGTACTGATCATACGCTCCATTCATTTATGTCAAACATCACACGGCAAATCCTAACCTGGAAATCCTCAAGGCAAAACAAGAGAATGGACGACAAACACATGGCGCCGTCATCGTGAAGCCAGCGCCAAGAGAATGACATGATTGTGAAAGCAGTTAGAACGGCCAGCCCAGGGCAGAAGAAACACCCTGAGAGCTGAAGCTTCGGAAGCAGGCGTTTGCATTTTTTTAAAAGTAGCCATGTTTCACAACATTATGTTGCGTGCTTGAGTCTAGGCGCGTGCATTATGAGTGGAAGAAGGGACAGGTAATGGTAGGTGAGTGTGTGTCTGCATCGTTGTCGCACTGTGCCTTCCACCCCCTCATCCTCGCCTTCTCTCTGTCTCTCTCTCTCTCTCTGTCTCTCTGTCTGTCTGTCTGTCTGTCTGTCTGTCTGTCTGTCTCTCATTCTCTCTCTCTCTCTCCTCTCTCTCTCTCTCTCTCTTTTCTCTCTCTCTCTTTGTCTGTCTGTCTGTCCCTCATTCTCTCTCTATATTTCTGTCTTTCTATCTGTTTCTCTGTCTGTCTGTCTGTTTCTCTGTCTCTCTGTCTCTGTCTCTGTCTCTGTCTCTCTCTCTCTCTCTCTCTCTCTCTCTCTCTCTCTCTCTCTCTCTCTCTCTCTCTCTCTCTCTCTCCCATGTCTTTAAGAGATGGCGTCACCGACAATATCCTCGTTGATTGAACTGAGTCTCTTCCTTTTTGAGAAAGAGAGAGAGAGAGAGAGAGAGAGAGAGAGAGAGAGAGAGAGAGAGAGACGGACTGGGAAGGTTGGGAGTTAAGGGGGGGGGGGGGGGCTAGGAGAAGGGTGGGGGGTGGGGGGTGTAGAATGCAGAGTGGGCTTTCTCTCACCACCGAAATCAACGAACGACCGACACCCCCTTTGTCCGTACGATAAGCTTACAGATGGTCAGCAGACACGCTCATGAAAGATGACTGTGATCCTGTTGGCGTTTGATGGCTTATGGAAGCAAAACCACATGGCGTTTGATGGCTTATGGAAGCAAAACCACATGGCGTTTGATGGCTTATGGAAGCAAACTACATGTGTTTGATGGCTTATGGAAGCAAAACCACATGGCGTTTGATGGCTTATGGAAGCAAAACCACATGGTGTTTGATGGCTTATGGAAGCAAAACCACATTACGCACGCACCAGGGCATTTGGAGAGAAGACGAGAATCACAAGTTATCGCCCTTTGACCTCTGAAATGCTGCCATGGAGAAAAAAAAAAAACGAAAAAAAGAAAGAAAGAAACACATGAAAAGAGAACAAAAGAGGGAGGGGGTGGGGGTGGGGGGGTGGGGGTGGGGGTGGGGGGTAAGCATCGTTGTCATGTGTGTGTTGCAGCTTTCTTACCCTCCAAAGATTACAAGAATAGCATGTAAATTTTATTTATTTGTTTACTTACTTTTATTCATGAATATGAAAATAACAACAACAACAAACCCAAAGCAGTCCTTGCTAAGGGACATAATTCCTTCCTCTGTGTTTGCCCATTGCTCACAAGCCCAGGCTTTTTCTTGGACGATGTCATGCCCGTCCACTTCTGCTCTTTTGATACAGTGGCGGGGGAAGGGTCGGGATGGGTGGTGGTGGCGGGGGAAGGGTCAGGGATGGGTGGTGGTGGCGGGGGAAGGGTCAGGGATGGGTGGTGGTGGCGGGGGAAGGGTCGGAGATGGGTGGTGGTGGCGGGGGAAGGGTCAGGGATGGGTGGTGGTGGCGGGGGAAGGGTCAGGGATGGGTGGTGGTGGCGGGGGAAGGGTCAGGGATGGGTGGTGGTGGCGGGGGAAGGGTCGGAGATGGGTGGTGGTGGCGGGGGAAGGGTCGGAGATGGGTGGTGGTGGCGGGGGAAGGGTCGGAGATGGGTGGTGGTGGCGGGGGAAGGGTCGGAGATGGGTGGTGGTGGCGGGGGAAGGGTCGGAGATGGGTGGTGGTGGCGGGGGAAGGGTCGGAGATGGGTGGTGGTGGCGGGGGAAGGGTCGGGAATGGGTGTGGGGTAGGTGGGAGGGGGTGGGGGGAAGGGTCGGAGATGGGTGGTGGTGGCGGGGGAAGGGTCGGGATGGGTGGTGGTGGCGGGGGAAGGGTCGGAGATGGGTGGTGGTGGCGG
>CM065731.1:743862-748862 GCA_033310375.1 Conus canariensis
ACATACATATAATGCCGGCATACAGGCGAAGAGGTAAGTGTGCAGACAGAACAAAAATGAATGGATGAATGAAAAAGAAGTTGATGGTAAATGTGTTTGTCTGATCTACTACAACGTATGATTGTTTTCATTTATCACAATGATGAAACGGCACTAATGAGGCCACCAGGGAGAACAGGACCATGTGTGTGTGTGTGTGTGTGTGTGTGTGTGTGTGTGTGTGTGTGTGTGTGTGTGTGTGTGTGTGTGTGTGTGTGTGTGTGTGTGCGTGTTCAGACGACAAAGGCCGCATCCAAGACCACGCCTGCATGACGGTTAATAGACAAAGTCCCGAAGTACCCATAGTACGAGACTGAAGTAAAGGTCATTTGGAGACAGGAAGACTCCCCGACATTAGTACTCTTTTCGGACTTGCACTAATAGCACGCCAGTCAGGAAGGATGTCCGTTCCTTTTAGCTTCATTCACATGGCAAAAGGTTCAATGACCTGACTATTGTCACCAAGTGAATGCCAACTGTATCCCCACAGGTTAAGTTGGTGATGCACAGACCACATGTACACGTCATGAAGAGGGCTGGCATACTGGCATAATGCTCTCAATGCTGGCAGTGGAAACGTCACCATATCGTGTACAGTCCAGCGGACCATTTCAGGTATGGCAACACAGTCATAAACAAAAGAGTTCTAAGCCAGCAAGGAAGTCATATTTTTCTTTTCAAGTTTTGTAAAACATTATTCTCATTAATCACCTTTAACATAAGTGAATGCGGACATGCTTTTGCAATGACACCGTCAGATGAAAACAAATCAAGCACGAAAGCTACACATTGTCAGGTATTGCAAAACTGGGCCAACTTCCAATCTTTGGTGTCTATTAATGGGATTTATTTGGCGCATTATCTGGCAAACCGTGCTTGCGTGGGAAAGTGTGGTTATCTTGCTCAGTCATCTGCCTTTAATCTCTGCGTAGGATAACAATAGAGCGCATTTCAAACAGGCCGACCAACAAGTAAGTGATTTGGTCAACTGATCCATACTATACAACTCAAAAAGTCAAGCTAGAGATTCAAACCAAAGTGAATTCCTGAAAGTAAAAGATCGGTAGACACCTTTTCATTCAACATTCCACACATGTCCTATGATATAAGACTAAAGAAATCATCATCTTCGTCCTCATTGCTCAGAATAGTTACCACTCTCCTCCAAACCCACACCCCATCTCCCCAAAATTCACCGAGTAGTTTATAATGAAGGTGGCTCACATCTGTTCATAACCTTTGCCAAACGTCTTTATAATGAAGTTGCTGACGTACACTGACATTATTTATCAAGCGTGTCAGTGAGATGGCCGAAACGCAGTGATGATGTTCGTTGAATGGCAGCATGATTTAGACGTCCGACATGCATTAATAACTTTATCGAAATGCTTCAGGAGTGAAGATGGCTGATCATATTGATAATGATCACCGTGTGTCTCAGTACTGAAGGGGATTGACGTCTGTCCATAATGTCATAAGAGATGGCAATGACCGTTGTTGTGTTTGTAGTTTTCTCCGAATTCCTCAGTATTGCAAGTAGCTGACGTGTGTTGGGAACGATTGCCAATGTCTGGGAAATGAAAACATTTCATATGTGTTAATAAACATCACAAGCCCTATTTGTAAAGAGTTTCTCCTCTCTCTCCCTCTCTCATTCCCTCCCTCTCTCATTCCCTCCCTCTCTTCCTCCCTCCTTCTCTCCATTACCCCCCCCCCCCCCCCGCCGCTTGTTTTGGTTCCCCGTTCAAGGCCACGCCCTGGCTTTCCGCTCACGCCGCACCGACAGCCCTAGCAGCAATGCCGACAGCCACTACAGCAGTCAATGCACGGACAGCCACATAGAGCAGTCATGCACCGGACAGCCACAAAAGCAGCAGCACCGGACAGCCACATAGAGCAGTCATGCACCGGACAGCCACATACAGCAGTCAATGCACCGGACAGCCACATAAGCAGTCAATGCGCCGGACAGCCACATAGAGCAGTCAATGTCAAGAAATCGTGAGGCAACCCACCGGAGTACATATGCACTGTTGGTCAGATGCACGATGTGATGAGGACGATGGAAGATGAAGCTGTGGAATTTCATTCGTGCGTGAGGCTGCATGAAAGGGTTATGCAGAGGGGGAGAGAGAGAGAGAGAGAGAGAGAGAGAGAGAGAGAGAGAGAGAGAGAGAGGAGGGAGGGAAAGAGAGAGAGAGAGAGGGAGAGAGAGAGGGAGATAGAAAGAGAGGGAGGGAGAAAGAGAGAGAGAGGGAGGGAGGGAGAGAGGGACAGACAGACAGACAGACAGATAGACATACAGACAGACGGACAGACAGACAGACAGACAGGCAGGCAGGCAGACTGATTGGCTGAAAGGTAGACAGACAGGCTGAAAGAGAGACAGACAAGCTGAGAGACAGACTGACATACAGGCAGACAAACAGACAAAGACAGAAATATGCGTTGCAGTTCAGAAAATTCGAGAAGGACAGCAGGACACAACCTACTGAGTCTTCTGCTGACGGCAGTGATTGCTTAGCCGCGGAGCCAGCGCCCGTGAGAGACCCACCCACTACCATCACCCTCCGGAGGACGCCACCACATTCATCCGACGATAGTAACCATAAACTTGCAAATACTAGCGACCTCCACACAAACACAACAAGGGGGGATGAATGTGGAGGGGAGATCAACATGAGGTCAGCACAAGTGCAGGGCATATAGGGGCAGAGAATAAGGTACTTCTTTGGGGGGGAGGGTAAGTGTGGGTGGGGCGGGAGGGGGGAGAACTATGCTGATCGATGAGGATGAGATTGATGAAGATGAAGCCACGGAATTTCATCCAGGCGTGAGACTACATAAGAGGGCTATGCAGAGAGAGAGAGAGAGAGAGAGAGAGAGAGAGAGAGAGAGAGAGAGAGAGAGAGAGAGACAGACAGACAGACAGACAGACAACAACGGACAGTCAGACAGGCAGGCAGGCAGGCAGACTGACTGACAGAAAGAGAGACAGACGGAAAGACAGAGAGACACTCTGACAGACAGACTGACAGACAGACAGACCAAGAGACAAACACAGGAAAGTGCAGTGCAGCTTAAGAAATGAAAAAAACAAAAACATCGAGGGGAAGTGGGGAAGGGAGGACTATGCTGATCGATGATGATGAGGATGATGAAGATGAAGCTATAGGATTTCCTTCGGGCGTGAGACTGCATGAGGGGGCTATGTAGAGAGAGAGAGAGAGAGAGAGAGAGAGAGAGAGAGAGAGAGAGAGAGAGAGAGAGAGAGAGAAGCCAGACAGACAGTCAGACAGACAGACAGACTGACTAACTGACTGATGACAGACAGAATGACAGACAAACTGACTGACAGACTGATAGGCATACAGATTGACAGACTGACAGACGTACAGACTGACAGTCAGATTGACAGACAGACAGTCAGGCAAACAGACAGAGAAATAGACAGATATAGAACGTGCAGTGCAGTTCAGGAAATAGGACCCCCCAAAACAAACAAACAAACGAAGAAACAAAAAGAAAATCACAAATAAATTGACTGATATGAATCCAAGCCACGATCTCCCGCGGTTACTCCGTGACGCTAATCGCTGCGTCACCGCGGCAGGTCGTGTTTGTAATGGAACTGGCTGACGTACATCGATTAAGCAACCTGATCTTTTCATAAAGTCATTTTCTGACGTGTATTGATAATGTTCGCCGATTCTGCCAGTAAGAAAGAGGCTTGATGTATATTGATGCCTTCTGAATGTCTTCATAATGAAGATGGGTTATGTGGGTTGATGATATCCCAAGGCCTCGTTATGAACAAAGTTCAAAACATGTTGTTTACAGCCGACCTGACCCTGAAAGAAATCGGACATGTAAACCTATCAAAAAGCGAGGATAACATAACGGAGCAATCAAGTATAGAAAGTACAAATAATAAGCATGCGATGCATTACTTTTACTTCTGTTACTGACGAACAACTGTCGATATATCATTTAAAACAATGGGAATGAGTTAGTAGGTGAAGATGAGAGGTTAGAGGCAAATATTGACGGTGTTTTCTTTTTACCTTTTCTATACCATAGATTCTTGACATGCTCAAAGCGAAACAAAGGATCATGCCTGTATCAGCAGCGCAGTCATAATCACTCACACACGCAAGGTTCACCACACACGGTACAGCACCAATGCAGTTGATAATCCAGGATTTACATTTACAGATTGTCCGTTTCCGTTTTATCACAACTGTGAGATAAATTCAACGTCTAACCTTCAAAGGTCCTGACATGTCAGAAAACAAAAAGCACAGACAACGAGCGAGCAACTGAAAAAAGAAGAAGAAGAAAAAAGAAGACTGGTACCTCCGAATGTTGGTGTCCCTATGGAGCCATCTCCTGTGGTTTGTTTAAACAGGCGGCAAGTGCAGACGGTACATAAGTAACACACAAGAATGCAGAATAAAGAGTGCGGGTGTTGGGAGGGTGAGGGGAGGGGGGGGGGGGCGCGAAGATGGGGACAGGTATGGTGGAAGGGGGGGAGCTTGCCAGCCATTTCAGTGGGGGAGAGTTGAGTAAACAAGTTTCAACTGATTCCTTGGCGGCTGGATTTTTACGGCTTTTTGAGTTTTGAAACGCAGGAGAATGTTAAAGGATGAAAGGCGCTCTGTCCAAGCCGATCGATCAGCAGCGTCACGGTGTCTGCCTGTGTGTCTGCCCTCTTGCCCTCTCTCTGTCCCGCTAGCCGGAAAAGTCTTGTCAGTTCAAAGGTTCAAGAGAGAGAGAGAGAGAGAGAGAGAGAGAGAGAGAGAGAGAGAGAGAGAGAGAGAGAGAGAGAAAGAAACACACACACACACACACACACACACACACACACACACACACACACAGACACAGACAGAGTCAGAGGCAGAGAGACGAGAGAGAGAGAGAGAGAGAGAGAGAGAGAGAGAGAGAGAGAGAGGGGGGAC
>CM065731.1:763862-771362 GCA_033310375.1 Conus canariensis
AAAGCAACCTTTTTTTCCAATCCTTATTACAAATTCACTCTTCCATCATCTCTGGGTGGTTTTTCCAATCCTTGTTACAAATTTGCTCTTCCATCATCTCTGAGTGGTTTTTCCAATCCTTGTTACACATTCGCTCTTCCATCATCTCTGAGTGGTTTTTCCAATCCTTGTTACAAATTCGCTCTTCCATCATCTCTGAGTGGTTTTTCCAATCCTTGTTACAAATTCGCTCTTCCATCATCTCAGAGTGGTTTCGTATGTGATGAGCGATGGGAGATCACAAGAGTTCATATCATTTCATGTTTATGAGGCTGCCTTTGAACGAGCCAATATGCTGCCTTTGAACGAGCCAATAGGCTGCCTTTGAACGAGCTAATAGGCTCTGTCAGTTTTCACGCTATATCATTTCCTGTTTATGAGGCTGCCTTTGAACGAGCCAATAGGCTGCCTTTGAACGAGCCAGAAGGCTGCCTTTGAACGAGCCAGAAGGCTGCCTTTGAACGATCCAGTAGGCTCTGTCAGTTTTCACGCTATATCATTTCCTGTTTATGAGGCTGCCTTTGAACGAGCCAGTCGGCTCTGTCAGTTTTCACGCTATATCATTTCCTGTTTATGAGGCTGCCTTTGAACGAGCCAATAGGCTCTGTCAGTTTTCACGCTATATCATTTCCTGTTTATGAGGCTGCTTTTGAACGAGCCAGTCGGCTCTGACAGTTTTCACGCTATATCATTTCCTGTTTATGAGGCTGCCTTTGAACGAGCCAGTCGGCTCTGTCAGTTTTCACGCTATATCATTTCCTGTTTATGAGGCTGCCTTTGAACGAGCCAATAGGCTCTGTCAGTTTTCACGCTATATCATTTCCTGTTTATGATGCTGCCTTTGAACGAGCCAATAGGCGCTGCCAGTTTTCACGCGATAATACGCATTGATATTCGTATGAGAAAACCAAGAGACTATGTCGTTCTTTGGCTTGCCTATAGTGAATTGGTCAACCAAGACCGTGGCTGTTTCTAAGTCAGACCAGCAAGGAAAACACACACACACACACACACACACACACACACACACACACACACACACACACACACACACACACACACACACACACACACACATCAGCACCAATATTCGACAAAGGCAGTGAGTTAAGAACACCTAGCAATATACTGATGTTTAAACAAAAGTTAACTGTGAGGTTTCTGGACTTTAGTGCCTAACCAAATGTCACATTACCAGATGAAAGAACGCTTCAAGCAGACAACGAAAATCTGACACTCTCCCACACAGAGCAAAGTACATAAAAAGAGAAGAGATGTCACACACACACACACACACACACACACACACCACACACACACACACACACACACACACCACACACACACACCACACACACGTACACACACGCCTGTGTACGTGCGTGTGTGCGATCGCGCGCATGCGTGCATATGTTTGTGTATACGAATGTGTGTGTGTGTGTGTGTGTGTGTGTGTGTGTGTGTGTGTGTGTGTGTGTGTGTGTGTGTGTGTGTGTGTGTGTGTGTGTGTGTGTGTGACATCTTTTTAATGTGCTTTGCTCTGTGTGGCATTGTGTCAGAGTTTCCTTTTCTGCACAAAGCGTTTCTCAGAAAAAAAGGCTGTGAATGGAGGTTGTGCTAGCTGGAATGCACAAACCAACCCTATGACCCCTGGCATTGCAGTATTTCTGCGTATGTCTGCCAAAACGTTGTTGACCAAGAATACAAATGTCTTAATTCCAAGGATGTCTAGAAACAATTTGAGTTTCCATAGCTAAGCAGGAGGACTATGAGCCAAAACCTTTAGATGATTAACTGATAGGTTATGCAGATATTAGAGTTTCGGACCACTTTCAAAAAGCTTTGTACACACAAACATCCCAAACCAGGTTTCGGATGGATATCATCCTTCGGCTGAATTTTAAGGAATAATATTTTACACTAGATAGGGATCTCTTTTGAAACAAGTGTTTTTTTTTTCATTAGATGCATAGGCGGTGAGATAACAAAACAAAACAAACAAACAAACAAAAAAGAAGAAAAACTGACGTCACATCTGCTGTACGCTCTCAGAGCACTAAAAGGAACCTTCCAATAACGAAGAAGACATAAATGGGATTTTCCGTATAGATACATCCAAATTCCAAGAGCAAATTCAATTAATTATAGTTTGGTTTAATTTGTCTTTATTTTGTAACTGCTATAGCAAAGGAAAACAAAACAAGAAATGAATTCCATTTTCACTAGCCAAATGGAGGAGAGAGAGAGAGAGAGAGAGAGAGAGAGAGAGAGAGAGAGAGAGAGAGAGAGAGAGAGAGAGAGAGAGAGAGGCAGGCAGGCGAACGGACAAGTTCAACAAAGAAGGCAGACGTAAATTGCGATTGAGATCCAATGTCCAGTGTCAACGAACATTCTTTTCCGTGCGGAAACAGTGAGTGGAGAATCCCAGACACTGCAGCTCTGAATAGCTTACATCAGACAGAACACCACTTACCACAGCATGGAGAACCCCAGACACTACAGCTCTGAATAGCTTACATCAGACAGAACACCACTTACCACAGCATGGAGAACTCCAGACACTGCAGCTCTGAATAGCTTACATCAGACAGAACACCACTTACCACAGCATGGAGAACCCCAGACACTACAGCTCTGAATAGCTTACATCAGACAGAACACCACTTACCACAGCATGGAGAACTCCAGACACTGCAGCTCTGAATAGCTTACATCAGACAGAACACCACTTACCACAGCATGGAGAACCCCAGACACTACAGCTCTGAATAGCTTACATCAGACAGAACACCACTGATCACAGCATGGAGAACTCCAGACACTACAGCTCTGAATAGCTTACATCAGACAGAACACCACTTACCACAGCATGGAAAACCCCAGACACTGCAGCCCTGAATAGCTTACATCAGACAGATCACCACTTACCACAGCATGGGGGTTGTGTCGGTACAAAGCTACAGCAACGTAAACACGTCACTTTAGGCGACAAAGGAATGTGTCATGCAGACAGCAGATGTCTGAAACACTCCAATGCCAAACACATAAAGGGATCACACGTGTGCAATGGGTTTTTTTTTGTCTTTCTTTCAGAACCAGCTTTTCTCCTGATACAGATAAATAGATGGTATTATCAAATCTTACGGGGCATCCTCCACTGAAAAAAAAAAATCTCGTCCCCTATCATTTTATTGGTCGCTGGCTCCATCACTCAGTCTGCCTGTCTGTCTGTCTGCCTCAATCTCTCTCTCGCTCTCTCTGTCTCTGTCTGTCTGTCTCTCTCTCTTCTCTCTCTCTCTCTCTGTCTCTCTCTCTGTCTGTCTGTCTGTCTGTCTGTCTGTCTGTCTCTCTCTCTCTCTCTCTCTCTCTCTCTCTCTCTCTGCCTGTATGACTGTCTGTCTATCGATCTACACAAGAAAAGAAACGGACAAATAGAGGCTAAGAAACAAGTCAGAGAGAAAGATAAATAGAAATACAATAAGAAACGGATGTGCCGTTAGAAAAGCAAACAAACAACAAACGTAGTGAGAGAGAGAGAGAGAGAGAGAGAGAGAGAGAGAGAGAGAGAGAGAGAGACAGACAGACAGACAGACAGACAGAGACAGAGAAAGGCGAACGGGCACGTTAACAAAGAAACCAGACGCCAACTGGGACTGCAGAAACAGATTAAATCTTCAGTGTCACCAACATTCATTTCCGTACGGAAACTGCTGAGTGGAGAATTCCAGACACTGCAGTTCAGAATAGCTTGCATCAGGCAGAACACCACTTACCACATCAAGGGAGCTGCCGCAAAAGAAACCTACACCAATGCAAATACGTCACTTTAGGCGATAAAGGAATGTTTCATGCAGACAAATGTCTGAGGCACTCCAAATAAGAGCAAAGCACATAAAGGCATCACACGTCTGGAATGACTTTTGTCTGTCTTTCAGAACCAGCTTTTCTCCTGATATTGATAAAACACAAATGGTATTATCAAGTCTTCGGGGGGCATCTTCCATTGAAAGAAAGTCCAGGTTCATTATCGTTTCTTTGCTCCCTGGCTCCAGCACTTGACTGTCTGTCTGTCTGTCTGTTTGTCTGTTTGTCTGTCTGTCTTGCTTTCTTTCTTATCTCTCTGTCTCTCTGTCTCTGTCTGTCTGTCTGTCTGTCTGTCTGTCTCTCTCTCTTCTCTCTCTCTCTCTCTCTCTCTCTCTCTCTCTGTGCGTGTCCGACTGTCTGTCCGTCTTTCTATCGATCTACACAAGAAATGAAACAAGTAGAGGCTGAGAAACACGTGAGGCGGAGAGACAGATGGCAAAAGAAGAAAAGACAAATGTGCCGTTAGAGAAAGAAAAGCGTCGGAAAACTGGAGAGAGAGAGAGAGAGAGAGAGAGAGAGAGAGAGAGAGAGAGAGAGAGAGAGAGAGAGGAGAGAGAGAGAGAGAGAGAGTTCACGAGATTCCTTGCATTTATATGTTTTCAGTAGTTCCCCAGCTGAACAAACGCCTTTGGGTATCCGTCCTGGTGAAGGAGCAAAAGGAAATCCAGCCGCCTTGAGGTTTCACAGCATGAGGAGATTTACTGCCTGAGATGTTCAGGAAAAAAAGCTCGCCCTGAAAAGCCCATGAAGAATCCAACGTATTTCGGGTATTGCGGTGATGTGTTTGTGTACATCAAGAGTTCTGCAGACACGTTCAGTGTGACTGGAAGACGTCTTGACCTTGTGACGTGGTGTATCATTGTGTCTTACTGGTTCCACACACATCAAATATTTGGGCCTACATGTGCACACTATGACAGCCCGTAGCGTTTTGTTAGAGAGCGTACTGTGAGAAACAATGGTTTCTGAAATGCAGCGTCTGATTGTTGTTTTTTGCATGTTGAGTACAATCCGAACGAATCTGTCTGTCTGTCTGTTTGTCTATCTGTCTGTCTGTCTGTTTGTCTATCTGTCTGTCTGTCTGTCTGTCTCTGTCTGTCTGTCTGTCTGTCTGTCTCTCTCTCTCTTCTCTCTCTCTCTCTCTCTCTCTGACTTCCCGCCTCTTATCCTTGTTCCTCACTCTCTCATTCATCGCTAAATCATAAGGAATAAACAGTTACAACAACAAAACGCGGAATGATGTTTGATAGAATCGCCAACTGATTGCAGCTTCTCTTCTCTCTGTATATTCAACCTCTATCTATGGTCATTGAGGAACACGGAATTCCTCATCAGAAATTTGCCGATGACACCCAGCTGCACGACGCTGCTGAACCTGCTGCATTCCAACTTTTGGTATCGGAATTTGAACTGTGTTTCCAATCTGTTAAATCATGGATGCTTAAAAATAAGCTTAAGCTAAATGATGAAAAAACTGAGGCTCTGTTGGCAGCACCTCGTTCTGTTTTGGATCGCATTTCTGAAAAATCTATTCAAGCTGGAACCAACAAAATTCCCTTTGAAGAGAGTGTGAGGGATCTGGGTGTCCACTTGGATAGTACGCTGTCCATGAATGTCCAGATCGGTCACCTGTGTCGTTCAGCCTATTTGGCTTTGAGAAAGATCGCGTCAATTCGCTCATATCTTACACAGAAAGGGACTGCCCAACTTATCTGTTCCCTCATCATGTCAAAACTCGATTACTGTAACAGCA
Organism: Conus canariensis; assembly: GCA_033310375.1. Lineage (NCBI taxonomy): Eukaryota > Metazoa > Mollusca > Gastropoda > Neogastropoda > Conidae > Conus > Conus canariensis. Next base: position 769,519 of record CM065731.1, read on the forward strand.
TTCTTGCCGGTCTTCCCGCTGTCGATATAAACCGACTTCAACGTATACAAAACAACGCAGCCAGACTTGTTTTCCAAAAGTCCAAAAGAACCCACACTACACCTCTGTTAGTTAGACTACATTGGCTTCCCATTCATGCGCGCATTCAGTATAAACTCGCAACGCTTGCCTTCCGACACTTTGATGAAACATTGCCTGCTTATCTTTACAACACACTTGTCACTTATCAACCCTCTCGCACTCTCCGCTCTAGCAGTGACAAACTTCTCAAGCTTCCCCGCATGAAACTGAAATCCTTTGGCCAACGTTCTTTCAGTTATCAAGCCCCCCTTGTCTGGAACTCCCTCCCCTCCCAGCTCCGCTCTTCACAGACTCTCTCTGCGTTCAAATCTGGTCTCAAAACGCATCTCTTTCAGAAGTCCTTTTGTCTTTCTACATAGCGTACGAGTTAATGCGTGTTTCCCATGCATTCTCCATCCTTTTGCCTCTTGTATGTGTACGCACGCTTCCGTGCCGGAATGCTTATGTACTTTTGCGTGTGTGCGTTCGTGTGTGTGCGTTTACGCGCGTGGGTTTTTGTTGCTTCGTGTTGAGTTTGCCCTTTGTGTGTGTGTGTGTGTGTCTGTGGGTGTGGGTGCTCCCTTCTGCATGTTTTATATTGTATCCCGTGCAGTGTTCACGAAATTGGAGGCGGGTGGGTGAAGGGGGGGGGGGGGGGGGGGATGGGGGATGGTTCTTTTCTTCTATTCCCAAATTCTTGTCGAGCGTTGTTCATATAATGTCATGTGTGTGGGGTGGCGGTGTGTGTGTGTGTGGGGGGGGGGGGGGGAGGAGGTGGGGGAGGATAGAGTGGGGGGGATGTGGCTTGTTCATCTGTTTTAGTGCTTGCTTTGTGACCTATTGTTTTGATGCCTTTTTCTCAGTATTGTGCAATGTTTATGGAAACTTTTATTTTTCCTGTATTGTGAAGCGCTCTGAGGATGTCTTCTCTCATCGAAGAGCGCTATATAAGCTCGATTTATTATTATTATTATTATTAAAATTCACAGACATACAAGTGCATTGCAAAACTAGACTAAGTGATTTGGCCTCATGTGCGTGCGTGCGTGCGTGCGTGGGTGCGTGCGTGCATGTTGTGTGTGTGTGCGTATGTGTGTGTGTGTGTGTGTGTGTGTGTGTGTGTGTGTGTGTGCGTGCGTGCGCACGCGCGCATGTGTGTGTGTGTGTGTGTGTGTGTGTGTGTGTGTGTGTGTGTGTGTGTATACGTGGCGCTATATATATATATATATATGAAGACTTGTTATAAAAAAAAGAAGTGTTCAGTTTGCACAACCACAACCCATAAAGGCATTGACATGTCTTCTAATCTCATATAAACTATTCTCTATGCGTTCTCATCTGCCAGAGATGGTGGCAGATCAAACGCATGGAGAATTGTTCCTACAGTGGATTCTGCAAGTGTCTGTGAATGTGCTGACTGTGTCTGTTATTTTATAAGAGCAGCAACAAACGTACATCCACTTGTGCTGAAAGTTCTGTTTGTTGAAACAACTTCTCTCTCTCCATCTCTCTCTCTCTCTCTCTCTCTCTCTCTCTCTCCTCTCTCTCTTCCCTCTCGTCTCTTCTCTCTCTCTCTGTCTCTCCTTCTCCTCTCTCTCTGTCTCTCTCTCTCTCTCTTCTCGCTCTCTCCCCTCCCTCTCTCTCTCTCTCTCTCTCCTCTCCTCTCTCTCTTCTTCTCTCTCTCCCCTCCCTCCTCCCTCTCTCTCTCCTCTTCCTCTCTCTCTCTCTCTCTCCTCTCTCTTCCTCTCCTCTCTCTCTCTCTCCGTCTCTCTCTTCTCTCTCTC
>CM065731.1:776362-781362 GCA_033310375.1 Conus canariensis
ACAAACTACAGCACCATAAAGTTTGCTTTGTGTTTTGCAGCTTTCTTGCGAAAATGTGAACAAAATGCCTTGTGTGCTCAGGAAATCAGCTGTGGTGAGACCTCCTACTTCCTTTTGGCAATATGCAACATGATTTTTTCATACGATCAGGAACACAGACACAAACATGCGCGCATGCACACACACACACACACACACACACACACACACACACACACACACACACACACACACACACACACACACACACACACATGTTCCGGTTAGAACGGATCCTGCCTCACTGCTGTTGTTTCAGCTAAATGGAGCAAATTCTCTGGCAGTAGCATCTATCCATTCTGTGTGGTTCATTCGCTATATTTGAACCTGCTTAGAAGCTGATGAATATCCTTATTCCAACTCCCGCCAAAGCGAAAATGCGTTAATGCCAACAAAAGATATGCATTCAAAATTCATTTTATTTCATGACGAAACACCCCTGTGTCTTTTCATGGTTGTTGTTTTGTTTCCTTTTAGGTGTTCAAACTTTGCTGTGCGATAATCTGGAGAATTTTAATGCCATTGGCTGTTGTGCAGAGAAGTGTTACAAAATATGTTCAGTTGAATATTCTAGCGAGTTTCATTCCTTTAATAATTTTCATGGTATTCATTTTACTTCCTAGCACCAGTAATGATGCATTGCAGTGACTATTTCCAATGTGTAATGTGGTGCGTACTTTACTGGATTACTGACGCTCTCGAAAAATGTTTAGCGTTCCTCTTCTTCAGTGTAGCGATACATTTGTTACCAACATGGTACCTGATATCACAGTTTGTTGAGACAATGAACACATGATTCTTGCAAGACATTCGCTTTGACAGGCAATCGCGCTTTCCTCCTGAAAATTGCATGATCAGAAAATCTCTCACGCTGAATGCACATGACCTAGAGGGTATGACAATGCATGCAATGTCCTCAATGATGTGTCTGAGAGGAATCCATGTCGGATTATGCAGCTCAGCCATCCAGTGCTGTAAAACAAACATAAAGGAAAATAGTCAACACACAAAATCACCGCGTTGCCCTCTCCTCTGTTTTCACTGCCTTGTTACAGTTTTAATGGCAGAAACTGGTGATAGCCTCTCTCAAAGTACGCAGTGGACTCGTTTGTTTATTTTCATCTGCTGGGCACGCCACTGAATCGCTGGACTGCCGGTATGGTCTCTAGGACGCATTAAGCATGTGACACTGATTGGACAACAAATAGCAAAACTATACTTTTAAGAAAATTGCAGGTGCTCGCAAAACGTTTAGACCATCTCCTCAGTATGTGCTCGATTTATTTGACATCAAAATAGGAAAGTTGTAACTGTCTACCGAATTCTCGCAAAAAGACCTCATTTCCTTTTATATATGCATCTGGCAAGGGCACTGTGAAAGCAAAAGCGACGGTTTGCCCAGTCCTTTTGACAAGCATCGTTCTTCAAACATCTCTGCGTGGGTTTGGTTGTGGTGAGCCATTGGGGAACAAAAAGCGTTCATAACATTCCCGCAAAAAAATGTGTCATATTTATGAAGCTGCCTTTGAACGAACAAACAGGCGCTGTGAGTTTTCACACGACATAGCGCATTGATCTTTGTATGCGAACACCATGAGACAACGTTGTTTTTCGGCTTGTCTACAGTGCATTGGTCACCCAAGACCGTGGCTGTTTCTAAGGCTGGCCAGCTAGAACCTGAAAAGCAGCACACTGTTTTATGAATAAGCCGATGATGTGTATTTTCTTTTTCTTTCCACTTTTGTTTTACAGCCTGGGCGGTTTGCAGGCTGAGCGGTTGCCCAAACATTACCTCTAAAAATAAAAGCGTAACAGTGCATGAATTTTTCATCATTGTCTGGAATAAAAGCAATGACAACATAACCGCACGAGAATGTTGGATATTGCTTGCGTGTTTGTTTCCTTGCTTATTTTGTGTGTGTGCGACGTGTGTGTGTGTGTGTGTGTGTGTGTGTGTGTGTGTGTGTGTGTGTGTGTGTGTGTGTGTGTGTGAGCGTGTGCGTGTGTGTGTGTGTGCGTGCGTACGTGTGTGCGTGCGTGCGTGCGCACGTGTGTGTGTGTGTGTGTGTGTGTGTGTGTGTTGTGTGTGTGCGTGTGTGTGTATGTGTGTGTGCGTGTGTGTGCTACAGGGATAGGCCTCGTATTGTGCTGCATGATGTCACTGATATAGAAAAAATCCTGTGTCAAAGTTGGGCTATTCTCGCCTGGATAAGGGCGTCATTGTATTGAATTTACCTTCAAAGTTAAGCAAGACTCCCCCTCACCCCCACACACACTCACACTCACATGGAGAGAGTGTGAGAGAGAGAGGGGGGAGGGGCGGACACAGTCTGAAAACGTTTCAGAAAGAATCAGGACCAATCTTCCTGCTACAGCAATGAATGGAGAACACCCAAACAGTTATCCATGTTGACAACAGCTGACAGCTGAGAAAATCCCAGTCACCACAGCATGGAAGCTGCGCTGAACGTCAGGTTGCAGGCTTCAGTGTCTCTTGTGTAGAACAAAACACCAGCCACTAAAAATGTCACATTAAGTGATTAAAGAATGCATCGTGCAGACAATAAATGCCTGGCACACTCCTCTACTGGGTAAAGCACGTCAAAAGGATCACACACACACACACACACACACACACACACACACACACACACACACACACACACATTGAAGTGTGTGTGTGTGTGTGTGTGTGTGTGTGTGTGTGTGTGTGTGTGTGTGTGTGTGTGTGTGTGTATGTGTGTGTGTGTGTGTGTGTGTGTGTGTGTGTGTGTGTGTGTGTGTGTGTGTGTGTGTGTGTGTGTACGCGCCCACGTGAGTGTGAGTAAATGAATTCCTCAGAAAAAAGGCCGTGAGTGGTGATGGGGTGGTTGGGATGGAATTTAGTGGAAAGGTTGCAGTTGCAGCACGGCACCAACTCTATTCCTCAGGAATTGACAACTTTCCTGCATAGGTTTGTCTTCATGTTGTTGACCTAGAAGACAACTGTCTGGATTTGAAGGATGTCTTTTGAGATTTCGAATTCATTTACACAAGTAAGCAGGAGATCTATGCTCCAACCACTTGTGATAATCAACCATGGGTTATGCAGACAGCAGAACTCCTGACAACCTTCACAACGCTTAATATATACAAACATCCAAAACCAGGCTTAAATACATTCTCTGGCCTTAAACCGGATTTTTAATTTCTGCTGACAACAAATCTAATGCCACAAAATGGCTGAATTTCAAGGAATCGTTTTTACACCCTTCAGGGATTTTTAATGTGTTGTTATCTTTAAATGCACAGTCAATTTGATGAGAAACTGACGTCATATGTGTAGCTCGCCCTGACAGCACGCAAAAGACTCTGCCAATAACGAAGAATTTACAGCTGGGAATTTCCGTATGGAAACATAGACATCCTTAGAATCTAGTTAATCATAGTTTGGTTTCGTTAATGTTTACTGTAGAAGTCGCCTATGGAAAAAAAGAACAAGAAATGAACTTCATTTTCTTCAGCCAAAAAGTATGAGAGAGAGAGGGGAGAGAGAGAGAGAGAGAGAGAGAGAGAGAGAGAGACAGACAGACAGACAGACAGACAGACAGACAGACAAGACAGACAGAGACAGAGAGACAGAGAGGTAGAGAGACAGAGACAGAAACAGAGAGACAGACAGAGAAACAGAGAAACAGTGAGACAGAGAGGGAGACAGAGACGGAGAGAAAGAGACAGACAGACAGCGAGACAGACAGACAGATAGACAGACAGTCAGACAGACAAAACTCAGAACACCTTTCTACGATCGAGGTTAGCGATTTGGGGCAGAGCCTTTTCTTCCAAACTGTTCTTGGAAGTATAGGAGAGAGAGAGCGAGAGAGAGAGAGAGAGAGAGAGAGAGAGAGAGAGAGAGAGAGAGGACAGACAGACAGACAGACAGAGAGACAGAGAGACAGAGAGAGACAGAGAGAGACAGAGACAGACAGAGAGAGAGAGAGAGAGAGAGAGAGAGTAGCAGACACAGTCGAAAAAAACAGACTTAAACTGTGACAACAGAAACATATTAAATCTTCAGTGTCAACCAACATTCATGTCCTGGCGAAAACAGTTGAGTGGAGAACCTGTCTGTCTATCTATCTAGCTAGCTGTATATCTGTCTCAATGCCACGTCTGTCTGTCTGTCTTTCTATCGATGTGTACAGGGAACCAGAAGGACAGAAACAAACACTCGAGTAAAGGTTGACAAACAAGTGAGACAGACACATTATAAAAATGAAAAAAAAAAAAAAAGAAGGACAGACGTGCAGTTAAAAAGAAGAAAACGAGAGGACTGGAGAAGAGGAGAGAGGGGAGAAGAGAGAGAGAGGAGAGAGAGAGAGAGAGAGAGAGAGAGAGAGAGGGGGGGGGAGAGAGAGACAGGGAGGGAGGGAAGGAGGGAGGGAGGGATGGAAGCAGGGAAAAGGAGACAGACACAGACAGACAGACAGACAGAGACAGACAGACAGAAAGAGAGACACACAAACAGCCACACAGACAAGGGCACAGAGAGAGAGAGAGAGAGAAGAGAGAGAGAGAGAGAGAGAGAGGAGAGAGAGAGGGAGAGAGAGAAAGAGAGAGAGAGAGAGAGTGAGAGAGAGAGAGAGAAACAGAGAGAAAGAGACAGACAGACAGAGACAGACAGACAGAGAACGAACTAACGAATGATTTAATGAGTTAAGCTTACAAAGCCCATTATCATGCAGAGGTTACGGTGGGGGAGGGGCTGTTCGAAAATGAAGATCAACAAATGCACACAAACCACAAATGTCAGAAAACAACATCGCGATGAGGAAACCAAATCACGGAAATAATTAATAAACATCGAACACAGATGTGATTGTCATTGAGACTACCAAAACGTGTATTCACTGTCAACAACATTTCTGTCCTCCACATCTGAATTGCCGCTGGAAGTCAGTTGCACATTCTCTCTGTCAACA
>CM065731.1:786362-793862 GCA_033310375.1 Conus canariensis
CATAATGAAGATGGGTGGCGCACTCACTCCGGCAATGCCCTGAAGTCTGGCCGAGTAGAAAGCACGCCACATTGTTTATAGGGTAGCTGAGGAGAGTGATTATATTACGGTGATAAAAAAAGTCAAGGAATAACAAGAAAAATTTTCTTCTTCTTTGTTTGTGTGTTTGCTGTTTGTTTGTTTCAAATTTAGTCAATGTTATTTCATGCTTAAGGTAGCTGACTAGTGTGATTATATTAGGATTGAAAAATAGGTGAATATGATAAGTACTTGATAACACAAAAAAGGTCAAAGACAACACGAAAGTTTTCTTCTCCTTTGTTTGTGTGTTTGCTGTTCGTTTGTTTCAAATTAAGTCAATATAATTTCATGCTTTTCATGCCTGTTGTACCTTGGACACTGGTGAGTGGGTAGTAGTCGAAGTAACAACAGCCCTGTCAGTTGTACAAGCATCACAAAATAAGAACCATGCATGTTGTCATTTCTGCTCGACGATATGGTTGTCTTATGTTGTCATTTCTGCTGGACGATATGGTTGTCTCATGTTGTCATTTCTGCTGGACGATATGGTTGTCGTAAGCAGCATTCGTTTGGAGTTATGGGCCAATTAATATTTCATCGTGGGAGCAAGAGTTACCCACCTTTGTTATTTACCGAGATCCATACAGGTTTGTAATTTGATAATTGTGTCAAATTTCAGGCATTGGTATCTGTAAATGGGATTTGCCTGGTACATCTGGTCAGCTCGGACCTAAATGTACATCTGGTCAGCTCGGACCTAAATGTACATCTGGTCAGCTCGGACCTAAATGTACATCTGGTCAGCTCGGACCTAAATGTATCCGCTGTGTTTTGTTCTTATTCACGAATTTAAGACAAGTTCAACAAATGGCCTTGGAAAGGTCAAGAACGTAAAACGAAAGAAAGCACAGAGGACGAACAAGCACAGGCTGACCCCAAATTTAATTCGTCTAATGCAGTCGAGTAGTGTTGTCTGCCACACGAGTACTGAATGAAAACTGCAAAGTGTAAGTGGAAAAGAAAAGAAAGAAAGAAAGAAAAGAAAAGAAAAGAAAAGAAAAGAAAGAAAGAAAGAAAGATAGATAGATAGATAGATAGATAGATAGATAGACAGACAGACAGACAGACAGATAGATAGATAGACGGATAGATAGATAGATAGATAGATAGATAGATAGATAGATAGATAGATAGATAGATAGATAGATAGATAGATAGGAAGAACGAAAGAAAGAATGAAGAAAAAAAAGAAGAAAAAAAAGGAAAAAAAGACATGAAAGAGAAAGAAAGAAATTAAGAAAGAAAGAAGAAAAAAAGAAACGAAGAAAAGAAAGAATAAGAAAAAAAAGTAAAGAAAGAAAGAAAAAGAAAACACAGGCCAGGACGATGTGGCAGTGGCGGGAGAGAGGGCATAGATGGGAAGGGGGATAGTGGATGGGGATGGTGGACTAGGTTTTATATGCCAGTTTGATTTGAAATCCACTGGAGTGGATTTGGAAGCACTTTGGGTCTCGCAACGCCGGTAGGCGTTTTAGGAAGGAAGGCGCATTGTCCAAGCCTATCGAATCGCTGGACAGTAGGTCTGTTCGCGTGTCTTTTCTCTCTTTGACGCGCTTGAAGCTGTATATAGTTCAGAGAGAGAGAGAGAGAGAGAGAGAGAGAGAGAGAGAGAGAGAGAAGAAGACAGACAGACAGACAGACAGACAGAGAGACAGGGAGAGACAGAGAGAGACAGAGAGAGACAGACAGACAGACAGACAGAGATAGAGAGAGAGCGGGAGAGAGGAAGAGAACTCTTGCGACAGAAGGGGGCGTAACCAACGTAACAAAATTACAGTTCCCTGGCTGTCTGCCTTCCCCAGCGTCCATCAGTTAACGAGGTCATCAACATCTTCCCCTACTACCCTTCCTTCTCCTGCTGTGCCTTTCCACCACTGACGTCGTCGTCGTCGACATTATCATAATAATCATGACTGTGTAAGTAGCAGAAATATGCTCCTCTAAGCAAAACATTTTCTGCAGAATTAATTTGTATTTAAATCAACTACCACCTCTCTCTGTCTCTGTCTGTCTCTGTCTCTGTCTCTGTCTCTTCTCTCTCTCTCTCTCTCTCTCTCTCTCTCTCTCTCTCTCTCTCTCTCTCTCCTTTTTCCCAGTGCAACAATTCAACAAAGCATCAACATATTTACATACAGCTGATACGAAGAAAGTCAAAATTATTTTGGAATATTCTATTACAAATATGTACAAAAGAAATAGTTCATCAGCATGAACATTAACAATTACTAAGTGTTACTGAGAACTTAACACAAAAAGTTGCAAATGCGCTTAACCATCACGAACAAACAGAGAAAGAAAGTTGGAAAAAAGAAAACAAATATCTGTCTGCCTACCTGTCTGTCTGTCTGTCTGCCTTTCTCTCTCTTTCTCTCTCCTCTCTCTCTCTCTCTCTCTCTCTCTCTCTCTCTCTCGCTCGCTCGCTCGCTCCTCTCTATACCTTATTAAGACACCCAGTGATCTCTGAATCTTTTCCCCTCTTGTCAACGTCTGTCATCATCATCATCATCATCTTTTCATCATATCTCATCATCATCATATCATCATCATCATCATCATCATCATCATCACGATGTAAAAATGGCAGAAATATGCTCCTCTATGCATCATCTTTTTCTTCAGACCTAATTCGCATTCGAAACAACTACCGCCCCCCCCCCCCTCTCTCTCTCTCTTCCTCTCATCCCCCATCTCTTCTCTCTCTCTCTCTCTCTCTCTCTTCTCTCTCTCTCTCTACCTTGGAACAATTTAGTAAAGCAACAATATATTTTACATTTAGCTGTTACCAAGAAAGCCACAATTATTCGGAAATATTCTGTACACAAAACAACTGAATGTATTGGCGTGAAAATCAACGATGACTAAGTGTTACTGAAACCTTTCACATATACCAGCCAGCAAATTTAACCCTCATGAAGAAAAGACAGAAACAAAGCCGGAAAAAATATTTTAAAAAAAAAAAAAAAACGAAAAAAAAAACACAACAACCTCTCTCTCTCTCTCTCTCTCTCTCTCTCTCTCTCTCTCTCTCTCTCTCTCTCTCTCTCTCTCTCTCGTTTCATTCTATTATTTTGCTTGACAGATTAATCGATTTGGTATTTTTCTTCCACAAGTTCTAGCAACACAGATGTTCTTTTACATCAGAGAATCAAACCAACACACCCCATGTCATACCAGGCGATATGATATTTGGGTGTTACACACCGTCGTGTCAAATGGTATCATCCTTTAACACCAACTGAGGTATTAAACCACTCCCTGATAGCATCCTGGCTGAGTACCGCACTGGTCGCTCTGGAGTACAGTTGGATGATGGATGTGGTTGATTAGCTTTTGACCACTTTTGAGTCGATTCACTCTGGGTCGAACGCTTCTGTCAGAGAGTCAAACGCCTTGCTGAAGTCCATGAGGACTTGTGGAACTCCCTCTGGTGTTGAGGTGGTCTCTGTCTCTGTCACTGTCTATCTGTCTGTTTGCCTCTCTCTCTCTCTCTCTCTCTCTCTCTCTCTCTCTCTCTCTCTCTCTCTCTCTCTCTCTCTCTCTCTCTCTCTCTCCAAAGGGTTTGCAGGTGAAATCTACGTTCTAGCTATTTCTGCTTCTGCTGTACCCAGTCTGTTCATCGTCAGTAATGGTTTGTGGTCTCCACTGCTATCAGTTCAAAAGGATGTTGAGAATCAGTGTCAAAGCTGGTGAAAGCGGTAGTGCAATACTTTTAGCAATGTTGGAGATTCCCCTTTTTGGTAATGGTCATGTTGCTTATAGCCCTGCCGACCGCAAAGGGCCATATCAGGGCTGTTAACGCGTTGAAGTCAACTTAAAAGTCATCTAAAAAAACAAAAACACCTCCGTTACACAACTCCTCAAAACACACCTTCTAAAAACACACCGTACATTTTGTTAAAAATCTTTCCTCCATAAAATTTGAGATCAGACAAACAATGCCAATATCCCCTAGAAACTTAAAGATCACACCAGGTGGGACATCTCTGAACAAGGCCCTCATGGGGTCCGCTGTAAAGTGTTTATGTCTCACATCATGCAAGTCCCAACACTCTAAAAGGATATGTTTCACCGTGAGTGGTACATGACATGGAATGCACTACGGGGCTTCTTCACCTTTTAAAAGACAAGAATGGGCGTAGAACCAGTTGCCTGCATGCAAACAGCATGAAACTGTTTCTTTTTTACGGCTGCCTTAGTAATATGGTGAAAATTCCTTCAGATTTGGATGAATTATAAATACTTTGTAATCCGTCTGCGAGTCCCATTCCTCTTGCCAGAGGTCTTTGACATAAGCCTGGGTTTGGGGGTTCAGATCAGTGTGAGGGATAGACAATCTGCTCAGCTCTTTCTTTGTGGCACTCTTGGCATGTTGATCAGTCATTTCGCTGCCTCGAATGCCCACATGGCTAGGAACCCAAGCAAAAACTATGTTACAACATCTGATTTCAGAGAGGTGTACAGTGCGAATAACTTCAGCAGTTGAGGGTGCTGAAGGTGACGGCCGGCAATGGCCCGCCATGCGGAAAGGGAGTCCGAAAAAAGGAGGAACTATTTGTAAGGGTGACGCTGACCGGTTGGGTACACAGCGTGGGCCATTCGCCAGATGCTGTTGCAGATGCAAGTCAGAACATTCATTACTGCCTCCCTTCCATGTCTTGAGAGGTCTACACGCGTTTTCTCAATGCCTGCATCTTAACATTATTTCAGTGACTTCTCTGATATTCCTATCCCGTCACAGAACATTCGGTTGATTCTATACTGTTAGTACACACTGATTTCTTTTCCTCTGTTTGTTTGAGTTAAGGAAAACATGCAATCCGTCTTTTAATGATGGTTTTAAAAAATGATGTCGTATCACATTGAATATTAAACCGCATCACGGCGTATCACGTCATGATTATGTCACAATTTATCCCCCGATGACTATTTGATTGTAATGTGGAAACATTATGTATGTTTCTTGTCAGAGAGAGAGAGAGAGAGAGAGAGAGAGAGAGAGAGAGAGAGAGAGAGAGAGAGAGAGAGAGAGAGAGAGAGAGATCGACAAAAAAATAGACAAACATACAGAAAGGCTTTCCACCCGTTCAATGTACATGCACAGCAATGTGATTTTAAAAACGTGCGCACATAAAAAAAAAACAAATAACAACAGAGTGAGCACAAAATGGCTGAACACCTCACCCCCTCCATCCCTAACATCCCCTATTCCCTCTTCCAAAAGCAGAGAAAATATGATGAAATTATCTATGGGCTTTACAGACTGCTGAGATTCATACAGAACTCCTGTCATTCCACCTTATTTTGATCTTCAATCTCTTTCAGTTTTTCTCTCTTTGCAGATCAGGTCGTGAGCGTAGGGCAGCCAGACAGGAACTGCTGGACAGACAGATCGTCGAAAAAATGAAAGGGAAGGCACCTTTGAAATGGTTTGTATCCAAGTCATTTAGGCATAACCCACAGCAAATTTGGAATCTTACAAAAAAGACAACACTTTCGAAATTCTTCAAAAAACAGTAGTTTCCAAGGAATTGGTCAGAACGGAATGACCTTCACGATGAGCTTAGACCAGCACTGGGATATTCGCCGGTGCTTTCAAATGCACCTTGTTTATTCACGATGAGCTTAGACCAGCACTGAGATATTCGCCGGTGCTTTCAATGCACCTTGTTTATTCACGATGAGCTTAGACCAGCACTGGGATATTCGCCGGTGCTTTCAAATGCACCTTGTTTATTCACGATGAGCTTAGACCAGCATTGAGATATTCGCCGGTGCTTTCAATGCTCCTTGTTTATTCACGATGAGCTTAGACCAGCATTGAGATATTCGCCGGTGCTTTCAATGCTCCTTGTTTATATTCTATTTCAGAAGGTGGTTTATTATCTAATGTCCATGGAGGCGCAGTAGGCATGTAGAGTTCTATTATATAGTATTGCATTGTGATGATGATGATGGCGATGACGATGGCAATGGTGATGATGATGATGATGAGGAGGAGGAGGAGGAGGACGATGACGATGACGACGATGATGATGGTGATGATGATGATGATGATGATGATGATGATGATGATGATGATGATGATGATGATGATGATGATGATAACAGTAAAATGAACAATAAAAACAACAGCAACAACAAAAACAACAACAGGAGAGGCGATTTGCCAGTTTGACTCACGTGTCACGAAAACATCCAACGTCGAGATGAAAGGCACAGGGTGGGCGGTAGTGAAGGAGAAAGGTATGGAGATACAGTTTCAACACCACCTGAGCACAAACAGAAAGTGCACATGGCAATCATCACTGGCATTAGCACACAACACAGCCAGATCTCACAACTGAAAATATGTGTTGATCTAGAGCATTATCACCCTACTCCTCCGCCCTACGTTCATCTCCCTTTGCTCCCACTTCCCCCCCCCCCCCCCCTCAGCCTGTCAAGCAGACCCACTCCCTGTTTTTTGCTTTATCCCCCAGTCCTTGTGCTGGTCTGTCTGTCTGTCTGTCTGTCTCTGTCTCCCTCTCTTTCTGTCTCTCTCTGTTTGTCTCTCTCTGTCTCAGTATCTCTCTGTCTTTCTTTCTGTCTCTGTCTGTCTACCTGTCTGTCTGTCTCTGTCTCTGTCTGTCTGTCTGTCTGTCTGTCTGTCTGTCTGTCTGTCTCTCTCTCTCTCTCTCTCTCTCTCTCTCTCTCTCTCTCTCTCTGTAAGTGCATATTACGCAAATGCCCCCTCCATCCACCCACTCCCCCTTCCTCTCTTCCTCCCTGTACGGCTCTCAGGCTGAAAGTTTCAACTCATATTATCTGGCACTCTGTTGAGAGGAGAGAGAGAGAGAGAGAGAGAGAGAGAGAGAGAGAGAGAGAGAGAGAGAGAGAGAGAGAGACAGACAGACAGACAGACAGACAGACAGACAGACAGGAAGCGGGAAGAACACGAGAAGGATGGGTGATCGCCCCTTAGGGTACTGAAGACATAACTGGGAGGCACATTCTCAGGAGTGACAGCTTGCTTTATTGTCTGCCAGTGCCAACTGCAGGGAATCTACGTGTTCATCATCAAGGTGACGAGATATTGTCATGTTACATGCATTATGCCATGGTGTGTACATATGTCATACACCTTATTCAGCAGTACATTTACTCATATTTCCAGCTCCGCTTGCTAAAAATGCTTTTAATGATCTCTAGCTAAACACGGATGAAGCTGTTGTTTATTCGTTAAAAAAACAAAGAAAATTATTTGAAAAAAAGGCAATGCTGAAAATGTTGCAGAAAAATCTTAAATAAATGGTAGCGAACCGCCAGAGAACGTGGACAAACGAGTCACAAGACGAAACACAACGCGTTTCGACCTCTTAGGTCTTCATCAGGTGAGACATTAACGAATAAACAATGAAATTCACTTAGCTTTGATCGCTT
>CM065731.1:798862-803862 GCA_033310375.1 Conus canariensis
CATCATCACCAAATAGCGGAAACCATCATAATCACCAAAAGGGCCACCTGTTTCATCCAGAAGACCGGTCTCCAGGTGTAATGGTACCAGAAAAAAAGAAAACGAAAATGTCCGAAGTGTATAAGAATTGTGATAGCGATGGAAAAGGAGGGGTTGGGTGAAAAGGAAGGGGGGAAGTGTTCAGAAATGGGGGGGAGGGGGGTTGTGGGGGGTGGGGGGCGTTGAACAGAACGCTGTAAAGAGTTAGGAATGGGGGAGACGAGTGTAAAGATGGAGAGCTCAGTTAGGAATGGGGGAGATGAGTGTAAAGATGGAGAGCTCAGTTAGGAATGGGGGAAATGAGTGTAAAGATGGAGAGCTCAGTTAGGAATGGGGGAGACGAGTGTAAAGATGGAGAGCTCAGTTAGGAATGGGGGAGATGAGTGTAAAGATGGAGAGCTCAGTTAGGAATGGGGGAGATGAGTGTAAAGATGGAGAGTTCAGTGGCCAGGTTTTGTTGTTTTTTTCGTGGAACATAAGAAAGGAAGTAAGACATGATATAAAGGAAGGGACGGGGGCTGGGGAAGGAGGAATTGGGGATAGGGCTTTGGTGAGTTGCAGGAAGGCGATGGGATTGAAGAGGGAAGGGTACGGTGGTAAGCTCATACATCTAGCAATGACTGAAATATTACCCGGGCTGACTGTTCCTTTGAAAACAAATGTCTCTTGCAAGTGTACACGAAAAGCAACCCTCGCTCATCATTACTTTCTGACATGGGCACACTGTGGATATCAAACAAATAATAATCGCTGTCCTGCAAAACGTTTCCATTTACATAACCACAGCCCACAAGGCGGCTGTCTAATCCTCTAACCTCATAGAAACTAATCCCTTGGAACGGTTTCCACGTGCTTTCATCTGCCAGAGCCGGCGGCACATCAAGAGCATACAGAACGGTTCCGCTCATGTCTATGAATATGCTGACTGGACCTGTTACTTCACAAGAGCAGCAACAGACATTGATCCACTTGTGCAGGAAGATCCGTTTGTTCTAACAAATCTCTTTCCCTCTTCTCTTCTCTTCTATTCTCATCCCCCCCCCCCTCTCTCTCTCTCTCTCTCTCTCTCTCTCTCTCTCTCTCTCTCTCTCTCGGAATTCCACACTTTATTTATGCTGATCCATGAAGACGAGGATGAGACTAACAATGGCTCTGTGCATCTCCGGGTTGTTGTTGTTGTTGTTGTGGTGGTGGTGGTGGTGGTGGTGGTGTTTTTCTTTGACTCCTTGATAGACGTTCAGTCTGTTTACACCCTGACATCAACGAGGCAGCAAGGACACAGACACCTACAGTGTCGGGAGTGGGAAAAAAAAAAAAAAACAGGAACGGTTCCATTAACGTCATTGATCTCGACCTTACGGCTTGAGTCTTTCTATTCCAGCTCATACAGGAAAGAGCTCGCTGGAATAAACGACCCCGATGGTATTGGAACCCACAGACACCCACTCGGCATCCTGCAATACTAACCGAAGTACACGAAGGCTGGTATGGTGCTGCTGCTTTGATGTATGATTTTGGTTGTGAAAATGTAATCATTTGGCCTAGTGTGACCGGGAAGCAGCCATTGTGCTGACTCCTACATTCATTGGGTATACGGTAGGCAGTAATATCTAGCATGCGGCGCGCGCTGCGCGCGCAACGACCACACACACACACACACTACACGCACACGCACAACACACACATCACACACACACACAACCGTCGGTGCGGAACGGTTTTTTGATGTTGCTTTTGTTTGAAATTCATTAACATAGACTATATAACAATAATACGAATTCAACCGTGTATAACCATTTGCTAGATGTAATTTGTTTACAAATGCTCCTGCTGAAGCAGAATTCATAAAAAACAACAAGCAAAGAAATAAGCAAATACACTTCAAATTGTTTACATTTCATTATTTTCAAATTCTTTACCCTGTATACTCTGCATCAGCTCCCAGAGCAGAGAGACGTTATTACACTTATTTACTTGAGTATCGCTGGCATTTTTTCTTCAATATTTGTTTATTCCGTAGTACTGATAATACTATATACAGTAGTGATTATGGTGAAAAACGTTTCTAGTTTGTGATTTGAATTTTTCAGTCTCATGTTACATTTGTGTTAGTTGTGACACCTGATATAATAATTATATACACTGAGACTAAAACATTTTTTTTTTTTTTTTTTTTTACTCTTTCAAGACTTCGTCTTTGACAGACCAGGACCCCTCTCTCCTGAAAATGGTACTATCTGAAAATCCCTGAAAATTGTACTATCAGAAAATCCCTGAAAATGGTACTATCAGAAAGTCCCTGAAAATGGTACTATCTGAAAATCCCTGAAAACGGTACTATCCGAAAATCCCTCACGCCAAATGCACAGGACGGGCGGGTTCAGTGACGCATGTGATGGCGTGAATGATGTGTCTGCATGTGATGGCGTGAATGATGTGTCTGAGGGTAATCCTTTTCCGACTGTGCAGTTCAACAATCTAATGCTGGACGTTTAGAAAAGAAAAGACAGAATGAAAGACAGACAGACAGACAGGCAGAAAGAAAGAAAAAAAGAAAGAAAGAAAGAAAGAAAGAAACTAAGAAAGGAGGAAAGAAAGGAATAAGACCAAAAGAAGGAAAGAAAGAAAGAAACTAAGAAAGAAGGAAAGAAAGGAAGGAAGGAAAGGAAGCAAGGGCAGAAAGAATGGACAAAAAGAAAGAAAGAAAGAATGAAATTAGAAAGAAAGAGAGACAGAAAGGAGGAAAGAAAGAAAGAAACAAATATAAAAAAAGGAAGAAAAAAGCGGCATCTTCCCCAGTTCTGCTTTTACTGAGTGTATTTCTTTTTTCTATAGCAGGCACTCACTGGTGAACACATGTGTTTATATAGCAGGCACTCACTGGTGAACACACGTGTTTATATAGCAGGCACTCACTGGTGAACACACGTGTTTAGTTTCATCTGTCGGGCATGCTGTTCATTTATCGGACTGCTAGCGTGGTCTGTAGTGGACGTAGCACATGATGCTGGTGGGACATTATGTAGCCTAGCCAAAACATTTCCGACAAATGCAAATGTTTGTGAAGCGTTCACACCGCGCTCCTTAGCATGTCGTCGAGTTGTTTACCATCCGAATGTGAAAATTGTAACCAGCACCGAAAGAGCTCATTTCCTTTTACATATTTATATGGCGTCCACATTGTAAAAGCGATCTTTTTTTTCCAGTACTCAGTACAGATTCCTCTCTTCGACCGTCTGCAAGTGCATTGTGTGTGTGTGTGTGTGTGTGTGTGTGTGTGTGTGTGTGTGTGTGTGTGTGTGTGTGTGTGTGTGTGCGTGTGTGCGTATGTGTGCGTGCGTGTGTGTGTGTGTGTGTGTGTGTGTGTGTGTGTGTGTGTGTGTGTGTGTGTGTGTGTGTGTGTGTGTTCTTTTCTTTTTCGTGACGGATCAAAAGCAGTCATGATATCCCCGTGAAGAAAATCGGTCATATTTATGAGGCTACCTTTGAAAGAGCCAACAGCTCTTCTCGTTTTTCAGACAAACCCATGCACTTATCTTCGTTCGAGAAAAGTGGAGGTTACGTTGGATATCTGGCTTGCCAATACTGGACTGCCTCAACCAAAGCCTAAAGCAGGCCAGCTAGCACCTAGTTCATATGCTATTTCTTTTTTTTTCTTTCTTTAAAACAAGCTGATTGTGTTTTGTGAGAGAGTGGGTTGTTCGCAGACTGCACAACTGCCTGAATGTTTACTTGGGAATAAAAGAGGGACGCTATATGAATTATTCATCTGTCTTCAGGGGTACGAGCAATCCCAATATGGGCGCTGTTTGGAGTGCTTTTTAGTGTGTGTGTTGGGGTAGGCATGGTGTTGTGTTGTAAAACAGTATCGTCACACCAGAATTCCCTCCATCAAACTCAGGCTCCTCTTCCTAGGGAAAGCACGTCATTGTTTGACGCTACCTATTTCGTGTGTGTGTGTGTGTGTGTGTGTGTGTGTGTGTGTGTGTGTGTGTGTGTGTGTGTGTGTGTGTGTGTGTGTGTTATTGCTCTCCTTTGAAGATGATATTTTTCGTTTGTTTGTTTGTTTGTTTTCTCAATATTTTTTTTCGCACCGACAGTTCTCTTAAGTCTTTGAGTCCTCTTGCGCGCACTGGAGGGCTCGCTGGACCAATGATCACGGCCTTTGCCTGCAGAGCTGATGGTCGCGGTTTCGCACCGTTTCTGAATGAGAGGGTTTTTTTGTTACAAATGGAGGTGACTGCAGGCGGAAATAGAAACGAATCCTACAAGGTATTTGAAATAACTCGGCCAGTTAACACGGAGAAAAGAATTACAAGACAAAACACGACACGTTTCGACCTCATAGGTCTTCTTTAGGCAAGAGTAACAACGGCCTCGTTTTCATTCAACGCTCATCTTGCGCCGAATTTGAAAACATAGATGATTGCTCGTTCTTCATTTTCGTTAACGTGAGTGTTCTTAATCTTGCCTGAGGAAGACCTAAGAAGTCAAAACGCGTCGTGTTTTGTTTTGTAATTCGTTTGTCCATGTTACCGGCAAAGTCATCATTAATACCTTTTAAAACAGAGCTTTTGGGGCTGGATCCTCTCTGTCCACCCGGTTGTGAATCAATACCTGATTCAGTTCGGCAAAGGTGAAAAGCGGCAGAAGGAGAAGAGTAGGGTCTGCCTTTCATTATGCCATGTCTCGAATATACCGACCCTCTGACACTTCACTGCCTAACATATCATTTGGCTATGATCATTTACAGCAAATTTATGGTGAATCCGCCAGACAAAGGGAACAAACAAATTACAAGACAAAACATGGCGCGTTTCGACCTCTTGAGTCTTCTTCAGGCAAGATACACAACATTCAGGACAATGAAAATGAAGAACGAGCAATCACTTATCTTCTCGGATTCGACGTAGATGGACGTTGGTGGACGTTGATATTTTCACTTTTGATTCTTAAGTGCA
>CM065731.1:808862-823862 GCA_033310375.1 Conus canariensis
ATTGACAAATCAAGGTATGGGAATACACCAGTCTAGCGCCGATGAATTGACAAATTAAGGTATGGGAATACACCAGTCTAGCGCCGATGAATTGACAAATTAAGGTATGGGAATACACCAGTCTAGCGCCGATGAATTGACAAATTAAGGTATGGGAATACACCAGTCTAGCGCCGATGAATGACAAATTAAGGTATGGGAATACACCAGTCTAGCGCCGATGAATTGACAAATTAAGGTATGGGAATACACCAGTCTAGCGCCGATGAATTGACAAATTAAGGTATGGGAATACACCAGTCTAGCGCCGATGAATTGACAAATTAAGGTATGGGAAATAACCAGGTCTAGCGCCGATGAATTGACAAATATAAGGTTGGGAATACACCAGTCTAGCGCCGATGAATTGACAAATAAGGTATGGAATTTACACCAGTTAGCGCCGATGAATTGACAAATTAAGGTATGGGAATACACCAGTCTAGCGCCGATGCATTGACAAATTAAGGTATGGGAATTCGTCTGTCCCGCCTGGTAAGGAAAAATGTACATCAAACTGCATCGTTCATGAGAGGAGCAAAAGACAGTGGATTATGCGCAGATTTTGGTCCACTGCTCATGGTAAATGATTTGATTATTCATTTTTAATATAAGTCGTGTCTTTGTTTATATTCGTTGAATGTTCCTGTATGCAAGCCCAGCGACGCAGAACAATCTGAACATGGCAAACAAGCGGAATGTTTTATGATTTTATTTGTTTTACAGTTTCCTTCCTTGCTTCTTTCTTTCTTCCATTGATTATATTGCATCGAACATTACAGCTTTTTGTCACTGGCTGCAGGGATAACAGGATGACCACAAAAAAGACTACCAGTGTTATTGCCAAATATCTGTAGCAAAGAACACATTGTAACAATATACTTCGTTTTCCTTATCGATTTAATTCACACTTCTGGTAAAACTCCTTTACCCAGAATGTGCAGAGACTAGCAATGAACAAGGCTTTTGATGGTGGCAAGAAATGTGATGAGGAAGTGTTGTCATCTGACTTCAGGTGAAAGAAGAAGGCACGGATAGAATTCTCTACTGCTGGCATTCATTATAATCATTGTTGTTATTCCTGTTGGTGGTAATTGTGGCTTCTTCTTTTCTTCTTCTTCTTTTTCTTCTTCTTCTTCTTCTGAAACCCGTGGGCGGATGAAAACGGCTTCCCTTTTTCTCCTACGAAGACACAGTGCATTCACTTCCATAATTTTCGTCAGTTTTTTGCAGATCCTGTAATTCAAATAGGGAAATCTCCCATTCCAGCTGTCAAAGAGGCCAAATTCTTAGGAGTTATTTTTGACCAAAAACTCGACTTTCTCAGTCACATTAAAAACCTCAAAACTTCTTGTCAGAAAGCTCTGAATATTCTGCGGGTCGTAGCACACACTGACTGGGGCGCTGATAAGAAAACTTTGCTGCACCTGTACAGAGCCTTGGTCCGTTCCAAACTGGACTATGGTTGTGCTGTGTACGGCTCTGCAAGACCCTCTTATCTGAAACTCCTGGACCCTATCCACCATCAAGGGCTTCGTCTCTGTCTTGGAGCATTCCGCACCACCCCTGTGTTCAGCTTGTACGCAGAGGCAGGTGACCCTCACTGTCCAACCGCAGGCTGAAACTGTCCTTGAATTACTACATCAGATTTTGTTCTCGGAACCGGAAAACCCCCCCTATGACTGTGTCTTTGACCCTCAGTTCCAAAGGAAATTCGAAAACAACCCTAACTGTATTCTGCCGTTTGGTCTTCGTATGCAGCCTCACGCGCAGAATGCAGGTCTAGACCTAGGAGTCGTGTCTGATTTTTCTAAGTTTCCAGATCAACCTCAATGGACCTTTTTCACACCAGAGATTCGTTTTGATCTTGCAGCTTTTCGCAAAGAATGTATAAGCTCTCTGGCATACAAGGCGTTGTATGCTGACCTCTGTTCAAAATTCCCATCCTATCATAAAATTTTCACTGACGGTTCCAAGTCTGAAGATGGAGTGGCCTGTGCAGCCTATTGCCCTGGTGCTCCTTCTCAAATACTGTTAGAACATATTCCTGCAGATGCTTCTGCTTACTCTGCTGAATTTATAGCTCTGGTTCTGGCACTGAGGATAATCTCACAATCTAAGAAGAGGGACTTCCTGGTTCTGTCAGATTCACTGTCAGCTTTGGAGGCCATAGCTGGCCGCAACCTTCAGCATCCAGAACTTTTACACTTTTTTGAACTTTTGACCAAGTTGAACGTGGAGGGTTACAATATTATTCTGGCTTGGGTTCCTGGTCATGTTGGCATCGGTGGGAACGAAATGGTTGATCGTTTGGCCAAGAATGCCACAAGAGAGAAATTGTCCAACATATATATCCCCTGCTCAGGTCTGAAACCCAAAATTAACGATTATGTCAGAGACCTCTGGCAGGAGGATTGGAATACACAGACGGATAACAAACTCTTTCAGATCAGTCCAAACCTAAAGGAGTTCCTCTCATCTTCGTCTGGTGGTGTAAAGAAGAAACAGTTCTGTGCCGGCTGCACACCGGCCATTCGTATTTTACCCATTCATACCTTTTAAAGAGTGAAGAAGCTCCGTGGTGCATTCCATGTCATGTGCCACTCACAATGAAACATATTCTTTTAGTGTTGGGACTTGTACGATGTGAGACACAAACATTTTACAGCAGATTCCATGAAAACCTTGTTCAGAGATGTTCCACCTGACGCGATCTTTGAGTTCTTGAAAGAGATTAACATTTTTCATCGGATGTGAGATTTTACAGTGGAAAGATTTTTTAACGAACTATCGGATGGGTTTTTGGATGTATTTTAAAGAATTGTGTGAATAAATGACTTGTGAGTTGATTTTAACGTGGTGACAGCCCTGATGTGGCCTTTTGCGTTCGGCTGGGCTATAAGCAACATTATCTTATCTTATCTTCTTCTGAAACCCCTTCCTGCTCCATCGTTTGTTTTTTGTTATTTTGTTTGTTTGTTTCTTTGTTTTGTTTTTTATTTCAACTGGCCATTGCATGTTAAGTGCACCAGTAGGAACACTGTAGCCCCACAAACACCCACACAGCTTGAAAAAAAGTCACCGAGATCAGAACTGGCGACCAGGAAATCCCTGAGAAGCAAGGTAGACTACTGCACGTGAATCACTCCGGGCACAGATACCAGTGATGCCTCGCAGAAGGAAACGGCACTGATCCACCTTCCTGAAGAGATCACCATGCCCTGGTAGTAAAAACGTCAGCGGCGTTAAGGAGGGTGAGGGATCCAGAAAGCATCAGTCAAGGCACCAAACAGGCCGGCTAAAGAGAGAGGAAACCGGCCGTTAAGGAGGGTGAGAGACAGAAAGCATCAGTCAAGGTACCAAACAGGCCGGCTAACAGAAAGCATCAGTCAAGGCACCAAACAGGCCGGCTAAAGAGAGAGGAAACCGGCCGAGCCTCAGAAGTGTGGACATGACCATGACCCATCACCATTAATGCTTCTTCTTCTCTCCGCGTCCAGTGAAGGATCAGCTATACCTCCAGAGTTTTAAAGACACCTCACGTGACGTGGCGCTATTCCATGCCTGGCACAGTGGACAGTTATAGTGGTTGTTAGCCAATGTAAAAGTACTTCACACACACACACACCACACACACACACACACACACACACACACACACACACACTCACACACACACACACACACACACACACACACACACACACACACACACGAACAATATTCACTAGGAGACGTGTAGGAGACGTGTAGACCGGCTACGTGTTGATTCAGACTCCGTGCTTCTCTATGACTGTATGATTCGCCCATAATGAAGCCTCAGTAACTTCATTTCTCACTGTGTTGTCAAGATCCGGAGATTAG
This sequence comes from Conus canariensis, assembly GCA_033310375.1. Taxonomy (NCBI): domain Eukaryota; kingdom Metazoa; phylum Mollusca; class Gastropoda; order Neogastropoda; family Conidae; genus Conus; species Conus canariensis. The sequence goes on from CM065731.1 coordinate 812,766, forward strand.
AAAATGCACGTACATCTACTCACGAACAGGTAATGACATAACATCTAATGTATAAACTATATTAAAGAAAAGCAAGACAAATATGAAAAATACAAACATTTTCATCATGGACTTTGTTCTAGGTCCAGTGTGCCTAAAAAGAAGAGAATTACACAGTGGGGCACATGAGCAACAAACCAGTTACACAGAGATAATTTTTAAAAAGAAAGAAAGAAAAGAAAAGAACAAGAAAAAGAAACTTGATTCACCTTTCGGTCGCAATGGTTTCTCTACAAGTATTATATCGCACCATGACAAAACTGAGTCATTTAATCACCAAACGTATATTGACCCTACTTATAGGGGGAAAGAAACAAACTGCAGCGTTACTGGCGTTACTGGAACACGACAAAAAAGCAGAAGAGCACACAAAACAAAGTGTGAAGTAACGCAGTTTTAATGCACGACACAAAACAGGACAAGAAATTTTCGGCAATATGCCTTCCTCAGCGACAAAAAATACAGACATAAACATGCACAATACTCCCCTTGTGAAGCCAAAGTGGTGAATGAAGTAGACAGAGGGACAGTGGGAGAGATGGTGAGTAGAGTTCGAGGAATAGGGCACGAGGAAAGAGGGTAGAGTAAAGTGAGGAGGAGGAAAAGGAGAGAGAGAGAGAGAAGAGAGAGAGGAGAGGGGGAGAAAGAGAGGGAGAGACAGAGAGAGAATGGAAGTAGAGGAAGAGTGGAGAATGAGAGAGAGAAGAGGAGGGGAAGGAGAGTGAGTGGAGGGGGAGGGTGTGATGGTATGTAGTGGGTGTGTTGCATATGAATGAAATGAACAAGAGAAAACACAATAAATAAAATACAATATGCTCAAAAAAGCATTTTAAATGACAAGGGGAGGGGGGGGAGGAGAGAAGAGAGAGAGAGAGAGAGAAGAGAAGCGGGTCAGCCGCCTAAAGCACCCGCCCATCTGACCAAGGGTAGGTTGCCCTACCCAAGCACCAAGGGGTGAGAGGGAAAACGGGAGAACCCCGAGAAAAAACCCACTAGCCAGATGCAGCTAAGAGCTGCAAGGCTCACCCACCCCCCCACCCCACAAAAAAAAAGCACTTGCCCGCGGGCACACACACCAACACACAACACAACACAGGTGGATAATGACTTATCATTGCCCTTTCCCCTTTAGTACTTACCTGTGCATGGTTGGTCTGCATCAGTGGCCTCTTCGTGACCGTAGAGCCTAGCGCCTACTGGAATGATCGTTTGAGAGCCTATATCTTTTGCCAGGAGTTTCTGAGTAGTGTTAGCTCCCCAGTCTCCTGTTTTTTTTTTCTATTTCTTTTCTTATATTTATTCATTTATTTTTTCACTTACTTTTGTATCTATCCCTCTCCTTCCTACTTTCCTTTGGCCCCCTTCTCTCTCCCCCCTCCTCTTTTTTCCCCCTCCCTCCCCCCCCTCTACTCCTCCCCACCCCCTCCTCCCCCTACCTTCTGCTCCCTCTCCTCCTCCGTCCTTGTTCCTTTTCTGTCGTCCTCTGAAGGGCTTCTTCCCCCTTGCCTTCCTTCTTTTTACTTTCCCTCTTACTTCCTTTCTCTCTACTTTTGACCTCTACTATTCTCCTCTCTCACACCCCCACCTTCCTCCCTCTCACCCTCCCACATATCTCCACCCTTGCTTTAGGTCCTTCTTTTCTTCTCTTTATGTCTCTCCTTCTTTCCCCCCGCCCCCTCCCCCCCTTTATTTATCTATCTATGTATTATATAAATGAACTAATAAATTCCAAGGAATAAGTACCGAGCACCATTCCAGCAACTTACAGAGCAGCTTGGTGTTGCAATGACTGCAAGAAATATTCAATTATAAACAAAGCTTGCTCTTATGTCTTAGATTGAAGAAATAGGGGGAGATAAGCATTCATATCTGCAGTGGTAGATAGTTCTGCCTAACTAACAGTATGTGCTCGAGTGGGTGAATGGGGAAAAAATAATAAAATAGATGCTTCAAAAAGAGCCTTCAGCAAGTTTATAGTCTCCAAGGAGGAGACATTCTCCAATGGGGAGGAAACTCACTAGCATATAACTCCTGGTCAGATACCGATATTTCGAAATCTGATTGTTTCTCCTCAATGACCGCGGAAAGTGGTAATTTGACGCCTCTGCCTTTTCGGTTTTAACAAGAATGCTATCCTAGAAAAGGCTGGTGTGCAATACCGTAGTATGTTTGTTGAGTTTTCAAAAAACCAACCAAAAGTGCCACCTAAGAAGCAAAAGAAAATCATGAAAGAGCAAAACAAGCTACATTTTCTTGTGAAAAGTAGAAAATATAAAAAGATAACCTCTTAAGACACAAGTGCTGAGGGCCAGTTCTTGGAATGAATCCGCAAGGGACTAAATTACAATGAACTAATAAATTCCAAGGATAAGTACCGAGCACCATTCCAGCAACTTACAGAGCAGCTTGGTGTTGCAATGACTGCAAGAAATATTCAATTTCTTCAATCTAAGACATAAGTGCAAGCTTTGTTTATAATTGAATATTTCTTGCAGTCATACATACCATCACACCCTCCCCCTCCACTCACTCTCCTTCCCCTCCTCTTCTCTCTCTCATTCTCCACTCTTCCTCTACTTCCATTCTCTCTCTGTCTCTCCCTCTCTTTCTCCCTCCCTCTCTCTCTCTCTCTCTCTCTTCTCTCTCTCTCCTCTTCTCCTTCCTCCTCCTCACTTTACTCTACCCTCTTTCCTCGTGCCCTATTCCTCGAACTCTACTCACCATCTCTCCCACTGTCCCTCTGTCTACTTCATTCACCACTTTGGCTTCACAAGGGGAGTATTGTGCATGTTTATGTCTGTATTTTTTTGTCGCTGAGGAAGGCATATTGCCGAAAATTTCTTGTCCTGTTTTGTGTCGTGCATTAAAACTGCGTTACTTCACACTTTGTTTTGTGTGCTCTTCTGCTTTTTTGTCGTGACCCTACTTATAGAAATGGGGAAAATCTCAAAACAAAGCATGTAGAAGCAATGCCAAATGCGCTTCTAAAGCGATTATTGACAACGTTCTGCTTTTTAACAATTCAAATCTTCCTGCAATTATGTTAGGTATTGATTTCATCAAACATTCCATAAATCTCCAAATCAGTCATTGTTAACCACTCCTACTCTTCGATTTGACCCACATTTCTGCCCACGGAGTGTCATTATTCTCTTAAATAGAAAGTTCCACCACAAACTATGGCTGATCGTCAGAGCTTTTTGAATAGATTGAGGCAACTCTCCAAAAGAATCTGAAACTTTTATGTGCTGAACACTGAGGTTAAGGATGATGATGAAAAGGGCGCAGTGGGGTTACATGTTGCATTGAGCCTACAGGGTAGGCCTTTATTCTTTCCTCATTCCAATACACCAGGCTCAAAAGACTGATGCCTACAGTGTTGGACAGCAAGATATGTACAACGCTCGTCAGAAATCTGGACGGGAAGGGGGTGACGATGCATGTATTAGGTTATATGATGTGCCTGAGGGTAATCCTTTTCAGACTGTGCAGTTCAACAATCCAACGGTGGAGGTTAAAAAAAGAAAGAAAGAAAGAAAGAGAAAAAGGAAAGAAAGAAATGATGGAAGAAAGAAAGAAACAAAGAAAAAGAAAGAAAGGAAGGAAAGAAAGAAAGAAAGAGAAAAAAGGAAAGAAAGAAAGAAGGAAAGAAAGAAAGAAAACTCAGCATCCTCCATCTGCCCTGTGTTTACCTAATGTTAGCTGTTTTCTTGAGGCTTTAACGGATGATCAGCTATTCAGAAAATGGTGTGAACATATTTGTTTATTTATGACTGCTGGGCACTTGTTGATTCATTGGACTGCTACTCCAGTCTGCAGTTGACGTCAGCGTGCGACACTTGAGGGACAATCATCGGTGGAACCAATACATTTCGGAAAATTGGAAATGCTCGTGAAGCGTTCGCAACCCTTCATCGGCATGTGGTCGAGTTGTTTACCATCAACATGCCAACGTTTTAACCGTCTACCAAATTCTAGCAAAGTAGCTCATTTCCTTTCGGATTTTTTTAAACAGGGATTTTGTAAACGCGACATTTGTTTTTCAAGCTTCAACATAGAATTCCTTTATCGATCATCTCTGAGTGGTATTACAAGCGATGGGAGATGGCGGATCAATGATGAGCATGAAAAGACCCTATTGATTTTCATTTCGTACTGGGACTGTGTGATAGATATTTATTCTTTCTTTAATGCTGTCGTCAACCAGGCTCAAAAGACGGGGACATACGGCGTTAAGTTACAAGATTTCAACACAACTCTTCTGGAACACGTACATTAAAAGGATGGATCTCGACTGTGTGGATTCAATCTTCCTGTTTGAGATCCTAACAATTGTGGGAAAAGAGCTGACTGGAATGGAAACTCTCTCTCTCTCTCTCTCTCTCTCTCTCTCTCTCTCTCTCTCTCAACACACACACACCACACACACACACACACACACACACCACGCACGCACGCACGCACGCACCACACAACCACACACACATATATATATATATAATATATATATATATATATATATATATATATACAAGAAACTAATACATTCCAAGGATAAGTACCGAGCACCATTCCAGCAACTTACAGAGCAGCTTGGTGTTGCAATGACTGCAAGAAATATATATATATATATATAGGTAAAAAAGAAAACCCAACGCTAAAAATGGCACTGCTCCCAGCAGCTGAAAGAGTCTGGACGATAAAACCATTACTGGATCAATATAAAATCAAGAAGTCGTCCACTCAGTGCCTCCCTTCTTTTATTGTCATTCAAATTTTCGCCTTTTTCAAGGCTTCATCAGGAATCTGCATTATTGGAAAAAACACGAAACACCATCAGAATCCCAAAAGTAAAGACAAAATAAGTTTACATATGTCTATATCACACAAACACACCACACACACACACACACACACACACATGGACATATACATACATATATATATATATACATACACTCTCTCTCTCTCTCTCTCTCTCTCTCTCTGTTTCTCTTTCTTTTTCTCTCGCTCCTTTTCTCTCTTTCTCTTTCTTTCTTCCCCCCCCCGCCCCCCTCCCACTTTTCTCTGTTGCTCACTCTCTGTCTGTCCCCCCTTTTCCTCTGTCTTGCTCCACTCACTCTCTCATTGTCTCTCCTTCTTCACCTTGTCCTCACTCCTATTTGCGTCACCTGTCCACTGTTGCATTCTTTCCGCATGTTGCATTTCCTTTTGAGCCCCTCGCTTCCCATGTATTTTAGGTTGGTAATGATGTTTTATGATATCATGTTTTAAATTAAGTGAAGTGGTATATGTGTGTATATGTGGGTACATATGTGTATGTATGTGTGTGTTTATATATGTATTGTGTATATGTGTGTGTATGTGTATGTATATATGTGTGTGTATATATATATATATGTGATATATATATATGTGTGTGTGTATGTATGTGTGTATGTATTATATATATATGTATGTATATGTCCATGTGTGTGTGTGTGTGTGTGTGATATAGACATATGTAAACTTATTTTGTCTTTACTTTTGGGATTCTGATGGTGTTTCGTGTTTTTTCCAATAATGCAGATTCCTGATGAAGCCTTGAAAAAGACGAAAATTTGAATGACAATAAAAGAAGGGAGGCACTGAGTGGACGACTTCTTGATTATATATATATATATATATATATAATGCTGAACAATTAAGTAGTGGGGGAAAACAAGTGCAGGCTAACAATTCTTCAGTCATTATAGTAATGACTTGGCAAAGATTTGAATTAAAAAAAAATTGAAGATGAAGATAATGGGGGAAATATATGATAAATATGAGAAACCCTTCACTAGCTGCCTGCGGGAACCATCATACTCCTCTTCAAAGGCAGATCTATTTGTATTGCCTGCTCCTAGGCCTTTCGTCCGCTGGATCGGACTCATCAGAGAGACACGGCTGATTGTGTCTGTGCTCTTGGTGTCAAATAGAGACACACCACAGTCCATAATTCTGTGGTGTTCTCACCACCAAGGGTTCAAAAAGGAATCCAACAGCACCCCCAAAGCAGCCAGCGAAGGGTATAAATGGAACAAAACAAAAGTGTGGAGAGGAAAAAAGTTGCAGAAAAACTAAAAGCATTATGCAAACAGTATAAAATATAGGGGACAATCTTTGAGCCTATGCTTGAGGATCCATTCAAGATGCAAGGGAGATCAAAAGATATGTAACAGCCTGAGTGGTCAGCTCTGCTGTTCAATAACCCAAGCATTGTGAGTGGCTAAGAATTGTACAGAACAACCTTTACTTGGATCTCCTAAGGGATGCAATCTCCCACTGATTGACCAAACATTATAATGCTGAACAATTAAGTAGTGGGGGAAAACAAGTGCAGGCTAACAATTCTTCAGTCATTATAGTAATGACTTGGCAAAGATTTGAATTAAAAGAAATTGAAGATGAAGATAATGGGGGAAATATATGATAAATATGAGAAACCCTTCACTAGCTGCCTGCGGGAACCATCATACTCCTCTTCAAAGGCAGATCTATTTGTATTGCCTGCTCCTAGGCCTTTCGTCCGCTGGATCGGACTCATCAGGGAGACACGGCTGATTGTGTCTGTATATATATAGGTATATGCACACACACACACACACACACACACACACACACACACACACACACACACACACACACACACACACACACACACACACACACATATGTAAAATCCATGGCGTTCGAACCCATCGCCATCTACACTGCATCCCTCAATGCCAACCACTTCACCATATGTATGTTGATCCCTATAATGATTTCTGCATTGTGAACATCCACACTATATCTGGCGTACTCAAGAAAACAACCATGATGCCATCTGTTACATCTGTTGGGTATAAAGTGAGCAGCATGATCTAATTTGATCGGGTGAAAATGTCCAAGCGGAACACGTTCTTATTTGCTACTCTTGTTTGCTTGTTGATACAAAGTATAATAGCAATGGTACCTAGCCATCGTGTATAGTATATCGCAATGGTACGTAGCCATCGTGTATAGTATATAGCAATGGCACCTAGCCATCGTGTATAGTATATAGCAATGGCACCTAGCCATCGTGTATAGTATATAGCAATGGTACGTAGCCATCGTGTATAGTATATAGCAATGGCACCTAGCCATCGTGTATAGTATATAGCAATGGCACCTAGCCATCGTGTTAGTATATAGCAATGGCACTGCCTCGTGTATAGTAATAGCAATGGCACCTAGCCATCGTGTATAGTATATAGCAATGGCACCTAGCCATCGTGTATAGTCAATTCGTTCCTGGTCACCTTTTCCACTGTCGATTTCCATGGAAAGGAAAATGTATAACAGATTGAAAAAAAAATCCGCTTCAGAATGTTTTCATTTTATTTCATTGTTTTGTTCTTTGTGTGTCGTGTGCAATCATTGTGTTATCGCCTCGTCGTGCAGATTATTAGTGTTACGTGATTCAATTCAGCTTACCTAACAAGTATTCACTGGTACTAATAATGTCGTGTATTACAGTGAATATAGCGAACACACAGTATAGTGTGTGCAATGATGAGGCACGCAAGCTCTAGATGTACGTGAATTACTCATGTATGTGATGTTTTATTTTTCAATCCGATGTTATATATGTGTCAATAATGACATCATGTTTTTTTTTTTTTCTCAAGAGATAATAACCTTTTTTTTCAATGCTGATCGATAAGAATGAGGTTGATGAAGATGATGCTACGCATTTCCATTCCGGTCTGAGACTACATGACAGGGCTGTACTCTACGCTTCCTTTCATAATATATCCCGGCGTCAACCAGGCCCAAGAGATACAGACACTTGCAGTGTTGTTCGGGAAATTTGAGCAACACTCTCAGGGACGCATCCATAAAGTGGATGAAACTCGACTGTGTGGTCCTAGTCTTCCCAACTGAGCCCTAGCAAACTCAACTCTGGGTAGGAGCCGGTCGGGGCAGAAAAATCACACATTACTCTGATGGGAATCGAACCCATGACCTCCCAGCCAAGAGTTCGCGACGCTAACCACTTCGCCACGGCGGCTGGTCAGAGATAACAAACTCAATTTAAATCTCGCGAGACCTCTTCTTTGACAGGTCATCGCACTTTCCTCGTGAACATTGCACGACTGGAAAATCTCTCACGCTGAATGAACAGGACGTGGAGGACGTGACGGTGTATGTCATGGCCTGAATGATGCGTCTGAAAGGAATTCATTTCAGAACACGCAGCTCAGGAATCTACTGCTTTGAAATACGCATCCTCTGCTTTGACCGATGATTTTTTTTCTTTGTGTGTGTGTGTTGTGTGTGTGTGTGTGTGTGTGTGTGTGTGTGTGTGTGTGTGTGTTGTGTGTGTGTGTGTGTTGTGGTACAAATGGATAATAAGCTATTCAAATAAGCTGTGAACATATTCTTTTTTTCATCTGTAGGGGGGTGCTATCGATTGGTTAAACTGCGCGTGTGGGCTGTACTTTGTAGTCAGCATGTGAAACTGATGGGACAATGAGCATCAAAATCAAATAGTTTATTTGGGGAGGGAGGGGAGAAATGGCGAATTTTCGTGACGCATACACCTCCCTCCTCAACATGTTATCCATTTGTTTGCCATCAAAATGTCAGCGTTGTATTAATCTATAGAATTCTATCCCTAAAAGCTCATTTCCTTTCACAAATTCATTCAGCATGGACGCTGTGAAAGCCACTTTTTCCCATTCGTTGTTATAAACTTCCCTCGTCGATCATCTCCGAGTGGTTATGTGTAGGACAATGGCGAATCACAGGCAATGATTATACTTCCATGAAGAAAATTGGTCGTGTTTATGAGGCTTTCAACCAACCAATAGGTCATGTCGTTTTTCATACAACACCATGTACTGATCTTCATTAGAAGAAGACGTGATAACATTTTGGCTTACTTTTATTGCACTAGTCAAATGAGACCCTGCCTAGTTCTAACGTAGGCCAAGTAAATTATAGTTCAAAGCATACTCTTTTCCTTCAAAATACGCTGATAATCGTTGCTTTAAGACACGCTGGGTCCTTCACAGACTGAATGGCTGCCAAACATTTAGTCTGAAATAAGAGTGTGAAGGCGCATGAATCATTCATCGTTGTTGAGGATAGCCCCCACTTGGAGTTTCTTTTCATGCCCTGAACGAGAATCGTATTATCTTACATAGCATCACTGGCACAGCATAATACTCTTTATTCAAAGTTGGACTACCCTTCCAGAGTATGCACATTATTGTATGGCGCTGCATACATCTTTTTGTCTGTATATGTTCCAGCTTACCTATGAAATTGAGTATGCCTGCAATATTTACCTACTGTTGACTCCCTCGGTTCTGTGGGTCTTTTTTTTTACATGCACCCTATAGTCAAATGATCACAGTATTTGCCTGCAAGAGCTGATGGTTTTGAGTATGAACCACTCGTGGCGTCGGAGGTTTTCAGCTTGAAAAGTTCTATCTGTCAACCTTGCTGTATGTAAAATGGGTATCTAGTTCTATCTGTCAACCTTGCTGTAAAATGGGTATCTGGTTCAGCCAAGGTCAAAGGTGGTATCTGTCAACCTTGCTGTATGCAAAATGGGTATCTGGTTCAGCGAAGGTCAAAGGTGGTATCTGTCAACCTTGCTGTATGTAAAATGGGTATCTGGTTCAGCGAAGGTCAAAGGTGGTATCTGTCAACCTTGCTGTATGTAAAATGGGTATCTGGTTCAGCGAAGGTCAAAGGTGGTATCTGTCAACCTTGCTGTAAAATGGGTATCTGGTTCAGCGAAGGTCAAAGGTGGTATCTGTCAACCTTGCTGTAAAATGGATATCTGGTTCAGCGAAGGTCAAAGGTGGTATCTGTCAACCTTGCTGTAAAATGGGTATCTGGTTCTATCTGTCAACCTTGCTGTAAAATGGGTATCTGGTTCTATCTGTCAACCTTGCTGTAAAATGGGTATCTGGTTCAGCATGTCAACCTTGCTGTAAAATGGGTATCTGGTTCAGCCAAGGTCAAAGGTGGTATCTGTCAACCTTGCTGTATGTAAAATGGGTATCTGGTTCAGCCAAGGTCAAAGGTGGTATATGTCAACCTTGCTGTATGTAAAATGGGTATCTGGTTCTATCTGTCAACCTTGCTGTAAAATGGGTATCTGGTTCTATCTGTCAACCTTGGTATAAAATGGGTATCTGGTTCAGCATGTCAACCTTGCTGTAAAATGGGTATCTGGTTCAGCCAAGGTCAAAGGTGGTATTTGTCAACCTTGCTGCAAAATGGATATCTGGTTCAGCGAAGGTCAAAGGTGGTATCTGTCAACCTTGCTGTATGTAAAATGGGTATCTGGTTCTATCTGTCAACCTTGCTGTAAAATGGGTATCTGGTTCTATCTGTCAACCGTGCTATAAAATGGGTATCTGGTTCAGCGAAGGTCAAAGGTGGTATCTGTCAACCTTGCTGTAAAATGGGTATCTGGTTCAGCGAAGGTCAAAGGTGGTGGAAGACGGATGTCACTGCCTTCCATCACGACTTGACCCTGAAAAGATGAACCTCTAAAAGTTCATTGCCCCTATGGTCATTTAATCTTCAACCTCTATGTGCATATTTCACTTGACATTTTGGTTTCACTATGTCATCGAAAGAAAGAAAAAAAAGAAGATCCATGCAAGAGTCAAACCACAGATTCAGGGTTCTCTTGCGTCATAACGGAGTGCTGTAACCATCAGGCCATCCTTTGCACACTGATACCTAGAAAACCGAGACAGAGTTCTGAACGCGTCTAGGTTTCCCATGGGTATGATCAGCATCTGGATCATGTCTCTTTATTCTGTCTGGTAGTTTTCATTTGGTGCTTCGCTTACTGATAGAGTCCTGAATGGCGAAAATCTACAATGAATGTAAAGACACGGACACCGCTGAGGACATGGGGGAAAAAGATTGGCAGCACCATCAGCACTGGGACGGAAGACCGCTTTTCACAGTCTCATGAATGATGACACTCAAGCTGCCAGCCTATCAGAACGATTACTGTCTTCCTTTGATGACAGAATC
>CM065731.1:828862-851362 GCA_033310375.1 Conus canariensis
AGTACGAAATAACCCGATGATGTTATTCAGCTTGTTGTATCTAATATAGCGCATAACACCAACAATACCGTATTACTGTATCCACTAAGAGGGAAAAGCTACAATACTATCGTCTCCCAACGAAGGAAGTCGATCAGTCAATCAATTACATCCTGATCATAACGCCTTTCACCTCCACAGACTGGGCAGGACAGAACATCAAAGTGCATCCCAGTGGATGCACATTATCTTAAATGAGAGACTCGCACGACAGTTCATCTATGCCATGAGTGTTCTGTGTGCATCACATGCATCACAGGTAGATGAACGACATGCACTCAAAACCGACAATCAAACAGGGCCTGAAACGCATTCTATCTCCTAGGCACGGGATTGCAAACATCAAATTGCAGTCAGAAGATGCATACTACTTAAACAGATAGACTAGTGTTCAAAGGGGCGGGGAACACATTGTTCTCCAGTGGGTGCTTTCTGCGCTCTATGACTCCTCTAAGGTGTTGTTCAGGAGAATTAGCGAAAAACGAACAACATTGCTTAGCATCACTTGGAGCACATCATACTTGCTGCTGGATCCTGGCTGCTGAAGCACTCCCACATACATGCAGAAGGAACTCATTAAAATTAGAAAGTTGTCCTGCATTTGAAAATTTATTAAAAAAAATAATAACGCGAGCTCCCAGTAAACGTAAAATGATCTTTTTGATGAAAATAATAAACTAATATTTGCCTAAAAAATGTAAAAGGTGGAAACATAAAAGACACGGCCTCTAGAAGCAACAAACCCACGTGGGTTGCAAATTAAAATTTACTCAAAAGATTACTAAGGTTTTGAAACACTAGTCTCCACAAACCCCTCAACAGCTCCAAGGTGAACGAAAGGACATGCGCAAGCAAACCCGATGAACAAAACCCGGTCCTCATGCCTTTCATTTCTATAGAACGGGTAATGCAAAACACCAAGGTAAATGGTTCATTTCAGCAAATGCATGTGTCACTTTAAAAGATAGTCTTACGCATACAGTGAAGGAGAATGACAACGAGCTGCGCTTCATGTGACTATTTTGTATGTGTTCTTGTTCTTCTGAAGTGAGTCAGGAGACTCACCCAGCTACAGATGTGTCACTGTGTTCAGACAACGTTGGGTTTGTTATTGAATCAGGTTTACCTGCTAATAAGGTGCGCGTCCACACAAAAAGAAAGAAAACTCCCTGAAACCAGGTAGGTGGGTCCACCTGCCTCTGTGAAAGATGGCTGTAGGTGGGTCCACCTGCCTTTGTGAAAGATGACTGTAGGTGGGTCCACCTGCCACTGTGAAAGATGACTGTAGGTGGGTCCACCTGCCTCTGTGAAAGATGACTGTATGTGGGTCCACCTGCCTCTGTGAAAGATGGCTCGAAAAAGCAAATTGAGTGCTCATTGCAAGGACAAGCACATGTTTTGATAAAACTATGCCCCCAAATCAAAAGGTAGAAATAAAAAAGAGACAGTCTAAGGGTACAAGCAACTAAGGATAAAACGCCAAAAGAATGATAGGTGCACGCGCTCGCGTGCATGTATGTGCTCGCGCGCGCGCGCGCGCGCGCGCGCGCGCGCGCGCGTGTGTGTGTATGTGTGTGTGTGTGTGGGGAGAGAGAGAGAGAGAGAGAGAGAGAGAGAGAGACACTGACACTGACACTTACACAATTTTATTGCCATTAGCAAAGGCCCTGTTGGCAAGGGGGTATCATGAGTCGTATTTATGAACAGCGACTAAAAAGGAAACAAATGCAAGACTTCCCTTGTGATGTTACAAACTCACATACATATAACTTACAAAAAGGATCAACGAATGAAGCACCCATCCATCCACACGACCCCCCCCCCCCCCTTCCACACACACACACACACACAACACACACACACACACACACACACACACACACGCGCGCGCGCGCGCGCACACACGCACCCGTGCGCGCACGCACACACAATATACCATTGACATGGACTATCAGGTTACAGTAAGTGATTGTCTTTTCCATTCGTTATATTCTTTTTACGAAAAGTACTAACTTCTGCAATATACTTCGCAAAGGCTATTATAGTGTTCTGTTATAGTGTGTGTGTGTGTTGTGTGTGTGTGTGTGTGTGTGTGTGTGTGTGTTGTGTGTGTGTGTGTGTGTGTGTGAGAGAGAGAGAGAGAGAGAGAGAGAGAGTGAGTGAGTGTGCGCATGTGTGCATGTGTGTGTACGAGTGTGTATGAGTAAATGTGTGTGTGTGTGTGTGTGTGTGTGTGTGTGTGTGTGTGTGTGTGTGTGTGTGTGTGTGTGTGTGGTGTTCAGAGAGAGAGAGAGAGAGAGAGAGAGAGAGAGAGAGAGAGAGAGAGAGAGAGAGAGTAAAATGCAACAGGAGAACACGAAAATGAAAAAAAGTAATGTGGGAGTAATTGTATGAGACTTTTATTTTGTGTGATTTTCATTTACGCAAATGGTTCTCAGCCTATTGCTCTCGTCCAAGGCTTCAAGGCAACAGAGCAAAAGAGTTAATAAACATCTGTATAATATGAAACCCGTATCTAGAATGGATTTATAATATATCCTTTCGATTCTTCTAGACCACGCGCACGCGCATTTGTGTGTGTGTGTGTGTGTGTGTGTGTGTGTGTGTGTGTGTGTGTGTGTGTGTGTGTGTGTGTGTGTGTGTGTGTGTGTGTGTGTGTGTGTGTGTATCAAACAGGGCACATCAAAGCCATTGCGAGTGTTGTGAATACTAACGACTGACTGCCATTACTCTGCCATCATTGCCATCACTCAATCTCCTGGAGTTCTGTTGGACTGCATGGCCAGGTGACACCGATGACTGTCCAACCACCTCACTTGTTCTTTGATCCCCATACACTGTTCCCCTCTGATCTGGTCCACACGGAATTCATCTGACAGACTCAGCAATAGATCTGTAGCACACGTACAACCCCTCCAAGGGAAACAGCCCTATACACCAGTTTGCCTTTGGGCGTGCTGACAGGGTCTGTCGCTTTGGTTGGACAGCCAGACATTAATCTCCGTTTGATAAGACTCTCTGCTCACGCAGAATGATCTTTCCCTTCGGCAGCTTAGAGTTGATCGATGGACGAATAAAGGTAGGGACGGGCATTCCCCCGTCCTGCCTGGTGAGGAAAAAGAAACATACCAGGTCTGTTTTTCACTTAAAGAGCAAAACGTGGAGGGTGCATTGTTTTCTTTTCTTTTTTTAAACAATATATTGTCCATGTAAATACTGCTACTGTTTAACATGTCATATTTATCTTGTTACTTGTTTTCAACTAACATTTTGCAAGGTAGTGTCCTAAGGCAATGTAAATATTGCAAACAATTGAAGAATTCTATGCGGTACTTGTTTCTTGGCTCCTTTCTTTCGTTCTTCCTTCCTGTCTTCCTACCTTCCTTCCTTCCTACCTTCCTTCCTTCTTTCCTTCATTTCCTTCTATATTTGTCTAGCTACAGTACATATTCTGCAGAGGGCACATGGTGATCACAGCAATAAACACGCACAAAGAAAATAAAGAAAGCAAGCAGTAATACTGCCAGATATCTTAAAAGCGGATTTTATCAGAAGATAGAACTACACATCACAATATTCACTTTTCCCTTCATTAACGGATTTTATCAGAAGATAGAATTAAACATCACAATATTCACTTTTCCCTTCATTAATTCAATTCGCACCACCGGCCAGGCTCCCTTGTCTTGGATGCGCAGAGACTGGCAATGGTCAATGCCAGACACTTCTGACAGCAAATTCAATGGAAGAATAGGTGAAGACAAAAGGCCAGAACTGAGCACAATTTCCATATGTTCCAGGCTGAAGGGTCTATTATAATATAATATATAATTTATACCCGCTCAGGGATAAGAGAAGTGTTGAGAAAGTGATGACTCAGACAGGAATTTCTATCTGGATTTGTGAAATATGAAAACTTCAAGTATAGAAATAAGATTCCATATCTGAAGGATTAGGTATCACATAGCGATCATCAGATACAGGATATACTACATATCAGTGGTGAACTACGTTCTTTTGAAAACAAACACGAACAATGAAGGGCAAACAACTGGTAGAATTCATGACTTTAACAATATCAAGACAACTCTACTTCAAGCAAAAGAACGTAAACGACTCCATAATGGTTGTCACATCAACTCATTCGTTGTCTAAAACAAAACCTTAGAAACAATAAAGTGTGAAGACTTGTGAAACAAACGCAATGTATCACACAGAACGACGTTTCGAGCAATCAACGTTTTGCAGAAAGTAAACAGTTAATATTTGCGAAACTGTTCTGCCACTTAAGACATGAAACTCTGGGTACTGCTCTGGCCCGTTCTTCACAGTATTTGCCGATCAACATGTTGTGAAGGAACATAGGAACTGCCGAGTCTAAAACCTACAATGTCTGTACATGAAGTAACCCACAATGTTTGTACATGAAGTAACAAAGATTACATGGAACATTTCTTCCTTGACTGCACTAAAAAAAAAGCTCGGCTAATGGGTGTATGAAAACAGTCACAATAGGCTCACTACCATCGCTGTGGAAATAGCACTACTCGGAATCCGTAACAAAGATAGCCATACTGCTGATTAAACAATGAAATGGCAATACTCGCCAGGCATGAGCACAACATACAAAGAAAACTAATTCTTGAGACACACACACACACACACACACACACACACACACACACACACACACACACACACACACACACACACACACACACACACACACATGCAAGCACGTGCACGCGCACACACCCATACCCATACCCACAGACACATCCACACCCATAGACACACCTATACCCACACACATTCACATACACACAAATACCACCACCAGCACTACCGGCACCATCGTCACCACCACCACCTCCACCACCAGCGCGCACGCGCACGCCCCCCTCTCCCCCCCTCCCCCCCCCACACACACTTACACACACACACACACACACACACACACACACACACACACACACACTTACACACACACACACACACACACACACACACACACACACTTACACACACACACCTAAAAAAGAAACAGTGTAAAGGATTGTGTTGCTTATAGCCTAGCAGACCACAACGTACAAATTCAGGGTTGACGATGAAAAGCGAGAGAAAAAAAACAACAAAAAACACCAATCCATTCCACAGTGACGAAAAACAGAGAGAGAGAGAGAGAGAGAGAGAGAGAGAGAGAGAGAGAGAGAGAGAGAACTGTCATCCTTGCAAATCTCTTTATGGAACGTTGAAACCCTGTATAACGCTTTTCTGCCCTTGGCCATACGTCCTCAATAACAAGAAGAGCAAGTCCATTTGAACCTCTTAAAACTTTCCCCCCGTTATCACTTATAACCATACCTCGGACCTGTACTTACGAATCGAAGACATTCCAACCCATCCGTCTTCCTGAAAATACATATATTTACACACACACACACACACACACACACACACACACACACACATAAGCAAGCGCGCAAACACACACACTGTCGGTAAAGCCCACCCCCCCCCCCCCTCCTACGCTCTCTACCCACACCCCGGACTCCCCTAATTCATTCTCTCTCTGTCGCGCTTTTATTCTCCATCCTGTTTTCTATTTCTGAACTGTCCTCATGTCACTCCCCTAATTCATTCTCTCTCTGTCGCGCTTTTATTCTCCATCCTGTTTTCTATTTCTGAACTGTCCTCGTGTCTCAGTTTCTGGTTTCTGCATTGGAGAGAGGCACGGCTGGGTGACTGATTCTTCCTGTCTGCCCTGTTGCTGTATCTCTCAAAGACGAACCTCTTTTCTTTCCTTCTTTTTCTTTTTCTTGGGGACTCTTCAGACTCAGAGAACAGTCGCGAGTTAGCATTTCTCCAGTATGAAAACAACACAGGCAAACCGAATTTCAGTGTATGCCAGAATGAAGGGAGAGAATGGATCAGCTGGCGAAAGCTAACAACCAGTTTCCTTTAAACACTTTGTCCTGCACTGCTTCAGCTTGAACACATTCATCTTTCTTCTTATCCCTTTATTGCCCCCCCCCCCCCCCCCCCCCCCCTGCCATGCCATCTCCTGCGCCTCCCTCTACTTTTCATTGCCTCTCTTCCCCGTCCTTTCCCCCGCGCTCACTCCTTTTCTTTCTTTTTTTTTCTTTTTTTTTTTTGTGTTATTAACCGTCCTCGTGTCTCAACTTCTGTGTGTCCTATAGCACCGTTTTTCTGCTGACAGCCATCTTGGGAGTGTTGTCTTGTGCCGTGCAATGTTTGTCATGTGTGTCATACTGACAGCCATCTAGGGAGTGTTGTCTTGTGCTGTGCAATGTTTGTCATGTGTGTCATACTGGCAGCCATCTAGGGAGTGTTGTCTTGTGCTGTGCAATGTTTGTCATGTGTGTCATACTGACAGCCATCTAGGGAGTGTTGTGCTGTGCAATGTTTGTCATGTGTGTCATACTGACAGCCATCCAGGGAGTGTTGTCTTGTGCTGTGCAATGTTTGTCATGTGTGTCATACTGACAGCCATCTAGGGAGTGTTGTCTTGTGCTGTGCAATGTTTGTCATGTGTGTCATACTGACAGCCATCTAGGGAGTGTTTGTGCTGTGCAATGTTTGTCATGTGTGTCATACTGACAGCCATCTAGGGAGTGTTGTGCTGTGCAATGTTTGTCATGTGTGTCATACTGACAGCCATTAGGGAGTGTTGTCTTGTGCTGTGCAATGTTTGTATGTGTGTCATACTGACAGCCATCTAGGGAGTGTTGTCTTGTGCTGTGCAATGTTTGTCATGTGTGTAATACTGACAACCATCTAGGGAGTGTTGTCTTGTGCTGTGCAATGTTTGTCATGTGTGTCATACTGGCCGCCATCTAGGATGTGTTTGTGCTGTGCAATGTTTGTCATGTGTGTCATACTGACAGCCATCTAGGGAGTGTGTTGTGCTGTCAATGTTTGTCATGTGTGTCATACTGACAGCCATCTAGGAGTGTTGTGCTGTGCAATGTTTGTCATGTGTGTCATACTGACAGCCATCTAGGATTGTATGTGCTGTGCACATGTTTGTCCTGTGTGTCATACTGACAGCATCTAGGAGTGTTGGTAATGTTGTGCTGTTGCAGATGTTTTGTGTGCAATGTTGTCATGTTGTGACAGCCATCTAGGAGTGTTGTTTTGTGCTGTGCAATGTTTGTCATGTGTGTCATACTGACAGCCATCTAGGGAGTGTTGTGCTGTGCAATGTTTGTCCTGTGTGTCATACTGACAGCCATCTGGGAAGTGTTCTCTTGTGCTGTGCAATGTTTGTCATGTGTGTCATACTGACAACCATCTGGGGAGTGTTGTCTTGTGCTGTGCAATGTTTGTCCTGTGTGTCATACTGGCAGCCATCTAGGAAGTGTTGTCTTGTACTGTGCAATGTTTGTCATGCGTGTCATACTGACAGCCATCTAGGGAGTGTTGTCTTGTGATGTGCAATGTTTGTCATGTGTGTCATACTGACAGCCATCTAGGGAGTGTTGTCTTGTGCTGTGCAATGTTTGATATGTGTGTTATACTGACAGCCATCTAGGACGTGTTGCGCTGTGCAATGTTTGTCATGTGTATCATACTGACAGCCATCTAGGAAGTGTTGTCTTGTGCTGTGCAATGTTTGTCATGTGTGTCATACTGACAGCCATCTAGGAATTGTCTTGTGCAGTGCAATGTTTGTCATGTGTGTCATACTGACAGCCATCTAGGGAGTGTTGTCTTGTGCCGTGCAATGTTTGTCATGTGTGTCATACTGACAGCCATCTAGGAAGTGTTGTCTTGTACTGTGCAATGTTTATCATGCGTGTCATACTGACAGCCATCTAGGGAGTGTTGTCTTGTGATGTGCAATGTTTGTCATGTGTGTCATACTGACAGCCATCTAGGGAGTGTTGTCTTGTGCTGTGCAATGTTTGATATGTGTGTTATACTGACAGCCATCTAGGACGTGTTGCGCTGTGCAATGTTTGTCATGTGTGTCATACTGACAGCCATCTAGGGAGTGTTGTCTTGTGCTGTGCAATGTTTGTCATGTGTGTCATACTGACAGCCATCTAGGAATTGTCTTGTGCAGTGCAATGTTTGTCATGTGTGTCATACTGACAGCCATCTAGGGAGTGTTGTGCTGTGCAATGTTCGTCATGTGTGTCATACTGACAGCCATATAGGGAGTGTTGTGCTGTACAATGTTTGTCATGTGTGTTATTCTGACAGCCATCTATGGAGTGTTGTGCTGTACAATGTTTGTCATGTGTGTTATACTGACAGCCATCTAGGGAGTGTTGTCTTGTGCTGTGCAATGTTTGTCATGTGTGTCATACTGACAGCCATCTAGGAAGTGTGGTGCTGTACAATGTTTGTCCTGTGTGTCATACTGACAGCCATCTAGGGAGTGTTGTACTGTACAATGTCTGTCCTGTGTGTCATACTGACAGCCATCTAGGGAGTATTGTGCTGTGCAATGTTTGTCATGTGTGTCATACTGACAGCCATCTAGGGAGTATTTGCTGTGCAATGTTTGTCATGTGTGTCATTCTGACAGCCATCTAGGGAGTACTGTGCTGTGCAATGTTTGTCATGTGTGTCATTCTGACAGCCATCTAGGGAGTGTTGTGCTGTGCAATGTTTGTCATATGTGTCACACTGACAGCCATCTAGGGAGTGTTGTCTTGTGCTGTGCAATGTTTGTCATGTGTGTCATACTGACAGCCATCTAGGGACTATTGTGCTGTGCAATGTTTATCATGTGTGTCATCTGAAGAAGTTCTTTCTGTCAAAATTCCCTTGTCGGCGTTATATTAAAGTGTTACAGTGTTTTAAGTCGTGACTTTGTTTTTGTATTTTCTATGCCTAGGTTGTGCAGTTTACGTGTTTGCTATACTATCTCTTATGGCACTGTTTATCACGGCACTGAGATGAAAATGATGAAGGCCTGCGAGAGATATATTTGACAATAAATACAGTTGTTTCTATGTGTCCTTTCTATGTTTGGTGTGTGTGAATGACAATGTTGGGGTCATTAAACAGTAGAGCTGACCACTCTGCCTCTTGGCACCTTTCAACCTTACTTGTATCCTTCAATGGATCATCGGGCATTTTAATATCTTTTTACATAATGATTTCAGATTTTTTCATGCAGCTCATTTCTTAATAACGCTTCCTTCTTGTTTTGCTTGTTTTATCCTTGACTGTCTGATTTAGAGTAACAATGAATTGTGCGTTGAGACTCTTGTGGTGAGAATACCATAAAACTATGGACTGTGGTGTGTGTCTCCACCTAGTAGTATTATGTAAGTATGTCATTAACAGTCAGCTCGGCAACAAACAACATAGTCTGAATAGTTGAGGGAGAAAGATGATCATAAAAGAAACGTTTTATTAAAAGGAAAGTAAAGGAAGGACACTCTCTAGTCCCAACCAGATAAAGTTTGGGTCTGATGGTTCGCAGAGTCTGGTTCCCACGTGGAAGAAGTGCCATCGATCAAACTTACATCGGACTAGATATCTGAAACAGAACAGATGGTGTTTGGCAGCAGGGTGCTTCAGACTACTGGAATTAAAATGGTCATGAAACAGAACAGATGGTGTTTGGCAGCAGGATGCTTCAGACTACTGGAATTAAAATGGTCATGAAACAGAACAGATGGTGTTTGGCAGCAGGATGCTTCAGACTACTGGAATTCACAATGGTCATGAGTGGGATGACAAGTTCGAAAGACACAAGAAAATCTCAGACTTGTTTAAGTTTTAAGCGTTGTCAGAGGCCTACTAGTCCTCCATCATTTGTCCATTGTTATTATTGATATTATCGTTATTATTATTATTATTATTATTATTATTATTATTGTTATCAATTATTATTATTATTATTATTATTGTTATCATGATGATGATGATGATTATCATTATTATTTTTGTTATTATTATTATATTATTATTATTATTATTATCGTTATTATCATCATTATTATTATTATAATTGTTGTTGTTGTTGCTGTTGTTTTTGGTGGTAGATATGGTGTTGTTGTTGTTGTTAATATTCTTCTTCTTCTTCTTCTTCTTCTTCTTCTTCTTCTTCTTCTTCTCATCATTATTATTATTATTCATTATCATTGTGGTTGTTGTTCTTGTTGTTGTTTTGTTAATATTATTATCATCATCATTGTTGTTGTTGTTGTTGTTGTTGTTTATGTTGTTGTTGTTAGCATTATAATCATGCAGAAAAAGGGAAAAGTTTCCTCTATGAGAGATGATCCAATGAAGAGAGATTCAAAGGCAGTGATACGTCCATTGGCAATTAGACACCTAAAGGCATGTTTGCATGTTCAAGATCACACACACTTAGCCGCCCCCCCCCCCCCCACACACACCCCACATGTGCATGCAAGTGGGTAAACAAAGGAAGAAAAATCACAAGAGATCTGCGGCATTGGTGCAGGGTAAACAGATAAGAATTTCACTACAGAAGAGGGCGACATCGTCATGATGTGGGATTTCGAGGCCTAAATCACGAAAGTGAAGTGACAAACAACACAAGTCATATCAATCTCCTAGTGATTTTACGGTGGATATTGCCAGAACGTCAAACGAACTCTTGGGTAAACTATGTGCCATGGAGGTGATCAGTATGGACTGCCAAATTTGGGGAAAGGCGAATAAAACTGCAGCAAAATGACCTAACGTTACAAATATGCCAATCAACCAGTAGATACACAAACTGCGGCAGGCATAATAAGGGGCCGAACGGGAAAAGATCTATCCAAACTTGCAGATGATTCGCTACACCCAGAAATGCATTCTGCACCATCTTGCTTGGAAGACGCTGCACCTTCTGCAAGTTGTGGAAGAACAGAAAACCGCCCGCAGGTCTTTCCAACTCAGTTCACTGCTGGTTACTGCTGCTACCTTAGGAGTGTACTCAAATATCCTATACGAAGAGGTGCATTCATGGTCGCGAACGAGATATGTGTTAGGATACTAAAAACGATAGTCGGTAAATAGAATTCCTTTCAACATCAGGCACCAGCCCTGGGACTGTAAGTGAGCTTCACGGGGATGTTGAAGAGGTGTAAGGAAAATGAATTACATGGCTGGCAGTAACTGCTTTTCATGAGAAATCCACATTCCCAAAGGAACTTAAAGCGAGGCTGAAATGCAAGCACGTTCTCTTAATCTTCACATGAGACATCGCGCGTCGGTAAATCCAAGTTTATGGAAGTGAGACTTGAAGACTCTCATTTTGACTTGTCATCATGAAGTAATAAACACTTTTCATCTATCCACCCTTAGGGTTAGTTATATCAGCGAGCTGTGGTAATGTGTGAACTGTTCTTTATAATTTAATACATCTGATAAGCCATAACCCCACTCTGTGCTGGGCTATGGCTTGATAATAAAATGAAAATGATAATTCGTTTTAATTATACAAACATAGGAACAAATTAACAGATATGTAGGTAAACACATAAATAAACCAATGAATGAATGATTGATAAAGACCTGAACAGAACAGCTTGTGAGCGCACCTTGATTGACGCTTTAACACAATGCCCCAGTCAGTGCGTGGAAATCTCTGACTCTTGAAGATAGTGAGCAATCACAACGGTGACTTCTCGGCCATTCTTTGATTGGGACAATAAGAGGATCCTCCATGGCAGGCTTTATTCCACTGTTTGGCGGGCAGGCTTTATTCCACCGTTTGGCGGGCAGGCTTTATTCCTCCGTTTGGCGGGCAGGCTTTATTCCACTGTTTGGCGGACAGGCTTTATTCCACTGTTTGGCGGGCAGGCTTTATTCCACTGTTTGGCGGGATGTTGTAACGACTGACTCACCCTCAGCAACTTGACAGATGCTGAAAACGCCTTCATTGGAGTAATCTGGACTCAGTTTGAAAATCAAAAGTGACAACCTTCATAAACGTCAAAAGGCCAGCAATTTCACCCAAAGACCAATGGCCATCTGTGAAGGTATTCACAAAATATGGATCAGAATCGGTGGTGTAGCATGGGATGGAAGAGGAGGGGTCTGGTGGAGAGGCAGGGAGAGGATATTGAGAGAAAAGATGGGGAGAGTAGGACGTCGTAAGGAAGACTAAAGAGTTAGATGAGAGTGTGAAGATGGAGCGTTTATAGACAGTTTTGATACATTTTGGTGGTTTATTGGAAACGGAGTTGAGTTGGGAGTGGCAAGGTAAAGGTGTAGGAGAGAGGGTGACGGTGTGCAGGGGGAGGGGGGAGGGAGGAGGGGGTAATTTGATGAATGGGAGGAGGGGGCAGATTTGAGGAGAGAAGATTCATACAAGAAACTTACTAATCTACCAATTAGAAATATGCTTATTCAGAAACTTATTGACTGAACAGTCATTAGAACATCTGCCGTAGCCGAGTGTTCCTTTGGAAATAACTGGCATCATCAAACGTACATGAAACAACTCAGTGCTCATCGGTCCTATCAGACACACGCGTGTTGTGGATACTGAGCAAAGAATAGCCACTTTCCTGCAAAACTGTTCAGCCTATGTTTGCATAGCTACATCCCACAGGATTGTCATATGTCATATCCTCTACCCTTCTATACACTATCCCTTGGATCAGTTTCAATGTGTTTTCATATGCCGGAGCCCATGGCAGATCAAAAACACAAAGAACCGGTCCAATGGCGGATACTGGTCGTGTCTGTGGGTGTGTTGACTGGGCCTGTCACTTTTGAGAGGCGACAGACATTGATCCACTTGGGGTTGGAAGCTATGACTGTTTGAACAAATCTTCTCTCTCTCTCTCTCTCTCTCTCTCTCTCTCTCTCTCTCTCTCTCTCTCTCTCTCTCTCTCTCTCTCTCTCTCTCTCTCTCTCTCTCTCTCTCTCTCTCTCTCTTAGACGGAAATCTTGGACGTGTCATTTGAAGCACAGCAATAATGGGTTAAGCTATTTGACATTTTACACTGATGATATCGCTTAACTGCATTTCGTTATTTGATGTATTGTGTGTATTCAAGTCTATTTGACTCTTGTTCCCCGTTTGTATTTGTACTTTACATGTATTTTCTTTCTCTCCCCCCCCCCTCCCTATCCCGCCCACACCCCATACCCCCGCTTCCGCTCTCTCTCTCCGCTTCTCTCTCCGCTTCTCTCCACACTCCCCCCCCCCCCCCCCATTTCTCTCTTCACCCCGCTGCTTACTATGTATGTCTGTGTGTTGTTTGTTTGCGAAAGTGTATAAGTGTTTGGGTGGGTGTTTGGGGAGGGGCGTTTTCTGGGTGGGGATTGTTAAAGTGGAAGTGTGTTACGTTTCTTTGATGTTATTTCCATTTTGTGTATTTTCAGACTTTTTGTGTGTTCAATCTTTTGTTTGTTGGTTGGGTTTCTTTTTGGGTTTTTTTTTTTTTTTTTTTTTTTTTTGCCGTTTGTTTATTTTTCATTTCGCAAATTTTTTTGTTTTGTTTTTGTTCCCCTCTTGGGCGAGGGCTGGATGTAAAAAAGCATGAACTTGCTTATCTATTACCCTCGATAATAAAGAATTTGTCTTGTCTTGTCTTGTCTCTCTCTCTCTCAGAATCTGATACTTGCAAAGATGGGGATGAGAATGGGCAAACCCAATGGAACTCCCTAATGTACTGAGATTTGGCAATTGGTATTTATTCTTGTTAGCTATCAGCGTCAACCAGGCTCGACAGAGAGACACCAACAATGTAAAGCAGAACGATCCGAACAACGCTCATCAGAAATGTGTCCATTTAGTACATGGATATCGACTCTGTTCTTCAGTCTTCTGGTTGGAGCTCCTAACAATCGTGAGAAAAAGCAGGCCAGCGACGAACAATCCCTCTTAGGTATGCCTCTCACAGCATTCGAACTCAAAGCCATCCAGCCTGCATCCCTCAATGCCAGCCATTACATCAAGACGCCTGATAAAACTTGGATTGTGAACATGTGGACATTACACCTGGTGTGCTCAGGTAAACAGCCATGGTGCCAGCTCTTACATTTGTTTGGTTTATAGTAAGTGACGTGATCTAGTTTGATCGCGTGGTTGGGGGCATGTCCATTTGGAACAGCTCCTCAGTTGCTACTGTTACTTTGGAGTCATTGATGTAGAATATATAACAACAATACGTATACCTCTTTTGAATCGTTTGATGAATTCGTTCCTGTTCAGTCTAACACCTTTATTAACGGCCAGTCCTAATAAAATGAAAATGCATCAATGGAGAATGGGTAAATCATTAAATCAAATTCAAGTTGTTTCCAAGTTATTTCTTAAATATTTTCATTGTGTGTTCTGTACAGTGTCTGTATTTTCAACTCTTTGTGTGAAAATATGTTGTTGCATGTACTCAATTCAGCATCACTAATTTTGTTTCCATTTTCATTTTATTCACTGGTGATAACAATATCGGGTATTACAGTGATTAGAGTAAATGACCAGTATGATGTGAGCAATGCCGGGCCATTCGTGTTCTAGAATAATGTTCATTGTTCGTGAAGACATATTTTTATTTATCAGTCCAGTGTTATATTTGTGTCAAATGTGACACCTGGCATCTTGTTTTCTCTTAAGATACTAAACTTATTTCTATCAACTACAACACCTGAAATCGCGTTTTCTCTTAAGATACTTATTTCTGTCAACTATAACACCTGAAATCTTGTTTTTTTTCTTAAGATTATAAACTTATTTCTGTCATCTATAATACCTGAAATCTTGTTTTTAAACTTAACTTATTCTGTCAACTATAACACCTGAAGTCTTGTTTTCTCTAGAGATAATGAATTTTATTTGTGTCAGCTGTAACATGTGACGTCTTGTTTTTTCTTAAGATAATGAACTTATCTCCAGTCTTGGAGGGCCACTTTGCAATACGCCATCATGCTTTCCTCGTGCAAACTGCACAATCTGAAAATATCTCACGCTGAATACACAGGACTGGAGGGTGTGACGATGCATGTGATGACCTGAATAATGTGTCTGAGGGGAATCCTTTACAAACTATGTGGTTCAGCAATGCATTGGTAAAACATAACAACAACAAAAATCCCCTCTGCTGTTTTTTAGCGGTACAAACGGTCTCTAAGCTCTTCAGATAACGATGTGAGCACACTTGCATATTTTCATCTGCTAAGCTCTCACTTGACTCGTTGGAATGCTAGTGTAGTCTGTAGTTGGTGTTTAGCAGGTGAAAGTGATTGAACCAGCAGCGCAAAACTAACATTTTTGGAGTGGGGGATGGGGGGCGGGGATTGCACATGTAACGTAAAGCATTACACTCTCGTGTCCCCCTGTCACAACATGTGGTCGATTTGTTTATCATCAGAATGCCAACGTGTAATCATCAATAGAACTATACCAGAAGAGCTCATTTCCTTTTATATTTTTCCTCAGCAGGGACACTATGTAAGCGAATTTTTCCCATTCCTTGCTACAAACTTTGATCATCAGTGAGCGGTTTGTGTGTGATGAGTAAAAAAAGGACCAGAACATTCATTATTTGTCCGTGAAGAAAATCGGTCATATTAAGGAGGCTGCCTTTGAACGAACCTACAGGCTCTGTCGTTTTTTTCCACACACAATACATTGGTCTTCATGTGAAGACTATGACAGCTCCCAGACTTGCCTATATTGTGTTGTTCAGCCAAGACGGTGACTATTTCTAAAGCAGGAAAAGTGAAACAAAGTTAAAAAAAAGCTTTTTTTTCAAAATATAGTGATAATTTTTATTTCATAACGGAGTGGGTTGTTTGCAGATCGATCAACCGCTAAACATTTCCTCTGATTAAACTGTGTCAAAGTGCATGAATTATGCATCGCTGTTCAGGATTAGAAGCAATATCGACATAGCCGCCACGAGTTCATTTTTGTGTACCGCATTGGGAATCATATGTCTTGCATAATTTTCTCAATCAAAGTTGGGCTACTTTCACAGGGTACTGCAAGTCACTGCATGGCGCCACGTACATCATTTTTTGTCTCTGTCTGCGAGTGTTTTTGCTTAACTTTGGCGATGAATTTCTCAGCAGCATTTAGCCACTGACAGCTTCCTTTCAGTATTATTATCTTTTAAAGTGCATTAGAGGCCTCTAAAATCAAATGATTACAGCGCGGCGGCGCTAAAAGACGTGACTTCGAACCACGTCTGGAGCTGGGGTGCTTATACTTCAATTCCTTTTTGGTCCGCCCCCCAGTAAATGGAAGCCCCACTCAGTTCAGTGAGGTTTAAGGCAGAAGAAGCCCCACTCATTCAGTGAAGGTTTTAGGCAGTAAATGGAAGCCCACATTCATTCAGGGAAGGTTTAAGGCTAAAAGATACTTCAAAGTGGAGCTGGGGCCTCATTCAGTTCGTGAAGGTTTAAGCGAAGAAGCCCCACTCAGTTCAGTGAGGTTTAAGGCAGAAGAAGCCCCATCTCAGTTCAGTGAAGGTTTAAGGCAGAATGAAGCCCCATTCAGTTCAGTGAAGGTTTAAGGCAGAATGAAGCCCCATTCAGTTCAGTGAAGGTTTAAGGCAGAAGAAGCCCCATCAGTTCAGTGAAGGTTTAAGGCAGAAGAAGCCCCATTCAGTTCAGTGAAGTTTAAGGCAGAATGAAACCCCATTCAGTTCAGTGAAGGTTTAAGGCAGAAGAGCTTAAAGGAGCAGAAGAAGCCCCATTCATTCAGTGAAGTTTAAGGCAGAAGAAGCCCATCAGTTCATAGTTGCAGAAGCCCATTCAGTTCAGTGAAGGTTTAAGCGAAAAGGAAGGGTGCTCCTACCTTCAAGCATCTGTCATGCGTACCTATGACCATTTACTACCTCACATTTGTCTCTAGACTTACCATTCACCTTCGATCGTGCATCACATACTTACCTTACTCTCTCTCTCTCTCTCTCTCTCTTCTCTCTCTCTCTCTCTCTCCTCCCACACACACACACACACACACACACACACACACACACACACACACACACACACACACACACACAAGAGGAGTCGAGCCGTGGACTCAGGATTCTCTTGCTTCTTGATTTAAGTAGAACGTCTTAACCACAATGCCATCCTTTTCACATTGACACCTAGGTGACTGAAACGGAGTTAGCAGCATGTTTAGATTTCCCATGAGCATCACCAACTGCCGGGTCCTATCTCTGTGTTCCGTCTGGTAGTTTTCTGTTGACGACTCACGTACTGATAAAGTCTCTAATGATGGCATTGTAAACTGAATATAAAGGCACACACACAGCTGCGGCCACAAGGGAAAGATTAGCAGTAGCATCAGCTGTGAAATGGAAGAATGCTTTTGGCAGTCACATGAATTATGACACCCATTCTGCCAGCCTAGCAGACAGTTAATATCTTCCCTTGATAACGGAATCACCACACAAGCCTTCTCATTCACACACCACTGCCCGCAATTCTCAAACAACGACTACCCCCCCCCCCCCCACACACACACACCAATGATGTTATCTCCCTGCAGGATTCTGGAGACTGACTATGCCCTCCCCCCACACCCCAATGATGTTATCTTCCTGCAGGATTCTAGAGACTGACTATTCCCTCACCCCACACCCCAATGATGTTATCTCCCTGCAGGATTCTGGACACTTTGTCGGTGACTGCCTATTGTTCTTTTAAGTTGTTGCGGCTCAGTTGTGTGTGTGTGTGTGTGTGTGTGTGTGTGTGTGTGTGTGTGTGTGTGTGTGTGTGTGTGTGTGTGTGTGTGTGTGTGTGACTGCGTGCGTGCGTGCGTGCGTGTGTGTGTGTGTGTGTGTGTGTGTGTGTGTGTGTGTGTGTGTGTGTGGAGAGAGAGAGAGAGAGAGAGAGAGAGAGAGAGAGAGCAGCTCAGCATGTGTCAAAACGTTACATAGGGGAGCACCCAGCGGGAGCGCTGCCTTCATGATTTACTACATACACTAAGGATGCCAGCACCTCGCTGGTTAATGAAACAGGCAGCGAGAAGAGCTATGAATTGTATCAGGTATTGTACTGGCATCGGCTGTCGTCAATGAAAACGCATCCTGAAAACAAACATTGTAGAAATGGAAATGGGAGGGGTGAGGTTAACATGTCAATCGTGGTTTCATTTTGGAACTGGGATTCACCACGGTGATCCACGCTAGATATTTGGTTTATAGGTGATCTGCCTTTCCTAGAACAATGTTGTGGGGAAATCATAGACCACAAAATACCCTTTTTGTGTATTTATTTAGGCTACTGTCGTGGTCTAACGAGCTGTTCTTGAGTATAAAAAGTGATGTAACTGTGACTAAGTAGACCATGAACGCATTATCCTTTCCTTCCTTTGATCTAATATCGTGTGTTTTGTGATGCTACTGCAGCCTACATGGCTTGCATGAAACAAGTTTAAATTTATCTAAACACAGATTACAGCTGTAGCAGCTTATCTTGTATTACAAACTGGTCCAACTATAAGATGTGTGGTAAACGTACCCAATGTATCTTGCCATTAAACCGGCCCAAATACAGGCATGCCATCATCGTGGTAAAAGTACCCAATGTATCTTGCCATTAAACAGGCCCAATCACAGGCATGCCGTCATCGTGGTAAAAGTACCCAATGTATCTTGCCATTAAACAGGCCCAAATACAGGCATGCCGTCATCGTGGTAAAAGTACCCAATGTATCTTGCCATTAAACCGGCCCAAATACAGGCATGCCGTCATCGTAGCCAACAGATCTTGTTTTAAAGAGGTCCCAGGATAATCAGACGTGATTCTGTTCGTCAAATATCTCATTATAGATATGACTTAAACAAGGTGGTATCGCTGGAGATAGCTCAAAAGACGTTCAAAAGTGTAAATAGTAAACTTCTCTCTGAAAGCATGTGGGAGATTTTGAATAGTAGATTGTGATCAGAATCATTTGCGCTGCCTGTCCTTGATCTCATTATGTTACCCCGCCTGTTGCATCTGGCATTGATCAAAACACCAATAAATCTGTGGTACTTCATCCACCAGGAGGAAACAATTGCAATTCTACTGTCACAAGGAAGAAAGAAAGAAAGAACAATAAATTGTAACCGCGATCCTTCCACCTCCGCAGAATGGGCAGACCAAATATCAAAGTGCGTTCCAGTGGATACACATTAGCTTAAAAGACAGACTTATATGACACGTACTCTTCTCCAGTGGGTGCTCTGAAAACATCACACGGGTTACAAGCCGGTGAAAGACGCACTCGAAACTAACAATAAAACCTGGCTGTAAGGCATTCCATCTCCGTGGCACGGGCAGAGAACTACATCAAATTCCACCTCAGCGGATGCATAGAACGTGAGCTGATAGATTAGTGTTCAAAGCGGAGGATATCAAATTGTTCTCCAGTGGGTGTTTTGCGGTTCCACTATAGCATAGGTCAGAAGAACTTGCAAGCAACATTTGTTTGGCATTACTTGGAGCACATCAGACTTGCTGCTGGATGTTGACTGGAAACACTCCCACACTGCTGCTGGATGTTGACTGGAAAAACTCCCACACTGCTGTTGGATGTTGACTGGAAACACTCCCACACTGCTGGATGTTGACTGGAAACACTCCCACACTTCAATGTCCTAACCTGACCATTTATGCCCCGCAAAACCTTTGGTTTTCACAAAGCAATAATCTGTTTTTGTTCTTGTTCTTGCTTTTGTTCACACATACACAAGGATTTCTGGTTTACACAAAGCAATAATCTATGTTCTTGTTCTTGTTGTTGTTTTGTTCCCACATACACTGTTTTCACAAAGCAATAATCTATGTTCTTGTTCTTGTTGTTGTTTTGTTCCCACATACATAGGATTTCTCTTAACTTAGAAAGGTCCCCTGTTTAGTTGGGAAAAATCTCAAAAACACGGCGGGCACTCAGTAAACGTGAAAGTAAGAATGTTGACTAACATACGAGACTAAACATTCCCTTGTAATTTAAGGCTGGAAATATAAAAGGCACGGTCTTTGGAGCTAGCAACCTAAGCTATACATCCACATTACAAACTCAAAGTTACCTTGAAGAATTCCAAAGGTGTTTGTTTAAACACTAGTCTCTACAAACCCAAACACACACACACACACACAACACACACACCACGCACGCACGCACGCACGCACGCACGCACGCACGCACGCTCGCACGCACGCACGCACGCACCACACACACACACACACACACACACACACACACACACACACACACACACACGCAAACACGTGCGCGCACACACGCACACGCACTTTCTCAAAAGTTCTTGCTCCCATCCCTTTCCACACCCTGACTACCCACCCCACCCTCCCTCTCTCACTCTTTTATTCTCCACCCCTGTGTTGTATTTCTGAACTGTTCTCATGTCTCAATTTCTGGTTTTCTAAAGTAGGAAGAGGCCCGGGATGGGTGATTGACCCACGTCGTCAGCCTTATTACTGTGCTTCTCAAGGATGCAGTCATATTTGTGTCATTTCTTTGGCACCCCCAGACCCAAAGAACAATCGCCAATTAGCGTTTTTCAGGCGGGATCAAATCACAGACAAAATGAATTTAAATGCATGATAAGAGAAAGAAGGAAATGAATCGATAGCCAATAGCTACCAATCATTTCATCCACATGGCGGATAACCACCAAAGAAGGAAATGAATCGATAGCCAATAGCTACCAATCACTTCATCCACATCGCGGATAACCACCAAAGAAGGAAATGAATCGATAGCCAATAGCTACCAATCACTTCATCCACATCGCGGATAACCACCAAATAAGGAAATGAATCGATAGCCAATAGCTACCAATCACTTCATCCACATCGCGGATAACCACCAAAGAAGGAAATGAATCGATAGCCAATAGCTACCAATCACTTCATCCACATCGCGGATAACCACCACAGAAGGAAATGAATCGATAGCCAATAGCTACCAATCACTTCATCCACATTGCGGATAACCACCAAAGAAGGAAATGAATCGATAGCCAATAGCTACCAATCACTTCATCCACATTGCGGATAACCACCAAAGAAGGAAATGAATCGATAGCCAATAGCTACCAATCATTCCATCCACATGGCGGATAACCACCAAACTTTGTGGTGCATTATCCTAGTTTGAACAGAAAGATAAAGGCAGTGAAGTCACAGCCATGAATTAACGGCACTATTTCGGGTTGTTTTACCTTTCTCAAGCAACACTGGCCAACTGACCAACAAAACAGCTTAAAATTCTGTGGTCGTGGAACTGAAAAGAGTTCACTGGAAAAGACTTCACTGGAAAAAGTTCATTAGAAAAAAAAGTTGGCTAAGGGATGGGGGATGAAGGGGACGTTGTAGGAAGGTAGGGGGGAAAGGGGAGGGGAGTTGGCTAAGGATGGGGGATGAGGGGACTGTAGGAAGGTAGGGGAAAGGGAGGGGAGTTGGCTAAGGGATGGGGGATGAAGGGGACGTTGTAGGAAGGTAGGGGGAAAGGAGAGGGGAGTTGGCTAAGGGATGGGGGATGAGGGGACATGTAGGAAGGTAGTGGGAAAGGGGAGGGGAGTTGGCTAAGGGATGGGGGATGAAGGGGACATGTAGGAAGGTAGGGGAAAGGGGAGGGGAGTTGGCTAAGGGATGGGGGAGAAAGGGGAGACGTGTAGGGAAGGTAGGGGGAAAAGGGAGGGAGTTGGAGGAGGGATAGGGCTTAATAGGGAAGGAGGAGTTGCTAAGTGGGGATGAGGGGACATCTGTAGGAAGGTAGGGGAAAGGGGAGGGGAGTTGGCTAAGGGATGGGGGATGAAGGTAGTGGGAAAGGAGGAGAGGGAAGGGGATTGGCTAAGGGAAGGGGATGAGAGAAAGGAGGGGATGGTAAGGATGGGGATGAGGACATTGTAGGAAGGTAGGGGAAAGGAGAGGGGAGTTGGCTAAGGGATGGGAGGAGTAGAAGGGGGGAGTTGGCTAGGATGGATAGGGTATGGAAGGTAGTGGAAAGGGGAGGGGAGTTGGCTAAGGGATGGGGGATGAGGGAATGTAGAGGTAGGGGAAAGGGGAGGGGAGTTGGCTAAGGGATGGGGGATGAAGGGGAAGTTGTAGGAAGGTAGGGGGAGAAAGGGGTGAGGGAGATGGCTAAGGGAGGGGGATGAAGGGGACATGTAGGAAGGTAGGGGGAAAGGGAGGGGGAGTTGGCTAAGGGATGGGGGATGAGGGGACATCGTAGGAAGGTAGGGGGAAAGGAGGAGGGGAGTTGGCTAAGGGATGGGGATGAAGGGGACATCGTAGGAAGGTAGGGGAAAGGAGGGAGTTGTAAGGATGGGAAGGGGTGGGAGGGGGAGGTTGGCTAAGGGATGGGGGATGAGGGGACATCGTAGGAAGGTAGGGGAAAGGAGAGGGGAGTTGGCTAAGGGATGGGGGATGAGGGGACATCGTAGGAAGGTAGGGGAAGAAAGAGGGGAGGGGAGTTGGTAAGGGATGGGGGATGAGGGGACATCGTAGGAAGGTAGGGGGAAAGGGGAGGGAGTTGGC
>CM065731.1:856362-866362 GCA_033310375.1 Conus canariensis
GGGAGTGCCAACTTTTGGGAAAGGCAAACAAAGCTGGTGTGAGATGCCCTCAGGTTTATTATTTCATAACATCCACCACTATGCCCATTAACCAGCAGGTGCACACACTGCAGCAGGTTGATCATTTCATCCAATCCACCACTATGCCCATTAACCAGCAGGTGCACACACTGCAGCAGGTTGATCATTTCATCAAATCTTCCACTATGCCCATTAACCAGCAGGTGCACACACTGCAGCAGGATAGTGGCCAAAAAAATGGATTTAACCAGCATGTAGTCACTGGGGCATAGGTCCAAAATCCCTCATGTTCTGCCATAGTCCACAATGCATGTTCTGTCACATGTTCCATCAATGCACGTTCTGTCATCTTACTAGCAAGACACTGCACCTCGAGTCAGTTGTGGAAGAACAGAACAACGTCCAGGGTCTTTCCCACCTGGTTCACTGTTAGTTACGGTTGGTATGATAGGACTGTATTAAACCATTTTCGTGAAGAGACGCGCTCATCACCACGAAAAAATAGTTGTTGTTTTTTCTAAATGCTAAAAGCGATACTTGTTGTATGTGCCAGATCTACATCAGGCGCTAGGCCTAGCACTTTATGGGAGGAGTGTTAGAGAAATGTGAAGGAAACTAGTTATACAGTTTGCAGTAATTGTCTATCATGTGAAACCCACACTCTAAAAGGAACTTAACTCAATCAAGTCACAGCCCGTATGGACCACAGAATCGATCACATCAGATCCCTCAGATCACACATTTTTGGCAACTTTCAAAAAATCATAAAAAAATCAACCACTTCACCTAGGAGCATGAAACATACACCATTGGATAGAAAAAAAAATATATATTTATCAAAAATGCTACATTCAGCGAGGAATCCACACAGTTCACATGATGTAAGTAATCCAAAATGATATACATTTGCAGAAAACAAAAACTTTTTGTGCACACTGTAATCCACTTCTTCATGTTCTCTATCCTCCCACACAAGTTCAGTTACACTTCTGAGCACTTGGTATGAACTACAGAGAATAGCATATTTATAACAACTGCATAAAACACAAGAATTTGACCACAAAATGCTTGATCCATTCAAAATCGTGTGATCGCGTTCAAAATCGTGTGACCGCGGGAACTGAGAGTAGGACAATTTAAATCTGCATAAAACTACTACAGAATACACGACAACGGTCAAAGGGAAGCAACTGCAATAAAAAAAGGCCCTAAGCTGTCCCTGAAACGAGATTTATTGCCCTTTAATAAAAGGCGGTTTGATTTAAAAATCGTCAAACTGTGTCGGAAGTATGCGTCCGACACGCCTTCAAGCGATGTGAACAGTGTCGGAAACCCGCTTCCGACAAGACTCGAATGAGTTAAAGGAAGGCTTATATACAATGGTAAGTTGTTAATCTTTATAAGATTTGCATAGTAAGACACTGTGCGTTCGAAAAATCCAGGTTTATGGAAGTGAGATTCAGAGACGGCTCATCTTGTCAGCGCTAAACCTCAAACACACTCTGACTATCCACTTCCTGTTTTAGTTAGTCATTGAGATGCCACAGTGTGTGAACTGTTCAAATAATTGACACCACATCTAATAAGCCCTGAAGTCACTAAGTACATGGGTTATGGCTAAATTAAAATCATAAATAAAAATATGTAAACGTATGAATGAATGAGAAAAATTCTTAAACAAATGAAAGAATAAACAAACAAGCAAACAACCGAACAAACAAGTAGATAAAAACACAACAGATAAAGACAGACAGGGATGCTGGTGTGCAAGCTTTGACCTATGCATTACCACAACGCCCTCATGAGGCCATGGGAGTGTCTGACTTCTGAACATAAAGAATAACCACCATGAAGACTTTTGGTTTCTCCTTTGATTGGGCCCATCGGACAGCCCCCACGCCAGGCATTTCTCCACTGTTCGGCAGGATAATAGGAGGACTGTCTCAGCCTCTGGTGCTTGTCAGAGGCTATCAACGCCTTCATTAGCGAAAGTCTAGACTCCTTGTGATCACAAAAAGTGGCAACCATCACTAATGCCAAATGGCCATCATTTTCATCTCAAAAGACCAGTCTCCCAGTATCATCATCATCATCACCTATTACCCCTCCTGGGTACAGGCCGCCAACCAAGGACCTCCAGGCATCTCTGTCCTGGGCTCTTTTCTCCAGCTGGTTCCAAGTCATCCCAATGTTCCTGATGTCTGCTTCCAGGTCCTGTGCCAGGTGTTCCTTGGCCGACCTCTTTTTCGTTTTCCTTGGGGGTTCCATGTTAGGGCTTGTCTGGTGGTGTTGCTTGCAGGCTCTGCAGCGTATGTCCAATCCAGCCCCAACGTCGTTTCTTGATTTCCTGTTCTGCGGGCAGCTGGTTTGTTCTCTCCCAGAGCTCGTTGTTGTTGAATTTGTCTGGCCATCGGATGTGGAGAATCTTGCGCAGGCAGTTGTTGATGAACACCTGCACTTTCTTGGTGGTGGCAACTGTAGTTCTCCATGTTTCCGCTCCGTACAGTAGAACTGCTTTGACGTTGGTGTTGAAGAGCCTGACTTTGGTGTTGACTGACAATTCCTTGGAGCTCCAGATCTTCTGTAACTGCACGAATGCTGCCCTGGCCTTTCCGATCCTCCCAGTATGAAGCTGCTAAAAATGTGGATGAGAACTGGGAGTGGGGATGAAGATGTTAGTGGAGGGACGGGTGGAGAGGAAGGGACGGGGGTCTTCAGAGAAAAGTTTGGAGGGGTAGGACGTTGTAATAAGAGAGTGAAGACTGAGGGGTAGGATAGGAGTATGAACATGGAGGGTTTAATTGACAGTTTTAATAGATTTTGTGGACACTTTGGAAACAGAGTGGGAGGGGCATGATGATGTAACGGCTGTGGGAGAATGGGTGTGGGTGTCCAGGAAGGGAATGCGTTGATGAAAAGGAGAAGGTAAGGGGGTGGGGACGGGGGACGGGGCGGGGGGGGGGGGGGGGGGCTCGATTCGAGGAGGGGAGTTAAAGCAAGAAAGTTACAGGTCTACTAATAATAATACTATTAATAATGATTATTTATTGCGCTTAGTCTTACATAAGCTCTAAGCGCTTACAAACACAGAAGAGATTAATGAAAACATAAAAATTAATGAAACCATAATAAGATAAATATTGCAATAAGTACTATGCACCTACAAACAAAAATGCATATTCACACGCGCGCACACACACACACACACACACACACACACACACACACACACACACACACACACACACACACACACACACACGCACGCACACACACACACACACACACACACACACACACACACACACACACACACACACACACACACACACACACACACACACACACAAAACGCAGAAATAATTTGATGGGGAAGGGGAAGAAAGATCTGCTAACAACGATTAATATAGTTATCTAGTTAAGAAACTAGAAGAAGGATACAGACTGTAGCAATAAAAAAAATATTCCACTAGCTGAATACTGCTGTGAAAACACGCGGCATCTTCATATGTACACTAAACGATCTCAGTTGCTCATCAGCTTTCTTGGACACAAGCACACTGTGAGCATATCAAGCAAACAGTAACCGTTTTCCAGCAACACTGGTCGGTTTCTGTTTGCATCATCACATCCCATAGGACTGTCGTGTCCTCTAACCTAATACAATTTATATCCTTTGATCAGTTTGAACGTGTTTTCCTATGCCACAGCTAGTGGCCGATCCAAAGCACAAAGAACCGTTCCCATCGGATACTGTGGGTGTGTTGACTGGGCCTGTCACTTTAGAGAGACGGCAGACATTGATCCATCTGGGTTGGAACTCTGTTTGTTTGAACAATACTCCCTTTCTCTCTCTCTTCTCTCTGTCTCGCTCTCTCTGTCTCTCTCTGTCTCTCTCTCTCTTTCTCTCCCTCCCTCTCTTTCTCTCTCTCTCTCTCTTTCTCTCCCTCTCCCCCCCTTCTCTCTCTTCTCTTTCTCTCCCTCTCTCTCTCTCTTATATAATATAAAACCTGTGACGATGATGACGAGGCTGTAAAGATCCCAAGAAATTCCATTTTGATTTGACACTACATGATTTCTTCTGTTCAAATGTCGTCGTCCACCAGGATTAAGAAATGGGGACCTACGGCGTCAAGCAGCAAGATTTGATCAACACTCTCCAGAAACGCGTCCAGTGAGTGGATGGATCTCGACTGTGTGGATTCAGTCTTCCCATTTGAGCTCCTAGCAGATCTGAGAAACAGGTTCTGGGGAAAACGCCACAAATCTAGCCTCTAATGACATGCCAACTCACCGCCATCCAACCTGCATCCCTCAATGCTAACTACACTGTTCGATGGCTTGTCAATGTGTTAACCCTTGTTATAATATTTGGACTGTGAAAATGTGGACACTACACCTGCTGTATTCAAGCAAGCAGCATGGTGATATCTCCAACATCTGTCGGAATATCCAGTCCGGAACACGATCTAGTGATCGGAAACGAAATGTTCGTATAGAACGAATTCTTACTTGCTGCTTTTATTTAGAGGTTACTGATATAGAGTATATAGCAATGTTACGTATCCCTAGTACATAGTAATTTTTAAATTTGTTCCTGTTAAAAAGCTAATGCATTTTGCAATTTCAGTTCTTGCTGAAATGTAAATGTATCAATGGAATAAAAAAAAAATCGGGTTCAAATTGTTTCCTTTTCTTTTTCTATTATCAGTGTGTATTCTGTTCAGTCTTTGTGTCATCAACTTTTTGCCGCATAAAAGTGTAATTGCATGTACTCAACTGAGTATCTATAACATTGTTTTTGTATGTTTGTTTTACTGAGTGGTAACAACAGTATCATGTACTACAGTGATTATAGTGAACGCACAGTTTGATGGGTACCGAGCAAGGGTATTCATGCTCTAGAAGTGCGTTTACTTTTCATGTGCACCTTGCTTTTATTTTTCAATTCGATGTTGTATTTATGTCAATTATAAGACCGGGCATCTTGTTTTCTCTTTGGATAATAAATGTACTTGTGTCAACTATTTCATCTAACATATTGTTATCTCCTAGGATAATAAACTTATTTTTAGTCTTGTGAGCCATCACGCTTTCTGCCGAAATCTGCACAATCGGAAAATTGCCCACGCTGCATGCACAGGGCCAGGAGGGAGTGACGATGCATGTGCTGCATGCACAGGGCCAGGAGGGAGTGACGATGCATGTGCTGCATGCACAGGGCCAGGAGGGAGTGACGATGCATGTGCTGCATGCACAGGGCCAGGAGGGAGTGACGATGCATGTGCTGCATGCACAGGGCCAGGAGGGAGTGACGATGCATGTGCTGCATGCACAGGGCCAGGAGGGAGTGATGATGCATGTGCTGCATGCACAGGGCCAGGAGGGAGTGACGATGCATGTGCTGCATGCACAGGGCCAGGAGGGAGTGACGATGCATGTGCTGCATGCACAGGGCCAGGAGGGAGTGACGATGCATGTGCTGCATGCACAGGGCCAGGAGGGAGTGACGATGCATGTGCTGCATGCACAGGGCCAGGAGGGAGTGACGATGCATGTGCTGCATGCACAGGGCCAGGAGGGAGTGACGATGCATGTGCTGCATGCACAGGGCCAGGAGGGAGTGACGATGCATGTGCTGCATGCACAGGGCCAGGAGGGAGTGACGATGCATGTGCTGCATGCACAGGGCCAGGAGGGAGTGACGATGCATGTGCTGCATGCACAGGGCCAGAGGGAGTGACGATGCATTGATGGCACGAAAGAGGTGTCTGACAGGAATCCATTTCACGATACGCAATTCAGTGTGCAGCTGCTGAAAAAAAAAGAAAAAAAGCAGAAAAAGTGTCTCTGTTCTTGTTGTTTTTTCTCGGCACAAACGGGTGATAACTCTTCAAATAACGCTGTGGTCGTACTTGTTCATTTTTGTTTTCCTCTCGGAACACTGTTGACGTACTGGACAGCAGTGTGGTCTGCAACCGGCACTCTGTATGCAAAACTGATGGGACAATATGCTGCAAAACCAACATTTTTTTAATGGAACATTGCAATGTTCGTTAAGCATACATACCCCCCCCCCCCCCCCCCCCCCCCCCATCATCAGCATAACGTCGATTTGTTTCTCATCAAAATACCAACGTTATAGCCATCTATAAAACTCTGCCAAAAGAGCTCATTTCCCTTTAAATATTTATTCGACAGGAACACGGTAAAAGCGCTCTCTCTCTCTCTCTCTCTCTCTCTCTCTCTGTCTGTCTGTCTATATATTATATTATATATTATATATATATATATATATATATATATATATATATATATATATATATATACGTCTGTGGTGGGTGGATGGTCTTTCCCCTTCCATTCTTTGTTACAAACTCCCCTCTTCGATCATCTCTGAGTGGTTCGGTATGTGGTGAGCGATGTCAGATCAAAAGCATTCCTATTATTTCTGTGAAGTAGATCGGCCATATTCATGAGACTGCCTTTGAACCAACTGATAGGCTCTGTCGTTTTTCACACAACACCACGCATTGATCTTCGTACGAGAAGACTAGAAAGCTCTTTAGTTTGCTTACACTGGATTTGTCAGCCACGTTCGCGGCTGTTTCTAAAGTATGCCAGCTACAACATAGTTCAAAACATAACTTTTTTTTTCAGAATAAACTGATCATCTTTGTTTTGTGACAGAGAGGTTGTTTTGCAGTCCCATCGACTGCTAAACATTTACTCTGATCTAAGAGTGCCGAAGTGCATGAATAATTCATCGTTGTCCAGGATTAGAAGCAATGTCAACATAGCCGCTTCTGCACTAGAATAGGAATCGTATTATCCTGCATAACATCATCGCCATGGCATAATTCCCTTTGTCAAAGCTTTCCTGTTATCCACGGGCACTGCATGCCACTGTACGGAGCCACCTATATATTTTTTCTGTCTGTATGACTTTACTTCCTTTTTAAAGCGGATCTGTCTGCAATATTTAGCTACATACAGCTCCCTTGTTTCTGTGATATCCAAATAATTACAGAATTTGGCTGCGGAGTTGAAGGTCATGTGTTCGAACCCCTGGTGGGGTTGGCAGATTACTGTTTCAAATCCCTCTCTGCCCGCCATGCAGTGAATGGGTGTCTGATTCACTTCAGTTAAGGTTTAAAGCAGTAGGGGGATATGGATGGGCTCTGTCTTCCTTCATGCAATGTTAAGGTTTAAAGCAGTAGAGGGATGTGGATGGGCCCTGTCTTCCTTCATGCAATGTTAAGGTTTAAAGCGGTAGAGGGATGTGGATGGGCCCTGTCTTCCTTCATGCAATGTTAAGGTTTAAAGCAGTAGAGGGATGTGGATGGGCCCTGTCTTCCTTCATGCAATGTTAAGGTTTAAAGCAGTAGAGGGATGTGGATGGGCTCTGTCTTCCTTCATGCAATGTTAAGGTTTAAAGCAGTAGAGGGATGTGGATGGGCTCTGTCTTCCTTCATGCAATGTTAAGGTTTAAAGCAGTAGAGGGATGTGGATGGGCTCTGTCTTCCTTCATGCAATGTTAAGGTTTAAAGCAGTAGAGGGATGTGGATGGGCGCTGTCTTCCTTCATGCAATGTTAAGGTTTAAAGCAGTAGAGGGATGTGGATGGGCGCTGTCTTCCTTCATGCAATGTTAAGGTTTAAAGCAGTAGAGGGATGTGGATGGGCTCTGTCTTCCTTCATGCAATGTTAAGGTTTAAAGCAGTAGAGGGATGTGGATGGGCGCTATCTTCCTTCATGCAATGTTAAGGTTTAAAGCAGTAGAGGGATGTGGATGGGCGCTGTCTTCCTTCATGCAATGTTAAGGTTTAAAGCAGTAGAGGGATGTGGATGGGCTCTGTCTTCCTTCATGCAATGTTAAGGTTTAAAGCAGTAGAGGGATGTGGATGGGGGCTGTCTTCCTTCATGCAATGTTAAGGTTTAAAGCGGTAGAGGGATGTGGATGGGCGCTGTCTTCCTTCATGCAATGTTAAGGTTTAAAGCGGTAGAGGGATGTGGATGGGCGCTGTCTTCCTTCATGCAATGTTAAGGTTTAAAGCGGTAGAGGGATGTGGATGGGCGCTGTCTTCCTTCATGCAATGTTAAGGTTTAAAGCGGTAGAGGGATGTGGATGGGCTCTGTCTTCCTTCATGCAATGTTAAGGTTTAAAGCAGTAGAGGGATGTGGATGGGCGCTGTCTTCCTTCATGCAATGTTAAGGTTTAAAGCAGTAGAGGGATGTGGATGGGCACTGTCTTCCTTCATGCAATGTTAAGGTTTAAAGCAGTAGAGGGATGTGGATGGGCTCTGTCTTCCTTCATGCAATGTTAAGGTTTAAAGCAGTAGAGGGATGTGGATGGGCTCTGTCTTCCTTCATGCAATGTTAAGGTTTAAAGCAGTAGAGGGATGTGGATGGGCGCTGTCTTCCTTCATGCAATGTTAAGGTTTAAAGCAGTAGAGGGATGTGGATGGGCGCTGTCTTCCTTCATGCAATGTTAAGGTTTAAAGCCGTAGAGGGATGTGGATGGGCGCTGTCTTCCTTCATGCAATGTTAAGGTTTAAAGCAGTAGAGGGATGTGGATGGGCGCTGTGTTCCTTCATGCAATGTTAAGGTTTAAAGCAGTAGAGGGATGTGGATGGGGGCTGTGTTCCTTCATGCAATGTTAAGGTTTAAAGCAGTAGAGGGATGTGGATGGGCGCTGTCTTCCTTCATGCAATGTTAAGGTTTAAAGCAGTAGAGGGATGTGGATGGGCGCTGTCTTCCTTCATGCAATGTTAAGGTTTAAAGCGGTAGAGGGATGTGGATGGGCGCTGTCTTCCTTCATGCAATGTTAAGGTTTAAAGCGGTAGAGGGATGTAGATGGTCGCTGTCTTCCTTCATGCAATGTTAAGGTTTAAAGCAGTAGAGGGATGTGGATGGGGGCTGTCTTCCTTCATGCAATGTTAAGGTTTAAAGCAGTAGAGGGATGTGGATGGGGGCTGTCTTCCTTCATGCAATGTTAAGGTTTAAAGCAGTAGAGGGATGTGGATGGGCGCTGTCTTCTTTCATGCAATGTTAAAGTTTAAAGCAGTAGAGGGATGTGGATGGGGGCTGTCTTCCTTCATGCAATGTTAAGGTTTAAAGCAGTAGAGGGATGTGGATGGGGGCTCTCTTCCTTCATGCAATGTTAAGGTTTAAAGCGGTAGAGGGATGTGGATGGGCTCTGTCTTCCTTCATGCAATGTTAAGGTTTAAAGCAGTAGAGGGATGTGGATGGGCGCTGTCTTCCTTCAAGCAATGTTAAGGTTTAAAGCAGTAGAGGGATGTGGATGGGCTCTGTCTTCCTTCATGCAATGTTAAGGTTTAAAGCGGTAGAGGGATGTGGATGGGCTCTGTCTTCCTTCATGCAATGTTAAGGTTTAAAGCAGTAGAGGGATGTGGATGGGCTCTGTCTTCCTTCATGCAATGTTAAGGTTTAAAGCAGTAGAGGGATGTGGATGGGGGCTGTCTTCCTTCATGCAATGTTAAGGTTTAAAGCGGTAGAGGGATGTGGATGGGCTCTGTCTTCCTTCATGCAATGTTAAGGTTTAAAGCAGTAGAGGGATGTGGATGGGCTCTGTCTTCCTCCATGCAATGCCCCAATCTTGAGCCTCTGTCAGTTGACTGACTCTATGAACATCAGGCATTGGGACTCAACCTTTGACCGTAAAGTGTATGCATCAACTGAGGTCGCAGTTTATTGTGTCATCCATATACCCGGTGAAAAATCAACACAGACAGACAGACAGACAGACAGACACACACACACACACACACACACACACACACACACACACACACACACACACACACACATACACACACACACACGTGCGCATATGCATACATACACGCACACGC
Source organism: Conus canariensis (assembly GCA_033310375.1). Lineage (NCBI taxonomy): Eukaryota > Metazoa > Mollusca > Gastropoda > Neogastropoda > Conidae > Conus > Conus canariensis. The sequence goes on from CM065731.1 coordinate 866,257, forward strand.
ACACACACAAGAATCAAACCATAGAAGTAGGCTTCTCTTGTTTCTCAAGCTAATGTCACAACCATCAGAGCATCCTGTCCTCATTGACACCTGGTCGACTGAGACA
>CM065731.1:871362-878862 GCA_033310375.1 Conus canariensis
CACAGACTCCAAGATCCTCCTTCCTCTGCACTCCCCTTTGTTTTCTTCCCTTTCAATCATCCCTTCCCCTCGTGAAGATTGCATGGAATGCAAAGGGTGAGGGATGGGGAAGACTGTCATCACCTTTGGACCTCATTCTGACAGATAGAAAGTTTTCTGTCATTTATTCCTTTTCATGGACAGAGAACGTGACACAGCAAGCCATTTGAAATTTGGAAGAGAGATGAGGAGAGAGAGAGAGAGAGAAGAGAGAGACAGACAGACAGGACAGACAGCAGACAGACAGAGGAGAGAGACAGACAGACAGACAGACAGTCAGACAGACAGACAGCTCTCTCAAATACGGATGGACATGTTGAGTAATACATCTAGAAACAAATGTTGAGAGGAGAGAGAGAGAGAGAGAGAGAGATGGAAGAGAGAGAGAGAGAGAGAGAGAGAGAGAGAGAGAGAGAGAGAGAGAGAGAGGCAGCTCAGCTTGCGTCCAAACGTTACATATGTGAGCACCCGATAGAACCACAGTCTTCATGATTTACTACACACAATGGGGATGCACCACATCTTTGTTTAATGAAACAGGGTGCGGGATGAGCCATGAATTTTCTTAAGCACTGTACTGGCATCGGCTGGCTTCCATCTAAACCTCAGCCAGGAAACAAGCATTAAAGAAACTGAAATGGGAGGGATGGAGATAATATGTTCATCTTGGTTTCTTTTTGCTGATGGGACTCAGCGCTATGGACAACTAAAGGTAGATAACTCTGAGCCAATCTCCTTGCTCTAAAAGTGATAGTTTTACGAAAATCTTACACATAGGCCGTGTTTCTTGTTGGTTTTGCACATGATGTGTACTGTGACTATAAAGAGAGAGAGAGAGAGAAGGAGAGAGAGAGAGATAAGAGAGAGAGAGAGAGAGAGAGAGAGGAGAGAGAAAGAAAAGAAAAAAGGATTTCCTATTGTTGTTGTTGTTGTTTGTGTAATCTAAATATAGACCCATATCACAATGTTACAAGCACAGGAACCTGCGCCTGAAATGTTCTAAACTGTCGTAGACTCCAACATCCTCCTTCCTGTGCACTTCCCCTTTGCTTTCCTCCCTTTCAATCATTCCCTCCCTCTCAGTGAAAATTGCATGGAACGAAAGGGCTGCGGGCATGGGTGAAGGCTGCCATCAGCTTTGGCCATGTTCTGACAGAGAGTAAGGTTTCTTTCATCGTCACACAGCAAGCAATTTAAAGTTTGGAAAGGTAAAATAGGGAGAGAGAGAGAAGAGAGAGAGAGAGAGAGAGAGAGAGGGGGGGGAGAGGTGGGGGAGGGAGGAAAGAGGAGAGAAAGAAAGAGAGAAGGGAGACACAGACAGACAGAGAGGCAGACACAGAAAGAGAGAGAGGGGAGACAGAGAGAGGGAGAGAGAGTAGCAGACAGAAAAACTTGGAGAGAGAGAGAGAGAAGAGAGAGAGAGAGAGAGAGAGAGAGAGAGAGAGAGAGTACAGCCCAGCTTACATCAAAACGTCACATATGTGAGCCCCCGACAGGACCACATGATTTACTACATGCCGTGGGGATGCCACCACATCTCTGGTGAATGGAACAGCGAGCAAGATGGGCCGTGAATTTTCTGAAGCACTCTACTGGCATCGCCTGCCTTCCTTGTGAACCCAAGCTGGGAAACAAGCATCAAAGAAATGGAAATGGGAGGGATGGAGGTAATATGTTCATCTTGGTTTCCTTTTGCTGATGGGACTCAGCGCTGCGGTAAACTGAAGGCAAATGACTCAGAGCCAATCTCCTTGCTCTAAAAGTAAAAGCGTGGCGAAAATCTAACATATAGGCGGTAGTTCTTGTTGGTTTAGCATATGATTTGTATCATGACTAGAAAGAATGAAAGAGAGAGAGAGAGAGAGAGAGAGAGAGAGAGAGAGAGAGAGAGAGAGAGAGAGAGAGAAAACAAAGAATAAAGGCTTTCCTGTTGTTGTTGTTGTTGTTGTTGTTGTTGCTGCTGCTGCTGCTGCTGTTGTTGTTGTTGTTTCTTGTTTGTATAAGCTAAACGTAAACACATGTGACAACGTGACAAGCATAAAGACTTCCGTCTGGGACCTTTCAAACCGTCACAGACTCCAAGATCCTCCTTCCTCTGCACTTCCCCTTTGTTTTCCTCCCTTTCAATCATCCCCTTCCCCTCGCTGAAGATTGCATGGAATGCAAAGGGTGAGGGGATGGGGAAAGACTGTCATCACCTTTGACCTCATTCTGACAGATAGAAAGTTTTCTGTCATTTATTCCTTTTCATGGACAGAGAACGTGACACAGCAAGCCATTTGAAATTTGGAGGGAGAGAGAGAGAGAGAGAGAGAGAGAGAGAGAGAGAGAGACAGACAGACAGACAGACAGACAGACAGACAGACAGACAGACAGAGACAGAGACAAGAGACAGAGAGACAGAGAGACAGAGAGAGACAGAGAGACAGAGACAGACAGACAGACAGCTCTCTCAACTACAGATAGTCATGTTGTGTAATACGTCTAGAAACAAACTGGTGAGAGAGAGAAAGAGATCGAGAGAGAGAGAGAGAGAGAGGAGAGAGAGAGAGAGAGAGTGTGTGTGTGTGTGTGTGTGTGTGTGTGTGTGTGTGTGTGTGTGTGTGTGTGTGTACTATGTTTTTTGTTGATTTTTTACACAGCTTGTGTTATGACTATAAAGGGGAGAGAGAGAGAGAGAGAGAGAGAGAGAGAGAGAGAGAGAGAGAGAGAGAGAGAGAGAGCGTGCGTGAGTGCGTGCGTGCGCTCGCTCGCGCGCGCGCGCGCGCGCGCGCGCGCGCGTGTGTGTGTGTGTTTAATGGTGCCCTCCCCATTTGTTTGTGGGTGGTTTTGCTTTACAGTTTATTATGGCCATTGCGCAGGGGAGATACATGTATCTGTGTTATATTCTCTCACCTTGTACTCGAGCTTTTCTTGGAAAACAGCGCACATAAAATCCACTTTGATGATGCAATTCTCAAAGAAGGATGATACTGTTCCTTTAATATGAAGGTTGCAAAAGTTATCTGGATTGAAAGAAATGACTGGATACTTGGTGAAATTCTCCTTCTGCACGGAACACAAAGATAATGCAGACACAGAACAGCTGCCCGGTTTGCCTATGATGATAACTCGCCGCTTTCTTTACAGAGTGTGCAGAAATGACATGCGCATTTTTCTTTCATCTGAATATGGTAAAAAAAAAAAAATAAAAAAAAAAAACCGCAACAAGTTGTTCAAATGGTATCCATCTTTCGATCTGTGAAAGATCAGTGGTGGCAAGGTAAGAAACGTTTTTTTTTAAACGCGATGACATGCGGATAACATGTCTGAGACTTCAAGGTGGATAGATGTTTACAAATCATGTACATTGTAACTGTTTTTTTTACTCACATACACGCCACCCACGCATGAACACACGCACGCACGCACCACACACACACACACACAACACACACACACACACACACACACACACACACACACACACACACACCACGGCAACTAAAGATAGATTGAGTTTGTTAATTTCTACTTGATTGTTTTGTTTTTCTAATGATTACATTGTCATTTGGTTTGTTTTCTTTGTACTGTTGGCGTAACTTGTTTGAAGCATTTGGCAGGTGGAATAATGATGAAGGGTTCAAGACACAACCGTCCCCTAGAACCCATGCCTCCAACTGGGGGCAGACCATCAACACGCCGCCCACACCCTTTAATGAACATGTGCCAGCCTCACCTGTCTCCTTAAATGTGAGTGTTGTGGATATCTAAGATCAGCCATCACTCTATCGGGTCCATGGCGTCAATTTGATTGACAGCAGGGTGGCACAGGGGACTGTCCAACCACCTATGTTGTTCCCTGATCCCCGTACAATTTTCTTCTGTGATCTGGTCCAAGTGGATTTCATCTGACAGACACAGCAACAGATCTGTAGCACACCTACAACCCCTCCAAGGGAAACAGCCCTATAACCCCAGTCTGCCTTTGGGCGTGCTGACAGGGTCTGTCGCTTTGGTCGGACAGCCAGACATTAATCTCCCTTCGACGAGACTCTGCTCACGCGGAAGGATCTTTTCATTAGCCAGTCTAGAGTTGATGGATTGTCAAATTAAGGCGGGCCATTCCTCCGTCCTACCTAGCAAGGGAAAATGTATCTAGCTCTCTTCAGAAAGGGAAAATGTATCTAGCTCTCTTCAGAAAGGGAATTTGTATCTAGCTCTTTTCAGAAAGGGAAAATGTATCTAGCTCTCTTGACAAAGGGAAAATGTATCTGGCTCTCTTCTGAAAGGGAAAATGTATCTGGCTCTCTTCAGAAAGGGAAAATGTATCTAGATCTCTTCAGAAAGGGAAAATGTATCAGAAAGGGAAAATGTACCTAGCTCTCTTCAGAAAGGGAAAATGTACCTAGCTCTCTCAGAAAGGTAAAAGTATCTAGATCTTTCAGAAAGGGAAAATGTATCTAGCTCTCTTGAGAAAGGGAAAATGTATCTAGCTTGTGAGAAGAGCAAAAGGCAGATTGTGCGCATTTTGTTTATCTACTACCCGTGCCAAGAGCGTGATTAGTTTTGTTCTGCCTTTTATATAAGTCGTATCATTATCGATATATGTTTTGAATTTTCACTCTTTTCGAGACTAGCGACCCAGAGCAATATACGTTTTGTGAACGATTGAACGGGTTTAGGTCTTATTTCTTTCTTGGCTTCTTTCTTCTTTCTTTCTTTCTTTCTTTCTTTTCTGTCTGTCTGTCTTTCTTTCTTTCTGTCATTATTCTATCATTCATTCATTTTTTCTTCCTTTCTTCTTTTGTTTACATTTTATCTAGTAACACTACTGCTTCTACTGTCTTTGGCTGCAAGAGTGACATATTGCCCACAGCAATTTAAAAAAAAAAGAAAAGGAAAAGTAGAAATATTGCCGAATATTTGTACTGCGGATTTCATTAGAGGACAGAAGTATATATCGCAGTATTCACTTGTCCCTTCTTGATTCAATTCACACCATCAGCCAAACTCCTTGATTCAATTCACAACACCAGCCAAACTCCTTGATTCAATTCACACCACCAGCCAAACTCCTTGATTCAATTCACACCACCAGCCAAACTCCTTGATTCAATTCACACCACCAGCCAAACTCCTTGGTTCAATTCACACCACCAGCCAAACTCCTTGATTCAATTCACACCACCTGCCAAACGCCTTTGTCTGGAACGTGCTGAGACTAACAATGATTAATACCAGACACTACTGATATCAAATTCAGCGGAAAGGTCAGTGAAGACAAAAGGCTAGAACTCAGCACAATTTCTATTGGTTCCAGGCGTAAGAATTTGTGATATGGGAAACAGTTTCTGTGGCCTTTCAACGTGACAAGAAATGCGATGAGCAAGCGACGGAAGAGGGCAGAGTTTTCTGTCTCTGATGTTTACTACAATTATTGTTATTACTGTCGTTGTTGTAGCTTTTGTTGTTGCTGTTGTTGTTGCTATTGTTGCTGTTGCTGCCATTGTCGTTGGTCGTGGCAGATGTTGTGGTGGTGGTGATGGTGGTGGTGATGGTGGTGGATTTCATCTTCTTTATTCTTCTTCTTCTTCTTCTTCTTCTTCTTCTTCTTCTTCTTCTTTGCACTCTTAATTTTAGGGTTGCTTGTTTTTCATTGGTTCAGTTGACTGTTGATCATTTTTCTCTCTTTTCTTCCGTTTAGTAATGAGAATACCGTGACATTATAAGTGGAACGCCTCTTTTGCTTACCACGGACAGACCAACACAAACAGATTGAGTTCTACTGAAGAGGCTCACCTGGGAGACGAAAACAGAGAGTCGACGAGCAAAAATAAATAGTTCTGTTCACGCAGCAGATCTTTGCCTGCTGCTGCCTGCCTGCCTGCCTGCCTGCCTGCCTGCCTGCCTGCCTGCCTGTGCTGCCTGTCTGCCTGCCTGCCTGCCTGCCTGCCTGCCTGTGTGTGTGTGTGTGTGTGTGTGTGTGTGTGTGTGTGTGTGTGTGTGTGTGTGTGTGTGTGTGTGTGTGTGTGTGTGTTCTCTCTCTCTCTCTCTTTGTACACACCACACACACACACACACACACACACACACACACACACACACACACAACACACACACACACCACAATACACACACACAATAACACACACACAATTATATATATATATATAGAGAGAGAGAGAGAGAGAGAGAGAGAGAGAGAGAGAGAGAGAGAGAGAGAGAAAATAGAATATATATACAACACATATATATTATATATATATATAATATGTGCGCGCGCACATACATACAAGCATACAAGCATACGCGTAGGAGCCAGAGAGAGCAGCGCCCGACAGATATCCATAGGAAGACTGACAATGGGGAACATCCCTCTGTCCACCTCTAGCGACGAAATAATCACTTCAATGGACAGACCGCCTGGAGTCAAGGCCTGCTTCCTGACCGGTGGAGGAAAGGGCCAGATGTGATCATGGCAAGCATAGCCATTACAGGAGTGGCAGAAGGTGGCAGATAATTATCGCCACCAGCACTGAACCTCTTTCTTTAGGACGGAAAAGAAAATCTCTCTCTCTCTCTCTCTCTCTCTCTCTCTCTCTCTCTCTCTCTCTCTCTCTCTCTCCACACACACACACACACACACACACACACACACACACACACACACACACACACACACACACAAACACACACACACACACACACACACACACACACACACACACACACACAACAGAAAGAGAGAGATAGAGATAGATAGAGAGAGAGACAGACAGAGAGAGAGACACACAGAGAGAGACAGAGAAATTATATGGAAAAAAAGAAGGAAGAGGAGATTTAAAAATCCCACTGAATTGTGGAAAAGAAAGAAAATAAGGAGAATGCATGTCCGACTTGAGGAGAAAAAATAAATTCCCACTACAGTGGTGAAGATGGGTTGTATGGGAGCCACAGCGCATCACCGTGGACAGAAAACAATTACCTGTTCCAGATGTCTGATTGACGGGCACCGCCTCATGATAGCACTGGTGAAGTGAAGGTCGGACTCTGTACCTGCTCTACGGACACCAGTAGAAGCATGATAGCCCCACCACGACCCACTCAGCGGTAAAGCAAGACAGATTCGTCAGACCAGATCTCATCCAGGGGGAATCGCTGAGAAGCAGCTTAAGATCTGCAACATGTTTCAACCTGACACCGAAGATCGTGACGCATCGTTGAAGAAAACGTGCTGATCCCATTCGGCAGAGATCGCCACGCCCGCAGGCTGATCCCTTCGGCAGAGATCGCCACGCGCCGGCAGTAAAAAACGTCTGCGATGATGAGCGGAGGACGCAGACAGCATCAGTCAAGGCACAACAGGTGGGTAAAGAAAGGCTGGTAAAGACAGGCTGGGTGAAGACAGGCTGGGTAAAGACAGGTTGGGTAAAGACAGGCTGGTAAAGAAAGGTTGGGTAAGACAGGCTGGTAAAGAAA
>CM065731.1:918862-923862 GCA_033310375.1 Conus canariensis
TCGCTGTGCAAGCTGTTTCTCAGCAGTGACGTGAGAACGAATCCTGGCCGCAACACTAATAGACATGCACAAACGAAGAAATGACGGTGAAAAATATTGCAACAGGACAAGAGGACTTGATTGAGAGACTAGTGCATTCCATACAGTAACAGCTTCAACAACAAATAGACATTGATTAGAAACGACTGCGATGAAATAAAAAAGAACTAATTCAAGAATGCAATGAGATAAACAATGTGAAAGACAGCAAGTTGACCATGAGATAAACAATGTGAAAGACAGCAAGTTGACCATGAGATAAACAATGTGAAAGACAGCAAGTTGACCATGAGATAAACAATGTGAAAGACAGCAAGTTGACCATGAGATAAACAATGTGAAAGACAGCAAGTTGACCACAAATACTTGACACAGACAATGACTGGCGTGGTGGCAGACATACAACTGTTGTTTGCTCTGTCACATGTCACAGACAATGACTGGCGTGATGGCAGACATACAACTGTTGCTTGCTCTGTCACATGACACAGACAATGACTGGCGTGATGGCAGACATACAACTGTTGCCTGCTCTGTCACATGACACAGACAATGACTGGCGTGATGGCAGACATACAACTGTTGCCTGCTCTGTCACATGACACAGACAATGACTGGCGTGAGGGCAGACATACAACTGTTGCTTGTTCTGTCACATGACACAGACAATGACTGGCGTGAGGGCAGACATACAACTGTTGCTTGCTCTGTCACATGTAAGATGATGAGACGCCCCCGACCGACCGAAAAAATAAAGAAAATTAAAGAAGAGGTTGGGAAACTAGAAACAGACATGGAAAGACTACGTTTTTTTTAATAAATTTTCTGGGATTCCCCTAAAGCAGCCCAGAGAGACATTAGACGCATGTGTTAGAGCAATTGTAGATGTTCTTGATAGTATCAATGGCCACTGGCACTGGCCGGAAGAGGAGATTAACGAGCACAACGGACAACTATACACGTGAAGGTCAAATTAGCCCATGATTGTTACACTTAGAAAGACAACAGAAATTGCAAACTGACACTCGGCAACATCTAGATTGCGCGGCAGTGTGTGTGTGGTGTGTTGGGGGATGGGGGTGGTGGGGAGATCTGCTCACGATCTTACCAGAGCGCAGATCCAAATAAAAATGTGTTTGTGTGTGTTTGGGGAGGAGGGGGGGGGGGGGGGGCTATTCAGGATAAGAAAGGTCAATTGGCATTGGCCCTCGACTTCCAAGCCTCGGACAGTTGCTATGGTGACAGGGAGTGGTGACGGCTGCAGTGTTGATACAAGCTCAATGTACAGCGTCGACAAGACACTGTTCAGAACACTGCACATTTAGGGTCGACAATACACTGTTCATAACACTGCACATTTTGAGGATGGTATGTAAGAACTGGAACATTCCCCGTATTGAATGCAGTCACCATGACAGCATCTCCAATCAGACCTAGAAGGGTGTAGAGTGAGGAACATGACAGCATCTCCAATCAGACCTAGAAGGGTGTAGAGTGAGGAACATGACAACATCTCCAATCAGACCTTGAAGGGTGTAGAGTGAGGGAACATGACAGCATCTCCAATCAGACCTAGAAGGGTGTAGAGTGAGGAACATGACAGCATCTCCAATCAGACCTAGAAGGGTGTAGAGTGAGGAACATGACAGCATCTCCAATCAGACCTAGAAGGGTGTAGAGTGAGGAACATGACAGCATCTCCAATCAGACCTAGAAGGGTGTAGAGTGAGGGAACATGACAGCATCTCCAATCAGACCTAGACGGGTGTGGAGTGAGGAACATGACAACATCTCCAATCAGACCTAGAAGGGTGTAGAGTGAGGAACATGACAACATCTCCAATCAGACCTAGAAGGGTGTAGAGTGAGGGAACTTCATCTTCTTCTGTTCGTCGTACTCGGCCCGACGACTGTCAACTGCACCGTGACAATAATCACTGGGGGAGGAACACGTCCCTCCAGCTACACAGAGAGCAGGCGACACGGATCAGTGATCACAATGAAGATTCACATAGCTGTGTCACTGGGGAACGTCATTGCATTGACGCACGTGCATCACGCGGAGGAAAGGCGTCCGGCGGGCAGGCAGGAATTCAGGCAGGCAGGCAGGCAGGCAGGAATTCAGGCATGCAAACGTATCTGGGAAACCAGGCAAACAGGCGCGCGGGTTCAGTGAACGACAGGGGCCGTTACTTGAGCGACTCGACAAGCCATAGGACAGGCCCCATCATTCCAATCAATGGACGTTTTTGTTTGTTGGTTTGTTGTAATAATGTTGAGAACATATTTAGTAAATTGCAGGGCATCTCTTTTGTGAATAATATCAACAAATTTGATTTCCTTGCCCTCTTTACAACTTGATTCATCGTTTGGCTCTCGTTGTGTATATTTAACTACCTGGAGTAGCATGTGCCAGCCAAAATAATCATCTGTTTATTGCAGGAGTTCAGGAGGTGCATTGTTGTTAGTAAGAAATTTACAGAAAGATGTGACAGAAATAAATGTCTAGTTGCAAGAAAGTTATTGCTGTGAAATGAGATAGATGTATTTGGCATCGACACAGATGCTATCTTACTCGTTTGCTAGATTGTCCCGGAAGCGGGTTCTACGCTCGTTGATAAAGTGATCAACGTTACTGTTCTGTTGATCGAAGAAGCGTCACTGCAGCGTTTGGAAAAGAAAAACAAAACATGGATGAAGTTTATTTTATGGTCGTAAATAAGTAGTGAATGAAATGAAGGCAAACTATGTGAGCAGGATGGAGAATGTTGACAGTAGGTGACGTCAGTTGTTCACATGGTTCTACGACATTCAGCTAGGAATAAATTTGGTAAATCATTGCAGGACTTGCTGTATCTTATTCGAGCTATTTAGAAAAATGAGTTTTGTGATGACGGTATTGAACCAGCTTCGTCACTTTTGTAATAACGCTGTATATGAGATAACTGGAAAATACCATCTAACGTATGTGGAGGAGATCAGTAAGATAGTCATCGCTCGGCTGAGTGGATAGTGGAGTCAATTCATTGTATTACATTTCCTATTCGTTTGTTTAATGTTAACAATATGAGATGCTTGCAATTGCAGAGATACCTAGGACCCCCCCCCCCCCCTCCCCACGCAAAGCGTGTTTGTTGTGACTTTGATTAATTATTGAGAATATATATGTAATGTTGCTCACAATGAAATAATGAACAAAGTGTTTTACGCTGACCCCTCTTTCAAATAGAAACTTTTAGTACTGGCAATAAAATATCAAACTGTCAACTTTCTCTCTCTCTCTCTCTCTCTCTCCTCTCTCTCTCTCTCTCCTCTCTCTCTCTCTCTCTACCACGTGTGTGTGTGTGTGTGTGTGTGTGTGTGTGTGTGTGTGTGTGTGTGTGTGTGTGTGAGTGTGCGCGCGCGTGCTTGCGAATATCGTGGTGTGTGCATGCCTGTGTGCTTGTGTACAAGGGAGTGCTTATGTCTGTTCTCTCTCTCATGCTTACTTACCCACTCACCCGTTCACACACACACACACACACACACACACACACACACACACACACACACACACACACACACACACACACACTCGCTCAACAGCTACCGCGCCCACGCACACACAAACTGCGTTATAACGACAGAACAGTGCCATCGTTAAGAGACCTTAAGCCATCGTCACCCTTGGGTCTTATCTTTCACCTGCCGCGGTTAATCACATTTGACTTTTTAAGGTTGGAATTCCGCATGAACTGGAAGTCAATAAGCGGGAAGATGAACAAAACAACGATAAGCCTCCTGCGTCTGAATAGCAGTGGACTTTTACCATGCTTTCCTGATTGAAAGAAGTCTGAATAGCAGTGGACTTTTACCATGCTTTCCTGATTGAAAGAAGTCTGAATAGCAGTGGACTTTTACCATGCTTTCCTGATTGAAAGAAGTCTGAATAGCAGTGGACTTTTACCATGCTTTCCTGATTGGAAGAAGTCTGAATAGCAGTGGACTTTTACCATGCTTTCCTGATTGGAAGAAGTCTGAATAGCAGTGGACTTTTACCATGCTTTCCTGATTGGAAGAAGTCTGAATAGCAGTGGACTTTTACCATGCTTTCCTGATTGAAAGAAGTCTGAATAGCAGTGGACTTTTACCATGCCTTCCTGATACATAGAACTGTTCACCAAAGTGAGTGGTCGGTTGTAGTTCCTTTGTATGTCAACTTAATAACAGACAGACAGACAGACAGACAGACAGACAGACAGACATAGATGAATGGATGGACAGATGGACGGACAGGTAGATAGATAGACAGTCAGATAGATAGATAGATCCATAGATAGATAGACAGATAGATAGATGTTGTTGTTTAGATAAGCATTGAGTGACAGAATAAGGGAAAGAGCGAGATAATTATGCATGCATCTATCTTTCTAACTCATTATCTTCTGTCTACCTACCTACCTATCTGTCTGTCTGTCCATCTATCTATCTACCATCTATTTATCTATCTCTTTATCTAGCTATCAAGCTATCCATCTTTGTATCTATCTATAGAACCATCTACCTATCCATCTCTACAGAGAGAGAGAGAGAGAGAGAGAGAGAGAGAGAGAGAGAGAGAGAGAGAGAGAGAGAGAGAGAGAGAGAGGAGTGGGGGTTTGGAAGCAAAGGAATATGTTTCCCCTTCAAACGTAATGATCATTACCCGTCAATATGCAGTATTTTTTAATACTCATTTCCAGATAATTATTGATCTATATTGCTGTCAGGTTGTTCTTTTAAACAATAATTTTGATCATCGTGAATCTCATAGGAATATCAAAAACAACCATGACCACTGACAATTACAGTAATTATACTGGACATCAGATAGCCACTTAACGGAAGGAAACAAGTTCAGTTATGAGCATAACCTAACGAATGTAGGAAAAAATATGCGACGCTATATGTTTGCACAGTCAAATGAAATCTGCTAAGAACTG
>CM065731.1:928862-941362 GCA_033310375.1 Conus canariensis
AGAGCTGACCACTCAGACTGTTCCATATCTTTTTATCTCCCTTGTATCCTTGAATGGATCCTCAGGCATAGGCTCAAAGATTGTCCCCTACATTTTATACTGTTTGCATAATGCTTTCAGTTTTTCAGCAACTTTTTTCCTCTCCACACTTTCGTTTTATTCCATTTACTATCCTTCGCTGGCTGCTTTGGGGTGCTGTTGGATTCTTTTTTTAACCCTTGGTGGTGAGAACACCACAGAATTATGGACTGTGGTGTGTCTCTATTTGACACCGGGAGTGCAGACACAATCAGCCGTGTCTCCCTGATGAGTCCGATCCAGCGGACGAAAGGCCTAGGAGCAGGCAATACAAATAGATCTGCCTTCAGAAGGGATCACAATGGTTCCCTCAGGCAGCTAGTGAAGGGTTTCTCATATTTATAATATATTTACCCCATTTTTTTTTTCTCAAAAAGTTCAAATCTTTGCGAAGTCATTATTATAATGACCGAAGAATTGTTAGCCTGCACTTGTTTTCCCCCACTACTTAATTGTTCAGCATTATATATATATATATAGAGAATGGTACTGAGGATCAGCGCAATCTTAAAAACAGTGCTCAACCACAGTGGGAGCGACATTTGTTATATTAAAAGCAAGTTAAAATCAAGCTTCTAAAAACATCTACAAATTTGTTTCACGCTGTGCGGTCGTCAGGATGTGATGAGCTTGTGTTGCCAGTGCCACGTATATATATAGCTAGCTGGTTTGCTGTTGTTTTTTTCCCGTGCTACATGTGTTTCTCAGGTGTTGGTTTTTTTCGCTGATAGGAACTTCCATCTGTGTCTGCAATTGTTAACCATTTCTGTTCTAACATTTAGAGTTGCCAACTGTGGTTTACATAGTATAATGTATTTCTCTGTTAGGCATAGATTGCATTTTTTTGAAATGTTGTTGTATGATGCTGCTCTTTTTAAAATTTTCCAAGATATGTTGTAGTCTATGTTTTTTTCTTTAAGTTTCCAAATGTATTTACTCAATTCTGTTTGGTTTTTGTATCTTTCTTTGTTGAATGATTGTTTATGGTTTGCATATCTAGTTTTGAATTGGTTTTCCGTGATACCTACATATGTTTCTTTTGCGTTCTCTGATGTTACAGTGGCTTGGTACACAATGTTGTTATAAAGGCATTTGTTGCTTAGGGGGCACTGTTCTTTTTTGGTACAGTTACAAGATTTCCTTTCGTTACCCTCCTTTTTTTCTGTGCTGCTTTTCATTTTGTTTGCTGAATCGATGGCATTTTTAAGGTTCGGCATACATGAATATGATAATTTGATGTTGTTTTTGTTGAATATCTTGAATAATTTATGGTCTTTTGGGAAAGATGATGTCAAGATTTTAAAGAATTCTTTCCCTACATTTGTTTTAACTCTTGCATCATATGGGGGATTGTATGATGCAAGAGTTAAAACAAATGTAGGGAAAGAATTCTTTAAAATCTTGACATCATCTTTCCCAAAAGACCATAAATTATTCAAGATATTCAACAAAAACAACATCAAATTATCATATTCATGTATGCCGAACCTTAAAAATGCCATCGATTCAGCAAACAAAATGAAAAGCAGCACAGAAAAAAAGGAGGGTAACGAAAGGAAATCTTGTAACTGTACCAAAAAAGAACAGTGCCCCCTAAGCAACAAATGCCTTTATAACAACATTGTGTACCAAGCCACTGTAACATCAGAGAACGCAAAAGAAACATATGTAGGTATCACGGAAAACCAATTCAAAACTAGATATGCAAACCATAAACAATCATTCAACAAAGAAAGATACAAAAACCAAACAGAATTGAGTAAATACATTTGGAAACTTAAAGAAAAAAACATAGACTACAACATATCTTGGAAAATTTTAAAAAGAGCAGCATCATACAACAACATTTCAAAAAAATGCAATCTATGCCTAACAGAGAAATACATTATACTATGTAAACCACAGTTGGCAACTCTAAATGTTAGAACAGAAATGGTTAACAATTGCAGACACAGATGGAAGTTCCTATCAGCGAAAAAAACCAACACCTGAGAAACACATGTAGCACGGGAAAAAAACAACAGCAAACCAGCTAGCTATATATATACGTGGCACTGGCAACACAAGCTCATCACATCCTGACGACCGCACAGCGTGAAACAAATTTGTAGATGTTTTTAGAAGCTTGATTTTAACTTGCTTTTAATATAACAAATATATATATATATCCATATATATATATATATATATATATATAATATATACGAAAAGGGTTTATATGAGGAAGAGTAAGTGTGTGCGCGCGTGCGCGTGCGTGAGAGAGAGTTATTTATTTAATTATTAATATTTTCTGTCTTCAGCCCACTCCTTGTCCAATTGCAGATAATTCAACTTTACATCAAGGCCTTATTTTTATTTTTTCTAATCGTCTCTCCTCCCTCCAAGCTCCTTCGTTTCCTTTGAAGCCCACCTTAGTGTCGCTCTGTCGTCTGCTCTGCACGGCGTGTCTATTCTACACCAGTGTATCAATGGCTTCCCGATAGATAAACGAATCTCAATTTGTATAAAGGAACAAAGTGAAACTGCATTCGCTCCCAGTAAAGCGAATTTGCATATTTTGCTCATCGGTGCAAATCTGCATATTGCAGGGTTTTTTTGTGCACACCAGAAATTGCATTTTGACGAGAGTAAGTGAATTTTATCTTGTGCTCCTAACAACACGGTCAATTTGCATAGTGTCTTAACTTCCCTTGCCCGACCCTATCTTCAGCGGTCCTAGCACACCCCCACACCTCCTCCCCTTCCTACATCTTTTATTTTCTAGGTTCTGGCTACAAACTAATTCTATTTTTTGCTGCAGGATTTAGGCCGGGTGGAATGTTCGTCATTCTGGTTGGCAATTCTGCCGAGGACACCATGTCTACTGCATATTTTGTTTTCTTCCTGTTTCACTTTTTTTTTCATTTTGTCTTTGAAAATCCATTTGTTCCCCTGAAATAAATGTCAACATGTATTAACTATGACGTTGTGTTCCTGCAGTGAGTTTACTACGTGTGCAGTTTCAGCCTGCTCAATAGCAAACAAACAAACAAAGATGGGTTGATGATGTAGGGAAAGTGCAACCAGGGGGTATGGTCCATTTATTGGAAAATTTATTAAATCCTCATCAGTGCTAGAGGTGGTCGAACGAACAATACACTCCACTTGGAAGAAAGCGACTGAGGGTCCTGATTCAAGTCTCGTTTGAAGTGAATTTTGTGCTCTCTTCTTCTCTACCTGAAATGCAATGGTGTGGTTGAGTGCTAGTCGTCAGCAGGAAAAAAAAGAACTCCAGGCAATGAGAAAGTCGCACGGTGATCGACGTCATCAACGAGTACAAAACATTTAACTTCACAAATCTGACGTTAAAACAATCATGAATTAGTTCAAAACTAATAAGTCGATTGTTTCACCAAAATCGATGTGAGTGCGACAAAACAAAGTAGCTTCTTGTTGGTCTAAACCATAGCAGGAAACGAAAAATTTCGATCTGTTTAATCCACATAGGCGCATGTTTCATGCTCTACTATTGAGATTGAATATATATTTTTGTGGTACTTAATACAAGCAAACAATTCTTTTTAAACCTTACCAAGGAGCAAAAATGAACTGAACTAAAATAACACATGCAAGCCAAATGTAGGGTGAAAAGCAGGATTCATGCAGAAAGGGATATAAGGATACTCCTCCCTCCCCCCCCCCCCCCCCCCCCCCTATTCTGTACAATGATTCTTCAACTGGTCGCTATTATTCAGCTTCTTATATCATCTTGAATCGTAAGTCTTTTGTCGTTGTAAACTGTTCGCAGCCAGTCGCAAGACTCAAAACCTCTCTCTCTCTCTCCCCCCCCCCTCCCTCTCCCATCTCCCCTCCGCCACTTCTCTCCCAACCAATGGAAAAAGGCGAGAGTATCTGATACTCCTACCTCCCCTTCTCTATCCCCCCTCCCCTTGCCAAACCTCACCCACTAAATAACGGAAACTCCTCCCTACTCGAGAGAAGAGGCGGTCAGTTGGAGAGTGGAAGGGAGGGGTGGGGTGGGAGTGGGGGTAGGGAGTGGGCGTTCATTCATTACACAAAGGTAGTTCCACTTTCACATAGACAGTGGACAAAGTGATCCCGTTCCGTAAAGAGGGTACAGAACACAAAGAAATTCAACGGAAATCAGCAGAATTCAAAGACGAAGAATAAACAATGGTGTCTCTACTTCATCTTCTTTCTGATTAAGATCATTTCTGTTTCAATATAAACAATATAGTATTTCTTTAAAGACTGGAAGTAATAAATAATGTCCCCCTCTCATTCCCACTCCTATGGTGTACCATCCTCACTGTTTTTTTCTTTCGTCTTGTTTTCAATTTTTCCCTTCTCTTCATGCATCATTAGTTGCCGTGTCTTCTGAATGACAGCTATGGGGACGTTGTGTCGCGAATCATCTCACCGCCTGGGAAATACACGAGGGGTGATTGGCTTGAAGATGATTAGCCGTGATGTATCTGACTGAACGCTGATTGGTTGGAAAGTAAGAGGAGATGTGCATGGCTGCCTCTATGGCCCACTGGGGACAGGCTGACGTCCAAAGCGTGCGGCATGATGGTGAACTGGGGGAGGGGGCAAACTCTGGAGGCTCATTATATTGTCTGTGTATATTGCGGTATGAGTCTGTGTGCTTGTGCGTGTCCGTATGTATGGGGGTTGTGTGTGTGTGTGTGTGTGTTGTGTGTGTGTGTGTGTACGTGAGTGAGTGCTGGTACGCACATGCTCGTCATATTCACGATGAGTTCGTATTGTACATTAGTGGAGAAAGTTGAACAACGTCTCATAGGTTTATCACAACAATAACATCAACATCAACACAGCATCAGCAGCAGCAGCAACAACAACAACAACAAAAGCAACAACAACAACAAAACAACACAACAAGAACGATGTTGATGATGACGATGATGATGAAGACGACGACGACGACGATGATGACAATGATGATAATGATGATGATAACCCATATATTTTCTTACAAACCACTGAAAAATAAACATGGTCCTGTTCCTTTCAGTACATTTCAGTTACAGTTATACCCAGATAACAGACTGGATTAAACGTACTGTTCCTTTCAGTACATTTCAGTTACAGTTATACCCAGATAACAGACTGGATTAAACGTACTGTTCCCTACAGGACTGTGCATGGAGAGTACTATCTCTCTCTCTCTCTCTCTCTCTCTCTCTCTCTCTCTCTCCTCTCTCTCTCTCTCTCTCTCTCTCGCTGGACAAGACCTTCATCTTTTTTAGACATCGTATTCTTTGCATCTTCTATCAGGTGATGTTATTTTCAGACACCTTTTAGGTGATTTATTCTCATATCTTTCATCTTTTTTCCAGACTGTTTGGTTCTGAGAATCAGAACGGTCGATGGGTGGAAAGGACTCACAGACGTGTGTTCTGAGAATCAGAACGGTCGATGGGTGCAAAGAGAGAACAGACGTGTGTACTGAGAATCAGAACGGTCGATGGGTGCAAAGAGAGAACAGACGTGTGTACTGAGAATCGGAACGGTCGGTGGGTGCAAAGAGAGAACAGACGTGTGTACTGAGAATCGAACGGTCGGTGGGTGCAAAGAGAGAACAGACGTGTGTACTGGAATCAAACGGTCGATGGTGCAAAGAGAGAACAGACGTGTGTACTGAGAATCAGAACGGTCGATGGGTGCAAAGAGAGAACAGACGTGTGTACTGAGAATCGGAACGGTCGGTGGGTGCAAAGAGAGAACAGACGTGTGTACTGAGAATCGGAACGGTCGGTGGGTGCAAAGAGAGAACAGACGTGTGTACTGAGAATCAGAACGGTCGATGGGTGGAAAGGGAGCACAGACGTGTGTGGTGAGAACCAGAACGGTCGATGGTGTAAAGGACTCACAGACGTGTGTACTGAGAATCAGAACGGTCGATGGGTGGAAAGGACTCACAGACGTGTGTACTGAGAATCAGAACGGTCATTATCATCATCATCCAGTTGACGTTCACAGTCACCATGTTGACTATTCTGACGTTTTTGAATGTGGGTTGACGCAGCATTAAAAAAAAAAAGCAGAGGTTTAATACAGTTTTCTTACTCTTGACACGAACATGTCAAGAGTCTTTGCCTCGACTACTGTATCGGGCAGGGCGTTCCACTCCTTTATAGCGCGTGGGTAAAAGGACCCCTGTCGATACAAGGTTCGGCACTGTAGTTGCTTAAATTGCGTTTCATGTCCTCTACGTTGACGGGTTGGAGCAGGAATCATCTGGGATCTGTCCATGCAGACCAAACCATGCTTGATCTTAAACAGCATGGTCAGTCTGGTGGTCTCTCTTCGCTGCCTTAGGGGGTGCCAGTCCAGCTGCTTGATGAGGCTGCTGACGTTTGAGGAGTTGTGATAGCGTCCTGTGACAAAGCGTGCAGCCCTCCTTTGGACAGATTCCAGCTTGTTCTCGTTTGTCGTCGTGTAGGGGTCCCACATAGTACAGGCATATTCCAGCGTGGGTCGTACCATGGCTTTGTAGGCTATGGCCTTTAGCTGGGTGGCGCTGATCTTGAGGTTGTGCCTGAGGAAGCCAAGGGTCTTGTTGGCCTTTGCACAGATACTATTTATATGCTTGTCCCAGCTAAGGTCGTCCGTGATGGTGACTCCAAGGTACTTTGCAGAAGTAACCACATCAAGAGTATATCCATGTAGATGGTATTCGCTGGACAGTGGTCGTCTCTTTCTTGTCACCGGCAGAGTTGTACACTTCCCAGGATGGAACTCCATGTCCCAGCTCTTCTCCCACTGTTGAAGTGTCTGGAGGTCTTGTTGTAGCTGGGACTGGTCCTGGTTTGACGTGACGAGTCTATAGACGGCAGTGTCGTCTGCAAACAGGCGAGTCTGTGAGGTGAGCTGATCTGGCAAGTCATTAATATAAGCCACAAAAAGGCATGGTCCAAGCACCGATCCTTGTGGCACCCCGGATCTGATATCTGCCAACTCTGAAGCTGCTCCGTCTATGACTACGGCTTGTCTCCTATCGCTGAGGAAGCTCTCAATCCACCGATTGATGTTGCCACAGACTCCATAATGGTGTAGCTTGTGGAGCAAGAGACTGTGGTTAGCTTTATCGAACGCCTTTGCAAAATCCATTATGACAATGTCGGTCTGAGCTCCGCCTTCCATATTCCAAGACAGTTCTTCTGCAAACTCAAGGAGCTGCGTCTCACAAGACCTCTGCCTCCGAAAGCCATGTTGTTGTGGGCAGAGGATGGCGTTCTGTTCTAGGTGGTTCATAACTGCATTGACGATAACATGTTCAAGGATCTTGCACGGTATACTCGTCAGTGACACTGGGCGATAGTTTGATGGGTTATAGTGTTCGCCTTTCTTAAAGACTGGAGTGACGTTGGCTTTCCTCCAGTCTGCTGGCACAACGCCTGACGTGAGAGATGACTGATAGATTATGGTCAAAACTGGAGCGACTTCTGTGGCAATTTCTTTCAGCGCTCGAGGTGATATCTGGTCAGGACCACTGGCTTTGAATATATTAAGCTTCAGTAGTAATTTCCTTATACCTTCCTCAGAGATGCTGATGTTGGTAAGCAGGTCACATTCTATTACCTTCATGGGGCATTTTTCCTGAAACTCATCAACAGTGTACGTTCTACCCTCGCTAAATACAGACTGGAACTGAGCACTCAGCACCTCCGCTTTCTCCTTGGGCTCAGACACAAGCTTGCCGTTTACTTTCAGCGGTGAGACTCCAGTCTTTGCTGTGCGCTGGTGCTTGATGTACGTCCAGAATCTCTTGAGTGAGGGAGTCTCGTCAGGTGCAGTATCAGTAAGAGACTGGTTGATGTAGATCCAGTACGACCGTCGGAGTTCACGTTGGATGGTGCTTCGAAGAAGGCGGGATTCTGCTCGGAGCACCTCAGACCCACTCTTCTTCATCTGTGTATATATTCTTGCTCTCCTGTTAATAAGCTTCTTCAGTTCTGGTGTCACCCAGGGTTTGCTGGACTTGGGGCGGGCCTGCTTATGAGGGATGTACTTCTCAACTGCAGCTATGTAGGCCTCTCCGTGGAGAGGTTCCCACAACTTTCCATGTTCGCTTGAAGCTCCTTCATGCTTGCCTTCATGCTATCCCAATCTACCTTTCTATACAGGGGGGTCCTTCAAGGGGGCTGTCTGTGCTTCTGCAAGTTGCTGTTCAGCTCACAATAAACTATGTCGTGGTCTGATAAGCCTGGGATCACCTCAACACGGGAGACAAGATGGGGAGTGTTTGTCAGGATGAGGTCGAGGGTGTTGTCTCCTCTCGTGGGTTGTAACACCATCTGCTCTAGGCCATGGTCCCTGATCAACTCAATGAACTCGTTGTGGAGGCGTGGATAGTTTGATTTGGGCTTGAACGTTTGCTGTGTCCAGTCCCAGTCGCGGAAATTAAAATCCCCTCCGATCATGAGATGGGCGTTCTGGATTGAGGCTACTCTGGTCAGTGAGTTCCGAAACTGTACAAAGCTGTTCCCATCTCCTACGTCCGGCCGGTAGTAGGAACAGAGGTAGAGAGTCCTCACGCCAGTGAGCTTGACAGCCACCCAGATGAGCTCGCAGTCCGTCATCAATTCCATTGCAATAGAGCTCTTCAGGTCTGACCTGACGGCAAGAAGTACTCCTGCACCCTCTCTGTTCCGGTCCTTCCTGTAGACGCTGTAGGTGTCTGGGAGTATTTCACTGTCACTGATATTGGAGTCCAGCCAGGTCTCCGTGCCGAAAATGACATCGGGTTTCATGCTGTCGATCATCCATCCTATCTCTGCCCGTTTGCCCACCGCAGAATGAAAATTAACGTTCAATATGCGGAGAGGTCTCCCTTTATATTTATTCTGCTGGCTAGCCCTTGTGGGTTTTGATGCATGCTGCGGTCGAAAGTCAGTTTCTTTAGCAGGAGGCATGGCTGGAGGCGTCGGGTAGCGTGGATGCAGTGGCAAGCCAACTGACACTATGGAGATCGAAGACTGTGAGACTGTTGGGATTTCCGCAGATGGCACAATACCAATGCACATTCTCATCGTTGAAATTGCTGTATCTAGTGCTATCAATACTTTGGCAACGGGCATGAAACCACAGTCCACAGGTTTCACACTCAACCCCTTTATCTTCCCAAGTGACAGTGATGTCGCAAGTTCCATAGGGGAAGTGGACACTATTAGCGTCAGGTGTTGAATTCGGTCCTGGATTGGGCTCCGGAGCATATGAGTTCAGCAGGAGCAGCACAGCCAGATAGAGTCGTGTAGTTCGGTCCCTTTGGAAGGATGTACACTTTCTTGTGTACCTGTTGCTGTTAAGTGAGTGTGTAAGAAGGCCCAAACCAAATCCCGCCACATGAAGAACTGTCTTATGGGCAAGTCCATGTTGGCTGACATCAGGGAAGTCAGTCTGAACGGTTGCGTCTGTTTTGAAAAACTTCTGCCCCAAGAAAACAGGCACCAGTACTAGGACTGTTAGGTAGAGCATAGTCTTGTTTGCAGGTACTCACTGTAGCGCTGATTCATAATCGCATTGTCTATAGTAAGGCGTCATGCTACCTCCCTTGCATCTGGTAGGTTACAGTACGATCTCAAGAAAACAACTACACAATGTCTTTGGATACATGTGCGAATCGGGTCGCGCTGTAACGTCGCTCATAAGTCTCTCGGCAGGTGCATCTGTAGGTCTACTAATATTTGTGTTTAAATCATGTGTTGGCACACAGTCAAAATAGCAGTTGAAACCTGAAGAGTCACCAAACAACAAAAGGTTTTCCACTTACAGTCTCTCGACAGGAACATCCATGGGTTTACTTGCGCCTGAATGAACACACACGGTCGATGGGTGGAAAGAACTCACAGACGTATGTTACTGAGAACAGAACGGTCGATGGGTGGAAAGGACTCACAGACGTGTGTACTGAGAAACAGAACGGTCGATGGGTGCAAAGGGAGCACAGACGTGTGTACTGAGAATCAGAACGGTCGATGGGTGGAAAGGGAGTACACACGTGTGTACTGAGAATCAGAACGGTCGATGGGTGCAAAGAGAGTACAGACGTGTGTGTCTTCATTTATCATTGGACAGGCTTTGTTTCCTTCTGTGGTATGCATACTTCATCTCGCAAATTGCTGGCTTTTGGAAACTGTTTCGACATCTCTCTCTCTCTCTCTCTCCTCTCTCTCTCTCTCTCTCTCTCTCTCTCTCTCTCTCTCTCTCTCTGTGTGTGTGTGTGTGTGTGTGTGTGTGTGTGTGTGTGTGTGTGTGTGAGTGTGTGCGTGTGTGTGCGTGTGTGTGTGTGTGTGTGTGTGTGTGTGTGTGTGTGTGTGTGTGTCTGACTGTGTACTGTGTACTACTATTGACTGAAAAGAACATATGACTGGTGGAGTGTTTTGGACAGGTAGATTGACAGATAAGCAGTACAGAACAGACACCCAGTCTAACTCCTTCCTTGTACCTGATCTCGCCTTCTTCATGTAGTAGACAATCTGCCGCTTTGAGTTCCCTGCAGGCAGGAAAGATTGCTCTTCAGGCAAACCATAATGCTTTGAAATACAGTCATCAAGTCGGAGAGTGAGCTCGCATTTTTTTCTGTTTGGTCTGTGCGCACGAATACACACACACACTTACGCGCATACATACTTACACACACACTTACACACACACACACACACACACACACACACACACACACACACACACACACACACACACATACACACACACACACCACACACGCGCGCGCACACACACGCATGCACGTGCACACAAAAAGACACACACACACACACACACACACACACACACACACACACACACACACACACACACACACATTGTAATTTGCATCAATCCTCTCCCTCTTCTCTCTCTCTCTCTCTCTCTCTCTCTCTCTCTCTCTCTCTCTCTCTCTCTCTCTCTCTCTTCCATCGCTCGAAATTATTTCCTCTTGAGTAACCCATTGTTTCCATACTTCTATCGTGCCACTCAGCAAGTCAGATCAATCGTAGATTTCATTTCGTGCTTCACCCGTCTTGCAACAACGGGGAGGGAACTAATGCATGCAAATGGACCAGAGAAAGCTAATGAAGTCAGCGGAGGTGTGTAAACTACAAAAGAACAGAGAGAGAGAGAGAGAGAGAGAGAGAGAGAGAGGACAGAGACAGAGACAGAGAGAGACAGAGAGAGACAGAGACAGAGAGTAGTGATGAGACAATGGAAGTGTGGGATGGGGGTGGGGTGGGGTGGATGGAGTTGTAGGGTCGAGGTGGAAATACACATGAAAAAACAATGTGTAAGTTCTTAGACAAACAGATACACAGATTGACAGAGGAGAGAGAGAGAGAGAGAGAGAGAGAGAGAGAGAGAGAGAGAGAGAGAGAGAGGGGGGGGGGAGGGGGGCAAAGAGACAGGGACAAAAGAAAGTGGGTAAAATTGAAAAGAAGAGGAGGAGGGAGAAGAGAGAAGGAGGAGGAGGAAAAGAAGTAGGGACAAGAACAAGCAAGCGTTCATTGTATGGCGGTTTGTTTTTGTCATCACGTTGCATTTGTGGTTCATTCTCAGTGTTTCTTCTGATTTTTGTTTTCTGTTTGTATGCCAGCATCCATCTCCCATCCCACGTTTCCGATTCAAGAGTTTTAGAATTTACGTCAATGCACTATCTATCTTTGTTTTATAATCTGGCTACCCTCTCCCACCCACCCCCGCCCAACCCCCACCCACCCCCCTCTCGCACCATCGTTCCTCTTTTTCAGTCTCATTTGCTTTGTGTTCTGCTATGCACTGCTATTCTATGCTACACGGTCGTCTCAGCTGCTTCCACAGTGATAGACGAATCACAGTTTGTATAAAAGAGAAAAATGCTACACTGTCGTCTCCATTGCTTCCACAGTGATAAACGAATCACAATTTGTATAAAAGAGAAAAATGCCACACCGTCGTCTCCATTGCTTCCACAGAGACAAACGAATCACAATTTGTATAAAAGAAAAAAAAAGTGAAACTGCATTTGCTTCCAGTAAAGTGAATTTGCATGTTTTGCTCACCAATGCAAGTCTGCATATTGCTGGGGGTTTGCGCGCACCAAAAATTGCATTTCGACGAGAGTAAGCGAATTTTACCTTAACTTAACTTGTGCTCACGACAACAAGGTCAATTTGCATAGTGTCTTAACCTTCACACCTCTCCCTCCCCCTCCCACCGACAGCGATCCCCGCGCGTCCCCACCTCCCTCTCTCCCTTCATCCCTTTTCGTCGGATAGACTCTGGCTATAAATGGAGGGGGGCGGGGAGGGGGTTGTGCTGTGGATGTTCAGGCGGGGTGGATTGTTCGTTGTTCTGATCGGCATCTCTGGAGGGGACACCATGTCTACAACATCTCTTTCTTTTCCTATTTCAACTTCCTTTAC
>CM065731.1:951362-956362 GCA_033310375.1 Conus canariensis
ATTTTCTTCCCTCTGAGCCCCATTTTCTTCCCCTCTGAGCCCCATTTTCTTCCCCTCTGAGCCCCATTTTCGTGTTGCTTTGTGTTCATCTCTGCTATTGTATTCTACACCGGACTCTCTATTGCTTCCACATAGTATTCTACACCGGACTCTCTATTGCTTCCACATAGTATTCTACACCGGACTCTCTATTGCTTCCACATAGTATTCTACACCGGACTCTCTATTGCTTCCACATAGATTCTACACCGGACTCTCTATTGCTTCCACATAGATTCTACACCGGACTCTCTATTGCTTCCACATAGATTCTACACCGGACTCTCTATTGCTTCCACATAGTATTCTACACCGGACTCTCTATTGCTTCCACATAGATTCTACACCGGACTCTCTATTGCTTCCACATAGATTCTACACCGGACTCTCTATTGCTTCCACATAGATTCTACACCGGACTCTCTATTGCTTCCACATAGTATTCTACACCGGACTCTCTATTGCTTCCACATAGTATTCTACACCGGACTCTCTATTGCTTCCACATAGTATTCTACACCGGACTCTCTATTGCTTCCACATAGATACACGAATCTCCTTTTTTTTATCAAAGAAATAAATACTGAAACTGCATTTGCTTCCAGTAAAGTGAATTTGCATATTTTGCTCATCAATGCAAATCTGTAGATTGCAGGGGTGTTTTTGCATACCAGTAATTGCATTTCGCCAAGAGTAAGTGAATTTTACCTTGCGCTCCTAACAACAAGGTCAATTTGCATAGTGTCTTACCTTCCCTTCCCACCCAACCCCCCCCCCCCTCATGTGCCCTATGCATCCCCCCCCCCCCCTCAGTGTGCCCTATGCATCCCCAACCACTCCTCCCCTTTCTCCATCTCCTTTCCTCACCTAGGCTCTGGCTACATAATGATTTTTTTTACGCTGTGGAGGTCAGAGGGTGGGTGTAGAATGTTTGTTATTCTGGTCTGCATCTCTGGCGGGGACAGCATGTCTACTGAATTTTTTTATTCTTTCTGTTTCACATTTCTTTTATTTCTTTGTTCCCCCTGAAACAAATGTCAACATGTATTAACTATGATGTTGTATTCCTGCAATGATGTTGCGCGTATGCAGCTTCTGTTCGTACAGAAAACCACGAAACAAACAAACAAACAAAACAAAACAAAACAAAACAGAAAAGCTATGACGAATTAATGATCGAAGGACAAGCCAAGGGAAGAAGCATGTTCTGTAACTATACTGAGTTAAAACTTCATCAGTGTCACAGCTGGCTGAGCGGACAACATACCCGACTTGGAAGGAAGGAAGGAGAGGCTTTGGTTCACGTTTCGTTAGGGGTGAATGTTTCTGTATCGTCCTCTCCACTGTTACTGCAGCGGTGGGTTTGAGAGCTGTGAATGTTTCTGTATCGTCCTCTCCACTGTTACTGCAGCGGTGGGTTTGAGAGCTGTGAATGTTTCTGTATCGTCCTCTCCACTGTTACTGCAGCGGTGGGTTTGAGAGCTGTGAATGTTTCTGTATCGTCCTCTCCACTGTTACTGCAGCGGTGGGTTTGAGAGCTGTGAATGTTTCTGTATCGTCCTCTCCACTGTTACTGCAGCGGTGGGTTTGAGAGCTGTGAATGTTTCTGTATCGTCCTCTCCACTGTTACTGCAGTGGTGGGTTTGAGAGCTATGTTTTACTGCAGTGGTGGGTTTGAGAGCTATGTTTTCCTTTGTGACAATCACCTGAGGTCCTGGGAGCAGCGCGCACTTCTTAGCATCTTAAAAGAACTTCAGGGAATAAGAAAGTCACGTGTCGTGTGGCAAACTGGGATTACCGTCACTAACGGGTACAAGGTGCTTGAGTGCACAAATCTGACGTCAGGCTGATAATGAATCATTTCTGAGAGAGAGAGAGAGAGAGAGAGAGAGAGAGAGAGAAATCTATTTCTGCAAAACACATAGTTTGCAGAACAAATACCTACTGCTTCATCTTGTTCAACTATAGTGGTGTGGCGCTTTTATTCAATAAAAAAGTAACCAGACACTGTGTAAAATCAGAGAGAAACGCTTTTGTCTTGCCGCCCCCTTTGGGCTATAAAGATTACACTTACCCCGTTTTCTGTCAAAATGTTTTACATAATATATTCTGTTGTCTCAAAAGCATTTTCTATGTATGTCTGCATGTACGATTCAACGGTAGGCGAATTAATTTCATTTGGTAATTCGAACATTTTACATAAGTAGTAATAGTTAAACAATATCTGCGTAATTGTCCGTAAACCATTTGATTATATAAAAGTAGTGGCACGCTTAAAACTCTCTTTATTGCAAGCGTATGAATAATTTTAATCCGTTTGTTATTGTTGAGTCCCTAGACTTCAGCACCACAAGTTAAAAGGGGGGCTTGAGATTTTTTTTTTTAATAATTTAGATTGAGTCGGATGTAATTGTCTCATGGTGCAAAGAAATTCAATGAATTCGTTTTGTCACCATTTTTTGGTGATCACAGAACAACAAAGAAACAAATTCAATTTTGTTGTCAAAATGATACCTAAAAATTGTTTATTTAGTTGTTGCTTTTTTATCCCCTCAATCTCATCGGTCATACCTCATTTACAGAAAGATGACTTACTCTACGGAAAAGTGCAATATTGGTGTTGTCTAAATTGTGTACAGACTGCCAGACAGAAAGACCGAGCATTTTTGCGAGTTGGAGCAGTTTTATTTTTTACCTCTGCTATGTTAGGCTTTACACATACACCGTTACCAATGCGGTGTGCAGCTCATAGATATAACCCGCCCCAGATGATGATCACTTGTCTTTAATTATAGCCTGGTGGAAACGTTTCTTTCTACATGGATGAGATTTTAGTGTATGTAAGAGAGAGAGAGAGAGAGAGAGAGAGAGAGAGAGAGAGAGAGAGAGAGAGAGAGAGAGAGAGAGAGAGAGAGATTCACAAGGTTTATCCATTTAAGGTCATAAATACATGAAAGGAGAGACAAAAAGTATCTAAGAAAATAATTGTAGATGCAGAAGTAAAGCGGTTACTCTTATACAAAAGAAGTGTGTGTGTGTGTGTGTGTGTGTGTGTGTGTGGTGTGTGTGTGTGTGTGTGTGGTGCGTGCGTGCGTGCGTGTGGTGTGTGTGCGTGCGTGCGTGCGTGTGTGCGTGTGTTTGCATGTGTGTGTGTGTGTTGTGTGTGTTGTTGTGTTGTCTCTCTCTCTCTCTCTCTCTCTCTCTCTCTCTCTCTTCCTCCTCTCTCCTCCTCTCTCTCTCTCTCTCTCTCTCTCTCTCTCTCTCTCTCCCTGTCTATCTCTCCCTGTATGTGCGGTATGTGTGCGTTCTGGATTTTATGCCACCCATCCTTCTAGAAAAGATAACGCCGACGCTAAGGGCCATTCCGGTTACTACGCATTACTTTAACACATGGATATGGTGAGATCACAGGGAAGGAAGGCATTAGCAACTGGTTCCACAAGGGATTTTAACCCACCCTGCATGTTCTACATACTAAACCTTTGAGCAGTCAAGCTTGTTGCATACAGTGTTTACAGTTTGGTTTTCTTAGAACTAATAAAATACACAAACACGCAAGCACGCACGCAAGCACTCACGCACGCACGCACGCACGCAAGCACTCACGCACGCACGCACGCACGCGCGCACGCTCGCACGCACGCACGCATGCACGCACGCACGCACGCACGACACACACACACACACACACACACACACACACACACACACACACACACACACACACACACACACACGCTGTTGAACCACCCCATTTAGAATTCCTTCCACTTTGCAACGGCCACAATGTGCCAGATGATGTATGCATGCCACAGGAAGAAAAATCCCCAATTGTGCAGTGATCAATGAAGACAGCTGCATCTCGTCTCTCTTCTTCCCGCCCATCGACCGCCCTCATTCTTGGAACCAAGGCGTCAGACAAAAGAGAGCTGACAGACGTGAGAATAAGTCATTCCAAAGGTGACTGAAAGTAACATCAACTGACATCATTCCAAAGGTGACTGAAAGTAACATCAACTGACATCATTCCAAAGGTGACTGAAAGTAACATCAACTGACATCATTCCAAAGGTGACTGAAAGTAACATCAACTGACATCATTCCAAAGGTGACTGAAAGTAACATCAACTGACATCATTCCAAAGGTGACTGAAAGTAACATCAACTGACATCATTCCAAAGGTGACTGAAAGTAACATCAACTGACATCATTCCAAAGGTGACTGAAAGTAACATCAACTGACATCATTCCAAAGGTGACTGAAAGTAACATCAACTGACATCATTCCAAAGGTGACTGAAAGTAACATCAACTGACATCATTCCAAAGGTGACTGAAAGTAACATCAACTGACATCATTCCAAAGGTGACTGAAAGTAACATCAACTGACATCATTCCAAAGGTGACTGAAAGTAACATCAACTGACATCATTCCAAAGGTGACTGAAAGTAACATCAACTGACATCATTCCAAAGGTGACTGAAAGTAACATCAACTGACATCATTCCAAAGGTGACTGAAAGTAACATCAACTGACATCATTCCAAAGGTGACTGAAAGTAACATCAACTGACATCATTCCAAAGGTGACTGAAAGTAACATCAACTGACATCATTCCAAAGGTGACTGAAAGTAACATCAACTGACATCATTCCAAAGGTGACTGAAAGTAACATCAACTGACATCATTCCAAAGGTGACTGAAAGTAACATCAACTGACATCATTCCAAAGGTGACTGAAAGTAACATCAACTGACATCATTCCAAAGGTGACTGAAAGTAACATCAACTGACATCATTCCAAAGGTGACTGAAAGTAACATCAACTGACATCATTCCAAAGGTGACTGAAAGTAACATCAACTGACATCATTCCAAAGGTGACTGAAAGTAACATCAACTGACATCATTCCAAAGGTGACTGAAAGTAACATCAACTGACATCATTCCAAAGGT
>CM065731.1:961362-968862 GCA_033310375.1 Conus canariensis
AGTGGAGAGGGTGAAGGAGGAAGGGGGGGGGGCGACCAGATGCACTGAGCGACCGTGTTTTGAGAGAGAGAGAGGAGAGAGAGAGAGAGAGAGAGAAGAGAGAGAGAGAGAGAGAGAGAGAGACGCACTCAGCTTCGATGTTTTGAGAGAGAGAGAGAGGGTTCAGGTCTGTGTCAGTGCTTGTCAGTAACTGAGCGCGTACTCAAACCATTCAGGTGTCATTAACCTTGCGTGTGTGTTCCTATCTAACGGTGTTACTGGCTTAGTATTCCATCCCCGCTCAAAATGTCCCTCCATATATATCTTTCAGCGAATATCCTGAAGTGGACATTACTTGTCAAAAAAAAAAAAAAAACACTACTAGTACCGCTGTTACTACTGCTGTTGCAGCTGCTGTTGCTGCTACTGCTGCTGCTGTTAGTAACAATAATGAGGAGCATGAGGATGAGGATAATGATGATAATAACGATAATGATGATAATAACAAAAAGTATAGTAAATCTGTTGTACAATTTCTGGAAACCTACTCATGGTACTTGCCATTTCATTTCAACATGACTTGCTAGTCGTGAATTCAATTCAAATTTTGTTCCTTAAAGTTTCCAAATTGGTGCTTGAAAGACAGATGATTTAATATGTGTAAGATTTTTTTTCTAAAGTTTAATTCCAGAATCACTTACACCATCTCTTTTGTATGTTGCAAGAATAGTATGAAATACGGCATTGCATTGTTACTTTTTTCCGTTTGGGAATAATTAACACCGATGTATGGAGCTATAGATTTCCTCTGTAAATTGAAAGTTTAGGTTCATGTGTGCTTGTAAATAAATATTCTGAGTGCTGATCAAAAATATATTTTTAATGCAATGAACGCCACATTTGAAAAGAGAGGTTGCCCAGCTGAAAAGAACGGTTTTTTTTCCCATCTAGGTTTTAGCAACTGTAGAAGTGAGCGACACGTTACCGTTCCAAATATAGATAATGTTATACAATATTACTAAGCATTTCACAACACAGTTTCTTGAATCTGTTACGGTATATTTATGTATATAGCCTGCGCTTGTTTTGCACCACTACTGAATTGTTCAACTTATTATTGTTTGGTCCATAAGTGGGAGACTGCATCTCTTAGGAGATCCAAGTAAAGGCTGTTCTGTACAATTCTTAGCTGTTGC
This sequence comes from Conus canariensis, assembly GCA_033310375.1. NCBI lineage: Eukaryota > Metazoa > Mollusca > Gastropoda > Neogastropoda > Conidae > Conus > Conus canariensis. The sequence goes on from CM065731.1 coordinate 962,538, forward strand.
CAGCGCTTACGTGACTGAAAATACTTGGGTTATTAAACAGTAGGATGTCCATTCTGACTGTTGGACACCTTTTTACCCCCCTTGCATCCTTGAATTGATCTTCAAACACAGGCTGAAAAATATTCGACCACAAGTTTTACTGTTTATAATTATAATTATGTTTTTTTTTTCCAGCAAAGTCTTTCCTTACCACACTTTCTTTTCGTTGCACTTTTCTACAATTCGCTGGCTCCTTTGGGGTGCTGTTTGATTCTGCTTTTGAACCCTGATGATGAGAATACCACAGAATTATAGATTGTGGTATATCTCTATTCGATGCCAAGGAAGCACAGACACAAGAAGCCGTGCCTCCCTGACGAGTTTGATCCGGCGGACGAAAGGCCTAGGAGCAGGTCGCATGTATGGTTCTGCCTTCAGGACAGATTATGATTGTTGATATATGTTGCTAGTGAAAGGCGTGTTATTTATAACATATTTTCCTGATTTTCAGATAGATTACACACCTAAAAGAAATGTCAAGAGAGAGACACACGTTACTGGTATGTCAAATTTGAAAAGAGAAAAAGAAAGGTAATGCTGCGTGCGCGTGTGTATGAGCGCGCGCGTTTGAGTATTGTTTGGACAGCGCTGGGGTTAGCTGGATAAAGAGGACATAATGGAAAGTGCGCGCGCTGTGTGTGTGTGTGTGTGTGTGTGTGTGTGTGTGTGTGTGTGTGTGTGTGTGTGTGTGTGTGAGATTTTGAATGGAAATGGGAGTATTAATTTATTCTCTCTCTCTCTCTCTCTCTCTCTCTCTCTCTCTCTCTCTCTCTCTCTCTCTTCCATGTGAATATAAACCGCAGGCAGAATCTGAATGGGGATGGAAAGCTCAGACTGTGATCAGAGGTAACCGTTGCGAGCTTCTCCTGAGCTCTCGGCTCTCGCGAGGCCGTCGGAACCATTTCCGGCTAATTCGGACTGAGCGGTGATCACGTGACCGTCCTGTGATTGACGGGATGACAGAAAATCAACATCTCCAATGCCAGGGGAGTTTGGGCTCCGTCTGGTTCTTGGTGCCAGACCTCACATTGGGTGCTGGTTTTGCTGATGGAGGTACCAAGCGAAGATATTGGCCCCATTGAAGATGTTTGTGTTCACTCGCCCACGAAAACAGCATCTCCTCTTTCTCTACAAGCGTAGAGTTTGTTGTGTTACTTTTCTTTAATCTATTAACTGACTTGTGTATTTGTATTCTTTGATCTAATAATATAACGACGTTTCTTGAAATTCATCTAATACAAAACAGACAGACAATGCAAACACACACACACACACACACACACACACACACACACACACACACACACACACACACACACACACACACACACCTCCCTCCCCCCCAAAAAAAAAAAAAAAAAAAATCAGAAGGGTAATCTTTGCGTATATCCGAAAATCAAAATATTCAAGAAGGCATGATTACACAAGTCTACAACAATTCAGAGATGCTTAATTGTGAAAATAATTCCCAAATGCACAAACGTTTAGTGCCGTATGTTGACGACGACGACCACGACTTCTACTACTAGTAGAGCTGCCGCTGCTGCTCTACTATTATTGTTAATAGTAGTAGTAGTGGTTGTAGTAGCAGTAGCAGTAGTAGTACTACTACTATGTTAGTTTTAATATTTTTATTATTTCATTTTCATTATTATTATCATCATTAATATCATCATCATTGTAATTATTGTTATTATCATAATTATTACTATTATCATTATCATTAATAGTATTATTATTATTATTATTAAAAGGCTGTGCCAGTCTTGAATAAAAGTTACTCTGTGTTAGGTTTTCTTATGGGAGCAAAAAATACCCAACTTGTTTATCGTTTACTGTTCCCTGCCTCATTTCATTTCCGATTATTATTATTATTATTTATATTATCATCATCGTCATCGGAGTCATTGGAGTCGTCGTAATCATCATTATCATCACCATCATCATCATTATTATAGCTATTATTATTATTATTATTATTATATTATTATTATTATTATTATCATTAGTAGTACTAGTAGTATTGATATTATTGTTGTTATTGTTAGTAGTTGTAGTAGTAGTAGTATAGTAGTATCATCATCATCATTATCATTGTTATTATTATCATTATTATTATTATCATCAGCATCATCATCATCATTATTATTATCGTTATCATCATTATTGTTATTATTACTATTATTATTATCATCATCGTTGTTATTATTATTATTATTATTATTATTATTATTATTATTATCGTCGATATTATCATTATTATTGTTATCATTATTATTACATCGATGTTTTCGTAAATGGAGTTCTGAATTTTGATCTTTGCGTATCCTAGAAACTCTCTCTCTCTCTCTCTCTCTCTCTCTCTCTCTCTCTCCTCTCTCTCTCCTCTCTCTCTCTCTCTCCTCCACCGTCATGCGTTGTTTAGCATTTGCATCTTCTTTTTCGTCATTTCATTTCATTAAACAACCATTTTCACGGGAAGCTTTGCCAGGAAGGCGATCTATGATAGTCAGCGCCGACAGTTGAAAGTCAACCTCAATGTCTAGCTCCAAACCTTCGCAACAGACCTCCAGCTCACGAGAGCAAGCAGCCTAGGTCTGCAGTTCCTATCAAAGAACTATCACAACAGCAGCTGAAACATACAGCGTAATGGATGCTGCGAGAAGAGCTCTGAAGAGAAGACAGTGTGGCTATCAAAAGAAGAGGTCTGAATTGAAAACACAACGTGGCTATCAACATGAAAAGAAGAGGTCTGAATTGAAAACACAACGTGGCTATCAACAAGAAAAGAAGAGGTCTGAATTGAAAACACAACGTGGCTATCAACAAGAAAAGAAGAGGTCTGGATTGAAAACACAACGTGGCTATCAACAAGAAAAGAAGAGCACAAATGGTTGGTTGACTGCAGGACCTGGATCAATGAAACAACTTGCCTGGGTTATGGTAGCAGGTCCTTGAGGAAGAGGTGGATGTGGGCGCTTCGGTTTGAAACCTTCTTGGCTCGGAGGGACAAGTGGGAATGGGTGACAGTGGGCAGGGAGAAATGGGGAAGTGAGGAAGTGAGCACTGCCAAAAAGCTGAAAAGTGAATACTGCTAGAAGATGAAAAGTGTTCAGCAAGGATTGAGGGGGAAGGAAGGAGAGAGTTGGAAGGGATGAGGGGGGGGGGGGGGTATAGAAGGAGAGGGCAGGGTGGGGAAGAAGAGAGAAATGGGTCAAGAACAGAAGGACTGGGGGGGGATAAAGTAAATAAAAATAGTAATAATAATGTTAAGAGACAAAATCAAGATAAGTAAGAACAAAGGGCTGTTATGGAGGAAAGTCAGTGTTTGATATTGATTCCATTTGGGTGGATAGTGCCAAGTTTGTGAATAAGGAGGGACTCTTGTTCTTTACGTCTTATAGAGGAAGATGAATTTTGCCAGACTGCAGCAATCTGCATGTGGGAGAGGTTGTGGCCGGAAGAGCAGAAATGGTTTGCAATTGGTGTATTGTAACCGAGACGGACTGCTCGTAGGTGTTCAGTGAAACGGTCGTTAAGGGTTCTGTAGGTTTCTCCAACATACAAGAGGCCACAGAAGGAGCAAGAAAGAATATAAACTACATTGCGGGACTGACAAGTGAAAGGGTTGCGTATGGAAATTTTGCCTGAGGGGCCACAGATGGTTGTAGAAGAGTTTAGGTGAGGACAGGTTTTGCATTTGGGTTGCTTGCATGGAGAATTGCCAGGTGGTGAGACTGTGTTTGTGGACAATTTTGAATGCACAAGAAGATCTCTGAGGTTGGTGTCACGTTTGTAGGCAACTAGTGGAGGCTGGGTGAAAATGTGTTTCAGGGAAGGATCAGTCTGCAGAATGTGGTAGTTCTTCATAAGGATGTTTTTGATGGCGAGGTTGTGAGGATGGAAGGTGATAGCAAGAACAGGCCTGTCGTCTGATGAAGGAGTGATCTTTTGCTTAAGAGCAGTGTTTCTGGGAATTCTAGAGGCCTTTTGTAGGGCTTCTTGGCAAATGGGTTCAGGGTATCCACGTTCAAGGAAAAATGAGATCATCAGGGTAGATTGTTTGGCGAAATCGTCATCATCGCTGCAGATGCGTCGCAAACGAAGTAGTTGAGAGAAAGGAATGCTTGTTTCGGTGGAAGCAGGGTGACTGGAGGAGTACAGAAGGTATGAATGCGAGTCGGTGGGTTTGTAATGAACAGATGTGGTGAGGTAGGGTGAGTTGGGACAGATAGAGATTTTGATGTCAAGGAAGGAAATGGTAGTCTGAGTGATTTCAAAAGTGAATCTAAGAGCTGGATGAAATCCACTGACGAAGTCAATGAAGTTTTTCAGATTTGGATTGGACAGGAGGCTGCACCGAGGCAATCGTCAATGAAGCGACGGAAAAAGTCTGGGAAAGTGCCTTCTATACCCCCCCCCCCCCCTCATCCCTTCCAACTCTCTCCTTCCTTCCCCCTCAATCCTTGCTGAACACTTTTCATCTTCTAGCAGTATTCACTTTTCAGCTTTTTGGCAGTGCTCACTTCCTCACTTCCCCATTTCTCCCTGCCCACTGTCACCCATTCCCACTTGTCCCTCCGAGCCAAGAAGGTTTCAAACCGAAGCGCCCTCATCCACCTCTTCCTCAAGGACCTGCTACCATAACCCAGGCAAGTTGTTTCAAGAAAAGAAGAGGTTTGAATTGAAAACACAACGTGGCTATCAACAAGAAAAGAAGAGGTCTGAATTGAAAACACAACGTGGCTATCAACAAGAAAAGAAGAGGTCTGAATTGAAAACACAACGTGGCTATCAACAAGAAAAGAAGAGGTCTGAATTGAAAATACAGCGTGGCTGTCAACAAAAAAGAAGAGGTCTGGATTGAAAACACAACGTGGCTATCAACAAGAAAAGAAAAGGTCTGAATTGAAAACACAGCGTGACTATCAACAAGAAAAGAAGAGGTCTGAAATGAAAACACAACGTGGCTATCAACAAGAAAAGAAGAGGTCTGGATTGAAAACACAACGTGGCTATCAACAAGAAAACAAGAGGTCTGGATTGAAAACACAACGTGGCTATCAACAAGAAAAGAAGAGGTCTGAATTGAAAACACAACGTGGCTATCAACAAGAAAAGAAGAGGTCTTGATTGAAAACACAACGTGGCTATCAACAAGAAAAGAAGAGGTTTGAATTGAAAACACAACGTGGCTATCAACAAGAAAAGAAGAGGTCTGAATTGAAAACACAACGTGGCTATCAACAAGAAAAGAAGAGGTCTGAATTGAAAACACAACGTGGCTATCAACAAGAAAAGAAGAGGTCTGAATATGAAAACACAACGTGGCTATAATAAGAAGAGAAGAGGACTAAAGAAAGACAGGGTTGCTATGAATAAGAAGAGAAGAGGACTAAGAGAAGACAGGTGGCTATCAACAAGAAGAGAAGAGGACTAATAGAAAAGACAGGGTTGCTATCAAATAATAAGAGAAGATGTCTGAAAGAAGACACGGTGGCTGTCAATAAGAAAGAACACATTGAAGAGAGAAGACAGGGTGGCTGTCAACAAGAAGAGAAGAGGTCTGAAGAGAGAAGACAGGTGGCTATCAACAAGAAGAGAAGATGTCCGAAGAGAAAAGACAGGATGGCTATCAACAAGAAGAGAAGAGGTCTGAAGAGAGAAGACAGGATGGCTATCAATCAAGAAGAGAAGAGGTCTGAAGAGAGAAGACAGGTGGCTATCAACAAGAAGAGAAGAGGTCTGAAAGAGAAGACAGGGTGCTATCAACAAGAAGAGAAGAGTCGAAAGAAAAGACAGGTTGGCTATCAACAAGAAGAGAAGAGTCTGAAGAGAGAAGACAGGATGGCTTCAACAAGAAGAGAAGAGGTCTGAAGAGAGAAGACAGGTGGCTATCAACATGAAGAGAAGATGTCTGAAGAGAGAAGACAGGGTGGCTATCAACAATGAAGAGAAGATGGTCTGAAGAGAAAGACAGGGTGGCTATCAACAAGAAGAGAAGATGTCTGAAGAGAAGACAGGGTGGCTATCAAAAGAAGAGATGTCTGAAGAGAAGACAGGGTGGCTATCAACAAGAAGAGAAGTGGTCTGAAGAGAAGACGAGGTGGCTATCAACAAGAAGAGAAGAGGTCTGAAGAGAGAAGAGAGGATGGTTATCAACATGAAGAGAAGATGTCTGAAGAGAAGACAGGGTGGCTATCAAAGAAGAGAAGAGGTCTGAAGAGAAGAAGGGATGGTTATCAACATGAAGAGAAGATGTCTGAAGAGAGAAGACAGGGATGGC
>CM065731.1:973862-976362 GCA_033310375.1 Conus canariensis
AGACAGAGAGAGAGAGAGAGAGAGAGAGAGAGAGAGAGAGAGAGAGAGAGAGAGAGAGATGGTGGGAGGGATAAGCGGCATTGTAAGGGTCAGTGGAAGGGTGTAGGAGTGTGTGCGGGGGATGGGGTGGGTGGGTGGATGGGGTGTTATTCATTCTGCCACCACACCACAATACTAATAAGAAATATGCGCGAGATCGATCACGAGCTTCACATGTCGGAAGTAAAGGGAGACCACTTCATTATGAAGCATACGGTGGCCTGACACAGAAAACAAAGCTACTCTTGGCGATTACAGATTGATTCACAACAACACGGGATGGACCCGGTGTAGCGTGTCTTTCCCTTTTCTTTCAAATTCACATTTGCGGATGATTTATCACTCATTTCTGCAGCGTTCCATGTCTCTCTCCTCCTGTGTTCCTGTCTCTCTCTGACTGTCTGTCTGTCTGTTGGTCGGTCTCTCTCTCTTTCTCTCTCTCTCTCTCTCTCTCTCTCTCTCTCTCTCTCTCTCTCTCTCTCTCGCTCTCTCATCTAACTCATTGTACCCCCCCTCCCTTCCTCTTGGTGTTTCTGTAGTGAACTCTCTCATGTCAATAGAGCAGGGCCCTACGTCAGGCACAAAATCCCCCAACACAAAAAACGCATTATGGCCCACCCTGGCCGCTCTTGTAGCCACGCTGGGTGGAAATGTCCTCACCAGTCAAGGTCAACATCACTCCTCATTTTCACCTTCCTTGTTTTCCGCGAAGCACTGACAGGGCTGGGGGACGATCTCACTCGAAGGACTTTCTCTGCAGAGAGTTTGAAGTTTCCCGGGAATAGAGAAGAATGAGGGGAGGAGGACGGGCAGGCGATGGTTCGTAGCTATGGATGGGGGTGAGATGGAACACAGATTTTAAACAAAATACCAAGGCTTGAAATTCTAACCATAGCCTACTCTTCCAGTCTGTCCATCTAAAGCTGCATTATGCAAACGATGTACTACACAAAACATTCAGAGAAAACACATGTACACACAAAACACACACACACAACACACACCACGCACGCACGCACGCACGCACGCACGCACGCACGCACGCACCACACACACACACACACACACACACACACACACACACACACAATATGCATTTTTAATGAATACGAGTCGGGAAGCAGGGTGAAGGAGGACACAGGTGGTGGTGTGGTTGAGTCATTGAACTTAGCAACATACCACACACACGCACACACACCACACACACACACACACACACACACACACACACACACACACACACACACACACACACACACACACACAGACATACCCCTCACTCCCTGAAGACATGGAACACCATGCCATAGCCAAAGGTCAGAGCACTAAAACCCTTTTTGTATCTGCTGAGGAATGTATGTGTCAGTCCCCAGAGCACATTGCCAACTGGTGAAGCGCTGGTCAGAATTGATGTGATCTTCCAGGTTAAGATAATTTACAATAAACAAGTAGGGTAACTCTTGCTCCCATAAGAAAACCTAACACAGAGTAACTTTTATTCAAGACTGGCACAGCCTTTGAAACTTGAATGAAGTCAGACAAATACAAAGACGAACAGTGTAATAGTGGGGGAAAATTTCAATTACGATCATTTAGTTCCAGCCCGCTTATAGCTGTACACCCACCCACCTCTCTCCTCTCTCTCTCTCTCTCTCTCCTCTCTCTCTCTCTCTCTCTCTCTCCTCTCTCTCTCTCTCTCTCTCATCGCCCGTTCCCCATCTCCATCCGTCTCCTACCTACCGCTGTTCGTACATAGGCATGCAAAAGATTAGATATAAGCTTTGAAGATCCCTGTAATTCATGCCAACGCTCGTCGGCTTATGTTGAAATACACACAATATGCCTGACATACATCAGGGTTTTTGCAAAGGACGACTGGTTATGTTGAAATACACAGAATATGCCTGACATACATCAGGGTTTTTGCAAAGGACGACTGGTTTTGTTGAAATGCACACAATATGCCTGACATACATCAGGGTTTTTGCAAAGGACGACTGGTTATGTTGAAATACACACAATATGCCTGACATACATCAGGGTTTTTGCAAAGGACGACTGGTTTTGTTGAAATACACAGAATATGCCTGACATACATCAGGGATTTTGCAAAGGACGACTGGTTATGTTGAAATACACAGAATATGCCGACATACATCAGATTTTGCAAAGGACGACTGGTTTTGTTGAAATACACAGAATATGCCTGGCATACATCAGGGTTTTGCAAAGGACGACTGGTTATGTTGAAATACACAGAATATGCCTGGCATACATCAGGGGTTTTGCAAAGGAGACTGGTTATGTTACAAATACACAAAATATGCCTGGCATACATCAGGGGTTTTGCAAAGGACACGGAGCACTGCCATCAAACTTTCTCCACATTGCCCAGTGAAATGCCCAGATATGCAGTTGGCAGCGACAACTGGGCTGTTCTTTATGCGTCGGCGGCAGCTCC
>CM065731.1:981362-1016362 GCA_033310375.1 Conus canariensis
CACGCATCAGAACCACCTCTGACATATCATGAGATCAATGCCCTTTCTCTGCACGGTACCATCTGGTTCACTTTAGTCGTCACGCAAAGTTCAACCCAAGCATTAAAACATCGATGGAACATTTATCTTTCTAAAGGAAATCTGCACCAACAGTTTATCGCGCGATTACTTCATTAATCATCTCTGTGATTTCAATGTGTGTGTGTGTGTGTGTGTGTGTGTGTGTGTGTGTGTGTGTGGTGTGCGTGTGCGTGTGCGTGCGTGCGTGTGTCCGTGCGTTCACGCGCGCGCGCCCGTGTGTTGTGTGTGTGCGTGCTGCGTGCGTGCGTGCGTGCGTGGGTGCTTGTGTGTGTGTGTGGTGTGTGGTGTGTTGTGTGTGTGTGTGTGTGTGTGTTGTGTGTGTGTGTGTCTTTGTACGTAATGTGCGTGCGTGCGTGCGTGCGTGTGTGTGTGTGTGTGTGTGTGTGTGTGTGTGTGTGTGTGTGTGTGTGTGTGTGTGTTTTGTGTGTGCGTGTGTTCATTTCAGCCTGCAGAAATTAGTAAGACGTGATAATGTGTTTGTTAAACCTCCGGATAATTTTGTTCGCACGGACACTTCATGTGACCTCTCTCTTCAGTTCCATAGGATCTTAGTTCAGGGCCATCTTATCATAGTCTTCATTTCCTGTATAATAACATAATGCTGCCTTTTGGTGGTACGATGTGTTTATTTAGAGTATGATCAGCATATCGGATTATTAGTATCTTTCTGTAAAGACAGTATCCCCATGGTTTGGATTCTTCTTTCCAGATCTACAGAGAAGATCCCTGTCCTGTATGTATACAGGATGGTGGAATACACAACGCACGTGGAAGCCGGATCTTGGTGTTCTGTGGAGAACCTGTTGTCCTTCAAAACTAGTTTTGATTTGTGCAATGCTAATATTGTCTTTGACTCCCTTTGGGGAATTTCTGGTTTGGATCCCTGGTTACTAAGGAATACTGCCTAGCTTCGGTCCATGGATAGTTATATCGGCATCCCTGATAACATTGTGACGGTATAGTTTATTAGTACTGATGGTGATGTTGTGACCGGATGGTTATATTTTTATTGATGGTTATGTTGCTGAAGTTCCATCCAGTCGACGAACAAGCTTGGCCAGTTATTGTCCACTGCCTGCCAAGACATCGACTTCGTCCGCAAGTTGATGGTTTGTGATGATTCTCCCTCGATTCGCGGAATCGTCGAAAGAAGTGGGAATACTTTCGGATCAATCGAATATATGATAAGATAAAATAAGATCAGATAAAATAAGATAAGATAAAACGGCCATTGTGTAGAATTTAGGCACAGCGGTAGACAGTTTAGGACTAAAGCACTCCTGGAACATATAACTGAAAGTAAACACCCCTTTCTATGAGAGTTCCAGAGATATTTCAGCTCTTTTTTTAGTGGCTTTATCTCTGTGGCAAACTTTCAGGAGTGAATATGATTACAGTGATGCACGCATTAAATAGTCATGCTTTTAGATCTATTTGCAAACACTTTATGCGTTAATGCTTGCATTACGTATCCGGCCACTGGCTGGTTGAAATATAAGATAAGACTGACAACGTTTTGAACTCCTATATGCACAACTTTTAGCAATACCAGAGTCTGAAGAGATGGTACTCTTTTAAACTGCGTCTCAAATACATACTTCTGCCCATAATAAATAAAGACCAGCTTCATACACCTCTTTCCTCTTCTCAGAAACTAGTACATGCCTAGGACTGGAATGCACAACGTTCGCTAGCCTTCAGTATGAGAGTGGGGGGAGGGGGGGGGGGGGGGGGGGGGGGGGGGGGGTGGGGGGGGAGAAAAAAAATCCTCTCTGACGGCCCGTGTCTGTGTAAATTATTCACAGCGGATCATGAAAATAGCATTAAGGAAAGAAGGTCAGTAGTCAGCCCCATTTCCTTTCTTGCGCTCCTCCCAGGAGAAGGTATGCAGACGGAGCGATTGATTGCTCGGAGTGATAAACTCAAAAAGAGTCCAACCTCCAGGAGCTGGAAGGAGGGGGGGGGGGGGGGTAGTGGGTGTGGAGGTGGAGCTGGAGATCGTGGTTGTGGCCCTTGTGAGGTGATGGTGAGAAAGACCAGTTTCAGAATTCTCTAGAGAGAAGAGAACAGGCGAGGGGGGTGGGGAGGGGGAGGGGGGGGGGATGGAGGAAGCGCTGGAATGGGCGGGACAAAACGATTACGGAGGAGAGGAGATCTTGAGAGAGAGAGAGAGAGAGAGAGAGAGAGAGAGAGAGAGAGAGAGAGACGACAGAGACAGAGAGAGAGAGAGAGTGAGAGAGAGACAGAAGACACAGAGAGAGACAGAGAGGAGGAAGGGAAGGGGGGAGAGAGGGGGGAGGGAGGAAGCGAGGGGGGGAGAGGAGAGAGAGAGAGAGAGAGAGAGAGAGAGAGAGAGAGAGAGAGAGAGCTCATGTATTTTGGGGTGACAAATAGGGATAGGAAAGAGAATGGGGAGGGACAAGAGCAGGCAGTGGGAGACAGACGCATACACAGAAACAGGCAACGATCGACACAAATGATGTTGACGATACGAACAGGAACAAAAATACACAGATATAATGTGTGCACAGAGAGAGAGAGAGAGAGAGAGAGAGAGAGAGAGAGAGGAGAGAGAGAAGAGTGAGAGGAGAGAGAGAGAGAGAGAGAAGAGAGAGAGAGAGAGAGAGAGAGAATTCAGAAACCTTTATTCGATGAAGGATTGAGATTTTAGACACAGCCTATTCTTCCAGTATGAGAGAGAGAGAGAGAGAGAGAGAGGAGAGAGAGAGAGAGAGAGAGAGAGAGAGAGAGAGAGAGGAGAGAGAGAGAGAGAATTCTGACGTCAGACTCAGATTTTTATTTCAATAAGGCCATCGACCCATTTGAAGGGGAATGAGCACAAATCATTCACATTATAATGTGTAAGACACAAAATCACTAGTCACGATGAAAAAAGAAACAACTATACCAATAAGAACATCAACTAAGACGCCATTATTTCTCTGATCTTAGACGCCTCACACACAAAAACATACCTAAAATTCCTAATTACTTTATAACTGTAAGAGCTACGTATTAACTGTAATCGAAACATACACGGGCGCCTATACTATTTCTATGGGATAATTTTTTGGCGAAGATCTAAAACTGGGCAAAGGAACATAAGAGAGAGAGAGAGAGAGAGAGAGAGAGAGAGAGAGAGAGAGAGAGAGAGAAGAGAGACAGACAGACAGACAGACAGACAGACAGACAGAACAGACAGAGACAGATACAGAGAGAAGGACTTTTAGAAAAAAAGAAACGAGAGAACAAGGAGGAGGTCAATCGATGCTCGTATCTGCCACAATAGTTGTTTTTGCTGTTGTCTGGCACGCTAAATATCTTCATTTTAACTAAGTTAACACAATAGAAATCCCTGTCTGGCACATGAAATGTTTTTTTTGGTTTAGCATTAACAGCTTCTTGTCTAGCGTAAAATGCGACAAAAATTTAGTTTTGTCTGGTTGTTTGTTTTTTTTTGCCCGGCACATTATAACCCACGGTTACCATTTCATATATCTTTATCAGGCACATGATCAGTCCGGTATTTGTAATGCACACGCTGTGGTCTGATACATTTTAAGTCCTGTTTTTGTACTCCCAGTTCTTATAGAACAGGGAGTACTTTAGAATGGGAACGAAGAAATGCTGTCTGGTGTCGTCTGTCTGTCTGTCTGTCTGTGTGTCATGGTCAAATGTGTTCCACTCGCTCCAGACAAAACTACTGGGCCGATCTTTCTGAAAATTTGTAGGTGTGTTCATTATGGGCCACGGATGATGCCCGATGTTTTAGTTTACCGCTATAGCCGTTACTAACGGCTGTAACGGCCTGTAACGGTTTTTCTTCTTTACGGAATATCTCAGAAAGTACTTGGCCGATCTTTGTAAAAAATGAGCAGGTACGTTCATTATGGGTCACGGATGATGCCCGATGTTTTAGTTTGTCCCCGTTATAGCCGTTACTAACGGCTGTAACGGCCTGTAACGGTTTTTCTTCTTTATGGAATATCTCAGAAAGTACTTGGCCGACCTTCATGAAAATTAGCAGGTATGTTCATTATGGGTCACGAATAATGCCCGATGTTTTAGTTTGCCCCGTTATAGCCGTTACTAACGGTTGTAACGGCCTGTAACGGTTTTTCTTCTTTTGGAATATCTCAAAAGTACTTGGCCAATTTACAAGCGGTTTGGATGATCTTGTGACAAATCGGAGCCTCTGTCCATATGTAAGTGATGTAATCCTGAAAATGGATTAAACAACCGTTAAAAACCGTTATTCTGCCGTTATTTCTTATATATAGGTGGATTTTAATTGAAATTTGGTATATAGAAAGGGTATCACACACAAATGACGCTTCTATATAGTGTTTCAAAATTTGACCGTTGAAAACCGTTATTCTTGACATATTGTCCGAACTGGATGAAATTTGATATGTACACAGGCTTTAGCCCAGTGAGGACTCAAATACCGGTTTCAAAAGTGTATATCGGTTATATAACCGTTAAACCGTTATTTTGCCGTTATTTTTTTTTTACATATTGGTGGGTTTTAATGAAATTTTGTATATAGAAAGGTTATCACACACAAATGGCACTTCCATGTAGTGTTTCAAAATCTGACCATTAAAAACCGTTATTCTTGACATATTGTCCGATTTGGATGAAATTTGGTATGTACACAGGCTTTAGCCCAGTGAGGACTAAAATACCAGTTTCAAAAGTGTACATCGGTTAAATAACCGTTAAAACCGTTATTTTGCCTTTATTTCTTATCTCACAAAGCACTTGGCCGATTTATAAGCGGTTTGGAAAACTGGGACTACGTTTATATGCTTCGCATCTTGTTTTGTTTGTTTGTTTTGTTTTTGGTTGTTTGTTTTGTTTGCTTTTTTTGGCATTGTTTTGTTTTGTTTTTGTTTGGCTTTTCTTTAATCTTCCCTTCTTCCTACTTTCTACGATTACCTCTTCGCCAATTTGGAGTGTTTTGTTGTTTATTTATTTTTATTGTTTTCCCTTTGTTTGATTTGTTGTCGCATATTTTCTCTTTGTATGAACACGAGCGTGTGTTTCTAAGACAAGTGTTTGTGTTGCCATTGTTCCCAGTGCATTCAATAAAATGATTCAAAGACACTGAAGGATACAGTGGTGTCACAAACCCCTCTCCAAAGGGGTGAACCGGTGTGAATTGTTTCAAAATGTTACACGGCACACTCAAGTTGCGATATTGCTGTTCTGTTCTATTGTTTCGTTACACTACGCAAGAAACCAACTCAGCATCGGAAACTACTCCAATTTCCTTTTTCAAATGTCTGTGAATGGGTAATATAAAGTACACGGAGACATTTTGAAACGCTGATTTTATGCCGAGTTACTGCCCGGCCATGCAATAGTGAAACTACAACGAAATGTTTGTGGGTGTTGGATTGGGTGTTGGGTTGGGTGGTAGAGACGTTTGAGGGATGCAAGGCGATATGGAGTTACTGTTGTGTGTGTGTGTGTGTGTGTGTGTGTGTGTGTGTGTGTGTGTGTGTGTGTGTGTGTGTGTGTGTGTGTGCTTGGAGCTGAAATATAGGGTTAGGATGGAGACGGTCAAGGGCAGGAGAATGGGAGCTAGAGACGGAGACAGCAGCAGGCAAGGACCGACAAACAGATGCCGACATCTGGAAAAATAAAACATGGCCGCACGAATGCTGAGAGAGAGAGAGAGAGAGAGAGAGAGAGAGAGAGAGAGAGAGAGGAGAGAGAGAGAGAGAGTTCTGGAACAGATGGTATGACAGTAAACTTCTTTAAATTCTTTTGAAGACAATTAGGAGATTCTGTTGTCCGTTCTCTAAATGAGGGGTACAGTAATGGAGAGAGAGAGAGAGAGAGAGAGAGAGAGAGAGAGAGAGAGAGAGAGAGAGAGACAGACAGACAGACAGAGACAGAGACAGAGACAGACAGACAGACAGTTTGTTTTCAGCGTATACAAGTCCTTTAGACTCACACTAAACGTCTTTGATTTAGTATAAAAGCCTTGTTGTCAACCATGAACTGGTTCATAGGTATGGCATTTTCTTGTTTATGCTTGTTTGTTTTGTAGTTCGTCTGGCACATTAAAGGTCCCATCTTTATATATATATATATAATATATATATATATATATATATATATATATATATATATATAAAAAATTATCTGGTATATTAGAAATGTGATGTTTACTATATACACGCCGTTGTTTGGCACATTATGCTTCCTTCGTTTACCATTACACATAGTATTGTCTGACGCATTGGATGTCGCGCTGTTGTCCTGCACATTAAGAGTCCCGTGTTTACCGTTATACCTGCTATTATCCAGCACATTAAAAGTCTGATATTTACAATGTATTCGCTGTTGTCTGGTGCGTTGCAAGTCCCGTGTTTATTATGATACAGGCTTTGATCTGGCACATGACTTGTTTGCTATTTACAACATATTCGCTGTTATCTGTCACATCGCTTGTTTGCTATTTGTAACATATTCGCTCTTATCTGTCACATCACTTGTTTGCTATTTACAACATATTCGCTCTTATCTGTCACATCGCTTGTTTGCTATTTAACATATTCGCTCTTATCTGTCACATCACTTGTTTGCTATTACAACATATTCGCTGTTATCTGGCACATCACTTGTTTGATGTTTACAAAAATATTCGCTCTTATCTGTCACATCGCTTGTTTGATATTTGTAACATATTTGCTGTTATCTGTCATATCACTTGTTTGCTATTTAAAACATATTCGATGTTATCTAGCATATACTTGTTTGCTACTTACAACATATTCGATGTTATCTGGCATATCACTTGTTTAATATTAACAACAAATTCGCTGTTATCTGGCATATCACTTGTTTAATATTAACAACGAATTCGCTGTTATCTGGCATATCCCTTGTTTGATATTAACAGCATATTCGCTGTTATCTGAGCTCACTTGTTTGATGTTACAACATATTCGCTGTTATCTGGAGCATCACTTGTTTGATGTTTACAACATATTCGCTGTTATCTGGAGCATCACTTGTTTGATGTTTACAACATATTCGCTGTTATCTGGAGCATCACTTGTTTGATGTTTACAACATATTCGCTGTTATCTGGAGCATCACAGGTCTCGGGATCTTTTTCATTTCCCTCCTTCCTCCTTTCCTCACTTACTTGTTCGTCTGTCTTGGGTGTTTCATGTTTGTTTGTCTTTTTCTTTGTTCACTTTGTCCTTTGCTCATGTTTGTTTGTCTTTCTTTGTTTGCTTTGTTGTTTGTTTGACACATTTGTGAATATGAGCGTGTGTATTTATGGCAAATTGTTGTCATCTTCCCGTCTCGTCATCTTCTAAATCACTTCAAAGACAACGCAGGCTTAAGCAGTGTTAAAAGATTTTTTTCAAGCGGGAAACTGTCGTGTATTGTTTCATGTGTTACACTGAATGCCCAGTCTGTTGTGTCCCTGTTCTATACTTTCTTTTTATTGCACAGATTACATAACAACAACAAAAAAATCAACCTCGGATGCAAATAAATGTTTTTAAGAGTCTGTAAATGGATAATGCAATGAATAAAAAAAACGGAGACATTTTGAAAATGGTCGTATTATGCCAAGGTACCACCCAGGCATTCAGTATTCAAAGTATAACTCACATGTGTGTGGGTAGAGTGGGGAGGGGCACTGAACATGGTATCACTTTTAGACACGCCAGTCTTCTATCACTAGGAATAAACAATTCGTGGATGAAGTCACCTAGAAAGATTGTAAACGCTAGGAAACAATATGAACTTCATCACCCACATCATTTATACATCAGTCTCTACATATTCTTCTACATCTTTACAGTCTTTTTTTCTATTGCGAGTTTGTGATTACAAGAATGAAATTTAATCAATGCAACAATGTACTGATCGGAAAGGTGTGTGGTAAAGTGTTCTTTGCGAAAATCAGATGTCAATTGTTTGTCAATAGGGCAGCTATTACTTCTTTCGAGAAATTGTTGGCAAATTTTGATGAATGAATTCTACAGACTGTTTTCTACATCTTTACATAAAACAGCCAGACCAGAACAAATGTGTGAATCCAAAACATCTCTTTAACCTGTTCCTCTTAAAATTACTCTGACGCCATTCACCCACCATGACGTCATAGCCGATCTGTCACAAACAGAGCGCATTACTCTGTATTTCAACACAAAAACTGGCCACTTTTTGATAACAGTTAGCAGGCCCAACATTTGATCCTTCAAACTTTGACTTTTAAAGCTACTGGAAACTTTCCTGCTACACCACAAACACAAAGAACCCATAGCACTTTAATTTAAACAAATGATGTATTTAAAAAAAAATTGACCTGCAGTATCAACGATAAATGGTAAATGGTATATTTCTGGTATTTTTATTCATCAGAACATGGCTTTGTGTCTATTATCAAAACACACTTTTCTGGCCTTGTCAAAACTTCCATTCTGATTGCACACTAAACATAATACCCGAAAGAATCTGATGTTTCAGGCTTTTCATCGTCATAATTGATATCTTTTGAAAAACAAGTACTATTAAATGCCGTTAAAAGGCAGTAATAAAACTAAGTATTTGATCATCTGTGTAATCCCTGTGGTGCTTTTAATAAAGGAATGATTTTATGAGCTCCAAAATGTGCAAACAATTGACGAACGTCTCTCAAAGTCTGGTTTTCGGGTCCAGTGAATGCATTGAGCGATTAACGGCCATTTTACGCCATATATGTTTCAAGATCATTCATATAATATAATTCAACCGAAAATGGTGATATGTTTTCGCCTTGACGTACACGCCTGTAAATCGCAACATTGTAGACATCGTACCATTCTGGATGACACATGACTAAATATTGTTAGATATAGCATGACTAAACATGTTTAGACATATCAACAAGAGCGTTCTGCAATTTGCCATGTATACCATCGTTGATAGGTTTCTTCCATACGTCACTACGCCATACAGAATAGAATGTCTATGGTTGTCAGTGAGAGCACAGTAGAATTGTTTCATTAGAATATGAAAAACACGAAACTTCAATACAGACATGAGTCCTTTGGTACGATGGGTCTTTCTAAAATGCTCTCTCTTTCTCTCTCTCTCTCTCTCTCCTCTCTCTCTCTCTCTCTCTCTCTCTCCTCTCTCTCTCTCTCTCTCTCTCTCTCTCCACACACACACACACACACACACACACACACAAATAAATCTATCTCTCTCTCTATCTCTCTCTCTCTCTCTCTCTCTCTCTCTCTCTCTCTCTCTCTCTCTCTCTCTCTCTCTCTCTCTTATTTAGCAGGAGAGGCTCCAGTATGTTTTTCATCCTAGTGGTGTACAGCTGATTAGATTCATTTTTACGGTATGCTATCCAAGATGGTTGACTGTTTCATGGAGCATTGAAATTCACTTCACCCAACTGACTTTAGTTAGAATTTCCTCCTCCGCCTACGTCTCCCTCTCCACACACGCACATCTCTCATCGACAGACTGTTCCGTTTCCTTTTCAAATACACATACACTGACTGTTCCGTTTCCTTTTCAAATACACATACACTGACTGTTCCGTTTCCTTTTCAAACACACATACACTGACTGTTCCGTTTCCTTTTCAAAACACACATACACTGACTGTTCCGTTTCCTTTTCAAACACACATACACGACTGTTCCGTTTCCTTTCAAACACACATACACTGACTGTTCCGTTTCCTTTTCAAAACACATACACTGACTGTTCCGTTTCCTTTTCAAACACACATACACTGACTGTTCCGTTTCCTTTCCAAATACACATACACTGACTGTTCCGTTTCCTTTTCAAATACACATACACCGACTGTTCCGTTTCCTTTTCAAACACACATACACTGACTGTTCCGTTTCCTTTTCAAACACACATACACTGACTGTTCCGTTTCCTTTTCAAATACACATACACTGACTGTTCCGTTTCCTTTTCAAACACACATACACTGAGACAACAACGTTAGATCTTAGGAGGAAACAAAGAAAGGAAGAAGAAGTGAAGGAAGGAAGAGGAAGGAAGGAGAGGGAAGAAGAGAAAAAACAGAGAAGAAAATGAAGACAGGCAGAACAAAAGAGAGAACAAAATAAAGAAGAAGAAGAAAGAAGAAGAAGAAGAAGAAGAAGAAGAGAGGAGAGGAGGAGGAGGAGGAGGAGGGAGGAGGAGGAGAGAGGAGGAGGAACAGAATTAGACAAACATTTCATGAAGCAAGCGAGAAGCTACAGGTATCCCTGTTCCTCTCTCATGGGTCGCTTCATTCCTGGTGCATGGGGAACATTCTCTTGAGATAATGTTTATTGACATTGTGCGAAAGACAAAATGAGTGGATAGAGGAGATGGGACTTTGATGTAGCTGGGAGATAACTTGGCTAGGTCTGAGGTCTTCCAACAGGTTGTTACAACTACTTCTTAGTATGTACAATCACACGACAAACACGCTGACGCTAACTCTGCGCTAAATTCTTATGCGCGTACTCTTCCATATATCAGTTTTATATCCTGCTAAATGCCCCTCTCTCTCTCTCTCTCTCTCTCTCTCTCTCTCCCTCTCTCTCTCTCTCTCTCTCTCTCTCTCTCTCTCTCCATTTTGACAGAAACAATTGTTCATGCAACGCCTACTGTCATACACTATTTAGTACACATACACGAGTAAGGGAAGCAGACACATGGCAAGGACAAGGGATAAAGTGAAGAGAGAGAGAGAGAGAGAGAGAGAAGAGAGAGAGAGAGAGAGAGAGAGAGAGAGAGAGAGAGAGTATGGAATGAAGAAGAAAGAAGGTGAAGAAACCGTATCATTAAGTAACAGCAACATTGTCATCATAAGCAGCAGTAGGAGCAACAACAGCAACATCAAACAACAACAAGAGCAATAACAACAAAACAACGATGACAACAACAACAACGAGGAAGAAGAAACAGCAGAAGGAAAAGAACGCAGGGAGACCAAACAAAAACAAAGCAAACAAATATCTGATCTAACACAATTGTGTTCTCATATGACCGGCTACAATTACTCCAACAGGTCTACAAGTGTGTCACTAACAATTATTGACATTGTGTGGAAAGGTTAAACTAACGGCTGCCAGGGACAGGCGATCTGGCGGGTACAGGAGGGAAACGGCAGGCCTGGTGTCTTCCACGGGAGTCATAAACCATCTCCAGTGTCTGCATCAGCCGACCAACACGCTGGTGGTAGCTCAGCGCTAAAACCTGACTCATGTACCAGCCTCATGTACTGATTGATGCGCTCTCCTAAATACTGTCATCCCCTCTCATTATCTTGGAGTATATCGAGTGGTCACTCTCTCTCTCTGTCCTCTGGCTCCCCTCTCTCTCTCTCGTCCTCTCTCCTCTCTTTCTCTCTCTCTCTCTCTCCTCTCTCTTCCTCTCTTCTCTCCTCTCTCTGTCCTCTCTCTCTCCCTCTCTCTCTCTCCTCTCTCTCTCTCTCTCTCTCTCTCTCTCTCTCTCTCTCCTCTCTTTCCTTTTTGATAGAAAGCCTTGTTCATGCAAAGACTAGCATGTCATATGTTATTTGGTGCAAATACAGGAGTGACGGAAGCCGACACATTGTCCTAATCAGCAGCATTAGCAGCAACAGCAGCAGCAGCTTCTAAACAGAAACCACCACCACCACCAACAACAACAACAACCACAACAGCAACAACAAAGTCAGCAACTACAACGGAAACAACAAGGCAGAAGAGCGACCAAAAGTACAAGAACAGAAAGAGACCATCTACAACCATACTAAGCATAAACTCTAATGCAAACTATCTGAGTTCTTCTCATATGATTCGATCCATTTCTATTCCATGGGCCTACTGCCGTATTGACTATCATTTACTGACATTGTGTGAAAGGTTATACTAACGGCTCCAGGGACAGGGGATCTGGCGGGTACAGGAAGGAAATTGGGCGGGCCTGGTGTCTTCCCACGGGAGTCATAAACCATCTCCCAGTGTCTGCAGTCAGCCGACCAACACGCTGGTGGTAGCTCAGCGCTAAAACCTGACTCATGTACCAGCCTCATGTACTGATGTGATCCGCTCCTAAATACTGTCATCCCCACTCATTATCTTGGAATATATCGAGTGGTCCTCTCTGTCTGTCTCTGTTGTCTTCTGTCTGTTCTCTCTCTCTTCTCTCTCTCTCTTTCTCTCTCTCTCTCTCTCCTCTCTCTCCTCTCTCTCTCTCTCTCTCTCTCTCTCTCGTGTCCGATATAACAGATGGCAGACATCAATACCAAACTGCTGGATGCTACAGGAGAAAAGATACAGAGTGATGTTGTGTGTGTGTGTGTGTGTGTGTGTGTGTGTGTGTGTGTGTGTGTGTGTGTGTGTGTGTGTGTGTGTGTGTGTGACGGACAGACAGACAGACAGGCAGGCAAGCAGACAGGCAGATAGCGAGATAGTGGTGATGGTGGGACTGGGAGAAACTTCCACATAACCACAATGACGCAATGACACAATGACACAATGACACAAGACACAATGGCACAATGACACAATGACACAATGACAGAAAAGTAGAGGGGAAAAAGAGACAGATAGATAGGTAGATAGATAGACAGACAGACAGATGGACAGATAGATAAACAGATAGACACTGAGAGAGATAGTTAGATAGATAGACAAACAAAGAGAGAGACTGATTGATTGATTGAATGCTTGATACATAGATAGATAGATGAATAGATAAATAGATGGATTGATAGATTGGTTGGTTGATTGATTTACTGACGGACAGATAGACAGAAAGACAGTCAGACAGACAGAGAGACACATAGTGGTGATGGTAGTACTGGGAGAAACGTAAGCATAATGACAATGACAAAAAGATAGGTGCAAAAGAACTGGCTAATGGAAGAATTGGTGTATGTCGTTTCAAAATGGCAGTTCTCT
The DNA here is from genome assembly GCA_033310375.1 of Conus canariensis. Taxonomy (NCBI): domain Eukaryota; kingdom Metazoa; phylum Mollusca; class Gastropoda; order Neogastropoda; family Conidae; genus Conus; species Conus canariensis. Next base: position 994,376 of record CM065731.1, read on the forward strand.
CTCTCTCTCTCTCTCTCTCCTCTCTCTCTCTCTCTCTCTCTCTCTCTCTCTCTCTCTCTCTCTCTCAAAACAGTACTTGACGTGTTGATATTTACATAAGCTTTGTTGTCAGTAGTGAGAGAGAGAGAGAGAGAGAGAGAGAGAGAGAGAGAGAGAGAGAGAGAGAGAGAGAACAGAGACAGAGACAGAGACAGAGACAGAGACAGAGACAGACAAACAGACAGTGACAGTGACAGAGAGACAGGGAGCCATTGCAAGACAGACAGACAGACAGACAGACCGGAAGACAGACAGAAACATATGAAACAGTAACTGTTTCAAAGGCAGGACGACAGTACTTAGGAGCTTTTCGGATCAGTTCACTAGAAGTGGACATGAATCATGAGATCTAAGGGCAGAAAAAGTACGACGCAACACTGTTTAGGTCGGCTGAGAGTGAGAGGTAGTGTATGACTCCCTTGGGCAGACGCCATTTCTTATTTTGCACCTACCACATTCTCTCTTTTCTCTCTACTTCGTTTCACCTTTCATACAATGTCAATAAACGTTGCTCTATAGAGCAGATTAGCGGCAGATCTGTTGACTAAATGTTGAGTCACTTTGTTATACGACGAGACGAGGAGAATGCGAGATGAACGGGGATAGTGTGCAGACTCTTGTTTGCTACATCAAACACTTATTTTTTTGAGTTTTTAAATTTCTTTTTTGTTTCTTTTGTTCTTGCTAGTCTTGTTCCTTCTCTTTTTCTTAACCCTCTTCTATATCTATTTCTCCCCATTCTTCTTTTTTTCGTTTTTATTTTCGTTTTCTTTTCTTCGTCCTCCATATTCTCCTTTTTTTAAACTAAGCATGTAAAGCACTATCTTCACGGTTTAAAGTTTTCAATCAAAATGTGCCCGTGTGGGTGCGTAAGTGCGCTCACGTACGTGTGCGCATATTTGTGTGTGTGTGTGTGTGTGTGTGTGTGTGTGTGTGTGTGTGTGTGTGTGTGTGTGTAGAGAGAGAGAGAGAGAGAGAGAGAGAGAGCGAGAGAGAGAGAGAGGGAGAGAGAGAGAGAAGAAACGTGCGTGCGTACATGCGTGCGTGCGTATGTGCCTTCCGTGCGTGTGTGCGTGAGTGTGTGTATATACCTTGAATATTACAAGTCTGATATTTACCATAAACACGCTGTTGTCTGGTGCACAATAAGTCCCTTGTTTACCATAATGCAGACTATTGTCTACCACATTAGAAGCCGCGTTGTTGTTTGACACATTATGACCCCCATGTTCACCATTATACATACTATTCTCTGGCACGTTGTGAACCCCATGTTCACCATTATACTTACTATTCTCTGGCACATTGTGAACCCCATGTTCACCATTGTACATACTATTCTCTGGCACATTCTGAACCCCATTCTCTTTAAACTGCTTTGGCATTCTGGCATTCTCAAAGAAGTCTGTAATCCACACACAGTTGCGCGTATACGCAAGCACAGATACTCTGTATCTATATCTCTCTCTTTCTGAGTGCCTTCTCTCTCTCTCCTCTCTCTCTCTCTCTCTCTCTCTCTCTCTACCCATACACACACACTCTCTCTCTCTCTCTGTCCCTCCCTCACACACACACACACACACACACACACACACACACACACACACACACACACACACACACACACAACACACGCACGCACACACACACACAACACCAACTCTCTCTCTCTCTCTCTCTCTCTCTCTCTCTCTCTCTCTCTCTCTGAGTGTCTGCGTGTCTGTCTGTCTCTGTGTCTGTCTGTCTCTCTCTGTCTATTCTCTCTTTCACACACACTGACCCACAAACAAACTCTCTCTCTCTCTCTTTCTCTCTCTCTTCTCTCACATCTCTCTCTCTCTCTCTTCTCCTCTCTCTCTCTCTCTCTCCCCTCTCTCTCTCTTCTCTCTCTCGCTCCCCTCTCTCTCTCTCTTCTCTCTCTCTCGCTCCTCCCCCCCTCTCTCTCTCCTCTCTCTCTCTCTCTCTCTCTTTCATTTATCAGGAGAGGCCCCTGTATGTTTTTCATCCTAGCGATGTCCAGCGGATAAGATCCATTTTTACGGCTTGTTGTCCATGATGGTCTACTGTTCTACGGACCATTGTGTTTCACTTCCCCCAGCTGACTTCAGTTTGCATTCCCTCGTCAGCCCAGATCTATCTCCCCACGCATGTGCGCTTTTGTTTGTTTGGGTTTTTTCCCCAAATACACATACTGAGAAAAAAACCACGGTACACATGAGAAGGAGGAAAGAAAGAAATAGAGAAGGAAATAAATGAAGGAAGGAAGGAAGAAAGAAAGAAGGAAGGAAGGACATAAAGAAGGAATTAAGGAAGAAGCGAGGGGAAAATGGGAAAAAAAAACAGAGAAAAAAAAAACAAAGACAGGCAGACTAAAAGAGCGAACAAAGAGAAGAAGAAGAAGAAGAAGAAGAAGAGAAGAAGAAGAAGAAGAAGAAGAAGAAAAGAAAATAAGTAAAGAAGAAGAAATAAGCAAAGCATTTCATTCAGCAAAAGAGAATCTACAAATATCCCTGTTCCTCTCACATCAGTCACTTTATTTCCAGTCCATGAGCCTCTGGGGAGTAATGTTTATTGACATTGTGCGAGAGATCGGGACTAATGCAGAGAGGAGATGGGACTTTGGTGTAGCTGGGAGAGAAATGGGCTTGGTCCGGTGCCTTCCCCACAGGAGTCATAAACTACCTCTTAGTGTCTGCAATCACACAACAAACACGCTGACGCTAGCTCTGTGCTAAATGTTCAGGCATGTACACTACCATACATTCATTTCATATCCTGCTTAATGCTCTAAACCTACAACTGACCCTCTCTCTTATTATAGAAATGGCACTAAGGGATGCACTTAAAACCGCAAAAAAAGTAGATGAATATAAAAAGCAGAGAAACAGAGTATCAGATCTGGTTAGAAAATCAAAATCTGAGCATTTTAGGAAACTGATAAACGCAAACAGGGATACAGCATCATTATGGCGTGCTGTTAATGAAATAACTGACAAGTCGAGAAAGAAATCAGATAATACTGCGACTATGTGGTCTACTAACACTTTCAACAATCATTTCCTTCAGGTAACTGAATCAGTACAAACGGCTGCCAGTGTCACATTCTTTAATCGATATGAGACTCCAGCTGTTCTCCAATCGTTTTGTCAAGAACGATTAAATACTAAGATTCATTTAGCATCCCCTTGCTTGCTATTAATGAAGTTGGTTCCTTAATTTCAAAACTTAAAAATAAAAAAAGCAATGGGTCCAGATAACTTAAATGCTTCTATACTCAAGCTTGCTCTACCTTACATTGTTGATACCCTTACGTATGTTTATAATTTGTGTATTGATCAGAATGTCTTCCCATGTGGTCTAAAGGCAGCAAAAGTCATTCCCATACCCAAATCAAGAGATCTCACTGATTTAAACAATTTTAGACCAATATCTCTTTTATCCGTTGTATCGAAACCTCTTGAGATGCATGTTCACAAACACCTAACTAAACATATGAACATCACAAACTGTTCCACCCATTTCAGTCAGGCTTTCGTCGAAATCACTCATGCCACACGGCCTTAACACGCCTCTGTGATACATGGCTATCAGCCATCAACGAAAGAAAACTCACTGGAACTGTTTTCCTCGATTTTAAGAAAGCGTTTGATCTTGTAGACCACAACATATTATTAAAAAAAATGACTGCATATGTTCAAAATCCGGCAGTAGTCACCTTCTTTCAGTCATATCTTGAAAACAGGACCCAGCGTGTTTACTTAAACGGTACTTATTCCTCCGAAGGAATAGTGAGCTGTGGCGTTCCACAAGGCTCTGTCCTTGGACCTCTTCTCTTCTGTATTTTTATAAATGACCTACCGATGCACATATCTCACAATGAAGTCATCTGTGATCTGTTCGCTGACGATAGTTCTCTTCACTGTAGTGATACAAACATCATGTGTGTACAAATATCGTTTACAACAAAGTCCTTAATCCGCACAAAACAAAATGTATGGTCCTAGCATCAAGACAGAAACATCAACGACAGAATCTTATGTTGAGCCTAACAATGAGTGAAACCTTGATCGAGCAGGTTACCGAACACCGTGTCTTAGGCGTGATCATTGATGAGAACTTTAAATGGCAATAACATATAAATCATGTTTGCAAACAGTTGGCTCGCAATTTGTTTTTACTCAATAAACTCAGTTATTATGTTGAACCACACATCCGGAAATTATTTTTTGAAGCCCATTGTCTCTCTCACATCAACTATGCGTCCACTGTCTGGAGTGGTGCCGGTGAAAATCACATAAAAAAGATCAATTCTATGCATAGACCGGGGAATTAAGCTGATTCTTCCCGACAAGTCTCTATCAACCACGGGCAAATTTGCAAAACTAATGATGTTACCACTGCAGAGCCAACTGACCTATAATAAGGCAGTACTAATGTTTAAAGTCCATGCAAACATGGCGCCAACATATCTTGCTGAGTTTATCCAAATGGCAACAACACGATATGATTCAAATAATTACATTTTACCACGTGTCCGCATTGATTTGTTCAAATCTAGTTTTGCATTTTTTGGTCCATCTGTGTGGAACTCTCTTCCTCCGTCTGCCAAAACATGTCAATCACTGCCGTCCTTCAAATCAGCAATACTTAAACATTTACTTGAACAATAAATCTAACCTTTTGGTCATAGTCTCAACGCCATACTTTTATGCTTGCCTCTATATTAGCAAATGAAAATGTGTGTGTGTGTGTGTGTGTGTGGGGGGGGGGGTGGATGTGGGTGTGCGCGTGCGTGCGTGTGTGTGTGGGCGTGTGCATGCATGTGAGCGCGCGTGCGTACGTGTCTGATTATGTTGTGTAATTTTGTATTTTTTTTAAAATTCTATAATTATTATTCTTATTACTATTGTTATTGTTAATATTATAATGTTGCTATATTCTTTATTGTTTCTGTCATTATTAATATGTGCAGTCTGTTTAGTTGAATGTTGTAGAATAGCAAGGACAGATTGGAAGAATAGGCACTGCCTAAAATCTCTATCCTTGAATAATAAAGTTTTTGAGTCTTGAGTCTTGAGTCTCTCTCTCTCTCTCTCTCTCTCTCTCTCTCTCTCTCTCTCTCTCTCTCTCTCTCTCTCTCTCTCTCTCTCTCATTTTAATACTTTCTTTTTAAGTAACATCCACTACCCGCAAGGCATCATTGGACTGTAGCCAGAAAAGAAACAATGAGAGGCAAAGCTCGCACTGCCTCTGGCATCCCTCCCTCAGGAGCCATTGACCAACTCACCCTGTGTCTGAAAAAAAATGAGTGTACACTGCCCACAGGAGCCATTGACCAACACACCCTGTGTCTGAAACAGAGTGTATACTGCCCACAGGAGCCATTGACCAACACACCCTGTGTCTGAAACAAAGGGAGTGTATACTGCCCAACGCTAGCATAAAAAGGCTACCTTCTGTTTTATGAAGAACTATAAAAATCTATGAATGGAGCGCAAGGCGAGGACGGTGTGAGGGCGAGAAATGCCAGTGAATACTCCCAAGACTTAGCACATCACAAATAACACATATTAAAAGATGTTAATATGACTAAAATCTCCCACGTGGGCTCTGTAGGATGATCAGTATGCGCATGATAATCACCAGTGGATTCCGATTCAGCTTCGTGAAGACAGATATGTTGAAAATCGATTAAAATGACACAGTTCGTCGTACGATTAGCAGTTTATTTCACGTGTGTTGAAGAAAAATGGTCCCAGAATATAGCAAGGATATAAGCGCTCCAAGAAAGGCTTAATGGAATGGTACACAGTGTCACCATTATCATCACCATGATCATCATCATCATCATCGTCATCGTCGGCATCGTTGTTGTCATCGTCGACGTCCTCCTCGTCGTCGTCATTGTCAATTGAGGAAGTCTTCATTCTTTCACAATAAAAATGCAAGCACAGTTAGGTTTGCGAAAAGCTTGACTCACTTTCGTCCAAGAAAGAAAGACAGACAGACAGACAGAAAGAATAGCTCAGGGCCGGAATAGCTCAGTTGGTAGAGCGCGGGACTCGTGATCCTGAGGTTGCTGGTTCGAATTTCGGTACGGGGGGATTTTTCCCTCGGAGTTAACATTGGTTCTGACTCCATTCCCCGTACAGTCCTTCGAATGAGACTATAAACCGAGGTTCCGTGTGTGAATGCACGCACAACATCTTGCACACACGTAAAATCCCATCGCCAACTTTCGGAAGAGAAGGCCAGTTTGGCCGTTGGTATGGATGACACTTTACACATAGCATGCACCCTGCGTGAGAAATGGAAAGAATGAAGGAAATAAGGAAATTGAGTGCACGATACTGACAGGATGACACGGGAAACGATTGCATGATGCGCCGGCAGGCAGCTCTTCAGTCGGCACTACCCAGGTAGGCAGCCCATTGTGTGAATGAGAGTGTTTATTGTATTATATGCAAAGCGTTTAGAGCCCTGATCTTTAGAGAATAGGCGCTATAAAAATCAACATCATTATTATTATTAAGAAAGAGGAGAAAGAAGGAACAAAACGAGAAAAAAAGAAAGATGAACAAAAATAAAAAAAAAACAAAAGAAAGAAAGGAGGGGGAGGAGGAGGAGGAGAAGAAGAAGAAGAAGAAGAAGAAGAAGAAGAAGAAGAAGAAGAAGAAGAAGAAGAAGAAGAAGAGGAGGAGGAGGAGGAGAAGAAGAAGAAGAAGAAGAAGAAGAAGAAGAAGAAGAAGAAGAAGAAGAAGAAGAAGAGCAACAACAACAACAACAACAACAGCAACAACAACAACAACAACAGCAAGAACCAAAACAACAAGGAGAAAAATAAGAAAAAGAACAACACGAAACAGGAAGATACAGACGAATCAAGCAAACATTCATTTTACCACAAAGCCTCATATATCGCTGCTGTTTCTCTCACATGACTTGTTCCTCCATTCCTGTGTATGCTAGAGCTATTTCATGTTCAGTCCATGGTTCTAATGGTCTGGGGAGCAACGTTTTTTTGACGCTGTGCGAAAGATGGAACTATTGCCAAGGGCAGAAAGGACCTACGGGGCTAGTGGCAGGTGTACTCCTGGCGTCTTCCCACAGGAGTCATAAACTGCCTCTTATTGTCTGCAGTCAAATGACGAACATGCTGACTTTCCACTAAATCCTCACGCATTTATACTTCTAAATACTGTCGTGATAGGCTTCTAGATAATTTCGCACTATACCCTGTTTTCCGAGGAACACAATCTCTCTATCTGCCCCTCCCTCCTTCCCTCCCCCCCACTCTCTCCTCTCTCTCTCCCCCTCTCTCTCTCTCTCTCTCTCTCTCTCTTGCATATCTATCCTTAAATTTTGATCCGATAGATAGGCTCTCTACTACTTTACTCTCTCCTCCTCTCTCTCTCTCTCTCTCTCTCCTCTCTTTCTCTCTCTCTCTCTCTCTCTCCTCTCTCTCTCTCTCTCTCTCTCTCTCTTTCCATTCCTGTCACACACACGCACACACAAGCGCACATGCACACAAACACACGCGCGCGCACGCACGTACACACACATACACACACACACACACACACACACACACACACACACACACACACACACACACACACACACACGCACACACACACACACACCGACCTAGCCCACCAACCGATGCAATGATAGAAAACGCTGACATTGCTGATAGAGGAATCAAGAACGACAAATACATGGAGACGATTGAAGGACTACAGTGATGAGTAGAACGAAATGTACTAACAAATGAAACCAGCGCAAACATACTGGATGACATTTTCGCTGCAAATGAAGAGAATAGTCTCGGTGTAACGAAAAGTTTTAACTCCCGGAATGGTTTAACTCCCAGGGAGTTAAACTGTTCATTTGTAAATTTTAATTCCCTGGGAGTTAAACTAGAATATAAAAAACTAACTCCCTCTGTGTTTCAGTTTGACTCCAGGGGAGTTATTCTGACATACCACCAGAATGACTCCCACCCACCACCCACTCCCCGCACCTCGCTACCACCCATGCATCTTATACGTATATTTTCTAAATGTGTGTGTGTGTGTGTGTGTGTGTGTGTGTGTGTGTGTGTGTGTGTGTGTGTGTGTGTGTGTGTGTGTGCTCGCGCGCGCGCGCGCGCGCGCGTCCGTGCGTGCGTACGTGCGTGTGTGTGTGTGGTGTGTGTGTGGTGTGTGTGTGTGTGTGTGTGTGTGTGTGTGTGTGTGTGTGTGTTTCTTACACTAACTTGCCAGATCAAGACTTGTCAGGTAGAATTGTTTCCTTCGATATTATTGGTTTCTGTGAATTAGTCACGTGTCCTGAATTTTATTGAAAAATGTGTGTTTTTTCTGATTGGCTGGCCGACTTTCATTTTTAGCTTGGCACACGCACACCACCACACCTGTGACGAGTCACTTGACAACTTCATCAGATCGGTCCTAAGCAGCCACCCTCTTGTACAAATTGTACAAAAACAGGCACCACCACCCCCCCCTCCCCCCCCCCCCCCCCCTTCTCTATCCCATGTGTCTCACACACAAGTTTCTAATCTATGCCAACCCTTTTTCTCCTTCCTTCTCTCCCAGATGTAGTGAGTCAATACAAACAATTTTACATCATGTCGCAACTACTCGTCATTCTCTCCCCACCTTCCTTACCCTCTCACCCCCCCCCCCTCACTCCCTAATTTGGCGGCACGACACAATGAAATCTTGAAAATGTTCCATTTCTACACCATTTGAGTGTAATGGCCTACACTTATGGGTGACTGTTTGATAGTCGCAGAGATTCCATATGAGAGAGAGAGAGAGAGAGAGAGAGAGAGAGAGGAGAGAGAGAGAGAGAGAGAGAGAGGAGAGAGAGAGAGAGAGAGAACGCCAAAGACTGAAGGTACAGTATTTCTACCAGAGGCATCAAACCATTAATTCATGTATATACAGACTTTACATACAGATTATATACAAAAAGGCATAGTAAAATATCAAGGACATGCATAGATGAGCACATGAATATGTACACGGACATTTCCTTTCCCTATGATGATGATGATCATGAACATTAAATCCCCTTCTCCATTCTCTTACAGAAAGACATCTGGGAATGGGTGGGTGGGGAGTCATCTTAGTCATGATCAGATTAACTCCCCCCTCTGTTACAAAGTAACTCCCTGGGAGTCAGAAAACACGTGTACACATTAACTCCCAGGGGAGTTATTCTAAACTGTGAAAAACTGACTCCCCTTAGTGGGCAGGGAGTTAAACTTTTACACGCCTGGATAAACTCCTGGGAGTTAATCTGGATATAGTACAGACTAACTCCCAGGGGGGGGGGGGGGTCATTCTGTTACAGGGTGGCAGTTAAGTCTGATATCTGTACAAAATGACTCCCCCCTTAATGTTTCAAGAATTTGTAGAGATTTGTACCAAAAAAAAAGATTTTAGAACATTTTGAAGTTTTACTGAGTGGAGTTATTTTGGCACATGGTGGGAGTCATTCTAGTTTAACTCCCGGGGAGTTAAAATTTACATATGAACAGTTTAACTCCCTGGGAGTTAAACCATTCGGGGAGTTAAAACTTTTCGTTACACCGGTTTCAAGGCGGGTGACCTCGACACGTTGTATATAACACCTGCTGCTGAAAGAAATGTTAAGGCAGTGAGTGTGATGTGGACATTCTCTGTCCATAGTGCCGTGTTATGGGTTCTAGGCCGTAAAGAATATTGTGTATATGTAATTGTACTCACCTTGTTCACTTGATGGTTTCTGTTCTGTCGCTCCTGTTTATTCCTCTCTGGAAAATAGAAAAAGAAAAACATAGAAAATGAAATACTATCTCTCTCTCTCTCTCTCTCTCTCTCTCTCTCTCTCTCTCCTTCACCTAACTGACTTTAGTCTGAATGTCCTCATCATCCCACAATCTAGAACGCACCCACACCATCCCTGCCCCACTCTCGCACGTCTATCGCCATGACTGTCCACAACACACACACACACATACACACACACATACATACACACACACAACACACACATACACACACACACACACACACACACACACACACACACCACCACCACCACCACACCACATACACACCACACACACAACCACCACCACCACCACCATCCCTGCCCCACTTTCGCACGTCTATCGCATGACTGTCCACAACACCCCCACTCCCCCCACCACCACCACCATCCCTGCCCCACTTTCGCACGTCTATCAACATGACTGTCCACAACACCCCCCACCCCCACCACCACCACCACCATCCCTGCCCCACTCTCGCACGTCTATCGCCATGACTGTCCACAACACCCCCCCCCCCCCCACACCACACACCACCATCCCTGCCCCACTCTCGCACGTCTATCGCCATGACTGTCCACAACACCCCCCCCCCCCCCCACCCCACACACACCACACCATCCTGCCCCACTCTCGCACGCTCCTATCGCCATGACTCGCCCACACACCCCCCCCCCCCCCCCACACACACACACACACCATCCCTGCCCCACTCTCGCACGTTCTATCGCCATGACTGTCCAACAACACCCCCCCCCCCCCCCCCACACACACACACACACACACCCATCCCTGCCCCACTCTCGCACGTCTATCGCCATGACTGTCCACAACCACCCCCCCCCCACCACACAACACCACCACCATCCCTGCCCCACCTCGCACACGCCATACTCACCCACACCCCCACACCCACACCCCCCCCCACCACCTCCCCCACTCCCACCAAACCCCCACCCACCACCACCACCACATCCCTGCCCCACCTCGCACGTCTATCGCCATGACTGTCCACAACACACCACCCCCCCCCCCCCACCACACCACCCCCACCATCCCTGCCCACTTCCACGTCTATCGCCATGACTGTCCACAATCGCCCCCGCCCCACACACCTCCTGCCATCTCGCCTCTATCGCCTCCCCAAAACCCACCCCCACACACAACAAACACCATCCCTGCCCACTCCACGATCGCCATGACTGACCACAACAACCCCCCCACACACACACGACACACAAGCCAGCACGACGAGACTGTCAAACACCCCCCCCGAACACCACACCACACACCATCTGCCACACTCGCAACGACTACGCCATGAATACAAGAAAAAACACACTAAAAAAACATGACCCAGAGAGAAACAGAAAAATATAGAAAAGAGAAGAAGAGCAGACAGAAAGAAGAAACTGGAAAAGGAAGAAAGAAGAACGAACGAAAGAAAGAAGAAAAAAAAAAAATAAAGGCAGAAAGAAAAGAAATTAGGAAAAGAGAAAAGTACAGAGAAGAAAGGGACTAAAGACAGACTAATACAGAAAACAAATAAGAAGAAGAAAAGAAGAAGAAGAAGAAAAGAAGAAGAAGAAGAAGAAGAAGAAGGAAGAAGAAGAGGAGAAGAGAAGAAGAAAGAAGAGAAAGAAGAAGAAGAAGAAGAAGAGAAGAAGAGAAGAAGAGAAGAAGAGAAGAAGAAGAAGAAGAAAGAAGAAGAAGAAGAAAAGAAAAGAAGAAGAATAAAGAAAAAATAGCAAGCATTCATCTTAGCAAAACAAGAGGATGAAAATATTCCTGTTCCGCTCACACGAGTCGCTTCATGGGGCTAATGTCTGGAGAGTAATGCTTATTGACACAGTCCGAAACATAGAACTAACGGGAAGAGGAGATGGGACTTCGGTGTAGTTGGGGGGGGGGGGGGGGGGCAGCTAAGCCTGGTGTCTTCACACAGGTGTTATAAACTACCTCTTATGTCTGTAATCACACGACAAACACGCTGACGTTAGCTCTGTGCTAAATCCTCATGCATGCACACTCCCATGTTCAAATTTGATATCCTGCTAAATGCTCTCTCTCTCTCTCTCTCTCTCTCTCTCTCTCTCTCCTCTCTCTCTCTCTCTCTCTCTCTCTCTTCTCCTACTCCTGCTCCTCCTTTCTCCCTTCTCTCTCTCTCTGTCCCTCTCTCTCTCTGTCTCTCTCTCTGTGTCTCTCTCTGTCTGTGTTTGTCTCTCTCTCTCTCTCTCTCTCTCTCTCTCTCTCTCTCTCTCTCTCTCCTCTCTCTCTCTTTCAGTTTCATATTTCTGTTAAGTAACATCTACTAACACAAGGTGCCATGAGACTGAAGTCAAAAGGGAGACAATGAGAGGTAAAGCACCGACTATGCCTGGTATCATTATCATGAGAGCAATAGACCAACACTCCATGTGTCTGGAACGAAATGAGTAGATAGTGCCCACAAGCTACCACAAAAGGCTTTCTCCTATTTTATGAAGGTCTAGAAAAAACGATTAACGGAATGTGAGGCGAGTATAATATGAGGGCGAGAAATGCGAACAAGCACTCCCAAGACCTTTACACAATAATTATGAATAACGCACGTCAGAAAAGACGAGTTGACAGGTCTAAAGATCTCTGACGTTTGCTCTGAAGGATGATCAGTATGCGGTATGATCATCGCCATAGGACTCGGATTCAGTTTCTTAAAGACGAGCTGTTGAATCGATTACAAATAACACAAGCCAATGTATGATCAACATGGGCTCATTTTACGCATGCCTCTGAAAATTCATCCAAAATCATCTAATAGCATGGATATAAGCCCAACAAGATAGATTTAATACAATGTCATACGTTACCATCATCATCATCATCATCATCATCATCATCATCAATCATCATCCTCCTCCTCCTCCTCCTCCTCCTCCTCCTCCTCCTCCTCCTCCTCATTCTTATCATCATCACTTCACCATCATTATGACCATCATCATCATAATCATTATCACCATCACCATCATCATCATAATCATCGTCGTCATCGTCGTCGTCGTCAGTTGAGAAAGTCGTCATTTTCTCAATATTAGAATGCACGCACAACCAGGTTTAAAGCTTCAATTTCTTTCAGCACCGCTATCACACCACCATCACAACCACTGCCACTACCCCCATCAGATTATACACAACCGTTGACGAAACTCAGTACCACCATCAGATCATACACAACCGTTGACGAAACTCACTACCCCCATCATATCATACGCAACCGTTGACGAAACTCACTACCCCCATCAGATCATACACAACCGTTGACGAAACTCACTACCCCCATCAGATCATACGCAACCGTTGACGAAACTCACTACCCCCATCAGATCATACGCAACCGTTGACGAAACTCACTACCCCCATCAGATCATACACAACCGTTGACGAAACTCACTACCCCCATCAGATCATACACAACCGCTGACGAAACTAACACTGTCATTGACAACAGGATGTGGGTGTCGGTGATCAAAAAAAAAAATAATGACCAGTCACATCTTATTCCAAAACTTACATCTACTTATGGTCGGTGATAAAAAAAAAAACAAACAATGACCAGCCACATCTTATTCCAAAACTTACATCTACTTATGGCGGCAGCTGCTTCAACAGTCACCTCCTGGTACAAAATGTCATCTAGGCACCGGGCTAACATTTTGTGCTGCACCATTGGTAAAGACTGACAATTTTGAAACGGAGAACCGCAACAACAGTACAACATTTCACCAGGCGACATTATATACTAGCTGATGTTATATACCACAATGGTCTCTCCATTTGCAGAGAGGATTCTTTTTTCTCCTCTAATATTACTATCAGGCAAACAGCATTACATTACTATCAGGCAAACAGCATTACATTACTATCAGGCAAACAGCATTACATTACTATCAGGCAAACAGCATTAGATTGGAGAAGTAGGAGCTAAAAGCAAGAAGGGAAGAAAGGAAGAAAGACAGAAAGAGACACAGACAGAAAGAAAAAAAGGAAAGAAAGAAAGAAAAAAAGAAAGATGAAAGACAGGGAATAAAACAGAAAAAAAAGAGATATAAAAACAAAAGACAGAAGAAGAAGAAGAAGAAGAAGAAGAAGAAGAAGAAGAAGAAAAGAAAACAACAACAACAACAACAACAACAACAACAACAGCAAAACAACAACAACAACAAGGTCAAGAACAAATACAAGAAGAACGAGAAAATGAACAAGAACAAGAAAAAGATAAACGGATTAGAAAGGTGGAAAACAAAACGAGCAACCATTCACTTTGGCACCAAAAAGCCTGCAACTATTGCTTGTGTTCTTCTCACATGATTTGCGCTTCTGTTCATGTAGGCTATGATCATTCCATTTTCAGTCCCTGCATCTAACGGTCTGGGAAGCAACTTTACTGGCACTATGCAAAGATGAAACTACTGGCAAGGGCAGACGGGGCTATGGATCTGGTGGCAGGAGAGTTGCTCAGGCCTGGTGTGTTCCCACAGGAGCAATTAACTGTCTCTCATTGTCTTCGGTCAACCAGCGTACACGCTGACGCTTACTTTGCGCTAAATCCCTACGCATAGACACTCCTATACTAGTATCATAGGCTTCTGAATATTTTCGCCCATTATCCTAGTCACTGTGTATAAAACAAACTCTCTCACTCTCTTTCTCTTTCTGTCTGTCTGTCTGTCTGTCTCTCTCTCTCTCTCTCTCTCTCTCTCTCTCTCTCTTTGTCTCTCTCTCTCTCTCTCTCACACACACACACACACACACACACACGCACGCACGCACGCACGCACGCACGCACGCACGCACGCACGCACACACACACACGACCTAGCCCATTTATGGATGAAATGAAAGAAAATGCTGCTATTTCTGACAGAAGAATTCCTATGGAAAGCAAAAACAGATGAATACACTTTCAAGGAACGAATTGATGTGCAAAACGAAGTATACTGAGTCGATCCTGTTTAAAATCCAATCCAAAACTGGATGGTGTGTCCAATGCAAACACAGAGGTCAGTCCCAGTTTCAGGTCCGACATTCTTAATAGCAACTGTTGGTGGAAGCAATCTTCAGGCAGTGAGTGTGTCCAACGGATAGTATAGACATTACCCGTCACAGTGCCGTGTTATGGTTTCTAGGTCGCAAACAATCGTGCATATATTACGTAATTGAACTGACTTTGTTTACAGTTGGCGATTTTGGTTCTGTCCCTAATGCATATTCCTGACTGGAAAATACCTAAAAGCTGAAGTTAATCTCTCTCTCTCTCTCTCTCTCTCTCTCTCTCTCTCTCTCTCTCTCTCTCTCTCTCTCTCTCTCTCTCTCTCTCTCTCTGCGCCTGGTGTTTTCCCAGAGGAGGCATTGACCAACCATCCCTGCGTGTGGGAGGGCTGAAGAGACAGTGCCCGCATGCCAATACAACAGACTGTTTCCTGTTTCATGTAGAGCTATGATACGCTATGAAATTCATGGGAGGCAAGGATGGAGGAAGGGAGAGAAAGGGGGGTGAGTGTCCACAAGACAGAACACAATGAGATGGATAGTACACCTCAGAAAACGAGGACAAATGTGTCTGAAGACCACCCACGTGTTCTCTATGGGAAACAATAAGTATGTCATATGATAATCACCAATAGACTAGGATGTGTTATCTCAGAAATGTTCCTTTGAATTTGATCTGAAAAAAAAGAAGAAAAACATGGCCCACAGCACTACGCGGTCGGACAAATTGTCCTGGAAAAAAATATTCCACAAAATGGAAAGGTCACAAGGTCATCGACATGATCCAATCCCTGAACCCAACCACCACCACCACCACCACCACCACCACCTCCATCACCACCTCCACAACAAAATGGAAAGGCCACAAGTCATCGACATGATCCAATCCCTGAACCCAACCACCACCAACACCACCACCACCACCACCACCACCCACCACCACCACCACCACCTCCACAACAAAATGGAAAGGTCACAAGGTCAACGACATGATCCAATCCCTGAGCCCAACCACAAACACCACCACCTCCACCACCTCCACATTCACCATCGAAACATCTCACTACAGTGGTCGAAACCAGCACAGTCAGCGACAATGAGATGTTAATGTATGTGATCACCATTGCCACCCCCCTTCACCTCGTACACCTACATCATAAAACAGCAACAGCAGCAACAACAACAACAGTAACAGCAATAACAACAACAACGACAACAACAACAACAACAACAACAACAACAACAACAACAACAACAACAACAACAACAAGCTGACCGCTAAGACCCGATCTTCAAACCTTCATTCAGGTGTGGAGATAGTTTGTTCCTTAATGAAGATGAACATGTATCTTCCTGGTACACAATGTCACCCAAGTACCAGGTAGTATTTTGTACAGCAGCATTGGTGCAGAATACCAGCTGAAGGGACATTCCGTACCATGGTATTTTGTGTCATGACCACAAAACAGAATGTCCATGGTATTTAGTGCCATGACCACAAAACAGAATATCCATGGTATTTAGTGCCATGACCACAAAACAGAATATCCATGGTATTTAGTGCCATGACCACAAAACAGAATGTCACGGAATGGGATTTTGCACTGACGGACATGTTGTACTGGAAAGATCTCTCAAAAAAAGGAGGCACATTTTTACCCTCTTTTATTGCACTTAGTGAAAAGACATTACATTGGAAAGAAAAAAGAAAAAAAAAAACGAAGAAAGAAAGTAAAAAAAAAAAACAGAGAGAGAGAGAGAAGAGAGAGAGAGAGAGAGAGAGAGAGATGAACGAAAGAAAGAAAGAAGAAGAAAGAAAGAAAGAAAAGAAAAAAAAGAAAGAAAGAAAGAAACAAAGAAAGAAAAACATTATGAAATAAAAGAAAAAAAAAACAGAAGAAAGAAAGTAAAAAGAACAGAGAGAGAGAGAGAGAGAGAGAGGAGAGAAGAGAGAGAGAGCGAGAGAGAGCGAGAGAGCGAGAGAGAGAGAGAGAGAGGATGAAAAAAAGAAGGAAAGAAAGAAGGAAAGAAAGAAAAACATTACAAAAAGAACGAAGGCAAAAGACAAACATAGAAGAAGAAGAAGAAGAAGAAGAAGAAGAAGAAGAAGAAGAAAACAACAACAACAACAACAACAACAAGACAAAAATGACCATTACCCTAAAGAGAAATACCAGTGTAAGCAAGCATTTCATTAGCAAAAGAGAGGTGGCGAACATCACTGTCCCTCTCACAAGACTTTGTCTCCAATCCTCGCGTGTGGTCCTAAAGCTCGAAGGAGTCATGTTTATTGACATTGGGCGAAAGCTAGAGCTAACAGCAAGGGGCGAAAACTCTTGCGTGGGTGGGAGAAAACTTGGCTAAGCCAGGTGTCTTCACCCAGGAGTTAAACAAACACCACTTGATGTCTGAATTTAGCCGACCAACATGTTGCCTACTGTCTCTAAGCTAAACCATCACCTGTATACACTCCCATGTACTGAGCTAGTATGTTGCATAACGCCCTGACCCTATCGCCTTATCCCTGAGTATATGAAAGGTTCTCTCTCTCTCTCTCTCTCTCTCTCTCTCTCTCTCTCTCTCTCCTCTCTCTCTCCTCCTCTCATTTTCCCCCTGTGTAACAACATACTTTTCCCCCGAGTAACAACATACTGATGGCAATAAAACCTGAACTAGGGCAAGGAGAGGTACAACAACAACAACAACAACAACAACATCTGCGCCTGTTGTACTCCTCGCAATAGTCATAAACCAACTCTCTTGCTACGTCGGCAATGAGCTAACGAGACACTGCCATCAGTTCAACGCAACATCTTCTCTCTAATTAAAAGGAAGATGGTGAAATACTATGAACTCGTGAATATCGAGGAGGGAGTGAGCACAAGAACGGAATGTGTGTGAGGAAGCCGAGATGTACCACAATGTGTATATCCAACACCTCTCACAAAAAAGCAAATGAGTGCCTTTAGATCTCTAAACTGTGGTCTACTGTGTACATTGTCCATGTCTATTCATCTTTGTGTATCTCTCTCTCTCTTCTCTCTCTCCTCTCTCTCTCTCTCTCTCTCTCTCTCTCTCTCTCTCTCCTTCCCCATCTTTCTCTCCGTCGCCCTCTCTCTCTCTCTCCTCTCTCTCTCTCTCTCTCTCTCCCTCCCCCTCTTTCTCTCTGTAGCTCTCTCTCTCTCTCTCTCTCTCTCTCTCTCTCTCTCTCTCTCTTTCCTTCCCCATCTTTCTCTCCGTCGCCCTCTCTCTCTCTCTCTCTCTCTCTCTCTCTCTCTCTCTTCTCTCTCCTCTCCCTCCCTCCCTCCTCCTCTTTCTCTCTGTCGCTCTCTCTCTCTCTCTCTCTCTCTCTCTCTCTCTCTCTCTCTCTCTCTCTCTCCTCTCTCTTCATTGTCTCCTGTGTGGCAACTGCGTGACAGAGGTTGAAACCAGAAAGGGAAGGGGAGGGTAGGAAGTGGAACAGGAACGGAGGGGGAAGGGGGGGGGGGGCAAGTAAATAGGAAAAAAAACAACAACAAAAAACGACTGAGCCTTGTGTTCTCCCCACAAGAATCGTAATCCCGCTTTCTGTGTGAATCTGTAATGAGGTAGCGAGACACCCACCAGCACATTAGCACCAAATCTTTTGTCCCGTCATACGCCGGATTGCGACACCTTGGAAGGGGTGAATAGTGAGTAGGGAATGAGTGCAAGGAAGGAACGAGGGCGAGGGAGCCGATTGAGATTTCCCAAGATAGAATGCATGAGGAATGTAACCAATATCTCCTATCAGAAATACAGAACAACTGTCTCCAGTCCTCTGCTTGCGTCCTGTGATGGCCTTTTCCTCGCTGTGCAGGTGATGTCTCAATAGCAGGACCGTATGTCAACTGTGTGGACACACGCGCACACGCACATGTCTCTGTATGTGTGTGTACGTGTGTGTAGTAGTAGTAGCAGCCAGCAGCAGCAGCAGCAGCATAGTAGTAGTATAGTAGTAGTAGTGAGTAGTAGTACATTCATTTTACGTCTTTTCACAAAATTATGTGATATAAGAGAGAGAGAGAGAGAGAGAGAGAGAGAGAGAGAGAGAGAGAGAGAGAGAGAGAGGAGAAGAGAGAGAGAGAGAGCGAGAGAGAGAGAGAGAGAGAGAGAGAGAGAGAGAGAGAGAGAGAGAAAGAGAGCGTGTGTTCACATATGTGCGTGTGTGCGTGCGTGTTTGTATGTGCATATGCAGGTATCAGTGTGTACATATTATAATCACACAAAGACTGCCGACTTCATGTCACATACCTAACCGGACACTTACAAACAAGAGGCAACTTAGAAAACAAGATCAGTATCAGAAAAGACAACATCAATCACAGACATGCCCGATAACATATGTGTGTGTGTGTGTGCGTGCGTGCGTGCGTGCGTGCGTGCGTGCGTGCGTGCGTGCGGGCGCGCGCGCTGTGTGTGTGTGTGTGTGTGTGTGTGTGTGTGTGTGTGTGGTGTGTGTGTGTTGTGTTTGCTGTTGCTGTGTTGGTGTCGTTGTTGTTGTTGTTGTTGTTTTTGTTGTTGTTGTTGTTGTTGTTTGCTGCTGCTACTGCTGCTGATGTTGTTGTTGTGGTGTTTGTTCCCTTTAGGAGAACGGGTTTTTTTTAACCTGGTATATTTATTGACAAAATAACGAGGAATGGGGGAATAGGTCAGTTTTTGAGAGGGAAGGGGTTGGGGGTATAGGGGTGGGTGGCAGGAGGCGAAGTCCTAGGTGCCAATGGGGGGGGGGGGGGGGAGGATGGGTGTCATACTTAGTGTACATAAGACGCATCGTGTCTTGGCGTGTACGTGCACGCATTAGTTCATCTGTTTGCTTCATACAGATATGCGTTGATTTATCAAAATGTGTAAATAATAAAGTTCATGAGCATGCTTTTGAGAAAAGCTACAAGTTGTAACACATTATCGAACATTTTGAGTGACAGAGGAGCCATGTCAAAGCAGAGGATATGATATCATTTATGTGAGTGTTTGATAAAGGAAGAAACAATTTATATATATACAAAGCCCTGAACACTGTGTGTTGAGAGAACTGAAATAAATTATTTTACGTCTCACATGGCATGATGTTATAAGATACATTATGCTGTCCACACACACACACACACACACACACACAACACACACAAAACCACACTTACGCACGCACGCATGCACGTACACACACACACACACACACACACACACACACACACACACACATTAATGTTCGTGTAACTCGTTTCACAAGCATAAGCTTTTAATCTATGAGTACATGCACGTGCGTATGCATGCAAGCATGCATGTATGTATATATGTATGCACGTACGTATATTACGTTCAGTATGTATCATATGTATGTACATACCTACTATCGATATTTCTATCTATCTATGTATCTTTCTATCTGTCTCAGTTTGTGATTGTGCCTCTATGTACGTTTATTTTTTTTCCATCACATCAACAATTACATCTCTCATTCTGTGTCTTACAGTTTCTCTATGTCCTTATGTACTTCTCTCTCTCTCTCTCTCTCTCTCTCTCTCTCTCTCTCTCTCTCTCTCTCTCTCATCAAGGGTGAAAGAGAGACAGACATAAGAGAGCGACCACTCGATATACTCAAGATAATGAGAGGTGGTGATGACAGTATTTAGGGCGGATCACATCAGTACATGAGGCTGGTACATGAGTCAGGTTTTAGCGCTGAGCTACCACCAGCGTGTTGGTCGGCTGACTGCAGACACTGGGAGATGGTTTATGACTCCCGTGGGAAGACACCAGGCCCGCCCAATTTCCTCCTGTACCCGCCAGATCCCCTGTCCCTGGAGCCATTAGTATAACCTTTCACACAATGTCAGTAAATGATAGTCAGCACCAGCAAACACGCAAAGGAGTAAAAACGGAGGAAACTGCCATGTATAAGACATTGTCACCCAAAAAATGTTTTTGTTGTTGTCGTTGTTGTTGTTGTTTTTGCTCTTCTTCTTCTTCTTCTTCTTCCTCTTCTTCTTCTTCTTTTTCTTCATTTTCTTCATTTTCTTCTTCTTCTTCTTCTTCTTCTTCTTCTTCTATTCTTCCTCTTCCTCTCCACCACTTCCTCCTCTTCTCTCTCCTCGTCCTCCTCTTCATCCCCATCATCATCTTCTTCATACGCTGCTGCCATTAGTGTTGTTCTTGCTGCTGCTTTTGCCGCTGATGGCAATGCCGCTGTACTTGATTGGACATTGTTTTTATCTTATTTCCTCTCCTTCAACTCACTTGGAAGCTCTAACTGCTGTGTGTGTGTGTGTGTGTGCGCGCGCGCGCGCGCGTGCGCGCGCGTTGTGTGTGTGTGTGTGTGCATGCGCGCCTTTGAGTGTGTGTGTGTGTGTGTGTGTGGCGCGCGCGCGCGCGCGCGCGCGCGTATGAGTATGCATGTGTGTGTGTGTGTGTTTTAGCGCGCGCGCGCGGTGCGCGTGGCGCGGTGTGTGTGTGTGTGTGTGTGTTTTAGCGCGCGCGCGCGCGCGTGCGTTGTGTGTGTGTGTGTTGTGTTGTGTGTGTGTGTGTGTGTGTGTGTACTAGGCATTACGTTATCTTCTTACCTCAATCTCAATCAAACTTTACGCTATAGAACAGCGAATGCTGACCGTCTATAAAATGAAAATACCACCCTTCCGTACGTGCCATAAAAAGGGAAACTGAATGCCCTGTCCTGGCAGAAAGAAAGGTTTGAGGAATCTGACTGGCAAAGGAAATGAAATGGGAGACAGTACGGAGCTGTTAGCATTTACAACACGCGGTTATGTGGGTGGTTTGGTTGGAGAAGAGTCGTTGAACCTCATGTAGTGTGATATGTTCTATCTCATTATACAATGCAGTCAAAATATGCAGTTGATTAAGATGGTGATGATGATGGCTATGATGATTCTGATATTTTCTCCTTCTCCTCCTCTTCTTGTTCCTCTTATTCTTCTTCTATTTGTTGTTGTTGTTGTTGTTGTTGTTGTTGTTGTTGTTGTTGAAGACTTCTTGCTCTTGTTCTTGTTCCTGTTCTTCTTGTTCTTGTTCTTCTTGTTCTTGTCTTCTTCTTCTTCTTCTGCTCCTCCTCCTCCTTCTCCTCC
>CM065731.1:1051362-1053862 GCA_033310375.1 Conus canariensis
TCATTGAAAGAAATATTAAGAATGCTGGGTAACACGAATTGAGTTCAGATGCATCAGCTCTAATCACCATATCTCACATTGGATGTATAACGCAACTGGTCCATTAGTCAAAGCAGTGTGTTCAGCGTAGACAAGTGTAGCTTTTCAAACGAGTACCACAAAGCTTTCTCAGACCTCTCAAAAACTTTCCGAGTTCTGCCGTCACACTCATTTATGGAACACGTAAATCTTGGGACTTCACATCTCTCTTGTAAACACTACACTTGCCTCCTGCTGAGCAAATTAGGAAACACATACATTTATGATGTGCTTTTAATTTTATTTTTGGAACCGCATCCCTGAACTTCTCCATGTTTACACTTCTGTCAAAGCTTTTCAGACCTTCCGTTAAGGATAACTTTAGCATTCCTAAATTCAGCAGCCAGAAACATAGTGAAAGAGCTTTGGAATCTCCGGCACAGTAGATGTGGAGCTAAGTGCATTCTTTTTTCTATCCATAGGAATCCGCCACTCTCACCTTTTAAAAACAAATCTTACACTCCATATTTTAAGCAGTCTGGTGTGCGACTTATTCAGACGGCTTGTGTCCCTCACACGAGTGTGAGTTTGAATGAGGACAGGACGTAGATAAATTGCGAAGCGTTTACAGGGGAATGGATACTCGAATTTTTTTCTTATTGTCATGCCTGCGTGTTTGTGTCCGTGGAGAGGCGAAGAAAAGGGGTGGAAGGGGGTGGGGGGGGGGGGGATAAAAAAAAAAAGAAGCAAAGGGGTCCGGCAACAAGAAACTCAAAGTCTGGTATTTTAGTGTGTTTAAGTGTAGACATTGATGAGAGTGTATGCGCTGTTATGGTAAGGCACTTTAAGAAGTCAGTAAACACTAGAACAAAATCTTTTCCAACACTATCATTTACTTACCCTCATACTAGTCCAAATGCCTGTTTGCCAAAATGTATATATTCCCTCTTCAGAATATGGATGTTAAGAAAAAACTGCTCTTTTCTGTTGTGCACAAAATCGTTCGGATGCATTTGTATGTGTTACCATAAACAGTACGCGTGCGTGCGTACGAGCGTGTGTGTGTGTGTGTTTCCGCTCTAGCATATAACTTTTCGAAGATCTTTGTCAGAAGTATCTTTACACACACGTCCAGAGACATTCTGATTTCGGACTCAATTTGCTACACATGCGATTCATAAATAGTTTACGTTTATATATGTATTATTCTGATAACTGCTAGACAGTGAATACCACACGATTCGGTTTATGGCCTTTTTATGTTGATAATATTTCCATGTACGTACAAAGGCACATGCTTGTGTATATGCATGTTTTTAATCTCTGAATAGCTTGAATCAACATCTTGGTGACTTGAATGTTTGGTTTGTTTATTTTGTTACTGTGTATTCATGCGAATGGGCATATAATGACATTCACTTGTCATTTTTTCCGCTCCTAACAACAATCTGATGCGCATCGCTTTTTTGTGGACTTCATTTTTTAATTTGTGACGCTCAAGAAAAAAAAATCCTTTAGTCCGAAAGGTATGTCTGTTCTGTATCGTATGTAAAACGAAAACAGATAAACAAACAAAACAAACAAAAACACCTTGTCTAGCGCTGAATTGGGTGTTTTCAACTTTCATTGTGGCTCGTCTGCAGTAACTCTGCAGTCTGTTTCGGTCTTCCCGTCCTTATTTTCTAAAAACCGTGGCCAACAATCACGCACAAAAAGACTCGCTTGGAAGGTTTACTCTTAAACCACTAGACCTATTTAGAAAACAACGCTTATCGTTGTTGGTTTACGTTCTTTTTGTGTTCATTAACAAATAACTGGTACGCCTCAGCGAGATATTGGACACACTCCATTCTGTAAACTTCATGACCGGAAGTAAATATCCCAGACGCCTGTCAGCACGACTCTATCCGCAAGTTCACAACATACAAGTGAAACGTTGATTGAAATAGCTTTTATTCAAAAATACAAAACAAACAGAACACTTTCACAGACATCAAGGCAAACAAGCAACACGTCTAAGCTCATACTGTGCTCACACATAACATCGACAACATAATGCCAGTTTCAATACATTCACAGTACACTACACATTGCAACACACATTTGGGATTTATTTTCAAAGGAAAATCACAGACCACAGAAGAAGAAAAATAAAATGAAATGATATGAAAACGGGAGCAAAGGAGGGGAAGCAACAATCATATCATCAACAAGCATATGCGTTAACAATTTTATGAACAAGGGAGATAATTTTAGTGAAAAATGTTGCTCAGGATAGTTACAGTGTTTTCCATAAATGATATGTTGAAGTCATACTAGGTGTTTTAATTTAGATGAACTCTTTCTCTTTTCCTTCTTTCCCCTCTTTTCTTGTCCTCTTTTCCTTTTCCATTCCCAGTGAAGCGTTGCTTGCCGACGTTGGCTGACCTCCTACCCCCTTCCTCCCCCACCCTATCACAACTGTGGTTTCGAGCCAGACACA
>CM065731.1:1061362-1066362 GCA_033310375.1 Conus canariensis
TCACTTCATAAACTGACAGGACGTATGACATCACTTCATAAACTGACAGGACGTATGACATCACTTCATAAACTGACAGGACGTATGACATCACTTCATAAACTGACAGGACGTATGACATCACTTCATAAACTGACAGGACGTTTTATTTCCTTTGTCTGACGTTCTGCTTCCACTTCCAGCCACCACCACCCCCATCCTCTCTCCGCTTCAACCCCTAGCCTCCAGTGAAAAAGGTTTCACAGTGGAGTGACTACAGGCGGAGCTTTAAACTTATGGGGCCGGAATAGCTCAGTGGTAGAGCGCCAGACTCGTAATCTGGTGATCCTGGGGTTGCAGGTTCGAATCTCCGCCGGTCTGTTCCGGTACAGGGGATTTTTTCCTTCGGAGTTAACATTGGTTCTGACTCCATTTCCCATGCAGTCCTTTGAATGAGACTATAAACCGAGGTTCCGTGTGTGAACGCACGCATAACATCTTGCACACACGTAAAATCCCATCACCAACTTTCGGGAGAGAAGGTCAGTTTGGCCGTTGGTATGGATGACACGTTAAACATAGCATGCACCCTGCGTGAGAAATGGAAAGAATGAAGTAAGGAAACTGAGTGAACGATATTGAACGATACTGACTGGATGACACGGGAAACGACTGAATGAAGCGCCAGCTGGCAGGTCTTCAGTAGGCACTACCCAGGTAGGCAACCCGTTGTGCAAACGACTGTGGATTGTAAAGCGCTTAGAGCTTGGTCTCTAGCTGAGGATAGGCGCCATATAAGTATTCATCATCATCATCATCATCATCATCATCATCATCATCATCATCATCATCATCAAAACAAAGTCACCATACGAAGGAACAAACAAATTACAAACAGACACTACGCGTTTCGACCTATTGGGTCTTCTTCAAGCAGGACAAACAAAGCCGCACATGTTTATGTTATCTGAAAAAGACCTAACAAGTCGAAACACGTGGTATCTGTTTTGTTATGTCTTTGTTCCTTCTTGTGGCAACGCTGTTACTCTATCTCTGATCCGATTAAAAATACAAATAACTTCAGGGTCTGAGTTTCACGTTGAGGTCATTCTAAAGGTAGTACTTTCTTGCAAATCATTCTCATCTTCTTGACCATTGTTATCATCATTACTGTTGATGTTTTGGCTGCTGTCACTCTCATTAGCATTGCAGGTATCATTGGCCCATACAAGCTGACGCCTAAACATTTACACCGTAAGTATCCCCAATACAATGCAACGTGTCCTTTTCAATTCTTTTACTTCCGTCTCCCTCTTCACTCGGAAACAAAGAAGAAAAGAGATAAACACAAAATGTAGAGCAATAAAGATGCAACACTAGAAAGAAAAAAAATGAGGCAGAGAGACAAATTAAAAGGAATTAAAAAAAAGTGAAACAAGGAAAGAAATGAAGGGAAAAGAAAAGAAAAACAGAAAGGCAAAAGGATAGACAGAAAAAAAGGACAGGAAGAAGACATAAAGAGAAAGAAAGAAAAAAAAACAACAATGTGTGTATGTTCGCTTTGGCAGGCCGGAGAACCCCCCCCCCCCCCCCCCCCCCCCCCCCCCCAGCTGCACTGCTGAACTCTGCCTTTGTTTGGGTTTGGTTCTCGCTGTTTCCATTTCTAATAAACTTTCTCAGAGGTTCCTTCCGTTCTTAATTACTTTATTAGCTTGTTCTTCTTTCTTTCTCTTCTTCATTCCCTCTCTCTCTCTCTCTCTCTCTCTCTCTCCTCTCCTCTCTCTCTCTCTCTCTCTCTCTTTTTTTTTTTTTTTTTTTCTCACACCGACTTCTTTTAGCGTAATAAGTGTCTGAGACCAAATGCGAAAGCCTACAACACAAACAAGTATTTTTCTTTCTTTACGTGCACTAGTTTTCTCCACGACTTATTTCTTCTGCCGTGATCACTTGGCTAACCAGGGCGGGAGTGCATCTGTTCAGATGCACAAGCAGCTGTTATCTTACACAAGTCTTTACCGGTGCCCACGCGAATTTGGTTGGCAATGCTTGGTGTACCACACAGCACAACCCGCCGTTCTTCCCGGTGACTTAAGCTGATCTCACTTGCATGTATTTGGATTAAATAGTATAATACTTAAACACCTTTTCTTGAATCAACATCATGAAAAAACTTCTCGACAACTTATTTGTTCAAGACTTTGTCTTCCTACTTTCCTGCTCAAATGTTCTCTGACTGGGAAACCGCCGGATTGAAATGTTCCTACGCAGAGCCGAAATAACTGCTAAACCGCAGTAGTAAGTCTGTTTTTATAAGATGAAGTTGGGCTGAAACCTGGAGCAACAGATAGGTTTCTCAACACGGCAGAATTCATGATACCGTATAGCCCGTCAGTGAAAGGGTTAACATATCCAGGGATTAGTATTTGTCTTTAAATTTCATTTCAGGCAAGTCTGCCCCACCTCTGCTCGGTCTAAATCAGAGAAAGATATACATCCGCGGAACCATTTGTTGAAATTAAGAGGAGATTGTCTTCCCGAACTAATTACTTTCTGCGACATTTTTTAAGGGTTAATTAAAAAACAAAATGCTCCGTTGCAACACAAATCAAATGAAACAACGTTATAACTCTCTCTCTCTCTCTCTCTCTCTCTCTCTCTCTCTCTCTCTCTCTCTCTCTCTCTCTCTCTCTCTCTCTTCTCAAGACCTTTCTCCATCAATCAGGTCCCATTCCCTGTCCTTTCAGTTGGCGTGGGGTCATTATTCGCCATTTACGAAGCACCTGGTCTTTCCCAGTCTCCCCGACAAATTAATTACTCACATTTTTATTTTCTGTCAGCTGTCCTCTAAACCGACGAGTTCTAGAATTTCGTGAGGGCTTCCCTGTCCAATAAGGGTCAGAGGAGCTGACATTTAGAATTCGTCTAGCGCTAGAAGTTCTCCTCCCGAGAAGACATGAAGGTGTTTAATTTGGCACTGGTGGATGTAAGCGGCCTGGTGTGTTCGTTTTATGCCGACATAAGGCGGGTAATATTGGATTACATGTGACAAGAACGTGCTGACAGAGAGAGAGAGAGAGAGAGAGAGAGAGAGAGAGAGAGAAGAGAGAGAGAGAGAGAGAGAGAGAGAGAGAGAGAGAGACGGACAGACAGACAGACAGAGGGAAACGCAGACAGCGCAATGCTTCAACAACATTTTTGTGTGTGGTTAATCTACAGAGTTGGAGTAAATAGCTCTGCCTGTCTGGTAATGACTTCCGAGGGACAAAAATGCCAGAAAGTTTACGTTTTGTTGGTGTGCATGTGCACACTGTAAGTGTGTGTTCACGTTCCTTAGTTTGTCTATCCCTACAATGTAACATTACATTGAGGATAAGAAACAGATACAAGTAAATGACATTATCGTGTTTCAACTCAACTTAACCAGCAGTAAATAATACCAGCATCAGATCATAAAATATCAAATTACCTTAATATGATAACAGAATTTGGAAAACAAACAAACAAACAAACAAACAAACAAACGAACAAACAAACAAACAAACAAACAGTGGCTCACAGAAGAAACCAAGCAGTGAGTCTTCGCCTTGTTACTGAAGTATTATTACTGATTAAAATGGGGTTATTTAACACCTTAGCCAATGAAGATAAAGAGAAAGCAGGCAAACTAATCTCAGATCTCTGCCATGGAAAAGATACGGTCAAGCAATATTTTCCCCGTAAATGCAGTGTACGATTTCAAGGAAAACAGCACCTCAACTAATGAAGATACGTGGAAAGCCGACAACATGAGTCTCAAACCACTGCAATGGAAATGAACTGGTGTGGTATAATTGCCGTAAATGCAGTTTGCGTTTTCAGGGGAAAAAGGAAAGCTTTAACTATAGATTTATAAATAAAGAGGTTAGAGACATCGTAGCCATGGTGATATCTTAAACTGTTCAGGAACACCATATATTGGTACAATTCGTCGGTAAGACTTACATAACCAGGATCTTCATCTTTCTGTCAAAATTATCTCTAAGAAGCATTTTACGCCGTTTTCCTCAATAGGAGATAGTGGAATTGTTAAAATGCATGTGCTATCCATTCGTGTATTAGCTCGTAATACGCTCGTCTGTCGACAATTTCATGCAAAATATGGAAACAAGTGTGCGTGCGTACATGTGTAGAAATGTGCATGTGTTTGCGCGCAAACTGCATGCTTGTGTGAGGGTGTGTTTCACACACACACACACACTCTCTCTCTCTCTCTCTCTCTCTCTCTCTCTCTCTCTCTCTCTCTGTTGTGTGTGTGTGTGTGTGTGTGTGTGTGTGTGTGTGTGTGTGTGTGTGTGTGTGTGTGTGTGATGTAATAAATATATAGGCTAAAATTTAATGGAGAACACTACATGTTTTCATCAATGACAATTACTTCGCCATGCAGTGTTGAATTTTTGTTGTTGTTGTTGTTGTTGGTGTTGTTGTTGTTAATTGGATATTGTACATAGAATGATCAAAAACTGCATTTTCTACGGTGTGTTACATTCCAACTACATTGATCCTGGCAAAACACGGAAGCAATGATGTTTTGGTGGTAGCCGACTGACTTTACAATATAGAAATTCAGCAAAACGGACAATGAAGCAATGATGTTTTGGTGGTGGCCGACTGACTTTACAATATAGAAATTCAGCGAAACGGACAATGTACAGATCATAATGTCTTAAAAGTTACGAAAATGGTTAGATTTTTATTGATGATTGAAAGCCGTGTGGTGCTATGTGAAAAAAATGACATATTTCTTACCGAACTAGCCTTCGACCCTGTGTGAGACTCGGCAAATAACTCACTGTAGAGGACCACAGATACGCCGTAACAAACATACTAGTTTCCAGTTTTTAAGGATACCTACGACAGTTATGTGACAGCTAAACTTGAGAGGAGGATTCATACATTAGAGTTGAGATGCTTCCGCACGATCAATGGCATCTCATACAAAGACCACATTACTAACTTGGAGGTCCAGACCATAGTAAGGCAAG
>CM065731.1:1073862-1076362 GCA_033310375.1 Conus canariensis
TCGTTTTGTTGTTTTGTTTTGCTTTGTTTTGTTTTGTTTTGCTTTGTTTTGTATGGAGCAGAGCAGCTGAGAAGGCAATAAGATTGCAATATAAAATGATGTCCTTCAGGGTCAGACTCATTTGTTGTTCACACCTGCTATCAAATCTATCTTCACACACACACACACACACACACACACACACAACACACACACACACACACACACACACACACACGCATACAAGTCCACGAATATTGATGTTTGATTTTTCACACGCGTTTTAACCAGGTTCTAACTTATGAAGAAAAACAAACTCTTCTGTTTGAAAATCTAAAAGTGAACTCGTTCATTTCAGCGAACACTGAATGCGTGAGGAAAACTGTGTGGTCATTTTTCAACATTTCTTAAAGCCTCGTCTTTTCTGAAACCTGCTTGTGAAGCCTATTTTTTTCTTAGAAACTGTGTAGACTGTTCATGTTTTTTTTTTCCCCAACCCATTGATAAAGTAAACAGTAGTTTGTGAGAGAACGAAATAGGGGGAACACATCGAGTAACGGGAAACAAAAGCTCATTTCGAAGATGGGTGGGGATGGGGGATGGGGGGCTATTTGTTTTTGTTTTTTTTAACCACACCTCATTAGTTATACAAGTTTCTGCGAGCGTACGTGCACGCATACAGACAACCCTCCCCCACCCAACGTACACACACACATGTATTCCTCTCTCTCTCTCTCTCTCTCTCTCTCTCTCTCTCTCCCTCCCTCTCTCTCTCTCTCTCTCTCTCTCTCTCTCTCTCTCTCTCTCTCTCTCTCTCTCCTCTCTCTCTCTCCCCCCAAGGAAGACAAAGCTCTTTCAGAGTTATTTTCATTCAATTTACAGCATTTTAGCCCTTTCAAACAAAACAAGTGTTTTTTTGTGTGTGTGTGTTTATCTACTTCACAGCTTTCAGAGCTTTCTGTTTTAATTCTCTCAAGATGACGCCAGCAGCCGGTAGGAATTATGTATAAAGTTCAGCTGAAGAAAACTTGCTCCAAACCACTAATCCTATTTCGCTTTTCCAGATGAGGGGGGGGGGGGGGGGGGAGAGGGGCTGGGGGGTGGTGGTGGTGACGGTGGTTTTACCTTGTAACTTAGTTTTGTAGCATATGTTATTTTTTTTCCTAAGCTGTCGGGTGTTAGAACTTTGCAGGATGTTTACGTGTTTCTTTCGTTGCTGTTATTTTGGCACTCGTATGAATCCGGGTATTTCTTTTGTTAAGGCATGGAACGTGTTGATAAAACGTCAAAAAAAAAAGAAAAAAAAAGAAAAAAGAAAAAAAAAAAGAAAAAAAAAAAGAAAAAGAAAAAGCAAACAAACAGATTTAATTCTTTGTCGTTTTTTTTTTTTTTCAAAACGTTTTGTGTTTTATATTAGGGGATTGTAAAAATACATTACATGCCTGTTGTTGGTGTTGTGAGCACTGTCACTTTTGTTCGTGTTCCTGCTGGTTACTATGCCTTATCACTCATTGATCATTGATGACACTTTGGAGTGGTGAGACTCCTACCCCTGCATCCCTCTATCTTTTCTTTTTGTTAAGAATCAATTCATTTTTGTATTTTTCATTACGATTTTTGTTGTTATTGTTGTTCTTTTATTTATTGATTTATGTATTAATTTATGCATTTATCTATTCCTATATTAATCTATTTATTTACTTAAATATTTGTTTTTTTACTTATTTACTTTTCATTCATTGAGTTATACATTTATTGTTGGTTGTTGTTATGAAAATGTTTTCTTTTCGTATCCATTGCATGTGTGCAACGCTTTTGAGGGACATTGGAGAACATTTTGCGGCACTTGTTACTCTCTTGTAGCTCATTTTGTTGCTGTGTTTATTGTTGTTTGTGCAAGACAGATGAGCCAGATGATATTATAGAACATGCAAAAACAAACAAACAAACAAATTAAAAAAGGCCTTCAGAAATCGGACGAAGATGAAGAACACCGTCTATTCTGAGCCGAAGTCATTCATTCATCGGCTGTCCATGCGTTCGTTAATGCCGTTGGTTGTGTGTTGCTGTTGCCATGGATTGCCATCGCTTCAAAGCAAATGCTCTAGACCAATGGGGAAGAAATGATCAATGAAGGCAAACTCGGAAGATGTGAAGTGTTTTGTTTCGTAACGCTTGAAAGCTATGCATCCGTCCGTTGTTGAAGAGGTTATTATTATTTGGGATTGTCTTGAATTCTTGCACGTGTTTTTCGTTTTGCTGTCGCGTTTGTGTGTGTGTTCTGTGGAAATTCCATTGCACGCTTTTCATGCCGGCTCCCCATACACTTTTCTCCCCTGTATCCCCCCTTCTGCAACTACTCTATCAACAAGTCTCAGAGAGCCATTGTTACCGGCTCGTCTTGAAGCAACCCACCAGTGGATACTCTGCACTCAACTGGCTGATGGCGTGACATAGGTTGGTTGATGGTCAGCTGCGTTAGATTGCGCTCAAGATTCGCCATCTGTGCAAGATTACTTTG
>CM065731.1:1083862-1086362 GCA_033310375.1 Conus canariensis
CACACACACACACACACACTCAGGTGTATGAGTAAAAAAAGAAAAGAAAAGGATGTCTGATCTTTCACATGGGTTTTGTCCAGAGTGTCATTTATTTATTTTAAAAAAAAAAAAAAAAAAAAAAAGCTATGCATTTTTAAACCTGAACCCGTTAATTTCAGCAAAAACAATGCTCTAGGGCCGCTTTTGAATTGATTTTCTGTTATTTCCAAACCCGTCATCAGAAATCTACTACGATCCAATAAGACAATTTTGTTTGTTCAAAAATCCGTCAGAAAAGTAATAAGTAGTCCATGAGAAAATGAAAAAAGAGTGGGAAAGCAAAAAACAAACAAACAGCCCCCCTCCCTCCCCCCCCCCCCCCCGAAAAAAAAGAAAGGAGAGAAATGAATAATTTAAAAAAAAAAACATATTTTGGGAGGTGTTCACGCTATTCCAACTATTCTAATTTTTTTTAATTTTTTTATAGTGATCCACATTTAAATGAGCATCCGCGCACTTGCACACACACACACACACACACACACACACACACACACACACACACACACACACACACACACACACACACACACATGCGCGCAAACACACGCACGCACGCACAGATGCACGCACACACGCTCGCATGCACGCTCGCACGCATGCATGCACGCACACACACACACACACACACACACACACACACACACACACACACACACACACACACACACACACACACACTGACAGACTTAGACAGACAGATGGACACACACACACACACACACACACACACACACACACACACACACACACACACACACACACACACTCAGGTGCGCGCGCGCCTAAACTCTCTCTCGTTTTCTCTCTGTCTCTGCTGTCTGTGTGTCTGTCTGTCTGCCTGTCTCTTTCTCTGTTTGATTGTCTGATCATCCGTCCGTCTGTATTTGTATATTTTTTCAAAACAATGCACACACACACAAAAAAAATCAAAATAATGCATTGCTTGAGCGTCTCTCTCTCTCTCTCTCTCTCTCTCTCTCCTCTCTCTCTCTCTCTCTCTCTCTCTCTCTCTCTCTCTCTCTCCAAAAGCATTGCTCTTCCAGAGTTATTTTCATTTAATTTACGGCACAATCCTTTAAAAACCAACTGTTTTCCTTTTCTGCTTCAAAGTTTTAAGACTCCATCGTGAAGCTGGAAGTCTGAGAGAATTCTGTATAAGATTCTGCTAAAGAAGACTTGCTCTAAAACAGAAATCTGACTTCCTTTTTATGATGAGGGGAATTAGTTTATTTTTCTTCTTTCCTTTCTGGGTTATAGTTTTTTGTTTGTTTGTTTGCTTGTTCGTTTTGTTTGTTTGTTTGCTTGTTTGTTTGTTCTGTTTTAATTTTTGTTTTGTAGTGTGTCTTTTGTAAGCTTTCGAATGTTCGAATTCTTTGGGATGTTGAAGTGTTTTTTGTGGTGTTGTCGTTTTCTACTGACGCTCATATGAGGCTGGTTACTCCTTCGTTGAGGCAAGAAACGTGATGATCATAAAGCCAACCTCAGTGGGGTTATAAAAGTATTCCTTCGTTGAGGCCAGAAACGTGATGATTCATAAAGCCAACCTCAGTGAAGTTATAAAGGTATTTCTTCGTTGAGGCCAGAAACGTGATGATCATAAAGCCAACCTCAGTGGAGTTATAAAGGTATTCCTTGTTGCTGCCGTGCCAGTTCATTTTTTCTTCACATTTTGTTTGTTTGTTGTTTCTACGCTTGCTGTCGTGCGTTATCGCTAGCCAAAGCACATCTGGAAAGGAGAGGATCATAGCTAGTTTATTAGTTACTTAGTCAATCATAGTTAGTTAGTTAGTATTATGTATGTATGTATGTATGTATGTATGTATGTATGTAGTATGTATGTATGTATGTTGTGTGTATGTATGTGTGTATGTGTTTATTTATTTATCTATTTATTTATTTATTAATATCATTCGTTCATTTATGTATGAACTGTTTACCTTGTATGTATCTATTTACATCGTTGATCGTTCTAGTTACTTAAACATTTAAGACATTAATCAATTAATGTATTTATTTATTTATTCAGTACTCATGTATGTATTTATTTTTTCTTCTTTTTTTTTTTGCTACAGTGTTTGTTTAGTTATATACGTACTTACATATTTCCGTATTGTGTTATCTTTCTGTTTTACTTATTTATTCATGTATTTATGTATTTATCTACATATATGCTCATCTATTTTTTTTTTCAATTTCCTTGTTTCTTTGATTTTTTTCTCGTTAAAAAAAAATCATTTTCTGTTCAGTTTACTGTTTTGTGCGTTACGCTTTGGAGGGTTGTTGAAGATTGTAGCTGCTATTGGAGGGTTGTTGAAGATTGTAGCTGCTATAGTTGTTACTTTCGTTGCTGGTGTTGTTAATGGCGCTGCTTTGTTTAATGTCACTTGAGTCAGGCAGACGAGCCAGATGATGGCATAAAGCATGACAAAGGGGGCTGAAAGGGAACCAGACGTCC
>CM065731.1:1093862-1096362 GCA_033310375.1 Conus canariensis
ATAACAAACGGAGAACTAAATCACAAAATACATTTCAAATTGCAAAACAGGCAAAGAATTCAATCAAAAGATACATGTTGAGAGAGAGAGAGAGAGAGAGAGAGAGAAGAGAAGACAGAGAGAGAGAGAGAGGTTATGTATGAACAAATCGACGATGAGTGGTTATTTAAAGGTATTTTAAATAACAAATAAAAAAAAAAAATTAAAAGGCTATTTCCAAAAACGACCGAAGCTAAGACATAGTAAAAAAAAAAAAGAATACTCTTAAACAATTATTTAAATTTTTAATTAAAAATGGACCGAGAGGAAGCAGGGATCAGTAACGAGCAATTCACCATGGAAACGGAAGGGAGAGGACTCAATGCGCTAAGGGCAGAGATCCACTGAGATCACGTGACACATCTGATTATGCATTGCTGCTCGAGCCGCGCACTGATTCTTGATACAAGCCTAAACAGAGGAACAGGGTGCTTGATTTCAATCATTGTCGTAGCGTTTATTTTCTCGGCGTTTTTATTGTTGGCCTTCACTGGCCTTTAAGTGCTCGTTTGTTGAGTTCTCCGTTCCCTCGCACGCTAAACTTGGTCAAAAGCCTCTGGAAGGGCTGAGAGCAAGATTGGTGTTGCTGGCTTCACCTTGCCTTGTTTCTCAGGCCTCTGAGGTTCCTGGAAGTGTTTATTGTTGCTGCTGGTGTGTTCGTCTCTCGTGCTTAGAGTCTGACCCACGCCAAAATCAAAAACAGACAAGGATAAAGTCTCACTTCCTTTGCTTTTCTTGCGTCAGATGTGTGGGCTTTGTGGCTGTTGATATGGTTATTGTTGTTTGCTCTTTTTGCTGTGCATTGCTACTGGTAGGATGTGGACAGTTTTTAGTATGAGACATAATGGCGGAGAAGCTAAAGCCAGTGAACTGGAATTATGATTAGAAAAGCAAATGATGTTCTTCTGGGGAGTCTGATGTATAAATCTGGCCAGATATCAGCTTAATAATAACGTTGCAAGCCAGCTCTATAATTACAACAATGAAAATCGTAATCACGAAATACATTTCAAATTGCAAAACAGGCAAAGAATTCAATCACAAGATACATGGTGTGAGAGAGGGAGAGAGAGAAAGGGGGGGGGGGGCTGGGGAGAGAGAGAGAGAGAGAGAGAGAGAGAGAGAGAGAGAGAGAGAGAGAGAGAGAGAGAGAGATTATGTATGAACAAATCGATGATGAATGCGTTTTTAAGAGCACATTAAACAACAAATACAAAAACAAAATAAAAGGCTATTTCCAATAACGGCCGAAGCTAAGAGATAGTAAAAAAAACCTTTTCTTAAACAACTATTTAAACTCTTAACTAAAAAAGGACCGAGAGGAAGCAGAGATCATTAATGAGCAATTATCCGTGGAAACGGAAGGGAGAGGACTCAATGCGCTATGGGCGGAGATCTCTTGAGATCACGTGACACATCTCATTATGCATTGCTACTCGTGCCGCACACTGATTCTTGATACAAGCTTAAACAGAAAAAAAAACAGGATGCTTGATTTCAATCATTGTCGTAGCGTTATTTTCTCAGCGTTTTTTGTTGTTGCTTTTTTTCCCAATCCTTCATTGGCCTTTAAGTGCTTGTTTGTTGTAGTTGTTCTCTGTTCCTTCGCACGCTAAATTTCGTCAAAAGCCTCTGGAAGGGCTAAGAGCAAGATTCGTGTCTTGCCTTGTTTGTAATGCCTCTGAAGACCTTTGAAGTGTTTATAGTTGCTGATGCTGTGTTTGTCTCTCGTGCCAAGAGTCTGACCCACGCCGGTAGCATAAACCGACGAGGAGACTCACTTCGTTTGCTTTTCTTGCATCAGTTTACTGGGCTTTGTGGCTGTTGAAATGGTTATTGTTATTTGCTCTTTTTGCTGTGCATTGTTACTGGTGGGATGAGGTGAATCTTTCGGTGAAGTAGAATAATGATTATAAAATCAAGCTATGTGCTTTGGGGGAGTTTGGTATAAACATTTCGCCAGATATCAGCTCTGTCTTAAAGTTGCTAGCCAGCTCAGGGTGTTAATTAGAGCAAAGAAACCCGTCTTTAAAATGCAGGCAAAGTGGAAAAGCTATGAAAAAAGTTTATAAGTAAATGAACAGTAAAAATACATTTACAGGTGCACTATTTTACGTTCAGGTCCAGTTTCAGTTTCAGTTTCATCAAGGGGGCGGCACGGCGTGCGGACTAGTCTATATACGATTAACCACATCCGCTTAGTTCTGAAACCACACTACGCATGATTTGAAGCTGATGGATAAATGAATTTACAACTAAGATGAGAGAATTGAAGAAGAGGGTCTTGTGGCTACGACTCAGTAGATGTCTTACCTACGCATTAGCCCAGTGCGCTGGTCAGACCTTGAGTGCCTACCTAACATTGGTTGTCTTTTTTCAGGTCCACAACAGAAACCTGTGTGATGCCACCAATGGCCATGTCATAAGAGTTCATCAGCCTGTTTGACTGGCATTCCTACTA
>CM065731.1:1101362-1108862 GCA_033310375.1 Conus canariensis
GCCGTGCAGTCATGTTGTTCGTGCGCTCTCAACCTATCCGAATTCGGAGTCGCGATCACTGACTTGGCGTTTTTGTTTCTCCGTACAAGCAATGACAATGGCTGTTCAATCCGTGTTTTTAAAAAACCGCAGTATTCCGGACTCGATGTCGACCCGTATCTCTGGCTTGGAGCTGTGTGTGTCTGCAGAACGAACGGCAGGACAAGGCAGTATAGTCGGTGTTCAGGATATCAGGGGGCTATGGAGAATCTACCCTGCCACTCGAGAAGCCAGAAATGTTCTTCTGGTAAGAGGCATTGCTGTTCGCGGTTCTGTTTTGCAAGTTCTGGCCATGAATCCATTCATTCTACATGAGTCAACAGGCGAAGAAAAACCGGCAACCAAAGTGTGGATAGCGGACTTTCCCTTGTCACTGGCACACAGCGAAATTGAGGCGAGTCTAAAGAAAATCGGATGTGAATTGCGCTCGACAATTAGACAAGAGCGATACAGAGACAGTGACAACAAGTTGACAAGATTTGAAACCGGCAGACGATTCGTCTTTGTAACTGTGCCATCCACGCCACTCGATTCCTCACTGAAGGTTGGTCCTTTCACAGCAAAAGTCTACCATAAGGAACAGAAGTCAGTGCAAAAGACAGTGACGTGCTCCAAGTGCCTACAAACCAGGCATCATGCTTCCATATGTGTCAGCGAAGTGGGATGTCGCGCATGTAAAATGCCAGGACACAAACAAGGAAGTGAACAGTGTGCAGTGATTGACAGCATAAGCACACTCACAAAACTGCCCACAGACAAACCAAACAGTTTACAGAAAAACAATGTGAAAGAAGATGCAAACCAGAGTCACAGACAAACCAAACAGTTTACAGAAAAACAACGTGAAAGAAGATGCAAACCAGAGTCACAGACAAACCAAACAGTTGACAGAAAAACAACGTGAAAGAAGATGCAAACCAGAGTCACAGACAAACCAAACAGTTGACAGAAAAACAACGTGAAAGAAGATGCAAACCAGAGTCACAGACAAACCAAACAGTTGACAGAAAAACAATGTGAAAGAAGATGCAAACCAGAGTCACAGACAAACCAAACAGTTGACAGAAAAACAATGTGAAAGAAGATGCAAACCAGAGTCACAGACAAACCAAACAGTTTACAGAAAAACAACGTGAAAGAAGATGCAAACCAGAGTCACAGACAAACCAAACAGTTTACAGAAAACAATGTGAAAGAAGATGCAAACCAGAGTCACAGACAAACCAAACAGTTGACAGAAAAACAAGTGAAAGAAGATGCAAACCAGAGTCACAGACAAACCAAACAGTTGACAGAAAAACAACGTGAAAGAAGATGCAAACCAGAGTCACAGACAAACCAAACAGTTTACAGAAAAACAACGTGAAAGAAGATGCAAACCAGAGTCACAGACAAACCAAACAGTTGACAGAAAAACAACGTGAAAGAAGATGCAAACCAGAGTCACAGACAAACCAAACAGTTTACAGAAAAACAACGTGAAAGAAGATGCAAACCAGAGTCACAGACAAACCAAACAGTTTACAGAAAAACAACGTGAAAGAAGATGCAAACCAGAGTCACAGACAAACCAAACAGTTTACAGAAAAACAATGTGAAAGAAGATGCAAACCAGAGTCACAGACAAACCAAACAGTTACAGAAAAACAATGTGAAAGAAGATGCAAACCAGAGTCACAGACAAACCAAACAGTTGACAGAAAAACAATGTGAAAGAAGATGCAAACCAGAGTCACAGACAAACCAAACAGTTGACAGAAAAACAATGTGAAAGAAGATGCAAACCAGAGTCACAGACAAACCAAACAGTTGACAGAAAAACAATGTGAAAGAAGATGCAAACCAGAGTCACAGACAAACCAAACAGTTGACAGAAAAACAATGTGAAAGAAGATGCAAACCAGAGTCACAGACAAACCACACAGTTGACAGAAAAACAATGTGAAAGAAGATGCAAACCAGAGTCACAGACAAACCACACAGTTGACAGAAAAATAACGTGAAAGAAGATGCAAACCAGAGTCACAGACAAACCAAACAGTTGACAGAAAAACAATGTGAAAGAAGATGCAAACCAGAGTCACAGACAAACCAAACAGTTGACAGAAAAACAATGTGAAAGAAGATGCAAACCAGAGTCACAGACAAACCAAACAGTTGACAGAAAAACAATGTGAAAGAAGATGCAAACCAGAGTCACAGACAAACCAAACAGTTTACAGAAAAACAATGTGAAAGAAGATGCAAACCAGAGTCACAGACAAACCACACAGTTGACAGAAAAATAACGTGAAAGAAGATGCAAACCAGAGTCACAGACAAACCAAACAGTTTACAGAAAAACAATGTGAAAGAAGATGCAAACCAGAGTCACAGACAAACCACACAGTTGACAGAAAAACAACGTGAAAGAAGATGCAAACCAGAGTCACAGACAAACCACACAGTTGACAGAAAAATAACGTGAAAGAAGATGCAAACCAGAGTCACAGACAAACCAAACAGTTGACAGAAAAACAACGTGAAAGAAGATGCAAACCAGAGTCACAGACAA
The DNA here is from genome assembly GCA_033310375.1 of Conus canariensis. Classification (NCBI taxonomy): domain Eukaryota; kingdom Metazoa; phylum Mollusca; class Gastropoda; order Neogastropoda; family Conidae; genus Conus; species Conus canariensis. The sequence goes on from CM065731.1 coordinate 1,103,956, forward strand.
ACCAAACAGTTGACAGAAAAACAACGTGAAAGAAGATGCAAACCAGAGTCACAGACAAACCAAACAGTTGACAGAAAAACAATGTGAAAGAAGATGCAAACCAGAGTCACAGACAAACCAAACAGTTTACAGAAAAACAACGTGAAAGAAGATGCAAACCAGAGTCACAGACAAACCAAACAGTTGACAGAAAAACAATGTGAAAGAAGATGCAAACCAGAGTCACAGACAAACCAAACAGTTTACAGAAAAACAATGTGAAAGAAGATGCAAACCAGAGTCACAGACAAACCACACAGTTGACAGAAAAACAATGTGAAAGAAGATGCAAACCAGAGTCACAGACAAACCAAACAGTTGACAGAAAAACAATGTGAAAGAAGATGCAAACCAGAGTCACAGACAAACCAAACAGTTGACAGAAAAACAATGTGAAAGAAGATGCAAACCAGAGTCACAGACAAACCAAACAGTTGACAGAAAAACAATGTGAAAGAAGATGCAAACCAGAGTCACAGACAAACAAACATTGACAGAAAAACAATGTGAAAGAAGATGCAAACCAGAGTCACAGACAAACCAAACAGTGACAGAAAAACAATGTGAAAGAAGATGCAAACCAGAGTCACAGACAAACAAACAGTTGACAGAAAAACAATGTGAAAGAAGATGCAAACCAGAGTCACAGACAAACCAAACAGTTGACAGAAAAACAATGTGAAAGAAGATGCAAACCAGAGTCACAGACAAACAGAAAAGGAGAGGCGACAGGGAAATAACCAGGATTTCCAGCTACCTCCAGCTGTATGTGCAAGTCACAAGGGAAAGACAGGGGAGGGGGGGCGATGGAAACAAAAAGAAAATCAATGATAAAGATGTGCGACCCTGTAAAGCACTTCAGTCTAAACAGAGTGGGAAGCAAGGAGAAAAGGGAGGCGACAGAAAACAGAATAGAGGTCGGCCCCAATCTCGACAGACCATTCTTGATCCCAGTCTGTCCCGCAGGGATCACTCCAGGCATCGCTCCGAGACTCCAAAAAGGGCGCTATCCAATGGTTCTCCAGTCGGAAGCTGTTCAGAGAGGGAGAAATACGCCAGGCGAGAGGCCCGCGAGGAGTCTTCGGACAATGAGCTGGACGAGGAAAATGGACCAGCGTCTGTGTGGGGCTAGTCGGCGTTTCTCCTCCACGTCGTCTTTTTGTTGATGGTCTGGCTATGGCTCTGGCCCCGAGGTGTTTTTCTCTCTTCTGGTTAATTAACGGATCCTCTGTTACTTAAGGGGTATCAAAGGATATCCTCCATTATGCGGGTGTTCCAGAGATAAACCTACCATTTTGTCCTGATTGTTATGGATATATTGCGTGCTTGTTCTTTGAACTGTCGGGATTTTAAAAAAATAGATGGAAGAGGGCATCTATATTCAGAAATTTAAAAAGACAAAAGTCAGACATAATTTACATACAAGAAGCACATATCACAGCAAGTGATATAAACATATGGGAAAAGCAGTGGGCTGGAAGCGTATACGCACAGCCAGGGACCAGTCAAAGCAAAGGAGAAGTTATCCTGATCTTAAAAAGTATCTCAGGAAAGGTTACGTTAGTCAAGTCTCAAGAACGCATGATCGTCCTGAATATCGAGTATAGTAACTATGAGATTACAATTGCAAATGTTTATGCACCTAACGACTATAAGGAAAAATACTTTTTTTTTCGAGGTCTGCGGGACGAAGTGGATGAGTGGGGAGGAGGGAGAATAGTGATCTGTAGAGATTTCAACTGCGTTTTAGATAACGATTTAGACATTGTATCAGGTAAGCCATACAACAAAAAGAGGTAAATGAATTTAAGTCAGTATTAACACAGTCAAGCTTAATCGACTCCTGGAGATTTTTTCACCCTGAAGAAAAAGAATGTACCTGGAATAGATGTAACCCTTTTATAGCAAGACGGCTAGTCTATTGCATAGTGACAGAAGATTTATGCTCCTCCTTGGTTGTCAGTGAACACTGTACCATGCCGTACTCAGATCACAGAGCAGTTGTGCTGGAGTTTAACGAAGGAGACTTCATCAGAGGTCCAGGGTACTGGCGATTCAACAATAGCTATTTACAGAACACAGAATTCGTTGAGAACATGAATCTATTGCTTGTAGAAATGGAGAATGAAGGAGATGATATGTCTTACATGGAAAAATGGGAATGTATAAAAATGAAAATAAGGAATTATTGTATCGAGTTCGGAAAACGTCTTGCATGTAATACACAAAAAGAAAAATCGATTTACAAAAAGAAATACAAGATCTCGAATCAAACATCCTTTGTAACGTTCAAAACAAAGAACTACAGATTGATTTGTTTAAAACAAAACATGAATATGAACTATTTGACTTGGAGAAGACAAATGGAGCCCAAGTGAGATCAAGGTTGAGATGGATAGAGGAGGGGGAAAAAGAATAGCAAATACTTTTGTAGCTTAGAAAAATCCAGAAGCAGACAAAAGATCATGACACGATTGTGTAAAGACACTGGGGAGGTAATGCATCATGAGAAAGACATTCTTAGAGAACAGGCGTTAGTCTACAAAAATCTGTATAATCAAACTACACAAGGTAATGAAGTCGCTGAGTCATGCGAAGTCTTTATTGAAAACGAAAATCTCCCGAAGCTAACCAATGACGAATTCGAGTCATGCGAAGGGCATGACTGTGCGAAGGGAAATGTCAATTAATATTGTTCGAAAAACAAGAACATTACCAGCCCTACAAATAATTTTTTTAACAGAACCTCCACTTCTTTTTCATTTGATTTTTTAAATCCAACTCTTCGTCATTGCGCTTCTTGGCTTTCCTCCTTTCTTCCTTGCAACCACATTTCGTTGCAGGGATTGCTTTCCGGGGAAATTGCCGACAGGTGAAATAACATATAACGCTCTTTCCTCAAACCCCCCCCCCCCCCCCCCCATTTTTTTTGGTTTTTTTGTTTTTGTTTTTTTTTTTGTTCTCCATTTTCGTTCACTTCTCGCGCTGTCTTTGTGTCATTTTCGATCTTTCGTCAAGGACAGCTCAGGGAGAGGTGCTCAACGTATGGGAGGGTATAGTAAGGGAAATCCAAACTTGAACACACACACACACACACACACACACACACACACACACACACACACACACACACACACACACACACATACACACACACACACACACATCTATATCTATATCTCCACACACACACACACACACACACACACACACACACACACACACACACACACACACACACACACTTAAAATATTCAGACGCCGTACATCGTTTTAGGACTGTAATATTTATTCATGTCTTACATTATCGCTTACATGATATCACAGAATGATTGTGTCAGCGCACCATACATCAGGTCACCAAAAAAAACCCCCACACATTACTGTATCAAACGCACAAACATTAAAGCAAACGAGTGACTGTCCATCATTAGCACTGCGACTCAGCATACAGAACTACATGGCGAGTGTGAAAAAAGTTGACGTGATCTTGAATTTTAAAAAGAAGTAAAAATGAGATCTTATGCATTGTGAGTGAGAATGAGGTGTTATGTATCATGAGTGAGAATGAGGTGTTATGTATCATGAGTGAGAATGAGGTGTTATGTATCATGAGTGAGAATGAGATGTTATGTATCATGAGTGAGAATGAGGTGTTATGTATCATGAGTGAGAATGAGGTATTATGTATCATGAGTGAGAATGAGGTGTTATGTATCATGAGTGAGAATGAGGTATTATGTATCATGAGTGAGAATGAGGTGTTATGTATCATGAGTGAGAATGAGGTATTATGTATCATGAGTGAGAATGAGATGTTATGTATCACGAGTGAGAATGAGGTATCATGCATTATAAGTGAGAATGAGATCTTATGCATTATAAGTGAGAATGAGATCTTATGCATTATAAGTGAGAATGAGATCTTATGCATTATAAGTGAGAATGAGATCTTATGCCTTATAAGTGAGAATGAGGTATCATGCATTATAAGTGAGAATGAGATATCATGCATTATAAGTGAGAATGAGATCTTATGCATTGTGCGTGAGAATGAGGTGTTATGTATCATGAGTGAGAACATGTTATGCATTATGAGTGAGAATGAGACGTTATGCATTATGAGTGAAAATGAGATGTTATGTATCATGAGTGAGAACGAGATGTTTTACATTATGAGTGAGAATGAGATGTTATGTATCATGAGTGAGAATGAGGTATCATGCATTATAAGTGAGAATGAGATATCATGCATTATAAGTGAGAATGAGATCTTATGCATTGTGAGTGAGAATGGGGTGTTATGTATGCATTGTGCGTGAGAATGAGGTGTTATGTATCATGAGTGAGAACATGTTATGCATTATGAGTGAGAATGAGACGTTATGCATTATGAGTGAAAATGAGATGTTATGTATCATGAGTGAGAACGAGATGTTTTACATTATGAGTGAGAATGAGATGTTATATATCATGAGCGAGAATGAGGTATCATGCATTATAAGTGAGAATGAGATATCATGCATTATAAGTGAGAATGAGATCTTATGCATTGTGAGTGAGAATGGGGTGTTATGTATCATGAGTGAGATCATGTTATGCATTATGAGTGAAAATGAAATGTTATGTATCAGGAGTGAGAATGCGATATCATGCATTATAAGTGAGAATGAGATCTTATGCATTATAAGTGAGAATGAGATCTTATGCATTATGAGTGAGAATGAGATGCTATGCAATATGAGTAAGAATGAAATGTTAAGTATCATGAGTGAAAACGAGATGTTATGCATTACGAGTGAGAATGAGATATGCATTATGAGTGAGAATGGGATGTTATGTATCATGCGTGAGAACGATGGTATGCA
>CM065731.1:1113862-1118862 GCA_033310375.1 Conus canariensis
ACACACACACACACACACACACACACACACACACACACACACACACACAAATATGCACTCAAGCACACATTAGCACACAGAGGCAGACAGAAAGAGAGACAGACAGAGAGACAGAGAGAGAGGCAGAGACAGAGACAGAGAGACAGAGAGACAGAGACAGAGATAGAAAGAGATAAAGACAGAGAGACGGAGACAGAGACAAAAGGACAGAGACAGAAAGAGATAGTGACAGACTGACAGAGACAGAGACACAGATTGAGAGAGAGAGAGAGACAGAGACAAAGAGAGAGGGGAAGAGTAGAGAGGGAGGGAGTGGATTGGAACTGAGGAGAGAGAGAGAGAGAGAGAGAGAGAGAGAGAGAGAGAGAGAGAGAGAGAGACAGAGACAGAGACAGAGACAGAGAGACAGAGACAGAGACAGAGGACAGACAGACAGACACATAGACAGACAGGCAGATACAAAGTGAAAAGAAGGCTCCAACGCATGCACTCCCAACCAGTGCATGGCAAACTAAAGAATCCCACAAAAACAGGCTGAAGAAGAAAAGTTTCAACCACCTCTCCAAAAGCCTACAGAGCCAAAATGGTCTAAGTCCTCAACTGGGATGGAAATGCTTCCCGACTTAGAAGCAATAAGACCACCCAGAAGACGTCTCTGTCATCACGAAAGTTCCTGGCACGGACAGGGAAGATTGTCAAGCTGCTCACCTGCTGGAAGCTTTGATAGAGGAGATGACTGATGACCAGTACAACATCAGTCAATGAACGCAGGTCTTCGCGGATGAATTCTCAAACACAGCAGTGAAGAAAAGAGAAGGCATCTTCACCAAAGACACTGATGCAAACTGACCCCCAGAGCCTTTCCCACTGGAAACTTGTTCTTCACCTACACAGCTGAGTCAGCAGCTCCACTCCATGCTGTACAAGCGTTCACAAAGTCAAACAACCCACCACCCAGGATTGCTTTCTTCACTGACCGCAGATCTCTGCTGCGGGGACCTCAGAGCAACAGAAGCGAACAGCAGCTAAAAAATCACATCAGAAGCGCCGTCTACGATCTTTCAAGACGATCTGCATTGAACTCCAGTGGATTTCATTCAATTTGGGGGATCCCCAGGATCGAGAAGGCTGGCATTCTCCCCAAGGTAGGCAGCAAAATAGAGCAGTACAGCCACACAGTGACGTGCACAGAAGCTATAACTACCATCCGAAACCAATACCAAAACCAGTGGAAGAGGAGTCTGGGTGCAGACAGTGTTGTGGATCCACTCCATCAGCTCCAACAACACCAGCAAACAATCCACTCAGACTGAGAACTGACCACTGCCAACTGCTAAGCCACCTCAGCCGAATCAAGATTGCCCACACAGACGAATGTCCATGTGGCATTGGATCTCAGATCCCAGAACACATCCTCCAACACTGTCCTTCCCATGATGTTCTTTCTATAATGTCAACCTGGCCAGAGGCCTGGCCGAGCTGCGGATACAGCTTTGGGACAGCCATCACGACCTCAAGAAACCTCTGGGATTCCTCGTGTATGGACAGGTGATGTATGGACAGGTTCGGAAGGTGGATACAGAAATGCAAAGAGAGAGAGAGAGAGGAGAGAGAGAGAGAGAGAGAGAGAGAGAGAGAGAGAGAGAGAGAGAGAGAGAGAGAGAGATAGCATACAAAGGCAGACTCTAAGTCAGACATATTTCAGAGACGAATCGCCAGAACTTTAGATAAACAAGCACTTGTACCACCACCACCCGTGCCCACCCCTGCCCACTTCAATTCTCTCCCTCTCTATCGGTCTCTCATAATGCCTTTCTCTCTCTCTCTCTCACTCTCTCTCTCTCTCTCTCTCTCTCTCTCTCTCTCTCTCTCTCTCTCTCCTCTCTCTCTCTCTCTGTCTCTCTCTCTCTCTCCTCTCTCTCTCTCCTCTCGCTCCCTCCCTCTCTCTCTCTCTCTCTGGCTTTGTGCATGCGTATGCGGGCCTGCGCGCGAGAGCGTGTGTGTGTCCGTGTGTGTTCGTGTCTTTCTTTCTTTCTATCTATCTTCCTTTCTTTCTTTCTTCCTGTTTTCCTTTTCTTTCTTTCCTCCTTTGTTCTGTCTTTGTTTCTTTTGTAAACAGCAGAATCAGCTGTTGGCAACAGTTTATCGTGATTTTGTTTTTCAGAGAATGGCGAGGCAAGGGGCGCAATGTCTAGCTCATCGGTCACACGTGTCTCATCCTTCATGTAAGGCAAGGGGCGCAATGTCTAGCTCATCGGTCACACGTGTCTCATCCTTCATGTAAATTGCCTGCACTTTTTAACTGCTGCCGATGCTAAGATAGATGAAAACAAATGGGAAGGAAGCCATGCCGTATTTTTGTCATTGTTGAGTTCTTATTGTTCTCAGTCTAAAAGTAGGATGGTAAACATCCTGAATAGAGAGTGAGGATGCAAGCAAGAGAGACAGACAGACAGACAGACAGAGAAACAGAGTGAGAGAGAGAGGGAGAGAGAAAGAAAGGAGGAGGAGGAGGAGAAGGAAAGAAAGAAAGAGAGAGAGAGAGAGAGAGAGAGAGAAACAGACAGACAGACAGACAGAGACAGACAGAGTGATTGACAGACAGACAGACAGATTGAGACACAGAAACACGGAAAAGAGAGAGAGGAGAGTGTGTGTGTGAGAGAGAGAGGGGGGGGGGGGGGAAGACAGAGAGACAGACACGCAGGCAGGCAGAGAAACAGGCAGACAGACAGAGAAAGAGTGAGTCACAGAGGCAGACAAACAGAGAGAGGCAGAGGTGCTGAGATATATGCATAGACTACTATATTTTTCTGACCACTACATCATTGTTAACAACGACTTACGGTTATTTAGCATGGAAAGACGAAGGGATAGACGCCATACGTGTCCAGCTGATCATTCAGTCTGTCATGATTTATGAGAGGAAAGAAAGTTTGTTTTGTTCAATCAGTACGTGTGCTAAGACCGTTGGATCCCCCCCCCCCCCCCCCCCCCCCATATCAACATGCACGCTGCTTTGTGCTTTGAAAAAAAATGAGAGAGAGAGAGACAGAGACAGGCAAGAGATAGAGAGAGGGAGAGAGATAGGGGAGCAGAGACAGAAAGTGACAGAGACAGAGAGAGAGAGAGAGGAGAGAGAGAGAGAGAGGGAGGGAGAGAGGAGAGAGAGAGAGAGAGAGAGAGAGAGAGAGAGAGAGAGGAGAGACTCACATTGATTAGGCCACAGATCCACATCAACAGAGGCTGAGACTGACCAAATGTACCCAAAATGTTTTTTAATCGTTTTCGTTTTTAAAAAATTTGTTTCGTGTCTCAAAAGCTTTTATATATATATATATATATATATATATATATATATTATATATATATATATATATATATATATTCAATTATAAACAAAGCTTGCTCTTATGTCTTAGATTGAAGAAATAGGGGATGATAAGCATACATATCTGCAGTGGTAGATCATTCTACCTAAGTAACAGTATGTGCTTGAGTGGGTGAATGGGGAAAAATAAAATAAATGCTTCTCAAAATGAACCTTCAGCAAGCTTAGCTTTTGCTTCTTAGGTGGCACCTTTGGTTGGTTTTTTGAAAACTCGACAAACATACTACGGTATTGCACACCAGCCTTTTCTGGGATAGCATTCTTCTTAAAACCGAAAAGGCAGAGGAGTCAAATTACCACTTTCCGCGGTCACTGAGGAGAAACAATCAGGTTTCGAAATATCGGTATCTGACCAGGAGTTATATGTTAGTGGGTTTCCTCCCCATTGGAGACTGTCTCCCTCTTGAAGACTATAAGCTTGCTGAAGGTTCATTTTGAGAAGCATTTATTTTATTTTTCCCCATTCACCCACTCAAGCACATACTGTTACTTAGGTAGAATGATCTACCACTGCAGATATGTATGCTTATCATCCCCTATTTCTTCAATCTAAGACATAAGAGCAAGCTTTGTTTATAATTGAATATTTCTTGCAGTCATTGCAACACCAAGCTGCTCTGTAAGTTGCTGGAATGGTGCTCGGTACTTACCTTGGAATTTATTAGTTTATTGTAATTTAGTCCTTGCGGATTCATTCCAAGACTGGCCCTCAGCACTTGTGTCTTAAGAGGTATCATTTTTTTATTTTCTAATTTTCACAAGAAATATAGCTTGTTTTGCTCTTTCATGATTTTCTTTTGCTTCTTAGGTGGCACCTTTGGTTGGTTTTTTGAAAACTCGACAAAACATATCGGTATTGCACACCAGCCTTTTCTGGGATAGCATTCTTCTTAAAACCGAAAAGGCAGAGGAGTCAAATTACCACTTTCCGCGGTCACTGAGGAGAAACAATCAGGTTTCGAAATATCGGTATCTGACCAGGAGTTATATGTTAGTGGGTTTCCTCCCCATTGGAGACTGTCTCCCTCTTGGAGACTATAAGCTTGCTGAAGGTTCATTTTGAGAAGCATTTATTTTATTTTTCCCCATTCACCCACTCAAGCACATACTGTTACTTAGGTAGAATGATCTACCACTGCAGATATGTATGCTTATCATCCCCTATTTCTTCAATCTAAGACATAAGAGCAAGCTTTGTTTATAATTGAATATTTCTTGCAGTCATTGCAACACCAAGCTGCTCTGTAAGTTGCTGGAATGGTGCTCGGTACTTATCCTTGGAATTTATTAGTTTATTATATATATATTATATATATATTATATATATATATGTATGTATATATATCATGTGTGTGCGTGCGTGCCTGCGTGTGTGTATGTGGAGAGAGAGAGATAGAGAGAGGGGGGAGGGAAAGAGAGAGAGATGCAAGTTTTATTTGTGTGAATTTATCATTCTTTGCAACGTAAAGGATTTTGTTTTTGTTTCCAGTGCAGAATGTTCTAATTTCCTGACATCTTGGACAACAGATGATGGCGTGTACCTCTGTTTCTGCGTGGAATCTACAGAGTGGACAATCAAATATCCTTTTACAGACATTTTTGTGTCTGA
>CM065731.1:1123862-1136362 GCA_033310375.1 Conus canariensis
AAAACACGTCTCCATCAGTACCAACGGCAGTGAATCGTCTAGGTGGACATACATAAAGACACTATTCAACCCTGGGGGTGAAGCCATCCAGTAAATCTGTCAGAAAGCTCTGCTTTAGTACCTTTTTGCCATCAGGTTTCGGTCAGTCAGCCACGATCAGTGATTTTCTGTTCAGATTGGTCGTAATTCTTCTTCTTCTTCTTCTTCTTCTTCTTCTTCTTCTTCTTCTTCTTCTTCTTCTTCTTCTTCTTCTCTCTGTCTGTCTGTCTGCCTGCCTGCCTGCCTGCCTGCCTGTCTGCCTGCCTCCCTGCCTGCCTGCCTGCCTGCTTGCCTCCCTGTCTGTCTGTCTGTCTATTTGTCTGTCTGTCCGTCTGTCTGTCTGTCTGTCTGTCTGTCTGTCTGTCTGTCTGTCTCTCTCTCTCTCTCTCTTCTCTCTCTCTCTCTCTCTCTCTCTCTCTCTCTCTCTCTCAAATCCTGCTGGCAGTACACTTTATTCTTTCTCCTAAAATCCAGGATCAGTCATACATGTTTAGTCCATCTGGCCCGTTCGCTTTCTGTTGATGCCTCCAAAATCTCTCTCTGGCTCTTCTGGTGGTGGTGTCTTCTGAATCATCTTGTCAATGATGGTGGCTCTCATGTCCAGGATGTTGTGTCCATCACCCTGAAAGTGGCGAGCCACCAGCGTGTCTTGCCTGTATTGACTGGTGTCCTTGGCCACTGTAGTTCTGGTCTCCGGTTGACGCCAATGCTAGAGCGGTGTGCACTTGGCACAGTCAGTGAGGTACACCAGGTTCGTGCTCCTGTAGGTCACTGTGTGTCGTATGCTGAACCTCTGGCCAGTCCGGACGCTGCAGAAAGTGGTGGGCTGTTGTAGGTGGAGCTGGCAGAAGCTTCTGGCACTGCACTTGTAGCATCCAGTCTCAGCATCTCTCTTTTCTCTCTCTCTCTCTCTCTCTCCTCTCTCTCTCTCTCTCTCTCTCTCTCTCTGTTCACTGTGCAATCACAAACCATAGGATTTTGTCTTTATTACACTATTACGATATATCTTTATCATACTATTACAATTCACAGTGTCTTTATTACACTATTACGATATATCTTTATCATACTATTACAATTCACAGTGTCTGTATTACACTATTACGATATATCTTTATCATACTATTACCATATATCTTTATCATACTATTACCATATATCTTTATCATACTATTACACTTCACAGTTCTTTATTACACTATTACGATATATCTTTATCATACTATTACAATTCACAGTGTCTGTATTACACTATTACGATATATCTTTATCATACTATTACGATATATCTTTATCATACTATTACAATTCACGGTCAGACCGGAGCCTACCATTGCAGAAAACAGTCAAAGTAACATCTACTATTAGAATATGTAACCACTGTAAAATCTACTGTTACAATAAATAGTTACTGTGGAAACAACGATTACTGTAAACGTTTAACTATGGAATTTGTATCTTCTTGTAGTGCTATCATAATGAACAGACACTGTGGAATCGGTTTCTCTCAATTGTCCCAGCTTAATGAATGATTATGGCATAATATGCAATCCTCTATTGCATTGTCACAATGAACAAAGTAGACTTTATAATTATGTCTATACTGTGCTAGCATAATCAACAGTCACTGCTCAATCTGTACATCTCTGTTTATCCCGTCACAAGGCTCATTCACTACATACCTCTATTCTACTGAAATAGCCATTCTTTGTAGAATCTATGTATCTCTATTGTACCTACATAAGGTTCAGCCACTTACAGTCCACATCTCTCTATTGTATCACCACAATGAACAGTCAACGTACAATCTATATCACTCTATTAGAACTAGCAGTCATTGCACATTCTGTATATATTGTTCCATCGCAAAGTACAGACACCACAGAGTCGAAGTCTATCAAGATCCAATATCTGATAACGTTAATCGTCATGGCTACCAGACTAAACAGGTCACTCAGTTAAAGAAGGCTACTCACTGTGTGCGTAGCTTTCGTCGGCAATCCGGCCGACTTCTTCAGCGCAACTGCTGGGTTGAGAACTGTTAATCGTCATGACTTTTTTATGCTCTTGTATGAAATGATCCAACAAGAGGTCACATTTATCATTTTACATTCTGTAGTCATTCCTGATGACAGTGCATAGTTGGTCATACGTCTTCCATCACCACCATCGAGAAAAGGAGGGGGAGGCCGTGGAGTCATTGACACCAGAAGAGCATTGGTATGCCCGTAGAGCTGACGTCATGACGCCACAACAGCCATGAAGTGTCTGGTGTTGACTGGCCTGACTAATCAAAACATCTCGTTTTAGAGCCTGTAATCTCCACCCTTCCCTCGTCTCTGCATCAGCAACAAAATGAATCATTCATCATCAACACGAGGACTGTAATCCGTCTCGCCGGACATGACACACAAAGTCTAAGCCATGGGTTGACGCCATACAGCTTATCTGTCAGAAACACATGTTTTGCTCCTTGTCCACCATCAGTCAAGTGACAATGCATTGCTCCCTACTCAGATGACTAATAACGTTGGTTATTCTCTCTCTCTCTCTCTCTCTCTCTCTCTCTCTCTCTCTCTCTCTCTCTCTCTCTCTCTCTCTCTCTCTCTCTCTCTCTCTCTTGTATGATCAAAATCGAACGAAACTGCAGAATGGGTATTTGTCTATATCATTGTCACTGTGAGAATCGTAAGAAAATGTGCATCTGTTTATCGCACTATCATAATAAACAATCACTGAAAGTTTGGATATCTTCATTGTACAATCACACTGGACAGTCGTTACAGAATCTATATCCCCCACCTTCCTCCCTGTCGTATTATCACAACGTACTGTGACTTGTCCCATCATTACCAACAGTTATTGTAAAATCTTTACCACTTTATTGTTTAATCACATCGACTATTCACGGCAGAATCAGTATTTGTGTACTACACCATGACAATGACCATCCAATGTACAATGTATTCTATTCTTATATTAAAGTGACATTCGCTGCTGACTCCAGAGAACTCTGTTGCATTTTCACAATGACCTGTCACTGCATACTTGTATTTCTCTTTAAATACAATCACAATAACCAGTCACTGCAGAGTCAAAATCCCATGTGTAATCATGTTAGATATTAGACTTTTTATGTTCTTGCGTGACACAATCCAACATGATGCCAGATTCATCATAACGCAAGACCATTGTCACTCACGAGGACAGAGCATAGCGAGTTATACGCCCTCCATCAACCTGAATGATGAAATGAGATGGAGCTGTAGAATTGCTAACTCCAGAACATGTACCTTCTTCACGGCAATCTACCATCACTACATGACCACAGGCATAAAGAGTTTTCTGCCGGCAACTGACCAGTGAACAACATGGTTGATCACCACATTTCGTATTATAGACCACATAAAGAGTTTTCTGCCGGCAACTGACCAGTGAACAACATTGTTGATCACCACATTTCGTATTACAGACCACATACCCTGTCCTTTCCGTCGCTTCTACGACAGTGTGGGGAAAACAATACACATGTCACCATCATTGCAAACAGCCGCAAACCTTGTGTGGCTGGACATGGATGGAAAGACTGGCTTATCCTGGGGATGACATCCTACAATGGATGATTTGGTTTGGGTCATTTTCAATGGGCAAAGTATTTTGGTCAATCAGTCATGATCAATGACTTTTGGTTTAGATGGATTGATACCCCCCCCTCTCTCTCTCTCTCTCTCTCTCTCTCTCTCTCTCCACACACACACACACACACACACACACACACACACACACACATTCACACGCACGCACGCACGCACGCACGCGCACGCGCGCGCACGCACACACACAGACACACACAGACACACAGACACACAGACACACACACACACACACACACACACACACACAAAACACAACTCTCTCTCTCTCTCTCTCTCTCTCTCTCTCTCTCTCTCTCTCTCTCTCTCTCTTATCCTCGTAAATAAAGACTTTTGTCTGTTTGTCTTGTCTGTCTGTCTGTCTGTCTGTCTGTCTGTCTGTCTGTCTCTCTCTCTCTCTCTCTCTCTCTCTCTCTCTCTCTCTCTCTGTGACATTTAACTGGAGAATGGGCATCTCTCTATCATACATTCACAAATACTTAGAGTAAAATTTGTATATCTATTGTATTGTTACAATGAAAATGACTGTTGAATCAAGATCGATGAAATCCTATTTCGTACTGACTTTCATCATCAGACCTTCTTTATAAAGCCGTTGAGTAAAATTATCCTTCATGGTGTCATATTACCTTGATTCTGGTTGTTCTTGAGGATAATGCAACCGTAGTCCCTACGTCTTCCTCCACCGTCATTCATAAGCGGAGGGTTTATCTGAAGAATCATTAACACCAGAAGATCATTCACATGAGGTGGGTCAGTCATTAGCTCACGACAGCAGCCATGATGGGCTCTCCGCCTTCGACTGGCCAGTAAATAACAGGACTAATCACCACATGTCGTTTTACATTCCACTGTCCTTGCCCCTTCCCTGGCCTCTACAACAGTATCAGGAACATGATGAACGTGTCGCCATCAGTACCAACGGCCGTAAACCATGAGGCCAGACATGTATGAAGACACAATCTAACCCTGGAGGTGAAGCCATACATAGAATCTGTTCGAAAAAAAGGTTTGCTTTGGTCCTTTTTGCCATCAGGGTTTTGATCAACCAAACACAAGAAATGACCTTCTGTTCATGTAACATTAATCTCTCTCTCTCTCTCTCTCTCTCTCTCTCTCTCTCTCTCTCTCTCTCTCTCTCTCTCTCTCTCTCTCTCTCTCTCGTGCAATCTTAATGAAAACTTAGTGAAAATGTGCATCTCACTTAGCACTATCAATCTTAATGAAAACTTAGTGAAAATGTACATTTTACTTACCACTATATATCTTAATGAAAAGTTAGTGAAAATGTGCATTGTACTTAGCACTGTCATTTTCATTAAAAATTTTAAAAAAACAAACAAACAAACAAAAAAACTATACAATCTACGTCTTTACAACACTACAATTATGAATGGGCAGTGCAGAATGTACCTCTTTATTGCATTATCACGAAGGGCAATTACAATGGAATCTGTATAGTCCTGTGGTACTAGCAGAACAACCAGTCATTGTAGAATACATATTTGTCTATTGTACCATTTCAATGAACAATTAGCGGATCAATCTTACTTCTCCATCGCACGACCACATTAAACAGCCATGATACAATCTGGATCTCTCTATTCACCATTTCAATGCACTTCTAGTGTATTTTTTATTCTTCCATGGCACTAGCCCCTTGAACAATAATGGTAGAATTTGTAGCTCTTTATTGTAATATGTGTGTGTGTGTGTTCATCACTATAATATAGTGATGAACACACACACACACACACACACACACACACACACACACACACACACACACACACACACACATATATATATATATGTGTGTGTGTGTGTGTGTGTGTGTGTGGTGTGTGTGTGTGTGTGTGTGTGTGTGTGTGTGTGTGTGTGTGTGTGTGTGTGTGTGTTGTCATAATCAAGTCACTCTCCTACTATACCTTTCTACCTTAACACCACAGTATCTAGTCGCTGTATAATGTGTATCTCTCTACTGCACCATCACAATGATCATTCACTGTAGAAACTGTAACGATCTATGTTATTGTAACAATGACCAGTCACTGTATCATTCCTATCTCTGCATTGAGTTATCACAACCAAAAGTCATTATATAGTTTGTATCTTTCGATCTTACGATTACAACGAACAGTCGTTGTAAATTCAATGTTTATTGAAAACAAAAGAAAAAGAAAAAATGAAAAAGAACGAAGTATGTGACCAGGTTCGTTATCGAGCGTTATGCTCCTGTGTAAAATGATTCAATACAACGCCAGATTCATCATTTTACTGGACGCTTTTATTCCTACGGACAGAGCACAGAATGTCATACGTGTTTCCATTACCCTCACTAATAAAATGAGGGGAAGCTGCCGAATCGTTTACACTAGGACCATTCGCAGGCAAAGAGATCTGACATCACCACCTGACAACAGCCATGAAGCGCTCTGCGTTGATGGTTGGTGACTAGCCAGCAAACAAAATCACTAATCACCACACGCCGTTTTAGAGTCCACAATCCTCGTCCCTTCCCCCGCCTATACGACAGTGTCATGAACATCATGAATACGACGTGATAGATACCCAATAGCCGTAAATCGTCTGGCTGGATATACACGGAGATACAATCTAACCCTAGGTGAGAAGCCATAGAGTGAAACCTATAAAAGTTTGTTTGGGCTGGTTCCGTATTTTCACCATGGGTTTGGTTAACCAGCCACAACCAATTGCTTTCTGGTGAGAGTGATAGAAACATGGCTTCTGTTCTTCTTCTTCTTCTTCTTCTTCTTCTTCTTCTTCTTCTTCTTCTTCTTCTTCTTCTTCTTCTTCTCTCCCTCTCTCTCTCTCTCGTGTACTTCTTCATTGTACTATCACATTGAACAGTGATGGTAGATTTTGTATCTCGTTGTATACTGCCGTAGTAAAAGCTCAGTATAGAATCTGTATTACGTTATTTCACCCGTACAAGGAAGGGTCACCGTATAACCTGCTTATCCCTGTGGTAGTATTACGACGAGCAGTCACTGGAGAATCTGTGTCTTTCTATTGCACTATTTGTGTGTCATTGAACAGTGATGGTAGATTTTGTATCTCGTTGTATACTGCCGTAGTAAAAGTTCAGAAAAGAATCTGTATTACGTTATTTCACCCGTACAAGGAAGGGTCACTGTATAACCTGCTTATCCCTGTGGTAGTATTACGACGAGCAGTCACTGGAGAATCTGTGTCTTTCTATTGCACTATTTGTGTGTCATTGAACAGTGATGGTAGATTTTGTATCTCGTTGTATACTGCCGTAGTAAAAGTTCAGTATAGAATCTGTATTACGTTATTTCACCCGTACAAGGAAGGGTCACTGTATAACCTGCTTATCCCTGTGGTAGTATTACGACGAGCAGTCACTGGAGAATCTGTGTCTTTCTATTGCACTATTTGAACAATGTAAAATAACAATTGATGTATAATCTTCATCTCTCGCTATTGTGCCGTCATTACAAACAGTCAAATCAAGTCAGTGGAATGCGTATTTCTCTATTGTACAACCACAGAGAAAAGTCAGTGAAGATTGTGCAGTTCTGTACTATCACAATGAACAATCAAGTTAGAATCTTTATCTATCTTTTATTACCTAAATGATCAGTTTGTGTCCAATCTGAATCTCTATACAAGTCCCTGTAGAATCTATATCTATCTGTTGCGCTTTCAAAATCTGATTACTGTAAATCTGTATTTCTCTACTGCACTGTCACATTGACCAGTCACTGTATAATCTGTATATCTCTAATGTACTGTCACAATTACTATTCGCTGTAGGATATCCATCTCACTATTGTACTATAAAGGATAATGGTAGAATCAATATGTATCAAAATCCCATATTTATTTACGTTCATCATCCAACACTTTTCTAATATTCTTGTGGTCACTGATCAAACATGACATCATATTCATTAGTTTGATGGTCACCATTATTCCTTAGGACAGTGCACAGGAGTTCATATGTCTTACGTTACCCTCGAGGGATAAAGGAGGGGTAGCTGTGTTCCCCTCGAGGGATAAAGGAGGGGTAGCTGTTGAATCTTTAACATCAGAAGCTTATTCGCTCGCACGGTAGTCCAACATGGCCACACGACAACAGCTATAGGAAGCTCTCCTGTGCCATCGCCTAGCCAGCAAGCAACATGATTAATCACGACACGTCGTTTCACAGTCCTCCGACACTGACTGCCCCTTCCCTCGCCTCTACCATGCTGTCAGGAACATGATAAACATGTCACCATCCATACCGATGGCCGTGAACCATCTGGCTTGACTTGCATGGAAACAACATTATTCCTGGGCCTGAAACTAGGTCGTATAGATGTCTGGAAGAATTATTTGTTTCTTCCTCTTCATTAGGGTTTTGGTCAAAGAGCCATGATCGTTGACACTCTGATAAGGTGGGTAATTCGAACGTTGATTCTTCGTATTCTTCTTCTTTCTTGTTCTTGTTCTTTTTATTTTTCTTCTTCTTTTTCTTCTCTCTCTCTCTCTCTCTCTCTCTCTCTCTCTCTCTCTCTCTCTCTCTCTCTCTCTCTCTCTCTCTCTCTCTCTCTCCAAACTTATTATCAAGTATATCAGTCATACATGATTCTCAAAATAGTGAAAGTCTTCACAGGAGAAAGCATTAAACTAACAGCTCCTAACATGTGTCTTTCAAACTGTAGCCATGATTACAGAAGGCACATTACGAATAAGCAGAACACAAGGCGTAAAGTAACGCGTAATCTTTTTGTAATACTTTACATACAAGAAAAAAAAATCGAAAACTATGTTATCTTCTGACGTAACAACTGTCACAGAAACATTGCACAGAACAATAGCAGCCAGTATACACATTGTCTTGTTTTTAGTAAAGCTACCGCCCGTTTCATTTTTCCTCGAGATTACACGGTTGAATATTATAAAGTTCACACGTCACACTCTGTTCTGTGTGTATCTCATATCTGGACATATTCTGTTGGTGTCTCTACCAGGTCTGACAGACATAAGAGCGTATACATCATGCACAATCCTCGATAGTTCAGTGTGTACAGCACCGTCACTGTCATCGTTATCCTCATCAACAATGCAGCGGAAGAGGGGTAGGGACGAACATATATTGTGGCACTCCATGCTCTCTAAGAGCATCTGAAGTTTTGATTTCTTCTTTCTCTCTGTGGCTGTAATGAGCGTGTGCCACAGCATCCAGCAGCAGTCGCTGGAAGCTACTGACCATCACGGACTGGGCACACAAACTGACATTCTCTGCTTTAGGAAGGGTGGTGGTCGAGAGCAGGGCGTGAAGAAAAGAGATTGTAGAAACTAGCGTGGCACCTCCAGGCGTTTTTGCTAATGGAATAATCACCCAATCCTTTCTCTTTATCAGTTTACTGTTGTCAACGAGAAGCGTAGTAGGCGGTGTTCTGCATATTCTTAATCACGCCAGACATTTTTGCAACACCCTCAGAGTGATCAGCAGTACAGCGAAGTTGTCTTTGGCAGATGCCCTGATGCAAACCTGAAATGTACGGTTCTTGGACCGTGACTGAAAGAACATGGGAATTGATTTTTCCTAGTAGGCATGGGCTGTGCTGGATTGAGGGGCGTGCATGTGATGGAAGCGGGAGGGTGGGAGAGATGCAGAGTGGAGATTGGGTGAGGAAATGGTCGCTGTAAAAGCGATGCACACACGGGAAAAGGAAGATGTGGATAGCACAAACGTGCAGTGGAACACCAGTTCTACACCAAAACTGTTTCCAACTGGCATTCGAATGAGATAGTATGTTCCTGGAGCATGAAGAAAATGAACTCACCCTAGCTGAGGGCCAGCACTGCAGAGGGGAAGGTGAAGAAAATGAACTCACCCTAGCTGAGGGCCAGCACTGCAGAGGGAGCATAGAGAAAATGAACTCACCCTAGCTGAGGGCCAGCACTGCAGAGGGAGCATAAAGAAAATGAACTCACCCTAGCTGAGAGCCAGCACTACCTAGCTGAGGGCCAGCACTGTAGAGGGGGAGGTGAGTCAGGGTTTGTAAGACCAGGAGGTTATTTCACGTGCTTGATTATCCTTATATCAGCACAATTTTTATTTTACACAGTCTTTAATCCCTGCTGCCTCTCTCGGTTCCCTATCAGCATCAGGGACAGCGTAAACATGTCAATACCCACGCCATATAACGTCTGCTCGATAATGGAGACAGGTGTAGTCCTGAAGATGAAACCATACACTTCGTACCTCAGGATAATGGAGACAGGTGTGATCCTGAAGATGAAACCATACACTTCGTCCCTCAGGATAATGGAGGCAGGTGTAGTCCTGAAGATGAAACCATACACTTCGTCCCTCAGGATAATGGAGACAGGTGTAGTCCTGAAGATGAAACCATACACTTCGTCCCTCAGGATAATGGAGACAGGTGTAGTCCTGAAGATGAAACCATACACTTCGTCCCTCAGGATTTTTTTCCTTCGTTATTTGTAAACTCCGCCAAGAGATTTATGTTTTCAATTGCGTAAGTTAGTTAGCTAGTTTGTTTTTTTTTTGTTTGTTTACAGCTTGTTTTTCGGTATGTTTGTATGGTCTCTCGTTTGTTTTTTCAGCAACATTTCGCAAAAAAGTACTAAACTATATTTAGCAGAAGTCCACGGAGAGATGGCATGTGATTCCAAAATCATGTCATCAAAATTTGGTGCGGATCCACAAAGCTGATCTGGATCAAAGGAAAAAAGATGGATCTGTCCAGCAACATCATCATGATTTTTTTTAATTCACAAACTACAGAACATTTTGAAAATTTTGGGTGAGTTGATTGAATGTGACCGATGGTAAGTCAGATCAGGCCGAGTTATACTGGTGCCTGACTAGACGAACCTGGAAGCCATGCCCAGGCGTAAACCCAGTTAAACAACACTCCATATGATTTGAAAACAGTTAAAACAACACTCCATATGACTTGAAAACAGTTAAAACAACACTCCATATGACTTGAAAACAGTTAAAACAACACTCCATATGACTTGAAAACTAAACCCAGTTAAACAACACTCCATGTGACTTGAAAACTAAACCCAGTTAAACAACACTCCATATGACTCGAAAACAGTTAAAACAACACTCCATATGACTTGAAAACAGTTAAAACAACACTCCATGTGACTTGAAAACAGTTAAAACAACACTCCATATGACTTGAAAACAGTTAAAACAACACTCCATGTGACTTGAAAACTAAACCCAGTTAAACAACACTCCATATGACTTGAAAACAGTTAAAACAACACTCCATATGACTTGAAAACTAAACCTTGACCAAGAGTAGTTTTTAACTTAAAAACAAAACCTATCCGAAACAAGTATATCCATTTATAACATTTGAACAATACCGATTCCCTCTTAAAATTTGAAATCATATCAAAAGGGATATCTCAGAACACGTTTATCATTAAATGTGCAGTGAACTGTTTGTCTTTAATTATGCACATCCCAACAGTCACTAAAAGATGCGCAATACTTTACGGATTATGGAATGGTATGCATCGTCAGCTTTTAAAAGAAAAGAGTGAGTGAAATACGTGTGATCGGTATGCGATCTGCACATTATGGTGTCTTCCTTCTCTCAGGAGACGGACGGAAGGAATTCTTGAATATTTGGTCGAATATGAAATAGTTCGTAATGTGTATGTGCAGTCTATTCCTCTGACCAGAGCTCTGTGACGCAAATGTGAATTAAGAGGGTTGAGGTTTGTGAAAGGGACTTATGTGTTTGAGAATTAATCTGGCGTGATGGCGAATCCATGCACAAAAAATGTGCAGTTCAGTGGCGATCAATATCGATCGGTAGACCTTGCGCCTTTTCAGCAAAATTATCACAAATGCACTACACAATGACAAACTGACCTTATTTTTACGAACCTAAATCTAACGTGTGAAATAATCTGTTTTGGGAATATTGAAATTTCATAATAATATAAAAGTTGACGTTTCGTGTTTTCCATATCGTCTTCAACACCAAGAAAAAGTGGGAAGCAGGCTAGCTGTTTCAATCCTTAGCAACTATCACTCCCCGTGATCTCTTGCATCTGGTTGCACTGACTCTATGTTTCATCCACTGTTGAAGGTCTGGAAGCCAGCCATTCGCTTT
This sequence comes from Conus canariensis, assembly GCA_033310375.1. Taxonomy (NCBI): domain Eukaryota; kingdom Metazoa; phylum Mollusca; class Gastropoda; order Neogastropoda; family Conidae; genus Conus; species Conus canariensis. The sequence goes on from CM065731.1 coordinate 1,135,705, forward strand.
ATGTTTAAGCCCCAGCATCGATAACCCTGAACCCCTTTAATGGCGAGACTCCACTGGCTTTCTGCTCTCGTAAAAATCAGTTACAAGATAGCCTGCATCTGCTATATTATTTTCATTGACACAGCCCCTGCTTATCTCTCTGAATTTGGTTACACAGATACACCGTGTAACTCTTCCAGTTCTTCTAACAGCAACATTCTCTGTCTATAGTCTCCAGCTCTGGAACACCCATCGATTCATTACTAGGCATTTCTTGCTGCATCTGTCAAATCGAAACCTAAAACGAGCTCGTCTTCAAATATTTCCAAGTCCAAAATCTTCACAGCAATGTTTATATTTTTTACGCATTTGTATTAGCATCAACTGATACTGTGGGTGTTGTGTTCATCAGAATGTGCCATTGTTGGTGATCAGATCCATAGGTGAGGCGCTATGTAAGGGCTCCTCTACAGTCATAGGTGAGGCGCTATGTAAGGGCTACTCTACAGTCACAGGTGAGGCGCTATGTAAGGGCTGCTCTACAGTCATAGGTGAGGCGCTATGTAAGGGCTGCTCTACAGTCATAGGTGAGGCGCTATGTAAGGGCTGTTCTACAGTCACAGGTGAGGCGCTATGTAAGGGCTGTTCTACAGTCACAGGTGAGGCGCTATGTAAGGGC
>CM065731.1:1151362-1158862 GCA_033310375.1 Conus canariensis
GGCTTTGATTCCTTCTTTGTCTTTGTGTGACTATGGTTAGTACGTGTCAACACTTCCAGCGTCGTCACGCATCAGACATGCAAACGGACAGTATTTTGGTGCGGGTGGTAGTCGAGAGAGGGATGTATAGGTGAAAAACGTGTAGAAAGTAGGTTAACACCTCCACATCCTTGATCATGTGACAGTTGACGTAAAAAAAAAAAAATGTGTAGTAGGCGGTGTTCTGAACATACGTAATCAAGTCTGACATTATTTCATTACCCCCTAGTTATCGGCAGTACCACAAGGTCTTGTTTGGCTGTCGGTCTGACTGTAACCTGATACAGTGCCACAAGGTCTTGTTGGCTGTCGCCCTGACTCTCACCTGATACAGTGCCACAAGGTCTTGTTGGCTGTCGACCTGACTGTAACCTGAAACAGTGCCACAAGGTCTTGTTTGGCTGTCGACCTGACTGTACCTGATAGCAATAGAGCGGGACCCCAGTTATCGGCAGTGCCACAAGGTCTTGTTTGGCTGTCGACCTGACTGTAACCTGATAGCAATAGAGCGGGGACCCCCAGTTATCGGCAGTGCCACAAGGTCTTGTTTGGCTGTCGACCTGACTGTAACCTGATAGCAATAGAGCGGGGACCCCCAGTTATCGCAGTGCACAAGTGCCGACAAGGTCCTATGTTTGGTGCTTTTTTTGCTCGACCTGACTGTAACCTGATAGCAATAGAGCGGGGACCCCCAGTTATCGGCAGTGCCACAAGGTCTTGTTTGGCTGTCGACCTGACTGTAACCTGATAGCAATAGAGCGGGGACCCCCAGTTATCGGCAGTGCCACAAGGTCTTGTTTGGCTGTCGACCTGACTGTAACCTGATAGCAATAGAGCGGGGACCCCCAGTTATCGGCAGTGCCACAAGGTCTTGTTTGGCTGTCGACCTGACTTAACCTGATAAAAGCGGACCCCCATTATGCATGCCACAAGGTCTGTTTGGCTGTCGACCTGACCGTAACCTGATAGCAATAGAGGGGGACCCCCAGTTATCGCAGTGCCACAAGGTCTTGTTTGGCTGTCGACCTGACTGTAACCTGATAGCAATAGAGCGGGACCCCCATTATCGCAGTGCCACAAGGTCTTGTTTGGCTGTCGACCTGACTGTAACCTGTAGCAATAGAGCGGGGACCCCCAGTTATCGGCAGTGCCACAAGGTCTTATTTGGCTGTCGACTGACTGTAACCTGATAGCAATGGGACCCCATTCGGCATGCCACAAGTCTGTTTGGCTGTCGACCTGACTGTAACCTGATAGCAATAGAGCGGGGACCCCCAGTTATCGGCAGTGCCACAAGGTCTTGTTTGGCTGTCGACCTGACTGTAACCTGATAGCAATAGAGCGGGGACCCCCAGTTATCGGCAGTGCCACAAGGTCTGTTTGCTGTCGACCTGACTGTAACCTGATAGCAATAGAGCGGGGACCCCCAGTTATCGGCAGTGCCACAAGGTCTTGTTTGGCTGTCCGACCTGACTGTAACCTGATAGCAATAGATCGGGGACCCCCAGTTATCGGCAGTGCCACAAGGTCTTGTTTGGCTGTCGACCTGACTGTAACCTGATAGCAATAGAGCGGGACCCCCAGTTATCGGCAGTGCCACAAGGTTTGTTTGGCTGTCGACCTGACTGTAACCTGATAGCAATAGAGCGGGGACCCCCAGTTATCGGCAGTGCCACAAGGTCTTGTTTGGCTGTCGACCTGACTGTAACCTGATAGCAATAGAGCGGGGACCCCAGTTATCGGCAGTGCCACAAGGTCTTGTTTGGCTGTCGACCTGACTGTAACCTGATAGCAATAGAGCGGGGACCCCCAGTTATCGGCAGTGCCACAAGGTCTTGTTTGGCTGTCGACCTGACTGTAACCTGATAGCAATAGAGCGGGGACCCCCAGTTATCGCAGTGCCACAAGGTCTTGTTGGCTGTCGACCTGACTGTAACCTGATAGCAATAGAGCGGGGACCCCCAGTTTCGCAGTGCCACAAGGTCTTGTTGGCTGTCGACCTGACTGTAACCTGATAGCAATAGCGGGGACCCCAGTACGGCAGTGCCACAAGGTCTTGTTTGGCTGTCGACCTGACTGTAACCTGATAGCAATAGAGCGGGGACCCCCAGTTATCGGCAGTGCCACAAGGTCTTGTTTGGCTGTCGACCTGACTGTAACCTGATAGCAATAGAGCGGGACCCCCAGTTATCGGCAGTGCCACAAGGTCTTGTTTGGCTGTCGACCTGACTGTAACCTGATAGCAATAGAGCGGGGACCCCCAGTTATCGGCAGTGCCACAAGGTCTTGTTTGGCTGTCGACCTGACTGTAACCTGATAGCAATAGCGGACCCCCAGTTATCGGCAGTGCACAAGTCTTGTTTGGCTGTCGACCTGACTGTAACCTGATAGCAATAGAGCGGGACCCCCAGTTATCGGCAGTGCCACAAGTCTTGTTTGGCTGTCGACCTGACTGTAACCTGATAGCAATAGAGCGGGGACCCCCAGTTTATCGGCAGTCCACAAGGTCTTGTTTGGCTGTCGACCTGACTGTAACCTGATAGCAATAGAGCGGGGACCCCCAGTTATCGGCAGTGCCACAAGGTCTTTTGGCTGTCGACCTGACTGTAACCTGATAGCAATAGAGCGGGGACCCCCAGTTATCGGCAGTGCCACAAGGTCTTGTTTGGCTGTCGACCTGACTGTAACCTGATAGCAATAGAGCGGGGACCCCAGTTATCGGCAGTGCCACAAGGTCTTGTTTGGCTGTCGACCTGACTGTAACCTGATAGCAATAGAGCGGACCCCCAGTTATCGGCAGTGCCACAAGGTCTTGTTTGGCTGTCGACCTGACTGTAACCTGATAGCAATAGAGCGGGGACCCCCAGTTATCGGCAGTGCCACAAGGTCTTGTTTGGCTGTCGACCTGACTGTAACCTGATAGCAATAGAGCGGGGACCCCCAGTTATCGGCAGTGCCACAAGGTCTTGTTTGGCTGTCGACCTGACTGTAACCTGATAGCAATAGAGCGGGGACCCCCAGTTATCGGCAGTGCCACAAGGTCTTGTTTGGCTGTCGACCTGACTGTAACCTGATAGCAATAGAGCGGGGACCCCCAGTTATCGGCAGTGCCACAAGGTCTTGTTTGGCTGTCGACCTGACTGTAACCTGATAGCAATAGAGCGGGGACCCCCAGTTATCGGCAGTGCCACAAGGTCTTGTTTGGCTGTCGACCTGACTGTAACCTGATAGCAATAGAGCGGGGACCCCCAGTTATCGGCAGTGCCACAAGGTCTTGTTTGGCTGTCGACCTGACTGTAACCTGATAGCAATAGAGCGGGGACCCCCAGTTATCGGCAGTGCCACAAGGTCTTGTTTGGCTGTCGACCTGACTGTAACCTGATAGCAATAGAGCGGGGACCCCCAGTTATCGGCAGTGCCACAAGGTCTTGTTTGGCTGTCGACCTGACTGTAACCTGATAGCAATAGAGCGGGGACCCCAGTTATCGGCAGTGCCACAAGGTCTTGTTTGGCTGTCGACCTGACTGTAACCTGATAGCAATAGAGCGGGGACCAGGACAGAAGGAAATCGGGAATGACTTTCGTCTTAAGTGAAGGATTGCGCTAGGGTGAGGCATGAGTGAGCGCGCGCGCGCGCGCGCGTGTGTGTGTGTGTGTGTGTGTGTGTGTACATGCGTGCGTGCGTGCGTACATGCGTTCGTGAGTGTGTGCGTGCGTGCGTGCGTGTGTGTGTGTGTGTGTGTGTGTGTGTGTGTGTGTGTGTGTGTGGAGACAGGAAGCGAGGGAATGTGCAGAGTGGAGTTGGGGTAAGGAAGTGGCCATACACAAACCCTGCACACACAGGAAAGGAAGATATGGACAGCACAGACACAAACCATGCACACATAGGACAAGGACGATATGGACAGCACAGACACAAACCATGCACACACAGGACAAGGAAGATGAGGACAGCACATACACGGACTATACACACACAGGACAAGGAAGGTGAGGACAGCACAGACACAAACCCTGCACACACAGGACGAGGAAGATGAGGACAGCACACACACAAACCATGCACACACAGGACAAGGAATATATGGACAGCACACAGACACAAACCATGCACACACAGGACAAGGAAGACGTGGACAGCACAGACACAAACCATGCACACACAGGATAAGGAAGATATGGACAGCACACAGACACAAACCATGCACACACAGGATAAGGAAGATGCGGACAGCACAGACACAGACCATGCACACACAGGACAAGGAAGATATGGACATCACAGACACAAACCATGCACACACAGGACAAGGAAGATGAGGACATCACAGACACAGACCATGCACACACAGGACAAGGAAGATATGGACAGCACAGACACAGACCATGCACACACAGGACAAGGAAGATGAGGACATCACAGACACAGACCATGCACACACAGGACAAGGAAGATGTGGACAGCACAGACACAAACCATGCACACACAGGACAAGGAAGATGACAGCACAGACACAGACCAGGCTCACACAGGACAAGGAAGATGAAGACAGCACAGACACAGACCATGCACACACAGGACAGGAAGATGTGGACAGCACAGACACAAACCATGCACACACAGGACGAGGAAGATGTGGACAGCACAGACACAAACCATGCACACATAGGACAAGAAGATGTGGACAGCACAGACACAAACCATGCACACACAGGACAAGGAAGATGAAGACAGCACAGACACAAACCATGCACAGATAGGACAAGAAGCTGTGGACAGCACAGACAAGCAGCAGAACATCACTGTACCAAAACTTGCTTTCAACTGGCATTCGTTTAAAAAAAAAATATTCTGCTGGAGCGAAAAAACAAACAGAAATAACCTGCCCATGAGGGCCAACACTATCAGAGTGGAGAGCGAGTCAGGAGTTGTTTCCCCGGAAGGATATTTCACGTGTTTGGCGATCCTTTCGTTACTACTCTTTTTCTTCTTCTTATTTTATTCCAGACAGTCTATAATCCCTGCTCTCGACTCCCTTTCCGTATCAGAGACAGTGTAAACATGTCAGTATCAACGCCATAAATCGTCGACTCTACAATGCAGACAGATCTCATCCTGAAGGTGAAACCATGCCCATCGTCTTTCAGTTGCTTTTGTCATTTTATAAACTTTACAACAACAACAACAACAACAACAACAACAACAAAACTCACTTTATGGCATAAGTTTGTTTCTCTGTTTCTGTTTAGCTTGTTCAGTTGCAGTGGTACGTTTTCGTCTCTCATTTGTTTGTCTGCTAGTATATTACGCAAAACTTATTATGAAACCCATTTTAATTAATTAAACTCTGTAGAGGGATGACGTGTGGTAATGTGGTTTAAAAAAAAAAAAGCTGCCACAAAAATTGGTGTGGATTCACAGAGCCGATCCAGATCAACCAGCAAATCCTGGATCCGTTCAGTAATCTTATAACAAATTTGAACATTTTAGGTGGGTTTGATGTGGTGATACCCGAAGGCAGGTCAGGTCAGTAATAAAAAAGAGATAATTATAGGTAGATGACCACGGAAGCCATAACGAGTTTTCTATCCAGATAAAACAGCATAGACATATGTTTTAAAACCTCTGAACTGACCAAGACAAGTCTTGAACTTATAAAACCTCTGAAAACAAGACTATCATTAACCACGTGTAGCTATAATCAGTTGAACAATATTGATTTCCTCTAAAAAAAAATTAAAAGATAACATCAAGTGTTACATCTTGTTACAAGGTCATCATAAAATATGGTTGTGCTTTTTCGTTTTTGTTTCTGTTTGTTCGTTTTTTGTTTTGTTTTTTATTTATAATCACACACATCCCAACAGCCGCTACAAGATCTGTTCTGATGTGCAAGTTATAAATGTTATGCTGTATCACCTTTGTTGACTGTGAATGTGCAGGTGCGTGAAATGTGCCTTGTTAAACTATTAGATCCATTGGTAAGTCGCGATGTAAAGTGAAATGTGCCTTGTTAAACTTTTAGATCCATTGGTAAGTCGCGATGTAAAGTTGTTAAACTATTAGATCCATTGGTAAGTCGCGATGTAAAGTGAAATGTGCCTTGTTAAACTATTAGATCCATTGGTAAGTCGCGATGTAAAGTGAAATGTGCCTTGTTAAACTTTTAGATCCATTGGTCAGTCGCGATATAAAGTGAAATGTGCCTTGTTAACCTTTCAGATCCATTGGTCAGTCCCGATGTAAAGTGAAATGTGTCTTGTTAACCTTTCAGATCCATTGGTCAGTCGCGATATAAAGTGAAATGTGCCTTGTTAACCTTTCAGATCCATTGGTAAGTCGCGACGTAAAGTGAAATGTGCCTTGTTAACCTTTCAGATCCATTGATCAGTCGCGATGTAAAGTCTATTCATTAGTTCGCATCATTTTCTTCTTCTTTTTTTTTTTTTTTTCCTTTTCCCTCAAAACTGACGTCATCTCCGAGGACGCGTTCGACCTGCTGGTAATCCACATTCGTCTGAAAACCCTTCTTCCCCATCAGTGCAGGCCTCTCTCTCTCTCTCTCTCTCTCTCTCTCTCTCTCTCTCTCTCTCTCTGTGCATGTGTGTATTTGTGCGTTCGTGTGTGCGTGCGCTCAAGTGTGTGAGTGTATGTATGTCTCCGCGCGCGCGCGCGCGCGCGCGTGTGTGTGTGTGTGTGTGTGTGTGCACTTGTTTTGTGAATCTCTAGACAATTCCCGTCCGCAGAAAACAAGGTGAGCAGCCAACCATTTGCGACAGATTGGCGGGAAGCACGAGAGGCCAGTCAATCTGTGGGCCAGGCACTTGACACACAACAACCATGATGGTCATCACCAAGGCGTGTACACATCTGTAAGCGAGTGTGTGCATGTGTGTGCGCGCAAGTATGCATGTATGTATGTATGTATCTTTCTAAGCATGTATGACTATATATCTGTATGCGTACACACACACACACACACACACCTCTCTCTCTCTTTCTCTCTCTCTTCTCTGTCTCTCTCTCTCTCTCTCTCTCTCTCTCTCTCTATATATATATATATATATATATATATATATATATACAGCCACTCAGGCACGCACGGACCCCCCTCTCTCTCTCTCTTTTTCTCTCTCTCTCTCTCTCCTCTCTCTCTCTCTCTCTCTCTCTCTCTCTGTATCACGCAGGTACGCACACCTCTCTCTCTCTCTCTCTCTCTCTCTCTCTCTCTCTCTCTCTCTCTCTCTCTCTCTCTCTCTTCACATGTACATCCATGCACAAACGAGACACAACAGAAAATAAATGTTCAAGTGCAGACTAGCATGTCCTGTCAGTGCGAAACTGACTTAGCAAAGTTTTCACAAGAAAGGCTTGGAGGGAGAATGGCTGTGGTGGTGGAGGGGGGGGGGGGTGCAGAGGAATGGGATAGTAGGCAAGAGACGTGAAATGGTGAAGAAGTG
>CM065731.1:1166362-1171362 GCA_033310375.1 Conus canariensis
CCGACCTCACCCTCCCGAAAGCATGCACACAGCAGATATACGCGAGGCTGGTGTTGAACAATCTTAGCATGAATCGTTCTCCACATCATTTTTTTTTTAATTGTTATTCCCATGTTGTTGTTGTTGTTGTTGTTTTGTCTCCTTATCTGTATTGCGAGAGTGAGGAATCTTGCTAATTCTCTTAATGCATTTTCCTTGTCATTTGAAACACATTTTGCCCCAGTGTTTCGATTGGGAGCACCGGAGAACGCTTTCAGAATGAAACAGTTCTTCCAGATGACTTTATAGGCAGTACAGTGGAACACAGAGAACTTCAGCAGACAGACAGAGAGAGAGAGAGAGAGAGAGAGAGAGAGAGAGAGAGAGAGAGAGAGAGAGACAGACAGACAGACAGACAGACAGACAGACAGACAGACAGACAGAGACAGAGATAGACAGAGGGAGACGGAGAGAGAGAGACTGAGACGGAGAGACAGAGAGAGATAAAGGCAGGGAGGAGACAGACAGACAGACAGAGAGACTGAGATTGAGAAACAGACACACAGAGAGAAAGAAAGAGACAGAGACAGACAGACAGGCAGGCAGACAGACAGACAGATAGGCAGACAGACAAGGAGAAAAGAGAGAGAGAGGAGAGAGAGAGAGAGAGAGAGAGAGAGAGAGAGAGAGAGAGATGCGTTGAAGATGATGAGATATGTGATGATGTGGTGATGATGATGATGGATGATGATGATGATGATGATGATGATGATGATGATGGAATGGTGATGATGATGAGTGAGTGATGAGTATGATGATGATGATGATGATGATGATGATGAATGATGAGAGATGAGATGAATGATGATGATGATGATGATGATAGTGAGTGATGATGATGATGATGATGATGATGAATGATGATGATGATGATGATGAGATGATGATGAAGTGAGTGATGATGATGATATGATGATGATGAGATGATGATGAGATGATTGGTGGATGATGATGATGATGAGATGATTGATGATGATGATGATGACGATGATTGGTGAATGATGATGATGATGATGATTGGTGAGATAGACATGATGATGATGACGCGACGTGACAACGACAATGATCGAGGACCTGATTTAATGAGATGATTGTATTGATGATGAAGTCTACGACGGGTATTGAGAATGACCTCAGCCACCAAGGTCATAATAATGTCAATGACGATTACGATGATGATGATGAACACACACACACACACACACACACACACACACACACACACACACACACACACACACACACGCACCACGCACGCACGCACGCACGCACGCACCACACACACACACACACACACACACACACACACACACACACACACACATACACACACACACACATTTTCGCAGGCATTCAGCATCGATTTCATATCCGTGAATAAAATCCTGCAGTAAGCAAAAAGCAATGGATTCAAGCAATTTCCATTCGCAAGTAAGGGTATCCATTTTCACAACTTTGAACAATCCCTTTCCAATTCAGAAATTTGAATAAAAGAAACGCAGGCATTCAGTATCCTTACGGAAGTTAAACTTCTTTGAAGAATACTTGATGAAACATTCTCTCTCTCTCTCTCTCTCTCTCTCTCTCTCTCTCTCTCTCTCTCTTCTCTCTCTCTCTCTCTCTCTCTCTCTCTCTCTCTCCCTCTCCTCTCTCTCTCTCTCTCTGAAGAAGAATACTTGACCAAACATTCTTTCTCTCTCTCTGTCCTCTCTCTCTCTCTCTCTTCCTCTCCTCTCTCTCTCTCTCTCTCCTCTCTCTCTCTCTCTCTCTCTCTCCTCCTCTCTCTCTCTCTCTCTCTCTCGCGTACGCAGGCTGATACTCCTGCTGACACTCCCTGTATAGACAGGCAAGGATTAATCCAATCTACACAACAAAGGGAATGGAGTTTTGTGTGTATGTCCGTTTCCTTTATCCCGCCATTAAGGCAGCCATACTCCAGCTTCGGGGAAGGTGCATGCTATGTGTAATGTGTCGTCCATACCAACGGCCAAACTGGCCTTCTCTTCCGAAAGTTGGTAATGGGATTTTACGTGTGTGCAAGATGTTAGGCGTGCGTTCACACACGGAACCTCGGTTTATAGTCTCGAAGGACTGTACAAGGAATTGAGTCAGAACCAATATTAACGCCGAGGGAAAAATCCCCCTGTACTGAAACGGTCCGGCGGAGATTCGAACCAGCAACCCCAGGATCACCTACATTACGAGTCCGGCGCTCTACCACTGAGCTATTGCCGGCCCCCGACCAAACCTGAACCTTCCCTTTGTACAGACAGCGCCTATACATTGATCCTTCACCACGCCAATTCACATTGTTCTGCGAATGATTACACGGACAGATCCAGAGATTTTGCTTTCTGTCATGTGAAATACATGTTCTGCACCCTTTTATGCAACGCAGAATTTGACCTTGTCCAGGAAGCGATTCATTTGAAGGTTTCCCTGTCCCACCGGTGGTAAAATATAGTGTGCTGGCCATTCATCACTGTACTCTTCTGCCCGGACAACAGCTTCACAACTCGAACGTTCTCCTCTCCCTTCTTTACAGCCTAGACAGGAGTACGCTCTCTCTCTCTCTCTCTCCTCTCTCTCTCTCTCTCTCTCTCTCTCCATTTAAGGATGCAATGGAGGTCAAAGAATGTCCAAGAGTCAGAGCGGTCATTCTCTTCTGTTTAATAACCCAAGCATTGCCTGTAGCTAAGAACCGTGCAGAACACAGCCTTTACTCAGAACCCCTAAGAGATGCAATCTCCAACTGACTGACCAAAGAAGATTATGTTGAGCAATTTAAGTAGTTGGAGTAAAAACAAGTGCAGGCTAACGATCCGTCCCTCATTACACTAATAACTGGTGAAGATTAAAAAAAAAATCAATTAGACGTTTGATAGTAAACGGGTAGCTCTCTCCCCCTTGTCTCTGCCTCGCTCTCTCTACCAATCTGTCTCTGTCTGTCTCCGTCTGTCTGTCTCTCTCTCTGTCTCTGTCTCTCTCTCTCTCTCCATTTATATTTACCTCTCCCTCTTAGTCCACACCCTATTATCCCCATCTCTCTCTCTCCTCTCTCTCTCCTCTCTCTCTCTCTCTCGCTATCTCTCTCTCTCTCTCTCTCTCTCGCTCTCTCTCTCTCTCTCTCTCTCTCTCTCTCTCTCTCTCCTCTCTCTCTCTCTCGCTCGTCGCTCGCTCGATCGCTCGCTATCTCTTAGGCCTACTACCACCACCCCATTCCACTACTCTTTCTTGTCTCTGTTGTTTTCTTCCTCTGTTATTTTTTTTTCTTTACCACTTTGGCAAAGACCTTGGCCTTTGTCGTCGATTGCAAAATGATACGAAAAAGGAGTGCCGGAACGGGTAGCGAGGAGCAAAGTGTGGAAGATGCGATGGGGGAGGTGTGTGTGTGGTGTGTGTGTGTGTGTGTGTGTGTGGCGGGGGTGGGGGTGGGGAGGGGGGGGAGACCTTAAGCACATTCAAACGACCATACGAACGAACATGAGCTCAACAGAAAGCCTCACAATGAAAGGAGCGCATCGCCACCTCCTGCCCCTCGTCTGTTCAGCAGAAAAAGAAAGTCCCCTGACGAATCTTCGGCGTTCTGGGAGTCGGCGGGTCTCGTAAAGCACGGGCAATCAGCTTTTACCCAGGGTCAAATCGTGGGGCTTGGGCGGCCGGCCCCGCAAATCAATACACGGATGAAACGAGGCTTGCTACCCACACACACAACACACACACCCCACACACACACACACACACACACACACACACACACACACACTTGGAGGGTAGGGGTGGGGGTGGGGGTTGAGGGGGAGAGTGGGCCTGGAGGGACGGTGGGGGGGGGGGGGGGGCACTGGAAGAGGAGAGAAAGGGAGGTGGGAGGTGGGAGAAGAGAAGACAGAAAAGGTGAAGGGCGGTAGGGGGAGGGGGGGGTTAAGGGGGGAAGGAGGATGGGGGGGGGGGGTGTGGAGGGCGTGGAATGGTCAACAACCTTTTGTCCTTCCTCTCCCAAACAGCCCTCAAGTCTGTTGATCTCAGCAGAAAGAAGCTGGTCTCTTGATCCTGAGTCGCCTCTCTAAATAGTGAATGATTGAATAAAGTATAAATGAATGCTTGCATGCACGCATGCATGAATAAATTAAGTAAGTAAGTAAATAAATGAATAAACACATGAATAAATGTATACATGAATAAATATACAGAGACATAAATGAATGAATAGATAATTTTTTTCAAAAAAAAAAAAAAAAAGAAATCAGTCAACCAATAACGCAATAAATCAACACATCAATAAATGCCTAATATCAACATTTAAATCATCGTACACGCTCACTTTCATCTCAGACTCGACCTGATCTCACAGTTTTGTTTGTTCTATTTGACTCCGACTCCATTCACCCCCACCCCACCCCCACCTCTTTGACCCGTGCTTCCCCAACCCAACCCATCTCAAATACACTATCCTATTCCAGTCCTGCTCCGTCTTCCCGTGCTTCCCCAACCCCACCCCATCTCAATATACTATCCTATTCCAGTCCTGCTCCGTCTTCCCGTGCTTCCCCAACCCACCCCATCTCAAATACACTATCCTATTCCAGTCCTGTTCCGTCTTCCTGTGCTTCCCCAACCCCACCCCATCTCAAATATACTATCTTATTCCAGTCCTATTCCGTCTTCCTTTCTTCTGTATTTTATACGACCAATACCTTGTATTTTGCCTGCAGTTTTCATCTATTCTCTTTTCGTACTTTACTAACGTGTGCTGTCAACACACACACACACACACACACACACACACACACACACACACACACACACACACACACACACGCACGCACACACACAGGCGCATCGGCAAGGCAGCTACCACCATGACCAGACTGACAAAGAAAGCATGAGACAACAGCAAGCTGACTGAGCACACAAAGATCCAGATCTACAGAGCCTGCGTTGTGAGCGCCCTCCTGTATGGC
>CM065731.1:1176362-1186362 GCA_033310375.1 Conus canariensis
CTCTCCAGCGACTGGCTGTTTCCGTGTGCCGCCTACTTAGTTAGCATTGCTGCGTGATGGGAAGGGACGGTGCCACTATGTACGTTTCCTACTTAAGGCGAAGTGGAATGACTATAGCTGCAATGCCGCTGAAATTGTTTGCTGACAATGTCTAGCGTGTTCACATGAGCGCGCGGGTGCGCTCCCAAAATACGCACGCGCGCACATACATACATTCTCTCTCTCTCTCTCTCTCCTGTCTCTCTCTCTCTGTCTCTCTCTCCCTGTCTCGGTCTCGGTCTCTCTCTCTCTCTCTGTCTGTCTGTCTGTCCGTCTGTCTCTGTCTGTCTGTCTGTCTGTCTGTCTGTCTGTCTGTCTCTCACTTCCTCTGTGTGCGTGCGCGCGCGCACGTGTGTGTGTGTGTGTGTGTGTGTGTGTGTGTGTGTGTGTGTGTGTGTGTGTGTGTGTGTGGTCGCGAACGCACAACCACACACGAGCGCGAACGCGCAAACACACACACACACACACAAACACACACACACACACACCAACAGAGATATATATATATATATATATATATATATATATATATATATATATATACTATAAACATATACTCAACTTTTATTACTACTACTGTTACTATTATCGTCTACTACTACTACTGCTGCTGCTGCTGCTGCTGCTACCGCTCCTCCTCCTATTATTATTATTACTACTACTAGCACTATAACAACAACACCAACAACAACAACAACAACTACTACTACTACTACTACTACTACTACTACTACTACTACTACTACAACTACTACTACTGTTGCTGCTACTGCAGCTGGTGCTGCCGCTTTCATTTTGCGACTGTTATTACTGCTACAGATATGACAGTACAGTCTTCTGCTGCCACAGTCGCAGTTGTCGCCGAACTGCTACAACCATCTCCACCTCTTTTAACTGTTACGGCTGTGACGATGGACAAGGACTGCGCCCGATGTTACTGCCATTGCTTTCTGCAGCTGCTTCCGGTTACCTGAACGACGACAATTCCTCTGGAGTTATGTTTTCTTGTGGAGCAAGAGTTACCATACTTGCTTGTTGTTTAACGACAATCACGGCGTATCTTGGAGACACACTAAGGGCGTTCTGTTGGATTTCGACTGATGACGTGCAGATCACGTGGCTAGATAAATAAAACGATAGACAAAAAGATAGCATAAATGAATTAAAAAGGAAATCCAGCCAAAATGAGAAACATGGTTAACATAGTAATCGCGCGCATACACACACACACACACACACACACACACACACACACACACACACCACACCACACACACACACACACACACACACACACACACACACACACACACACACACACACGCACACAAGCGCGCACACGATCAAATGAACGAACAAAAAGGTACAATTTTTTTTTAAATACACGAGCAATCACACAGAAAATTTTAAAAATGATTAAAGAAAAGTAGATCAGTCAATCTAAAAACAGACGAATGACGGACGAATGAATACGTAACTGGATACACAAAATATAAGTAAACGAATAAATATGTAAACAAATAAAGACATAAACAAATAAAAAAGAAAGAAAGACAGACAGAAAGAAAGAAATACGGAAATAAATGCATAACCAGATAAACAGTGAAATATGTTGAAGTACGTAGATCAATATATACACAGCGAAGAGCATTTACAACTTGGAGCAGTCCAATTACTTTTCCCGAGGTCCCCACTGCGTGTCCGAATTAAAGCTCTCAGCTGCAGCTGATAAATCTGCCTTGGGTGTTTGTTTTTGTGTTCTCTCTCTCTCTCTCTCTCTCTCTCTCTCTCTCTCTCTCTCCTCTCTCTCTCTCTCTCTCTCTCTCTCTCTCTCGCGACGTACTACTGTGCGTGCACACCGTATGCGACAAAGAGAAAGAAAGAAAGAGAGAAAAAAAGAAAGAGAGAAAGAAAGAAAGAAACGAAGGAAGGAAGGAAGAGATCATGTGCGTGCATGCTGCAAACGAGAGAGAGAGAGAGAGAGAGAGAGAGAGAGAGAGAGAGACGGAGAGAGAGAGAGAGAGAGAGACAGACAGACAGACAGGACAGACAGACAGACAGACAGACGAGACAAGACACATGCATACAGGCAGGCAGGTACACAGACAAAAAGCCACGACTGTACAGCAGTAACAGCTGAAGCAGCAACAGAACCAGCAGCAACTGCACTATCAGCGACACCTTCACCTCCACCTCTTCCCCAAGATTCTCCGTTCTCTTTGCCCACTCCCCCTATCCACCCACCCCGGCGTCCCCCCTCCCACCCCATTCACCCCCACCATGCCCCTTCGTTTCACACCAGCTTCGTACTAGGCTGCAGCTGCCGCAGCAGCAGCGGTGATCGTAGTAGTAGTAGTAGTAGTAGTAGTAGTGGCCCTTGCCCGTCCAAGCCAGTGGACAGCAGACAGAGGAACTGACCAACTGGTTGAGAACGGAGGTGTTCGACGGGCAGACTCTTCTTTGACTTACTCTTTCACCGAGTCTTCTGAGAGGTAACTGGACTCTTCGACTAGGTGACAAGTTGGTAGACTAATAATGATTTGACTTCATGCGCTGGATGATGAGTTGAATGGAGATATGGGGAGGGGAGGGGGGCGAGCGAGAGAGAGAGAGAGAGAGAGAGAGAGAGAGAGAGAGAGAGAGAGAGAGAGAGGGAAAAGAGTGAGAGGGAGAGACAGAGAGAATGATTTAAATGAAGACCAGCTATTCATTTCCCTCGGGTCAATTTCATTAGACTCTCAGTCAGAACACACAGAAACAAGAGAGAATGATTACATATATATAACAAAACTCATCTGTTGTCCATGCGGTGGAGAGAATGGCCGCCAGGCGGAAATGACAGAGGGGATTATGGGAGAGGAAAAGGAGGGGGGGTTGCGTGGGCGAAGGGGGGGGGGGGATACGATAGGGTTGTGTGTCTAGTTTAGTGGGGTGGTGTGATATATTTGTGACGGTTGTGGTAAAGGTGGATTGATAATAATGATAAGGAGAGGGGGGGGGGGGGGGGATTGGGAGAAAAAAAAGCAACTGTAATTTTAAAAAAAAGGTTTAGTGAATAAAATAAATGATTTTTTTCAACACCCCCCCCCCCCCCCCCCAATTATACCTTATCACCCATTTATCTTCCATCCTCTTCCCTCCCTTATTAACATTACCCACACACCTTCCACAACTACCCACGCATAACTACTACCACCTCTTTCATCACCCAGCGAAATCATTTATATTATATTATATTATATTATATTATATTATATTATATTATATTATATTATATTATATTATATTATATTTAGTTTTATTTTATTTACCTAACCCCTTTTTTAATTACAGTTGATTTTTTTTCTCCCATTCCCCCCCCCCCCCTCCCCCCACTTATCATAATTATCAGTCCACCTTTACCACAACCGTCACAAATATATCACACCACCCCACTAAACTAGACACACAACCCTATCGTATCACCCCCCCCCCCCTCCCCCCCACGCACCCCCCCCCCCTCCTTTTCCTCTCCCATAATCCCCTCTGTCATTTCCGCCTGGCGGCCATTCTCCCAACCACATGGACAACAGATGAGTCACTCTTCGTTCTTTGTTTGTACTGCCCTAAATGTTAAATATGATCTGTTTTTTTGCCTGAAGAAGACCCAAGAGGTCGAAATGCATCGTGTCTTGTCCTGTGCTTTGTTTGTCAATGTCCTTGGCGGTAACTAACACCCTCTCTTTCTAAATTTTGCTTCGTTCTCTGCCATCAGTCACTCCATTTTGAAACAGAGGAGTCAAGTTAGCACTTTCTGAGGTCACTGAGGAGAATCAATCAAGGTTCGAAATACCGGTATCTGGCCATGAATTATGATATGTTACTAAGTTTCCTCCCCTTTGGAGATTGTCTCCCTCTTGGAGACTATAAGCTTGCTGAAGGCTCATTTTGAGAAGCATTTATTATTCTCCATTCACCCACTCAAACACATACTACTAGTTAGACAGAATTATCTATCACAAAAAGAAATCTAAGACATAAGAGCAAGCTTTGTTTATAATTATATATATGTATAGAGAGAGAGAGAGGGTTTCTTCTTGGTAGAGGTGGGGTCCGGGCAGGATGTGGTAGATGCCTAAGCGATAGAACTGACTGCTTTATCAGATGACCTCTTCATCTGACAGACTTAGCTGACCTGCTAGAAGTTCGCTACAGGCTGGCTGGTTTGCTTGGTTTCTGATGAAGAGTGAGTGGAACTACTTCACTGACAACAGACACACGGGGTGGAGGGAACAGTGTCCACGTAGACGGACGAATATGCAGAGGGATAGATCATCATGCGGGCGAAGAGAAGGACGGCCACGCACGCACATACACACACACGGAAGGAAGACCAGGAGAGAGAAACAGGCAGACAGACAGACCGACACAAAGGCTGACAGACAGAGAGAGATGGAGAGAGAGAGAGAGAGAGAGAGAGAGAGAGAGAGAGAGAGAGAGAGAATGAGCGAGAGACAGAGAGAGATGGAGAGAGAGAGACAGCGAGAGAGATGGATATGAAGAGAGACAGAGAGCGAGAGGAGGGAGTTAAACAGATAGAGAGCGAGGGAGCGAGAGACAGACAGACAGACAGAGATCGATAGATAGAGATTGAGAGAGAGAACGAGAGAAAGAGAAGAGAGAGAGAGAGAGAGAGAGAGAGAGAGAGAGAGAGAGATTTATAGATAGATAGTCAGAGAGCGAGGGAGAGGGAGTTCAAGAGACAGACAGACAGACAGAGCGAGGGGGGGGGGGGAGGGGAGACAGAGACAGACAGACGGACAAACACACAGACAAAAGACAGACAGACAGGACAGACAGACAAGACAGAGAGACAGGACAGACAGACAAGACAGAGAGACAGGACAGACAGACACACAGACAGAATGGAGCTGACATCCACACTATGTACACAAGTGGAAACATACATGTACATACATAACAAGGAAGCAGAGTCAACACTACGCACCCAGTAAAAACATCGTTCGACAAGAATATCTTACCTCTTTGAATAAAAGGCCAATCCTGTCACCACACACACTGAATTTAAAGACCACCCCCCCCCCCCCCCCCAGCAGCCACACAGAAAAGTCCGCGAAACGCCTCGCCAGAAACATCTGAGGGTGGAGTTCAGGACGACCCTCTCTCCAAAATAAACCCTGCCACTGTCACCATCGCACGTGCTACAGGCTTGACACTGCCGCCCACCAGCAAGCATATGGCAAGGCCACGCCACGCCACTCCACTCCACAATCAGCTAGGAACTGACCTCAACCTTATTCTTCTTCTACCCTACCTCCAAAGTCTCCCAAATTTGGATGAACCATTAAGACATCAGCATCCCCACTTCCACTTCATTGTTTCGGTAAAAAAAAAAAAAAAAAAAAAGACGCACGCGCATACGAAGACACACACTCACACACTGTTACACAGACACACACGACTGGTAGGGGGGCCCAAAAAGTCACCATTTCCTTGCTGTCATCCGCACACGCGACAGCGGCAGACAAGTCTCGTCCGTTTGAAACCAACAGGTTTCCGTCTTTGTGCAAAGAAAAATGCAACAAAGCGCAACAATTTCGCCGCGGCGGGCCAGTAGATTGGGCCCACACGCACGCACGCACGCACGCGCGCGCACACGCACGCTGCGCTGGGGAGTTGGGAGAGCCTTCAGGAAGCAAAAGCCACCCCTCTGCATCAACTCTCGCGGCGTTTGACAAAATCAATAATCGATCAGGGCGCATGCGCTCGGCAGGATCCGGTTCCGGTGATAAGGGTCCAACTGAAAGCAGGGGGGACGTGCGTTTCCTTCTTTCCCTTCTGGTGGTTTCTGAGGGTGGGGGTTGGGGGGTGGGGGGTCAGGGGGAGGTTATAATGCCTGTGGTTGTGGAAGGTTAGGAGTGCGTGCATGTGTGTGTGTGTGTGTGTGTGTGTGTGTGTGTGTGTGTGTGTGTGTGTGTGTGTGTTTGTGTGTGCGTGCGTGTGGTGTGTGTGTGTGTGTGTGTGCGCGTGCGTGAGTGTGTGTGCGTGCGTGCGTGCGCGCGTGTGTGTGTGTGTGTGTGTGTGTGTGTGTGCGTGTGCGCGCGCGGTGTGTGTGTGTGTGTGTGTGTGTGTGTGTGTGTGTGTGTCGCGCGCGTGCTTTATTTCCCCTCATTTCTGTTTGGAGCATAATACAGCGCCGTTCCCGTGGAATAACTGCACACGGGGACTGAGATCATCGACTTCAGATAAAAATTGTAACTACGACGACACCAAAAACAACAGCACGAACAACAAAAGTAAATGTGTGGTAGATAAAATAGCAGCAACAAGAGTTGCAGCAGCAACAGCAGCAGCAGCAGCAGCAACAGCAGCAGCAGTAGTAGTAGTGGTTGGTGGTGGTGGTGGTGGTGGTTGTCTAGAAGTGATCACATCTTGAATAACTAAGGAGCTCAAGGCGTCTACCAAAGCAGCACAGAACAGAACAGAACAGAAAGAAGCCACAAGATGAGACCAACACGTAAGCCATCAGTGCTCAAGTTCGTCTCATTCCTAACTTCTGTTGTACTCCTTCCCTGTCACGCGTCATTTTCCACACAGTCCTTCAAACGAGACTATAAACCGAGGTTCCGTGTGTGAACGCACGCATAACATCTTGCACACACGTAAAATCCCATCACCAACTTTCGGAAGAGAAGACCAGTTCGGCCGTTGGTATGGATGACACGTTACACACAGCATGCACCCTGCGTGAGAAATTGACAGAGTGAAGGAAGTAAGGAAATTGGGTGAACGATATTGGACGACATTGACTGGATGACACGGGAACCGACTGAAAGAAGCGCCAGCAGGCAGCTCTTCTGTCGGCACTACCCCGGTAGGCAGTCGGTTGTGTAAACGAGTGTGCATTGTAAAACGCTCAGAGCTCGGATAGGATAGGCGCTATAAAAGTATTCATAACAACAGCGACAACAATAATAATATTGTTAACACTAACTACTACTACTACTACTACTACTACTACTACTACTACTACTGCTGCTGCTGCTGCTGCTGCTACTACTACTACTACTACTACTACTACCACCACCACCACCACCACCACCACCACCACTACTACTACTACTACTACTACTACTACTACTACTACCACGACTACTACTACTATTACTACTACTACAACTAACTACTACTACTACTACTACTACTACTACTACTACTCCACCAATTGTCCGCAGTTACCCCTATATTGTAAACTGCCCACAGACTCTGACACTGTTTACTTACTCATAACGTAAAAGGCGTATCTGTCTACGTAGTCACACTCTTTCCCACTTTATTAAACAACGTCGACTTCCCTGTTCACAGCCATTTCTACGTAGTGAGCTGACCTCGTGAACTTTAACACTGTGCACTTTATCTCAGTTCCCCAGTCACACCTACCTAGTGGCAGTTCCTCAGATATTTCTACCTCCGAGTTCACAGCTACTCTTACACACTGAACATCTCGTGAAAATTTGGCACTGTTCACTGCTATCTTCACAACTACAACTGCATAGTGAACACATCTTACAGATGTGGACAATGTTCACTTCAAGAATCACACTTACATAGTGAACTTTTATTATCACATATCATGACGTTATTCATTATACCTCGGTGTTCACATGCATACGTACATACATACGTTGTGAGCCGTTCTCAGACATTATGACCTTGTTCACGTCACTTTGTTGTTCTCCTTGGACAGTTTGACATTGTTCGTTTCACATCAGTGCCCAAACCTACCACTTACAGAGTGACCCGTGTTTAGAAGGTTGGTCATTTTTCGCTCTGGCTTGACCCCAAAGTTTACGGCACAGATGACCATTTATTGACGCCAGCAGCATCATCTTGTGTTCTGATCATGATCCGATGTCATATGAAATCTTACCATGTCCACCATATTTGCCAGCTTTGATATACAAGTTTCGACTGAAATCGTGGAAAACCAACTTTTCCCAAAATGTAGCTTGCGATTGTTCAAGCCTTCTATCAGTGGACCATATTCTTTTTCATTGTTCAAAATAACTTCATAATATAAAGAATCGAACGTGGATGTGACTGTACGTGATTCTACCAAAACAGTAACCTACAAACCATAAATTGTGCAAATAGCAAAAGTGCTTTCCATGCATCAAATCAATACATTTTTATAAACGCTCCCCTTCTCCTCGCTCCTTTTTTAAAGTGTAATATCACCAAGTGTGAACAGACTCTAAATTAAAAAAAACATTTACTCTTCTGGATAAAAAACAAACTTTTCCAAGGCTTTTTCTTTTAAATCTTGGGATCATAGATGCTGCTTTTTATGCTAATTATACGGTTTTGACAACCAAACTAGATTCCGCTACTAACATGTGGAAACTTCGACATTGTTTAGCCCCACGAGTATTTTCCGCAGCTCGTATTCATGAAAACGATTTTCAGGCAACGATGTTTGTTCTTTGACATTTTTCTCCGTACTTTATATTTATGAAATAGTTTTCAGAAAAAAGGTCAATTTGAGGCCAATGGATGAATGTAACAAACAAAATATTGCGATCCTCCACTAACTGGCCTGTTCAGAGCGAACACACACACACACACACACACACACACACACACACACACACACACACACACACACACACACACACACACACACACACACACAGAGAGGTGAACACACACACACACACACACACACACACACACACACACACACACACACACACACACACACACATACACGCACGCACGCACGCACGCACACACACACACGTCCTCAGTCACCACGGAAACTTTTTTCAAAAGAGGGTATTGTAATGTTAGATGCCATGGGTGGATTGCTACAACCACTATCAGCTGTTTCTGCGAAGGAATTCTCATTAAAAGTCAGTTTCAGACAGACATATACAAATGCTTCTCTTCCCAATATACAATACACTCATCTCGCTGGCATTGACGTGTTTGATATTTCCACTGTAACATCCTCTTTTTCAACCCCCACTCTCTTTACCGTGTACCTGATCCTCCCAAACTCCTCCTTTCGAAATTCTTATTATCTTACTGTTTGTTGGTAAGCGAAAATCTTGCTGATTTGTTTCTTTATTTAGTTCTTTTTTTCATCGTGACTGAAAATATCCAAAGATTAAGGGTCCGTACGTCTGTGTTTGTTTCGTTGCCGGCTCAGCATATCACACCTACTTCGATTGTGTAAACTTCCGCCTGCATTCGTCAATCCTTTGGAACGTACTTTTACTCAAAGTGGCTGTTGGCTAACATTATGTTGTTTCATTTTGTATGTAATTGAGTAACTTCCTTCCCTTTCAAGTTTCGTGTACCCTAAAGGACAATCTCAGATATGTTCTTCGCTTCGATTACTCTGTACTGATCTTAAGTAACTTGCTTGTATGTAACACGTTCTTCTTTGTCTCGTCTCGGCCCTTCCTTGCTCTTTTTTGTAGATCGTCGAATTGTGAAATTTTCACAACGGTGTTAAGAATACCACAAAATCACATTCTACATTCTTGGACAGCACGGGTGCTTTTGCCTTATCCGTCACTAACTTCGTCCACTAAGAAAATGTAATGTTATCGAGATAGATAGATAGGTAGATGTAGATAGATAGATAGGTAGAAGAATAGATAGGTAAATTGAATGACAGAAAAAGGCAAGATTTACGCTATGAAATATGAGTTTCAAAGTGGCTTTCAACCAATATTACTCTGGTTGTACATAGCCAGATAATTCCGCATTCTCCTACTTTCTTTTCTTGTTTTATCTCGAACTGTAGGCTTAAATATTTCCATCGATTAGTTTGTACTTACTTTACGTAACATTTCTTTCCGATACTCTTCTCTGCTATTTAAGAGCCTTACTATAGAGGTCGTCGAATTCTGTGATGTTTTTGACAGCACGGGGTTGAAACTACCCGCAAATC
>CM065731.1:1191362-1198862 GCA_033310375.1 Conus canariensis
CAGACAGACAGACAGACAGACAGACAGACAGACAGACAGAAAAGGGGGAGGGGGCAAGGGGTCTTTAATGTTGTTTATATCCCAGCAGTCTTTAGGGACATACAGAAGAAGAAGAAGATGGGGGGGGGGGGAGGAGGAGGAGTATGAGGAGGAGGAAGAAGAAGAAGTGGAGGAGGAGGACGAGAAGGAGGAGGAGGAGAATGAAGAAGAAGAAGAAGACGAAGAGGAGGAGGAGGGGGAGGAGAGGAGGAGGAGAAGGAAGAAGAAGAAGAAGACGAAGAGGAGGAGGAGGGGGAGGAGAGGAGGAGGAGGAGGAAGAGGAGGAACAACAACAACAACAACGATAACTACTACAACAACAACAGGAACAACAACAACAAAAACATTCGATGGTCATAATGTTGAAGGTCATTATGTTGAACAAGTAAACGAATATGTTATAATGAAGAAGTAATGATGATCACACATTTGCTTGTCACTTAGTGATATTAGCATTTTGAGAAGAAGAAGAAGAAGAAGAAGAAGAGAAGAGAGAAGAGAGAGGAGAAGGGAGAAGGAGGAGGAAGGAGAGGAGGAGGAGAGAGAGGAGGGAGAAGAAGGAGGAGGAAGAGGAGGAGGAGAGGAGGAGGAGAGGAGAGGAGGAGAGAAGAGGAGGAGAGAGGAGGAGGAGGAGGAGGAGGAGAGAGAGGAGAGATGAGAAGAAGAGAGAGAGAGAGAAGAGAAGAGAAAGAAAGAAAGAAAGAGAAAAGAAAAGAAAGAAAGAAAGAGAAGGAAGGAAGGAAAGAGGATATGAAACGACGAATTAACCACACGTTTTTTGTTGTTTTTGTTTAGTTCAAAGATACATCCATTGTACTTCAAGTCATCCTTGACTTGTAATTCTGATCCTTTTTCCGATGCGACAAGCTTTTTGGATTTGTTGTCATTGTGGAAGGATCACTGCACGTCTGTTTATGAAGAACGAGAAGAATGTATAGATGGAAACGGAATGAGAGAACCAACGGTAAACGAAACAAAAAAAAAGAAAGAAAAAAAAATGGGGAGGGGGGGGAGGGGGGGGGGCGGAGGAAGAGAGAGAGAGGGGGGGAGTGAAGGAGAGAGACTGAGAGGGATGGAGGGAGGGACAGAGACAGAAAGACAGGTAGACAGACAGACAGACAGGCAGGTAGGCATAAGAGAGAGAGAGAGAGGGAGAGAGAGGAAGAGAGGGAGAGAGAGGAAGAGAGGGAGGGAGTGAAGGAGTAGGTGAACAGACAGACAGACAGTAGACAGACAAACTAAATTTAAAAGGATCAAGGCAAGAAACATGAAAATGTACTACAGAAAAAACAAACAAACAAACAAATACCCAGAAAGAAAGGAAGGAAGGAAGAAACAAAGAAAGCCATAAAGAACCAACATTAGCACCACACACACACACACACACACACACACACACACACACACACACACACACACACACACACACACACACACACACACACACACAACACACAACACATCTGGCAATAAATGATAACCAGCTGAGCAAGATCGGAACCAAGCAAACACAATAGTAGTAAAACCAAATGAGCGAGGAAAAAAAAAGCAGACTGGAAAGATAATGAAGGATGAAGATTTAAAAGAAGGCCGAAAAAGGGAGAGAAGCGAAAGAAAAATGAAGAGAGAGAGAGAGAGAGAGAGAGAGAGAGAGAGAGAGAGAGAGAGAGAGAGAGAGAGAGAGAGAGGTTATTTTTTTCAACACTTGAGATTGACCAGGAAAGGAATAGCAACGAGGGGACTGCGGCCATTCCAAGCAATTATCTGCTGTATTGATCCTGGTTTGGGTTCTGTTCCGCATGGTACGAAAACACCGGGTCTGCATGGGTGTCTGCGTGTGCGTACGCGCGAACGCTCTTTGTCTGTCTGTTGTCTGTCGTCTGTATGCCTGTCTGTCTGTCTGTCTGTCTGTCTGTCTCTCTCTCTCTCTCTCTCTCTCTTCTCTCTCTCTTGTGTGTGTGTGTGTGTGTGTGTGTGTGTGTGTGTGTGTGTGTGTGTGTGTGTGTGTGTGGTTGTGTGTGTGTGTGTGTGTGTGTGTGTGGTGTGTGTGTGTGTGTGTGATATTTCCGATTGTTGTTGTTGTTATTCTATTACATGTATTTACATCTAGTGTTTGGTACCAAATGCAAAACTATAGGAACACAAAAGAAATGAAACGATAATGAAAACGCTCAATTGTAGTAAAACAATCTGAGGCTGTATTGAATGTGTGTGTGTGGTGTGGTGTGTGTGTGTGTGTGTTTGTGTGTGTGTGTGTGTGTGTGTGTGGTGTGTGGTGTGTGTGAGTGTAGAGTGAGTGTGTGTGTGTGTGAGAGAGAGAGAGAGGAGAGAGAGAGAGAGAGAGAGAGAGAGAGAGAGAGAGAGAGAGAGAGAGAGAGAGAGAGAGGGGGGGGGATAGGAGGGAGAGAACAATCAATGGCTTGGATCACAGGATCGATTGATCGAATGGGAGAAAACCGTGAGCCCTAGAATCTGTTTATCGCTAGCGGAAGTAGTGTCTCTGGATCGTTTGTTTGTTTGTCGCTACTGGGTCTGGTGTAGGGACAGGAAAGACCTGATCAACATGTTTGTGCTATCTGGGTCTGTGTAGGGACAGGAAAGACCTGATCAACATGTTTGTGCTATCTGGGTCTGTGTAGGGACAGGAAAGACCTGATCAACATGTTTGTGCTATCTGGGTCTGTGTAGGGACAGGAAAGACCTGATCAACATGTTTGTGCTATCTGGGTCTGTGTTAGGGACAGGAAAGACCTGATCAACATGTTTGTGCTATCTGGGTCTGTGTAGGGACAGGAAAGACCTGATCAACATGTTTGTGCTATCTGGGTCTGTGTAGGGACAGGAAAGACCTGATCAACATGTTTGTGCTATCTGGGTCTGTGTAGGGACAGGAAAGACCTGATCAACATGTTTGTGCTATGGTCTGTGTAGGGACAGAAGACCTGATCAACTGTTTGTGCTATCTGGTCTGTAGGGACAGGAAAGACCTGATCAACATGTTTGTGCTATCTGGGTCTGTTTAGGGACAGGAAAGACCTGATCAACATGTTTGTGCTATCTGGGTCTGTGTAGGGACAGGAAAGACCTGATCAACAGAATATATCCGCGGCAGAAAAGATGCCATCCACGGCATCTATCTGGCCACAAGGGAGACTTGATCCACTAGATCTCTATGATGAATAGAAAGACTTGACCTTCAGGATCTATATGGAGAAAGAAAAGACGTCATCCGTCGCAAACGAGGAAAAGAAGAGTGGGGGCAGGGGTGTGATCCACATAATCGTATTGGGGACGGTAAGGATCTGTTTGTGGACAGGAAATACGTCATCTACAGGATCTGTCCGGGGACAGGAAAGATGTAATCTGGATGGTCTGTCTATGGTGCAGGAGAGATGTAATCCACGGGATCTGTCTGGGGACAGGAAAATGTAATCTGATGATCTGTCTTGGTGCAGGAGGGTGTAATCCACAGGATCTCTGTGGGGACAGGAAAGATGTAATCTAGATGGTCTGTCTTGGTGCAGGAGAGATGTAATCCACGGATCTCTGTGGGGACAGGAAAGATGTAATCTAGATGATCTGTCCAGCGCAGGGTCCAGCTTTGTGTGGATAAAATTCATCAGTGGGCGGATGAAAACGGCTTCACTTTTTCTCCTACGAAGACACAGTGCATTCACGTCCATAATTTTCGTCAGTTTCTTGCAGATCCTGAAATCAAAATAGGGAAATCTCCCATTCCAGCTGTCAAAGAGGCCAAATTCCTAGGAGTTATTTTTGACCGAAAACTCAACTTTCTCAGCCACATTAAAAACCTCAAAACCTCTTGCCAGAAAGCTCTGAATATTCTGCGGGTCGTAGCACACACTGACTGGGGCGCTGATAAGAAAACTTTGCTGCCCCTCTACAGAGCCTTGGTCCGTTCCAAACTGGACTATGGTTGTGCTGTGTACGGCTCTGCAAGACCGTCTTACCTAAAACTCTTGGACCCTATCCATCATCAAGGGCTTCGTCTCTGTCTTGGAGCATTCCGCACCACCCCTCTGTACAGCTTGTACGCAGAGGCAGGTGAACCCTCACTGTCCAACCGCAGGCTGAAGCTATCTTTGAATTACTACATCAGACTGTTCTCGGAACCGGAGAATCCTGCCTATGACTGTGTCTTTAACCCTCATTTCCAAAGTAAATTCGAAAACAACCCTAACTGTATTCCGCCGTTTGGTCTTCGTATGCAGCCTATCGCGCAGAATGCAGGTCTAGACCTAGGTGTTGTGTCTGATTTTTCCAAGTTTCCAGATCAACCTCCGTGGACCTTTTTCACACCAGAAACTCGTTTTGATCTTGCAGCTTTTCGCAAAGAGTCTACCAGCTCTCTGGCGTACAGGGCCTTGTATGCTGACCTCTGTTCAAAATTCCCATCCTATCAGAAAATTTTCACTGACGGTTCCAAGTCTGAAGATGGAGTGACCAGTGCAGCCTATTGCCCTGGTGCTCCTTCTCAAATACTGTTAGAACATATACCTCCAGATGCTTCTGTCTATTCTGATGAACTTATTGCTCTGGTTCTGGCATTGAAGATAATCTCACAATCTAAGAAGACGGACTTTCTGGTTCTGTCAGATTCACTGTCGGCTTTGGAGGCCATAGCTGGCCGCAACCTTCAGGATCCCGAACTTTTACACTTTTTTTAAACTTTTTACCAAGTTGAAAGTGGATGGTTACAACATTCTGGCTTGGGTTCCTGGTCATGTTGGCATCGGAGGGAACGAAATGGTTGATCGTTTGGCCAAGAATGCCACAACATATATATCCCCTGCTCCGATCTGAAACCCAAAATTAACGATTATGTCAGAGACCTCTGGCAGGAGGATTGGAATACGCAGACGGATAACAAACTCTTTCAGATCCGTCCAAACCTTAAGGAGTTCCTCTCATCTTCGTCTGGTGGTCGTAAAGAAGAAACAGTTCTGTGCCGGCTGCACACCGGCCATTCGTATTTTACCAATTCGTACCATTTAAAGAGTGAAGAAGCTCCGTGGTGCATTCCATGTCATGTGCCACTCACAATGAAACATATTCTTTTACAGTGTTGGGACTTGCACGATGTGAGACACAAACATTTTACGGCAGATTCCATGAAAACCTTGTTCAGAGATGTCCCGCCTGACGCGATCTTTGAGTTCTTGAAAGAGATTAATATTTTCCATCGGATCTGAGAGTTTACAGTGGAAAGATTTTTAACAAACTTTCGGATGGTTTTTCGATGTATTTTAAAGAATTGTGTGAATGAATGACTTGTGAGTTGATTCTAACGTGGTGACAGCCCTGATGTGGCCCTTTGCGGTCGGCTGGGCTATAAGCAACATTATCTTATCTTATCTTGGTACAGGAGTGGTGTAATCCACAGGATCTCTCTGGGGACAAGAAAGATGTAATCTAGATGATCTGTCTTGGTGCAGGAGTGATATAATCCACAGGATCTCTCTGGGGACAAGAAAGATGTAATCTAGATGATCTGTCTTGGTGCAGGAGTGATGTAATCCACAGGATCTCTCTGGGGATAGGAAAGATGTAATCTAGATGATCTGTCTTGGTGCAGGAGAGATGTAATCCACGGGATCTTTCTGGGGACAGGAAAGATGTAATAATATACAGGATCTGTCTACGGACAGGAAAGAAACACTAATATACAGGATCTGTCTTTGGACAGGAAAGACATAATAATGTACAGGATCTGTCTACGGACAGGAAAGATATTATAATATACAGGATCTGTCTAGATACAGGAAAGATATAATAATATACAGGATCTGTCTGGATACAGGAAGGATATAATCTACAGGATCTGTCTACGGACAGGAAAGATATAATAATATACAAGATCTGTCTGGATACAGGAAAGATATAATAATATACAGGATCTGTCCACGGACAGGAAAGATATAATAATATACAGGATCTGTCTGGATACAGGAAAGATATAATAATATACAGGATCTGTCTGGATACAGGAAAGATATAATAATATACAGGATCTGTCCGGATACAGGAAGGATATAATAATATACAGGATCTGTCTGATACAGGAAAGATATAATAATATACAGGATCTGTCTGGATACAGGAAGGATATAATCTACAGGATCTGTCTACGGACAGGAAAGATATAATAATATACAGGATCTGTCTGGATACAGGAAAGATATAATAATATACAGGATCTGTCTGGATACAGGAAAGATATAATAATATACGGGATCTGTCTGGATACAGGAAGGATATAATCTACAGGATCTGTCTACGGACAGGAAAGATATAATAATATACAGGATCTGTCTGGATACAGGAAAGATATAATAATATACAGGATCTGTCTACGGACAGGAAAGATATGATAATATACAGGATCTGTCTGGATACAGGAAGGATATAATAATATACAGGATCTGTCTGGATACAGGAAAGATATAATAATATACAGGATCTGTCTGGATACAGGAAGGATATAATCTACAGGATCTGTCTGTATACAGGAAAAATATAATAATATACAGGATCTGTCTGGATACAGGAAAGATATAATATACAGGATCTGTCTACGGACAGGAAAGATATGATAATATACAGGATCTGTCTGGATACAGGAAGGATATAATAATATACAGGATCTGTCTGATACAGGAAAGATATAATAATATACAGGATCTGTCTGGATACAGGAAGGATATAATAATATACAGGATCTGTCTGTATACAGGAAAGATATAATAATATACAGGATCTGTCCGGATACAGGAAGGATATAATCTACAGGATCTGTCTACGGACAGGGAATGCACAATCTACAGGATCTGCCTGGGGACAGAGAAGACGTGATGTAAAGGAGAATCAGGGGGACGGGAAAGGCGACAGTCACAGGATCTATCTGACTACAGAAAACGACCCATAAAAACAATCTAGACACACACAAAAACCTGATCAAAAGAATCTATGCAGGGAGAGGACAAACGTGAGCTACAGGACCTATCTGGAACAGGACAGACGTAAATGTCAGGATTAATTTGGGGACATGGCAGACGTAGTTCACATTCGTTGAGGTAAGAAAGAGATGAGTTGCAGGACAAACACACTCACGCAAACACACACTCGCATAAATAAGTCTCTTTAGATAGGGCAATGAGTGTGTTGGCGACGGGTGGAGGGATCTAGATAGACGTGCCGTACAGAATCCATTTTCTTTGCATGGATTTATCAGAGTCGGAACTTTAATGTTTTAAAATCCGGGTACGCACAGTTGGAAGCAAATAATTATGTTAACACGCAAACAACGAGCCTCCTTCCTCTATATACAAATCATAGAGTTTGAGATAGTGGCTTAGATTATTACCTACATGTGTATGAGATAATAATAACGTCTCTTTTAGTATGTATATGTTCAACACATTAGTGAATGTGGAAACTAAT
>CM065731.1:1206362-1208862 GCA_033310375.1 Conus canariensis
AGGATAGGAGTGCATGCACGCCCCCAGACTCTTTAACGAGTATGACCCTGTTTGAGGGACGGACTATTTAACCTGCTTTTGATTTATGGGTTTTGGCTTTTTTGTCTCTTGTTACATTTGAATACTTGTTTCTTTTTCTTTTTTTTTCTTTTTCACTGACGTTTTCCTGCCAGAAAGATTTCTGGACTGGCTGCTGCAAACAAAGAACTATCAGCCACAAGTTTTTTTTTTTTTTTTTAATCTTTGTTTGAATCAGTTAACACCAAGAGAGAATCGACATACCCGATAATTGAAACAGCCAACGTGGCTCCCGCGCTGAAATGTTCATTTGTTTAGGTTAATTGTGGTGTGGGTTAGACAGGCCAGAGTCAGGAGATGGGGGTGGCATGTGGTGTGGGTTAGACAGGCCAGTCAGAGATGGGGTGCATGGGTGGGTTAGACAGGCAGGTCAGGAATGGGGTGGCATGTGGTGTGGGTTAGACAGGCCAGGGTCAGGAGATGGGGTGGCATGTGGTGTGGGTTAGACAGGCCAGGGTCAGGAGATGGGGGTGGCATGTGGGTGTGGGTTAGACAGGGCCAGGGTCAGGAGATGGGGGTGGCATGTGGTGTGGGTTAGACAGGCCAGGGTCAGGAGATGGGGTGGCATGTGGTGTGGGTTAGTGACATGTGGGGGTCAGGAGATGGGGGTGGCATGTGGTGTGGGTGAGGAGATGGGGGTGGCATGTGGTGTGGGTAGAAGGCAGGGTAGGAGATGGGGGTGGCATGTGGTGTGGGTGAGGCGGTAGGAGGGGGTGGATGTGGGGGGAGGATGGGGGTGGCATGTGGGTGGGTGAGGAGATGGTGGGGCATGTGGTGTGGTAGGAGATGGGGGTGGCATGTGGTGTGGGTGAGGAGATGGGGGTGGCATGTGGTGTGGGTGAGGAGATGGGGGTGGCATGTGGTGTGGGTGAGGAGATGGGGGTGGCATGTGGTGTGGGTGAGGAGATGGCGGGTGGAATGGGGGTGGGTGTGGGTGGAGATGGGTGGCATGTGGTTGGGTGAAGGTCAGGGTGAGGAGATGGGGGTGGCATGTGGTGTGGGTGAGGAGATGGGGGTGGCATGTGGTGTGGGTGAGGAGATGGGGGTGGCATGTGGTGTGGGTGAGGAGATGGGGGTGGCATGTTTGCTCAGTGGGGAGAGCAGGGAAAGGGAGTGGGATTGAGGACGGGGCGGGAGTGGTGGAGGGAGGGAGGGGGGGGTTGTTTGCGAAAAGTTATCAGACTGTTTGATGGCATTTTATTGACCGTCCGTCCTCCTCCCCTTCCGGGCTTGCCTGCCGAGCGACTGACCACTGTGACGATTAGCACCCAGACTCTAACAGGTCCCACTCGATCCTGTTACCATGCTATTACAGTCACAGACATCGTTGTATTGTCTGGACTTTGCACATGCACGCCCCTGTGTGGGCCCCCTACGCTACAGCGGCGCCCTACACTCACAGAGTCCCAAGTAGTACATTTTTCCTTTATTTTCAACACTTCAGTTGGTTAAGGTAAGGTCATGTTGCTTACAGTACAGCCGACCGCTTAGGGTCATATCAGGGTTGGTGATGAACAACAAATATGTGTACTGTAATTAATGTACTGAGTACAGAATCCACCGCTATGAAAGGGTATTTTAGAAGAAATTAGCATTTTTGTTATGAAACACAGTAAGGTATACCCCCCCCCCCACACACACCACACCTGATGAACGAGTGCATACCATGGTTTTGCCTGCTTTAATACAAGTTCAATGAGAACTGAGTCAGTCCCTCTGTCCGCACTATCCCTGGTCAGTTAGAGAGAGAGAGAGAGAGAGAGAGAGAGAGGAGCAGACAGACAGACAGACAGACAGACAGAGAGAGAGAGAGAGAGAGAGAGAGAGAGAGAGAGAGAGAGAGAGAGAGAGAGAGAGAGAGACTGCATGCCAGTTATGTATACTATCTTAGAGTGTGTGGGAATTTTGCTGAAGGCGCGCAAGTTGGTATGATGAACTACACGTGCCATGCGCGCGGCTGTGGGAAAGAATGAGCCGGCTACAGCCAGATGGGTGTGTGCAGTGCCGTTAGCTTACCGTCAACTGTTACTGTAAGATCCGCACACGTGCTCATGCGCAGGCAGGTTTGCACTGGAGTGCATGCACGCTCCCAGACTCCTTGGCGCGTGTGACCCCATTACGAAGTACAGCCCATTTACCTCCTTTTCAATTAATGGGTTTTCGCCCTTTTTTTTGAGTCTCGTGTTACAATTTTTGAAATGGTGTTATTTTTCCCACCTCATGGTTTTATGAAAGGTAGAATTAAGCAACGATTGTTGTAAACAAAAGCCATGTGTATGTATGTATGTCTGTGCGTGTATGTATGTATGTATGTATGTATGTATTTGATGTATGTATGTATGTATGTATGTATGTCTGCCTGTATGTATGTATTTATACGTGTATGTACGCATGTATGTATGTGTGTATGTATGTGTGCATT
>CM065731.1:1213862-1226362 GCA_033310375.1 Conus canariensis
ATGGTACTTCTCTAACATGCCGATAATGAGCAGGATGGGGAACTGGACAGCAATGGTACTTCTCTAACATGCCGATACTGAGCAGGATGGGGAACTGGACGCAATGGTACTTCTCTAACATGCCGATAATGAGCAGGATGGGGAACTGGACGCAATGGTACTTCTCTAACATGCCGATAATGAGCAGGATGGGGAACTGGACGGCAATGGTACTTCTCTAACATGCCGATGTTGAGCAGGATGGGGAACGGACAGCAATGGTACTTCTCTAACATGCCGATGTTGAGCAGGATGGGGAACGGGACAGCAATGGTACTTCTCTAACATGCGGATATTGAGCAGGATGGGGAACGGGACAGCAATGGTACTTCTCTAACATGCGATGTTGAGCAGGATGGGGAACGGGACAGCAATGGTACTTCTCTAACATGCGGATATTGAGCAGGATGGGGAACTGGACAGCAATGGTACTTCTGTCTTACAGTTCCTCTAACATGCTCAATATCGGCCAAGAAACAGGCGCGCTTATAAACCAATGTAAAACGAACTAAATCAAAAACAGGTCCGTGGACATTTGCGCACAACAAATCCATATTGATCAGGGTTAAGCGCACACGACGCACGCACGCACACACACACACACACACACACACACACACACACACACACACACACACACACACACACACGCTAGCATGCGCGCGCACACACACACTCAAGCACCCACGCATGCATGCACACACACACACACACACACACACACACACACACACACACACACACACACACGCTAGCATGCGCGCGCACACACACACACACTCAAGCACCCACGCATGCACGCAACACACACACACACACACACACACACACACACACACACACACACACACACACACACACTTGAAGAACAACAAAGGATCCCATGTATCGATGGGCTCTCGCAAATGATAAAGTCATAGTCATGACAGCGACTGAACGAACACAAACAAACAAAGAAAAGAGGCACACGTAACTTTATGCACTTGCTTGATTTGGACGAAAAGGATATATCAGATATGTTGTGAAGGACATTTTGTAGAAATGAATACGAAAGAGAGAGAGAGAGAGAGAGAGAGAGAGAGAGAGAGAGAGAGAGAGAGAGAGAGAGAGAAACAGATAGACAGACAGACAGACAGACAGACAGGCAGGCAGGCAGGCAGGCAGGCAGACAGACAGATGTCAGTCAGAGAGAGAGAGAGAGAGAGAGAGAGAGAGAGAGAGAGAGAGAGAGAGAGATTGAAAAGAAGAGGATATAATCATAAAAGGGATAATAAGTGTTGTCATGTAGACGAATCGTGCAAGCTATCGGAGAAAATTGTTCCCATATATTACACTCAAAGAGGATAATTGCTAAAACGCATATACTAAATATATGGATTTTTTGTTTTCTTTTCTGTCAACTGTTCCCCGCGGCCTTCATGTTTTATCGGACGGATATGATTCAAAAGTATGGTTTATATATCTAGCTTTCTCTACAGACTGCGATGCATCTGAGATGAGATTATTTTACGTGTTTTACAACGTTCAAGCTTTCCTTTACGTATGCTCGTTTAAAGCAAATAAACAGAAAATCATATATTACACGAAGTCTTCTCTCTCTCTCTCTCTCTCTCTCTCTCTCTCTTCTCTCTCTCTCTCTCTCTCTCTCTCTCTCTCTCTCTCTGTCCATCGTAATTACGAACCGTAAGAGATATTAAACGTTTGATAGGAAAAATCAACCCCAAATTCCATACTATGCTATGCTATTATTTGACATCATAGGATGAATGATAATAACCTGAAAGGAGTATTTACCAACACTTTAGTGTTACTCGTAACATAACTTACAATGATTACTCCTGCGTTTGCTGCTATTAGCTGCTGATCATATTCTGTATCACTCTAAGCATCAAAAAGCCATGAAAACAACAACCCACGGCAGCAAACATCAGAAACAATAACAACAAACACACAAAAGAAAACCCGAACTGGAGCACACACACACACACACACACACACACACACACACACACACACACACACACACACACACACACACACACACACACACACACACACACACACACACACACACACACACACACACACATGCGCGCGCGCGCGAAAAAAAAAAAAGATTATCATCGGCAGGCAATGCGGAGATGACATTCCTTCTTGTGATTACATGAAAAAAAATTATACACAGCTTGTGAAACTACACATCATTTTAAATGTTAAAGTGTCAGAATGCATTTTGTTTCTCTCTACTTTTATACTGCTTCTTGATCAGTGTCCACAGAATACACACCATGATTTGTCATAGGCAAGTTGCCCATTAAGTAAGTCTGGACCCTGTTGGGGGTGTCCTTCTTTATACAGAATCATGTATACTACCCAAGCTTGGGGGCTTTCCTTCTTTATACACAATCATGTATACTACCCAAGCGTTGACTGTCAGGGCAAAATTACACTGAAAACAATGAACGACAACAGAGGAAGAAAAAAATGGAAAAAAGCGGTGGTGTGGCTGGGGCATCTGTCTCTTCTTCTACTTGTTGTTGTTGTTGTTGTTGTTGTTGTTTCTTCTTCTTCTTCTTCTTCTTCTTCTTCTTCTTCTTCTTCTTCTCCTCCTCCTCCTCCTCCTTCTTCTTCTCCTCCTCCTCCCTTTCTCCTCCTCCTCCTCCTCCTCCTTCTTCTTCTTCTTCTCCTCCTCCTCCTCCTCCCTTTCTCCTCCTCCTCCTCCTCCTCCTCCTTCTCTCTTCTTTAATGACAGTTACTGTTGTGGTGGGTATGGCATATTCTTACTAGCAACACTAAAATTGTGACCAGATCTGACGAAATAGTATAGAACGCTAGCGCTGCAAATAAGAGAGAGAGAGAGAGAGAGAGAGAGAGAGAGAGAGAGAGAGAGAGAGAGAGAGAGAGAAGAGAATGTTGCTTATAGCTCAGCCGACCGCAAACGGCCATATCAGGATTATCACCACGTTGAAAAAAAAATGCAGTCAATAGAAGTGCTGGAAGGCAAATTGCGGGTGATGGCTCCGTTCTTTCACTTGTAAAGAAAGTGATTAGCACTATTATACACTTACTTTCTGCCTGTGCCCAGGACCGGAGTATGGAAACAATGCCCATTCTTCCAGCCAGCCAATCCGTCAATCAATGAGTCGGTCGGTCCCCGCTGCATTCACCTTCCCCCTCACGTAGACATACCTGTCAAGCAGGTAATTATCGATTTGCTTTCGCAGCCGTCATTAATAAATGAGCGGATGAGTGGCCTTGGTGGTTCATGTGTCTGGCGGCGCTGGGGGCAAATCCTGTTCTCCTCAATCGTAGCCAGCAGATGCCCGATCATGATTTATCTACCCAGCCAATTAACAGCTTTCCATCCGTTCATTTATCCACCCACACGCCGATTCATTTGCCTGTCAAAACCATGCGATACCCAGCGCTGGTGGATTTCCTCCCATAGCGATAGTGTGTGTGTGTGTGTGTGTGTGTGTGTGTGTGTGTGTGTGGTGTGTGTGTGTGTGTGTGTGTGTGTGTGTGTGTTTCTTCTTCATGGTCGCTGGCTTTGTGTATTCTACGCGTGGCCAGCCATTCAAGTAGTTTATGAGCCTTTTGTCTATCTGTCTCTTCGTTCTGTGTGTGTGTGTGTGTGTGTGTGTGTGTGTGTGTGTGTGTGTGTGTGTGGTGTGTGTGTGTGCTTTGACTGTCTGTATGCCTGTCTGTCTGTAAGTACGTCTTTCTGTCATTCTGTCAAAACCATTCGATACCCAATGCTGATGGATCTGCTCCCGTTGCAACAGTTTTCCCCCCATGGCCACTGGCTTTGTTTATTCTAAGCGTGGCCAGCCACTTCTGTTGACCATATGCCTTCCCTCTCTCTCTCTCTCTCTCTCTCTCTCTCTCTCTCTGTCTGTCTATTTGTCTTTTGTCTGTTGTCTGTCTGTCTGTCTGTCTCTGTATATGTATCTGTTTGTCTATCTGTCTCTCTGTCTGTCTGTCTCGTCTCTCTCTCTCTCTCTCTCTCTCTCTCTCTCTCTCGTCTTCTCTCCGGTCTGATGCTTAACAATTATCCATTATTGTGTGTAATATCCTGCGCACAAGATGCTGTGTTTCCTGTGTCCCTTTATGAACTAGATATGGCTGCTATTAATCATACATTTATTAATAGCCACATTCGATTCGGCAGCAGTTTCTTTTTGTTAATTAGCGCAACACATGCGTTTAAACTGTTGTGTGTCATGAATACGACCTTACAAAATAGGTTTTCTTGCTGAAGACTGTTTAGGTGCTTGTACAAAACGCTTTGATGTTTGCCTTTTCAACACATCCACTTTCAACTTTATGGACTGAGATTACCATCATTTCTCCACCTGCTACAAGCACAGAACTCAGAAATACCCAGTCAGTGATGACCTGGGCTAAATTCTGAACAACGACTCTGTTAATCTGTATAATGTCATCACTATCACAAGCGCTTTCCACTACCTCCACTTCTGTTCACATGCTTATTCATATGCACTTTTTTTTGCTCCCAAACTTACAAGTAAGTCAAGAAAAGGATCACTCAAGCTCCAGTAATAACCATAAGCTGCCTTATGTATTGTCTGGGACATGATTGGAGTCGGTCGTCTGGAAGATCGCATGTTCAATCCTTGGCAAACCAGAGTAAGGGCGGACAGTCCGGAACAAAATGGCGCCAAACACTCCGACAGGCTGCACACCAAAAAGTAACGCGGCAAGGCCTTGCTTAAGGAATCGAGTATTTATAGACTAGCACATTCAGATTGTATGATAATTTTTTGTTTTGGTCTGAAGGTTGATTCTCTTCATTTTTCCCCATATGGCCATCAAGGTGCAAGCCAGGTGGTTCCAAGCGGATAGATTAAAATCACAGGAATGGGCTGTTTGGGGGCTTCCAGGTAGCGCAAAGATAGGGTCACGGATGAGTGCAAAGGCCTGAAATGGGACGTCAGCTAAGAGGAAGGGCGTGTATTTGAAGATTGCGTGATGTCATCAGTGGAAATCCCCCATTACAAGTGAGATAATCGGTGGGGAATTGTTCTTTTGATCAATTAAGAGTTTAACAATACAAACTGGCTGAAAATTTGGGTAGGCCTCAAAACGCTTTCATTGATTATATAGTGTTTTTAGTGTAAACCCCTAATTGAGGCTTGTGTCCACAAAGAGCTGTAGATAGATGGGAGATAAAAAGAAAACAATGACGTCAGTGTTTGCTGAAGATAAATCATGATCTGCTATGCCCCCATATTGCTTCAGGCGACGCTGGAGCTTCGACGAATGTTCCATTGTTTGCCTAAGTGTTATGCCCGATAATTTCTCTAACATCATGAATCAACGAACGGTGTGTGTGTGTGTGTGTGTGTGTGTGTGTGTGTGGGGGGGGGGGGTGATGGGAGGGGGTTGTGGCGATGGTAATCCGTGTACTTGCTTTTCTGTTTTTGTTGGGGTTTTTTCAACTTTCGACACTAGTCCTATATATAGTAACAAATCGACTGAAAAAGTGTTATACAATTTTAACGGGTCATTTAGCCAAGAGAAAAATAATGATGATACAGGAACCAGAACTTCATTGGTTTGAACTAATACACATACCAAATTGAAAACTTAAAACACCAAAAAAGTTTGTCCATCATCATACTTACTTAACTTTCATACAAACAAGAAATGAAATATCTATAAGCTTGTTGTTGCTCTTTCGATCGGTATATACGTATGCTATTATTTTGAATAAAGTTCTGTTTAAACTCAGTGAAATAACTCCTTCCAACCCACACACCTACTCCTCCACCCCGAAGTTAAGTTGTTTAGGAAATGTAATGCTCCATCTTTATGAGATGATTGGGTAAACATAGTATGAACAGGGTAATGCAGCAGTGCACAATACGGATCAAGACATAGTGATTGCATATTCGGATACCCGAAAAACAATGTTCAGGTTCGGTTTCATAATTGTACAGGCCAGATTCTCCATAAGCCAGTTCAGAACGAGCAATGGACAGCCGTATTTCAAATTCACCACGTTGGCTTCACAAGGGGAGTATTGCGCATGTTAATGTCTGTATTGTTTTTATTTTTTGTCGCTGAGGAAGGCATATTGCCGAACATTTCTTTTCCTGTTTTGTGTCGTGCATTAAAACTGCGTTACTTCACACTTTGTTTTGTGTGCTCTTCTGCTTTTTCGTCGTGTTCCAGTAACGCTGCAGTTTGTTTCATTTGCCGCATTTCAGATGCTTTCTTTTTCCCTTCTCTCATTCTTTGTGGGTCCTCCTACTTCCATTTTTTTCTTTTTTTCCGGATCCGCATACATTTTTTGTGTGTGTGCACGTGCAGTGCTGACGTTACATGTTAGCAGACATCCCTTGACAAAAAAAAAAGCAACGTGGGTCTGGTATATTGCACATTGCTAAAACCACGTCGCCCACACTGAGGGAGGAGTAGGGTGGCCTACGTACGCGTTTTTGTGGACATGCAATTCTGTCGTTTCTTGTTCAAAGACACCCTTGAGAAGCAGCGTAGGTCTGCCACGGAGCATATTGCTACAGGGGCGTTGTCCACACCGATTATTTCGGTCGTGTATCATGTAAAGGGAAGTAAGCCGCAAGAGTCTTCTTTTGTTTGTAAAACGTGGTTGTTCATGGAAAGATCTCAAACTAGAGCAACTCTCTCTCTCTCTCTCTCTCTCTCTCTCTCTCTCTCTCTGTTGTGTGTGTGTGTGTGTGTGTGTGTGTGTGTGTGTGTGTGTGTGTGTGTGTGCTGGGGAAGGAAGGGTGGGGGTGAGGGTGTGGGAGGGGCAGAAGAGAGGGAAATGGGGTGGATTACAGAGGGGGAAATTTATACACCTATTTGTCATTCTGTCAAACCTCCACCCAAAGTTTCCATCAGCTATGTCATTTATTACCAGTGATACCCCCCCCCCTCACCCCCCTGTCACCTGCCTATCACCATCTGACAGTCACAGACACATCAATGGCCAATGAACCAGCCAATCAAACATCTCTTTCATGGCTGTCGATAATAAATTATCAGACAATTAGTCTTGATAGCGTTTATCTATTTGTTTATTTATCTATTTCCTTATACATTTTCAGTATTTATTTGTTTAATTATCTATCGTTTAATCGTTTGTCTTTAATCTATTTCTCATTATCTTTACTCGCTAATGTTATTGTTCTAGTTTGGAGTAGAGAGGATGGGTGGTAAGGATTGTGATCTGCTCATCCTTGGGTAGCCAAAATGTGGGGAAAGAAAACCCTATTCATCCAACTTCTCATCTCATAGCTAGTCATCCTTTCGTGTATTCGTCTTAGAGCTGATTCCTCATCCGTCAGGTCAGATCCGCTGTCCACTGAACACCGGAGGTTTTGTTTCCGTAGCAATGTCTGTCACGGTCAGTGCCACGAGGTCTCTCTGCTTTACTTCTTGCCTATATACGAGCTGTTCACATAATTTGTTCTCTGCCTAGGCATCTATTTTACTCTCCTGGTCAGTCCCTCTGTCTGACCGTCTGTCTATTTGTCCGTCTGCCTCTCTTTCTCCTGTCTGTCTGGCTGTCTGGCTGTCTCTCTCTCTCTCTCTCTTCTCTCTCTTCTCTCTCTCTCTCTCTCTCTCTCTCTCTCTCTCTCTCTTATATTCGGCCTGACTACAGGTCTGCATAATATAACAACCATCCATTGTCTTTTACAACATTCTGCACAGAATATGCCCCTTTTCATATCTACGCTATGAAACAAATATGTCTGCTTTTAATGACAAGTTTGTTAATAGATACGTTAATTTCGGCTGCAATTCCTTTGTCGTTTACTTGTGTAACATGTGTGTTTGAATAGTTAAGTATGCTTTGAATATGATACTCCACATATTAATAATTATATATGGTTGAATTAACTGTTCAGGAGAGAGAGAGAGAGAGAGAGAGAGAGAGAGAGAGAGAGAGAGAGAGAGAGAGAGAGAGAGAGAGAGAGAGAGGGAGGGTATTGTGAAAAAAATGGATTGTCTTGTTGAGTGAAGTTAAAAATGATCAGTTTCCCTAGCGAAGACAATTTCTATGCATGTTAAAAGCTTGGATGCTAATATTTCCTACACCTCTATTTTTGTTTTTATAGACTGCGTTTGATCTCGTCGGATTTAATATCACACGAAATCGAAACATATTTTTATGTCGCTGTCAGGGGTTTTTGTTACAGATGTCTATAAACAAACCAGTTTTGATAGCATAAGCGGCTTAAGAACTGCTAGCCCACCTCCGATTGAACAGACTCCTTGTTACCAGACTTCAAGCAGCTTCTTTACCTCATACAAATTATCAGCCATGTTGATTTAACAGATTGTATTTTTACCCAAAGTCCAGTGATCTGGAATGTTGGTTTAATTCTTCCGTTTTCTAAGTATACTACATTCAGCATCGTTTCTTCTGCCTTACCGTTCGTTTTTTTTTTCTCTTTCCTTCAAAACCTTGTATGTCTTTAAAAAAAATCTCTTAGTATATGTGACGTATCATATGCAAATGGATTTTTTTAATTGATTGGATATCTATATCCCTCTGCCTTCTCGTCGCAAATTGTGATTGCATGTATTTATGTACACGGTACAAAGAGATTGCATGATAATGGATCGCCCTGCCGATATTCTATTTTCGTACGTAGTCTTTGTGATATACTTTTCAATTTGCTGCAGCAACGATTTCATTTTGTCATGAAAGTGTTCATCCAAATGATGAAATCTTTCTTCAAAGAAAGTGTTTTAAGTTTCTGCATGTATTCTCACCCTACTATATCAAGAAGCTTTCTATATAACACAGGAAGCCAGTAAACCAGGCCTTTGTCCGTAATTGATGCATTGAATCATGTAAAGAACGTAATTTATCACCAACAAATGTTACTGAATTAAATCTGGTCTACTGATCGCGAATGAATGTTTGTCAAACTGCTTCATTCCTATCAACAATGCATGTTGACCTAGCGGTCATTCCTATCAACAATGCATGTTGTCCTAGCGGTCATTCCTATCAACAATGCATGTTGTCCTAGCGGTCATTCCTATCAACAATGCATGTTGTCCTAGCGATCATTCCTATCAACAATGCATGTTGTTCTAGCGGTCATTCCTATCAACAATGCATGTTGACCTAGCGGTAAGTAACTTTTAAAGTGGGATCAGCCTCAAGTTCTTCAGACGTTCCCGTAGTTCATGACCTTAGATATACTTATATATTATTAATATATCCAACTTTATTTCTTAACGTGATTGACTTTTGACACGCATCAAAGCTTCGTTTGAAGGCCTGACCCTGAAATCATCCAATTGCTTCAATACACTGGGTGAAACACTATAAAAGAGTCGGTTACTCGACGTTTATCGTTTGTCAATTTTTTAAGTATCTTTTTACCCTTCTCCTTGGGTAAGAATCCCTCTGGTTCAGCTAATGTACTTTCATTCATGTTGGGTAAATGTGTTGTGCAACTCAGTTATGTTTCTTGCGTTCTTGTTCTTCATATTTTTTAATTACATTGAAGAAGTTTTAGTCTCACCACTCAATTTGTCTCTTTGTAGTTTGCAGTTATGATCTCACACCAGTGTTTCTATTTCTTTATCAGAAAGTGTCCGCGTTTTGAGAGATCTGTTTTCACCATGAGACGCATATCTCACTTATTAAAACTATCACGTTCATTTTCCCCCGCTTCTGTTCATTGCGAGTTTCTCTTGTAATGGATTGATGTATTTTTCTAATTCCTCCAGGATCTATGCTTCGTGTTTAAGGAGCAGTTCCTTTTGTCATTCATCGTTTTTATGTATGCTACATGGGATAGCCTGTGATCATATTGCCATCAATGATGCATATAAAACATTTGATCTGGTATTGTAAATTAAATTTTGTTCGTTTGGTGTTTCTTTCATATTTTAAATTGTGTTAGAAACTGCTGCATATTGCTTTTATCACGTTTTCAGAAGTGATTTTTGTAAGCTTTACACGCGTTTGATGTTTGGCAAAGTGTTAGATTTGAAAAAACAAAGAAATAAGAAAAGAAAAGAAGAAACCTCGACTTTAAAGATACATTTCATTATCATTAAAGAACAGTCACGTTGATATCCTCCCTTACCTCCCAACCCAACCCCAAAGAAGGTCCACCCATGGCAGTTATCAACATTTGTTGTTTGTTTGTTTTAATGATTTTTATTAAAATGAAAAGAAAAAAGGAAAGTTCTGTTCCACTGTTGTTACGTATGAAGAGTTTTCTGTTCGTTTGTTGGTGTGCTTGATCGAAAACGTACCCAAGGGAAGTAATTATAATCCACTGCTTGGGAATGATTCTTCTACAACTCCTTTCCTGCTTGAGTCATGTTTAATGTCTGTTGTTTTTGCAGCTTGAAAAAATGATATCTCTCTCTCTCTCTCTCTCTCTCTCTCTCTCTCTCTCTCTCTCTCTCTCTCTCTCTCTCTCCTTATTGTGATGCAAGTGACAATAACCTCTTTAACACGAAAACACGTTACCTGTCTTTTTGAATATTCAGTCTGTAGCAACCTGCACTCCCTGCACTTTGAAACGTAAAAACATCTACCACGTATATAGTAAGTGTCAAACAATCCCTTTTACATAGATTGTAATTGTGTGTATAGAAAAACTGATCCGTCGGGACTGTATTGCACGAATGCGAGCTGATGGTGTAAGATAAATGTCAATCCTCTAACTGCACGGTGTAAAGTATTCAGACATACCCAGTACCGATGTCCTGGCGAGAGTTTAGCAAATGAACTGTAATAATCTGTACAGTGTCAACACTACCACGATTCTTTACAATACCTCTACTTTTGTGTATGTATTTGTTTATGTGCACTATATGTTCGGCCTTCATTTACGAGTAAGTAGGGGATGGGCCAGTCAAGCTCTTGTGATAACCACAGGCCACCGTTAGGATTGTTTAAGACATGCCACATGCCTGCCACCTTCAAAACTACGTGTGAATCCCATTAGAAACCAAATTGTCAGAGAAAGACACGACGGCCCGAAACAAACCAGCGTCAGACAGTCCACAAAGGCCTGTGGGCAGTTGTGACATAAAATGGAAGCAAAAAAAGTTTAAAGAATTTGCAGACAATGTACGCTGATCAGCAATGTCTTCATAGCGCCTCACGCGACTCAGGAGCATCGATGTCAGCTGCATTGTTTGTGTTAGTGTTGTGCCTGACAATTTCTCTAATGCTATGAATGACGAAGAGGAAAAACAGGAGGGCGGTTGATGGTGATGATTCATGTACATGTTGTGTGTGTGTGTGTGTGTGTGTGTGTGTGTGTGTGTGTGCTCGTGCAATTCTGCTGTTTTATGTTCGCAGACGTCTTTGAAGAAGCAACGCGGGTCTGCTACACAGCATATTGCTGCAGGCGCACTGACCATAGCGAGGGAGGGTAGGGTGGGGTGGTGGTCCACGTACGTGTTTTTGTTCCCATGGAATGCTGTTGTTTCTTGTTCACAGACGTCCTTCAAAAGTAGTATAGGTCAGTCAGGGAGCATACTGCTACAGAGGCGTTGT
This sequence comes from Conus canariensis, assembly GCA_033310375.1. NCBI lineage: Eukaryota > Metazoa > Mollusca > Gastropoda > Neogastropoda > Conidae > Conus > Conus canariensis. The sequence goes on from CM065731.1 coordinate 1,225,435, forward strand.
CCACACCTATCTTTTCTGTCATATCTCATATCGAGGGAAGTAAGCCGCGGCAGGCTTCTTTGCTCCTGAAGTGTGAGTACTTCTCTGTGCCTGCGTTTGTAAGTAGTTTGTGTCCTCATGCGTGAGTACTTCTCTCCCTGTGCGTGTGTGAGCACTTCTCTGTGTGAAGCACTTCCCTGTTAACTGTGTGAGCACTTCTCTGTGTGCGCATTTGTGAGTACTTTCCTGTGTGAGTTCTTCTCTACGTGAATACTTCTCTGCCTATGCGTGTGTGAGTACGTCTCCCCCACACCCTTCCCAACTTACACCACATCGATTTTACAGGAACGTGGACAATAACATCAGCTCTGCAGCTTTGGAAAATGAGGGTCCCCATGCCCCTTAAAGAACTTTGCCCCTTTCCCGCCCCTTCCTCTCCTCTGCATTTTCTGACATTTAGAAGATGAGCACACCCCCATCCACTTACACTGTCAATTCGCGCTGACACCCACCCCTCCTCTTCCCTGTGCAAAATAATGTGTTTGTCTGTCTGACTCTCTCTCTCTCTCTCTCTCTCTCTCTCTCTCTCTCTCTTCTCTTTCCTGTCTCTCCTTCACTCTGTCATTCTCTCTCTCTCTCTCTCTCTCTCTCTGCTGTCTCTCTCTCTCTCTCTCTCTGCCTCTCTCTCTTCTCTCTCTCTTCACTCTCTCTTCTCTCTCTCTCTCTCTCTCCTCGCCTTATCTCCCTCCCTCCCCTCACCCCTCCTTTTCCCTCATTCGCTCTGCAAGCAGATCTGCATGATTTAACAATTGTCCATTATCGTTTGTATAACATTCTCTGCACTAAGGGCTGCCGTTCCTGTCTCCTTTATGAACCACAAAATGGCTCCTATTATTCAGATTTTTTATTATTAACCACACTAGGGTCAGTTGCAGTTTCTTTGTTGTTA
>CM065731.1:1231362-1241362 GCA_033310375.1 Conus canariensis
TGTTTGTTTGTTTTTTGTTTTGTTTTTGTTTTTTTGCCAGGATTTATAATGTTCTGTAAACCAGCTGTAAAGTTCACAAAACAAGGCAGACGTTCTGGGGGAATGGTCTAGCTTATAAAAAAAACTGTATTCCTTTGATGAAGTCTTAAATATTAATTACATTAATATTATCGCTTTTTTGATCGACAAACAATTGTTTGGAACATATGAAAATGTCCTTTTTGTATGTTCATTTGGGCCACCAGAAATCACCATGCTATGCTCATTTCAATGTTGACAATGGAGTTACAATTATACAAATGCATTAGAAGTATCTATGATGTGGTTAACGCTAGAGTTCCATGTGGTGCCAATTTGACAGACTGCATTACTGTGCAGCTGGGTAAGACAGGTGATGCATGCAGTCCTGGGGTAAGACAGGTGATGCTGCAGTCCTGGGTAAGACAGGGTGATGCATGCAGTCCTGGGGTAAGACAGGGTGATGCATGCAGTCCTGGGGTAAGACAGGGTGATGCATGCTGTCCTGGGTAAGACAGGGTGATGCATGCAGTCCTGGGGTAAGACAGGGTGATGCATGCAGTCCTGGGTAAGACAGGTGATGCATGCAGTCCTGGGGTAAGACAGGGTGATGCATGCAGTCCTATATTACTTTCACTGGTCATTAACGAGCTGGCAGTTGAAACAATTAATAATGGAAGACACAGTGCAACGTTTTCTCTTGATGCTTTTGTATTATTCATTTTCGTATTAGCCGATGACGTAGTCTCGTTCTCTGAGACTGTAATAGGACTACAAACACGATTTAACAATTTACAACAATCGTCTGCTACACTTCAATTAAAGTTAAAAAAACAAATTAAAGTAATATCATTGTATTTTGAAAAGGGGGTACTTAAGTGCAAAAGAAAGGTGGTACTATCATGGTTGTATAATGCCTGTTGTTAATGTTTATAAGTATTTAGGAATATTTTTCTGTACCGGACTAAGTTTTGTTGATGCATGCAAAGATCTTGCAAGTCGGGCAAAAGATGCGTTGGTCTGTTTTAGGGGAAAAAATGTATATCCTCAATAGCAATTCTTTAGTCTTTTTTATGAAATCATTTGACTCTCAAATTCAGCCTGTAGTACAAAATGGGGCAGAGTTATGGGGATTAGAGAAGGTAGCAATGAAGTGTGAAACAGTTCACTCATATGCTTTTAAAAAGAATTAAAAGAATATAGTAGACTCCAAATGATTTCATGTACGGAGTAACTAATAGGTAACCTACATAAATAAACTCTGCGGTCAAATGCATTCGCTATTGACTAAAGTTATCACAAATGGAAGAGAAAACAATACCTAATAGAGCGCACTGTATGATATATGATTTAGATGTTAAAGGTAAAGTAAATTGGGTGTCACAAGTGCGTACTGTTTGTTTAAATATAGTTTTGGGTTTGTCTTGTATAATCAGGAGGTTGCAAGCATTAACTTTTTTTTATTCGTGAGTTTTGTCAATGATTAACAGACAGTAACTGGCAAAAAGGGACTGAACATATTTAGACCAGTAGCAGATTTGACACATATAGGACGTTTTGTGATGTTTCTTTTTCTTAAGCCTCACCTGCTACTGGATTTGAATCTACATTTGAAATATGTCACAAGATTCAGACTTGGAATATCAAGACTGACAGTACATAGCTTTAAATATAGAGCTGTTGAACGTAGTGTTTTGATTTGCCCCTTGTGTGCAGAAATAGAAGAAAATGAACTACGTTTCGTTTTGTGTTGTCCAGCACTCAGAGATATTCGTGATATAAAACCTAAATATTATTGACAGCTTTCGACATTCAAGTTCAGCTTGCTAGTGTCTCCATGTAGGTGTTACGATGTATAAAATTTCGCATGGTACCTGTATTACGCATTTCAGCTGAGAGAATTGGTAACATCATCCAGATATGTATTTCATTTGTTTTTGTTTTTCTTTCTGTGTTTGATTATTGGCACTTGTTGCTAAATTTCACTCTTTTTATCCTTCGTCTGTAGATTACAATCGCTTATGTCTGTAGATTACGATCGCTTATGGTATTATGTGTTGTTCATACATCCTTTCATAAGGGACCATAGCCTATTATGAATAAAATTTTCCGAGTTTCGAGTTCTGAGTTCTCTCTCTCTCTCTCTCTCTCTCTCTCTCTCTCTCTCTCTCTCTCTCTCTCTCTCTCTCCACACACACACACACACACACACACACACACACACACACATACACACACACACACACACACACACACTCTCTCTCTCTCTCTCTCTCTGTCTCCCTCTATCTGTCTGTCTGTCTCTCTGTTTGTTTGCCTATTCCTCTCACCCTACCTCTCTCTCCCTCTGTCTGTCTGTCTGTCTGTCTGTCTGTCTGTTCTCTCTCTCTCTCTCTCTCTCTCTCTCTCTCTCTCTCTCCCTCTCTGTATGTCTGTCTGTCTGTATGTCTCTCTCTCTCTCTCTCTCTCTCTCTCTCTTCTCTCTCTCTCTTCTCTGTCCCTCTCTGTATGTCTGCTGTCTGTATGTCTGCCTCTCTCTCTCTCTCTCTCTCTCTCTCTCTCTCTCTCTCTCTCTCTCCTCTCCTCTCCTCTCCTCTCCCTTCCCCTATCCCTCTCTGTCTGTCTGTCTGACTGTCAGTCTGTCTGTCCGTCGCTCTCATGTTCGGCCTGACTACATGTCTGCATGATGTAACGATCATCCATTGTCGTTTTACAACCTTCTGCACAGAAAATGCTGGCTTTCATGTCTGCCTTATTAACCAAATAAAACTGCTGTTAACAATAAGGTTATTAATAGATACATTAGGTTCAGCTGCAGTTCCTTTGTTGTTAATTAGTGCAACATATATGTTTGAACTTTTAAGTATGCCATAAATATTTATGTCCTGCCAAAATTGGTTTGTTACTGTTCAAGGTGATATTGGGCATTGGATGGGGTGGGGGGGGGGGGGTGAGGTTGTTCCAAACCAATTTGAATTTTGTATCTGCAAAAAAAAAAAAAAAAAAAATCTGATTTATTTTCTGTTCAGTTGAAACCACAAGTGATCAGTTTTCCTCGGGAATACAGTTTCCATGCATGTACAAAAGCTTGGATGTTAATATTTTCTACACCTCTATTTGGACTGCATAAACTGAGTATACGCGTTTGATCTCGTCGGATTTCATATACGAAATCAAAACATGCTTTTATGTCGACGTCAGGTGGATTTATTACCGATGTATATTAACAAACCAGTTTTGATGGTATAAATAACTTTAGAACTGCTGCCCCAGCTACGGGCCAACATACTACTCGTTACCACATTATACGCAGTTTCTGTACTTCATACAACCAACCAGCCATGTTAATTCAATGGATTCTTCTTTTACCCAGAGTCCAGTGATTTGGAATGTTCGTTTAATTCTTCCCTTTTCTAAGTAAACTACATCCACCTTCATTGTTTTTCTGCCTTACCATTCATGATTTTTTCTCTTTAAAACACGATATTCCTTCAAAATTTTAGTGTGTCTTAAACACACACACACACACACACACACACACACACACACACACACACACACACACAAAAGCCTACACACACATTTTCCCTTAGTATAGAGGACATGTTATCTGCAAATGCAATTGCTTTAATTAATTGGATACTATATATATATATATATATATATATATATATATATATATATATTATATATTTGTTAAAAAATATTTTTAAAAATGAAGTATTAAAATCTACAAGCTTGTTTCTAGCGTTGCTATCTTCAGGATGTTTTTTGGGGCACGCCAACGATCTTTTATGGCGTGCGGGACTTGATTTCAACTCTGTGTGTGCAGGCGGATCTCATTTGCTGCACGTGCGGCCTGTGGTTCTTATTGGGGCCTGTTCAGATGGAATGTGCTAGCAAAGATTTCCACTTGTGCCTGCAATTGTTTACAATTTCCACTTTTGTGTTCAGATTTGCTAAGTGTGGTTTGCATAATATTAACCATTTTTCTGTGGAGCATAGATTACATCTTTTTGAGATATTGTTGTATGGTGTTGCTCTTTTTATGATTTTCCATGATATGTTGTAGTCTATTTTTTTATCTTTGAGTCTCCAAATGTATTTACTCAGCTCTGTTTGATTTTTGTATGTTTCATTTTTGAATGACTGTTTGTGGTTTGCGTATCTGGTTTTGAAAGTGTTTTCAGTAATCCCTATATGTGTTTCTTTTTCATTTTCTGATGTTACCGTAGCTTGGTATACAATGTTGCTGTGAAGACATTTATTGCTTAGGGGGCACTGTTCTTTTTTAGTGCAGTTGCAAGATGTCCTTTCGGTACCCTTCTCTTTTATGTTGCTTTTCATTTTGTTAGACGAGTCAATCATGTTTTTGAGGTTGGGCATACATGAGTATGATAGTTTAATGGTGTTTTTGTTGAATATTTTGGACAGTTTGTGTTCGTTTGGGAATGATGTTGCCAAGATTTTAAAGAATTCTTTTCCTACATTTGTTTTTACTTGTCCATCGTATGGTGGGTTGTACCATATGATCTTTCTTTTCCTATTTTCTTATTCCTGTTCGTGCTGTTGTCTGGACTGTATTGTAGTTTGTAATTGTAACCACTTTTTTGTAATGCTTCTTGATATTCTGTTGCTGCATCATTGAATGCGTTTTCATTGCATGACAGGTTGGATAGTCTCTTGTTTATACCATTGGGTATTGTTTTTAGTATAGATGGTGGGTGGTTGCTTTTGATGTTTACGTAGACTGGTATGTCATTGGGTTTTTTGTATGGTTTGTACACATGGTCATTGAGGTCTAATGTTATGTCTAGGTAATTCACTACTTTTTTGTTTGCTTCTATTGTGATTTTTAAGTTGTGGTTTTTAAAGATTTTACATAATTCTTTTTTCTTGTTTTCAATGGTTCTTGGATTATTGTTTAATGCAGCGAGGCCGTCATCTCTGTATAAACCGGCCTGTTTTCCAAGTTGTTTTTGGATGTTGGATAGCATGAATAGTCCGACTAGTTCACATGTTTCGGCACCATCATACGATCCCATGGTTACATCAAATGTGGAGTTTTTGCTCGTTTTTTTAATCCAAGTTTCATTTCTGCTATGGAGTAAGGTTTTTTTGGTGTGGAAAATAATCTCCATTTCTGACTCTGTTATATTTGTGTAATTGTTATATATATATATATATATATATATATATATATATATAATATATATATTTTATATATATATATATATATATATATATATATATATATATATATATACACTACTCAAAACAATTGAAGTACCACTTAGGAAAACTGCTGTCATTCGAAAGAAAACAAAGCTGAACATAATTTAATGATTGAATATTTTATTTTTATTATTCCTCAATCCATTCCAATTTATTCAAACACCATGACAAAAAATTATCTTTGTTTTACACTTGATTAAAGAGGCATACCCCCAAAATGAAAAGTAACGAGAGTTATGGTAGATGTCATGATGTTAATAACGGGTATGACCACCGTTCGCGTTCAAACAAGCGTCACATCGACGTCTCATGGAGTGCACCAGGCGGCGGAGAGTGTCCTGGGGGGTCGCCTGCCACTCCTGCTCCAGCAACTGAAACAGCTGGTCCACGGTGTCTGCTGGAGGGGTGTGGGCCCGCACTCGCCTCCCCAGCACGTCCCACAGATGCTCTATGGGGTTCAAATCTGGTGACCTGGCAGGCCAGTCCATTCTTGTCACCTGCTGCCCTTGTAGGAACTGATTCACGATGGCGGCGCGGTGGCACGGCGCGTTGTCGTCCTGGAACTGGGCGCCCTGGCCAACTGCCCTCAGGGCGGGCATCACAAGGGGGCGGATGATGGTGTCGCGGTAGGTGGGACCGGTCAGGCGGCCTTCAACACGATGTAGGGGGGTCCTGTGACGTAGGCTGAACCCACCCCACACCATCACGGACCCACCTCCATAGCGGTCATGCTCCCTGACGGCAGCGTCAACGTAGCGTTCTCCAGGACGTCGCCAGACGCGAACCCGCCCGTCGTTGAACCTGAGGGTGAACCTTGACTCGTCTGTGAAGAGTACTGTTGCCCATTCAGCTCTTGTCCACCTTCTATGACATGCTGCCCAGGCCCGACGATGAGCTCGATGCGCTGGGGTCAGTATTGATCTCACTGCTGGGGACCTTGACCTCAAGTTGGCGTCGTGGAGCCGGTTCCGAACTGTCTGGGTACTGACGTTGACATTGCTGGCTTGTCGTAGCTGGTCTCGGAGTACTGTGGCACTGGCTGAACGGTCTCTCAGACAAGCGATAACAATGAACCGATCCTGCTGTCTGGAGGTGCTTCTCGTCCGTCCACGTCCCTGCTGTTCTTCAACACTTCCAGTGTTAAGCCAACGGTCTCTGAGCCTCAGAATGACTGGGTGACTCACTCCAAGCCGTCGACCAATCTCCCTCAAGCCAATACCTTCTTGGTACCATGCTATCGCTCCTCCTCTGTCGGTGCTGCTTAGTCGTTGTCTCGCAGGCATGGTTAAATCTTCCTAAATTTCGCGACTTTTTATACCCGTCAAATGTGCTAACTGATTGCAATTCTGCTCAGAAAAGACCTTGCTTTCACGTGCATCACATTTTTTTTTCTTGCTGTGTCTGTGTCAAAATCTGGGAGCGACACAAGTTCGATAATTTCTCGGGATTTTTTTGCCTCAGATGCGACGCGGTAGATAACTGCTGACCGACTTTAACATAACAAAAATGCACGAGGAGTAGTATTTGAGAACCGGGTAAGCTTATCCAGCAGAGTTTATTCAATTATCAATATTAATTGGTTTATCAGAGCTTTTTAAAAATTGCATACAAAAATTAGGGGTGGTACTTCAATTGTTTTTAGTAGTATATATATATATATATATATATATATATATATATATATATTCAATTATAAACAAAGCTTGCTCTTATGTCTTAGATTGAAGAAATAGGGGGAGATAAGCATTCATATCTGCAGTGGTAGATCATTCTGCCAACTAACAGTATGTGCTTGAGTGGGTGAATGGGGAAAAATAAAATAAATGCTTCTCAAAATGAGCCTTTAGCAAGCTTATAGTCTCCAAGTGGGAGACGATCTCCAATAGGGAGAAAACCCACTAACATATAACTCCTGGTCAGATACCGATATTTCTAAACCTGATTGTTTCTCCTCAGTGACCGCGGAAAGTGGTAATTTGACTCCTCTGCCTTTTCGGTTTTAAGAAGAATGCTATCCCAGAAAAGGCTGGTGTGCAATACCGTAGTATGTTTGTTGAGTTTTCAAAAAACCAACCAAAGGTGCCACCTAAGAAGCAAAAGAAAATCATGAAAGAGCAAAACAAGCTACATTTTCTTGCGAAAAGTAGAAAATATAAAAAGATAACCTCTCAAGACACAAGTGCTGAGGGCCAGTTCTTGGAATGAATCCGCAAGGGACTAAATTACAATAAACTAATAAATTCCAAGGATAAGTACCGAGCACCATTCCAGCAACTTACAGAGCAGCTAGGTGTTGCAATGACTGCAAGAAATATTCAATTATAAACAAAGCTTGCTCTTATGTCTTAGATTGAAGAAATAGGGGGAGATAAGCATTCATATCTGCAGTGGTAGATCATTCTGCCAACTAACAGTATGTGCTTGAGTGGGTGAATGGGGAAAAATAAAATAAATGCTTCTCAAAATGAGCCTTTAGCAAGCTTATAGTCTCCAAGTGGGAGACGATCTCCAATAGGGAGAAAACCCACTAACATATAACTCCTGGTCAGATACCGATATTTCGAAACCTGATTGTTTCTCCTCAGTGACCGCGGAAAGTGGTAATTTGACTCCTCTGCCTTTTCGGTTTTAAGAAGAATGCTATCCCAGAAAAGGCTGGTGTGCAATACCGTAGTATGTTTGTTGAGTTTTCAAAAAAACAACCAAAGGTGCCACCTAAGAAGCAAAAGAAAATCATGAAAGAGCAAAACAAGCTACATTTTCTTGTGAAAAGTAGAAAATATGAAAAGATAACCTCTCAAGACACAAGTGCTGAGGGCCAGTTCTTGGAATGAATCCGCAAGGGACTAAATTACAATAAACTAATAAATTCCAAGGATAAGTACCGAGCACCATTCCAGCAACTCACAGAGCAGCTGGGTGTTGCAATGACTGCAAGAAATATTCAATTATAAACAAAGCTTGCTCTTATGTCTTAGATTGAAGAAATAGGGGGATATAAGCATTTATATCTGCAGTGGTAGATCATTCTGCCAACTAACAGTATGTGCTTGAGTGGGTGAATGGGGAAAAATAAAATAAATGCTTCTCAAAATGAGCCTTTAGCAAGCTTATAGTCTCCAAGTGGGAGACGATCTCCAATAGGGAGAAAACCCACTAACATATAACTCCCGGTCAGATACCGATATTTCGAAACCTGATTGTTTCTCCTCAGTGACCGCGGAAAGTGGTAATTTGACTCCTCTGCCTTTTCGGTTTTAAGAAGAATGCTATCCCAGAAAAGGCTGGTGTGCAATACCGTAGTATGTTTGTTGAGTTTTCAAAAAAACCAACCAAAGGTGCCACCTAAGAAGCAAAAGAAAATCATGAAAGAGCAAAACAAGCTACATTTTCTTGCGAAAAGTAGAAAATATAAAAAGATAACCTCTCAAGACACAAGTGCTGAGGGCCAGTTCTTGGAATGAATCCGCAAGGGACTAAATTACAATAAACTAATAAATTCCAAGGATAAGTACCGAGCACCATTCCAGCAACTTACAGAGCAGCTAGGTGTTGCAATGACTTCTTAAAACCGAAAAGGCAGAGGAGTCAAATTACCACTTTCCGCGGTCACTGAGGAGAAACAATCAGGTTTCGAAATATCGGTATCTGACCAGGAGTTATATGTTAGTGGGTTTTCTCCCTATTGGAGATCGTCTCCCACTTGGAGACTATAAGCTTGCTAAAGGCTCATTTTGAGAAGCATTTATTTTATTTTTCCCCATTCACCCACTCAAGCACATACTGTTAGTTGGCAGAATGATCTACCACTGCAGATATGAATGCTTATCTCCCCCTATTTCTTCAATCTAAGACATAAGAGCAAGCTTTGTTTATAATTGAATATTTCTTGCAGTCATTGCAACACCTAGCTGCTCTGTAAGTTGCTGGAATGGTGCTCGGTACTTATCCTTGGAATTTATTAGTTTATTGTAATTTAGTCCCTTGTGGATTCATTCCAAGAACTGGCCCTCAGCACTTGTGTCTTGAGAGGTTATCTTTTTATATTTTCTACTTTTCGCAAGAAAATGTAGCTTGTTTTGCTCTTTCATGATTTTCTTTTGCTTCTTAGGTGGCACCTTTGGTTGGTTTTTTGAAAACTCAACAAACATACTACGGTATTGCACACCAGCCTTTTCTGGGATAGCATTCTTCTTAAAACCGAAAAGGCAGAGGAGTCAAATTACCACTTTCCGCGGTCACTGAGGAGAAACAATCAGGTTTCGAAATATCGGTATCTGACCAGGAGTTATATGTTAGTGGGTTTTCTCCCTATTGGAGATCGTCTCCCACTTGGAGACTATAAGCTTGCTAAAGGCTCATTTTGAGAAGCATTTATTTTATTTTTCCCCATTCACCCACTCAAGCACATACTGTTAGTTGGCAGAATGATCTACCACTGCAGATATGAATGCTTATCTCCCCCTATTTCTTCAATCTAAGACATAAGAGCAAGCTTTGTTTATAATTGAATATTTCTTGCAGTCATTGCAACACCTAACTGCTCTGTAAGTTGCTGGAATGGTGCTCGGAACTTATCCTTGGAATTTATTAGTTTATTATATATATATATATATATATATATATTTATCCCTTTGATGTATTCATCATCGCAAGGTGTGGATGCATGTATTTCTGTACACAGTACAAAGAGATTGGATGATGCGGGATCGTCCTGCTGATATTCTATTTTCGCATGTTGTCTTTG
>CM065731.1:1258862-1263862 GCA_033310375.1 Conus canariensis
AAGAAACAAGTCAATCAGTCAGTGAAACAAACAAGTCAATCAGTCAGTGAAAGAAACAAGTCAATCAGTCAGTGACAGCGACATGGGATGAACAGAAATCAAATGAAATCGAAGATAGGTCATGTGTTAGACATTTTAGATATTTTCGGACTCCAGCAGTCCGTGAATGAAATGACGAACAAACAGGGTAACATAGTAGACTGGGTAGTCTACAGAGACAGTGATCATCTTCTCAAATCCTCAACCGTTGACGATAACCTAGCATCGGATCATTATGCTGTGATGTGTGAATTAGATATCGTTAGGCCCGCCGTTCCAAAGACTTACAAGGAAGTTAGGAAAATTTCTGCTATCGATATAGAGGCTTTCAAATCTGATCTGAGCACAGCCATACCGAGCGAGCCATCGGCCTGTCAGCTGACCTCTGCCCTCCCGTGCCATGCTTGATAAGCATGCTCCAGTGAGCAGGCGCTTGATCACTGATCGCTCACTGTGTCAATGGCACAACACAGTGGGTCCCGAGTTGTCCGAGGCCAAGCAGGAGAGGAGGGGGGCTGAGAGGCGATGGCGCGCCACGGGACTGACTGTGCACAGGGAAATATATCAAACTGCGAGAAATCATGTTACTGACATTGTTCATCAAGCAAAAACTTTGTTCTATTCTTCAAAGATATTGGCCTGTAATACGGCCAAGCAACTATTTAATGTCACAAATAGTCTCCTAGGCAAAGTCAGCTACTCCCCCCTTCCCACCATCTTCCAAACTCAAGAGCTCCCTCAGAAATTCTTAGAGTTTTTCAATGGAAAAATTGACACTATCCGTGAAAAGCTAGATTCTACTGCACCTGTACATCCTCTGAATGACAAAGTTTACTGTGGACCTCCTTTGGCTTGTTTTAGTCCTGTTAGTCAAGACTATGTCAAAACACTTTGTTTTGCGATGCAGCCCTAAATCATGTGAACTTGATGCCATTCCCACTAACTTGCTCTTTCAGTGCATTGATGATGTCCTACCCCATCTTACTCATGTTATCAATACCTCTTTGTCCTCTGGTCACGTTCCTGAAATCTTCCGGTCCGCAGTGGTACGTCCATTGATCAAGAAACCTTCATTAGATAAAAATGTTCTAAAGAATTATCGGCCTGTATCAAATTTGTCATTTCTATCAAAATTATTGGAGAAGATCGTTTTGGAACAAATTCTAGAACATCTCGAAAAGAATCACCTTTTGAATCCTCATCAATCTGCTTACAGACAAGGCCATAGTTGTGAGACAGCACTCCTCCGTATAGTCAATGACCTCCTCTGCGGGCTTGACGATGGGAACGTTTCCTTATTAGCGATGTTAGACCTCTCTGCAGTATTTGACACGATCGATCATAATATTTTGTTCTCACGGCTTCAAACTTCCTTTGGATTCAAAGACACAGCTCTCGACTGGATTAACTCTTACTTGACTGGACGGACTCAGACAGTGTGTGTACAGGGAAGATACTCAGACAGTTCTCCCCTTAGGTACGGTGTGCCTCAGGGTTCTGTACTTGGGCCAGTCCTTTTTGTGCTGTATGCTAGTCCTGTGTCTGACGTCATCAGTGGTCACGTCATGTCGCATGAGAGCTTTGCTGACGATACTCAGCTTCATCAGTCGGCTCCCATTGCTGAAACTGACTCACTGATTTCTCGGATGCGGGGCTGCATTGCAGACCTGAAGGACTGGATGACAACCAACAAACTACAACTAAACGACGACAAGACGGAACTCATGTTCGTGACAAAACAGCCTAACCATCCTTCTCTGCCTTCAACTGTCACTATCAATGACTGTGCTGTCTCTGTCTCCACCTCTGTCCGCAGTCTAGGGGTCATACTTGACCAATCCCTCTCCTTTGAGAAACAGGTTTCAAATATTTGCAAGATTGCCTATTTAGAACTAAGAAGAATCAGCTCTGTACGTCACCTTCTCTCTACAGATGCTACAAAAACTCTCATTTGTGCATTTGTCTTATCTAGAATAGATTACTGCAACTCACTTTTGGCCGGCCTTCCAAAATACCTGATAGAAAGATTACAGCGAATCCAAAATCATGCAGCCTGAGTCGTCTGTAGAGCAAGAAAACATGCTCACATTTCGCCTCTCCTCCACTCTCTTCACTGGCTATCTGTCTCAAACCGTATCTCGTACAAAATCTCAACTCTCACTTTCTCTGCTCTCTTTGAAAATGGACCTTCTTATCTCTCAGATCTCCTTAAAATCTACACCCCCTCTCGACAACTACGCTCCTGTGCTGACGACCGCCTTCTGCGAATGACTCGCTTCAGGACTACTACTGGTGAAAGATCTTTCTCTTTTCAAGCTCCAGCGACGTGGAACAGACTGCCAGACTGTCTCAGACATTCAGATTCTATCTCTTCTTTCAAGTCTAAACTTAAAACCCATCTATTTTCTCATAATTAGTCAATGCTGTGGGGAGAGGGGGGGGGGGGGGTACAACCTAACTCATAGCCGTCTGGGCCTTTTCAAATGTAGCGTATGTGTATGTTCTCTATTATATGTATTTGTTGTATGATTGAACGTTATAGGATTAAGTTTTTGTAGTGATATTTGAAGAATAAGTGAATGTCACATTGGTAGGATTAGGATTTGTTAGTTATTGTAGTAATAGTATTTGTAGTTGGGTGTAAGGTGTATTATTGTATATGAGAAGGGTGAATGTAGTATGACTTTGTAAAGCGCTTAGAGAAATTCGTTTGATTAAGCGCTATATAAGAAATCATTATTATTATTATTATTATAGTTATATGCATACATACATATATACATGCATACATATATGCATACATACATACATGTATACATGCATACGTGCATACAGACATACATACATACATACATGTAAACATAGTTACGTACGTACATACACACAATGAAGAAATGAATAAACCAGTTAACCAATAAATTATTAAATAAATAGATAAATATATGAACAACCAACCAAACAAATAAATAAACCAATGAAAAAGAACAATAGATAGATAATCAAATAAACAAATGACTAAATCAGTAAACAAATGTATACAAATAGTAAACAAATAAATAAATGACTAAATAAATAAATATATACAAATAAATTTAGAAAAATGCATAGCAAATAGCGATATCGCGGTAACATCATACAGTTGCATACTTTGGCGGATGATGCTCAAGTGGGTACAGAGGACGATGTGATTGTAGTTATTTACACAAAAAGCACAATGTTTTTAACTTGTCTTCGAGGGTTTGTTTTACTCATCAATGAAAGCAAAACACAAACAATGTTGCTGGGTACACACAGACGTTTCTCAGTTAAACACTTTTTCCAACTAAGGATACTCTGTAGAAGAGCGACATTCAAAGCACTCGGGAATTGTTGTATTGAACCAAATTATACTGATAAGTACCTTATATAAAGATGGTATTCTGCATTTGGGTGAGAAGGAAACAATTACGTCATTAGGCAGAATAGCTGTTGTTAAATTATTGTTTTGTTTTGTTGTTGTTGTTGTTATTGTTGTTGTCCAAAATAACTCAGCCATTGATATTCACGCCAAATCCCCCCGACGTCCTTACCAAGGACGCACACGTGATGTGCTTCAAAATTATCTGGAATAATAAAAATATAAAAAAGAATTTTAAAAAACACACACACACAATGAGTCAAACTATGAAAAAAACATAAAAATAGAGAACTGCCTGTACTTTATATCGAACGAGTTGTTACCGGCATAAATCTGTTTTGGATTCGAAAACTGAAGAACAGCAACCACACATCGAAAGCTTCACTATATTTCCAGGAATACCAAACACTGACAGATATGGACCATCTCTGTCAATAAACACTGAAATAAGCTGTTCTTGAAACATAGATTAGAGTCATACTGAGAATCGTCTTACAAAATCTGGCAATCTAAGTCAGATGAATTAAGGCCAGATCCTTTCTTGATAATGAAAAACACAAGTCGGAAACGAACTTTTGTAAATATTGAATTGACAAAGATGTACACAGTATGCATAATCATTGTGAGTGTGTGTGTGTGTGTGTGTGTGTGTGTGTGTGTGTGTGTGTGTGTGTGTGTGTGTGTGTGTGTATGTGTGTGTGTGTGTGTGTGTGTGTGTGTGTGTGTGTGTGTGTGTGTGTGTGTGTGCGCGCGCGCGTGCGCGCGCATGGTTCTACCTTTAATCTTCGACGAATCTAAGTGCGATTATAAAGGCAATTATTCTTGTGTTTAAAGGATGCGAAGCTGCTAAAAATACATACAAAGTTTTAAGGTCTGATCCAACGCAACAAAAGAGTACAGAAAATCACTTGACCTTTTGTTTCACTTAAGAAAGAAACAAGGCGTTGTTACAATACTTTGAAAGACAACAAACAGGCAACCATTTTGTTGTTGTTAAACCTGGAACAACAAACCCTTCACTGGAAAATAATACTTCATGAGATGGAATAGAATAAAAGAAGTAAAAGTAAAATGACCCAAAATAAGGTTATTATACAGAAAATATACAACAAACAGAGCGCTTAAGAAATGAAAATAGCACATAATTAAATGTTTGCTTGTTGTGAAACAGAAGTACAGACTAACTTCATATCTTTGGTCATTGTATCACTGTAAAACTATTTTGGAATACGCCACTGAACAACATAAAACAACTTTAGAATGAAACTGGGCAGGGAGACGATGATGTTCGGACACGCGGCTGTCTGTAAAACAGATAATGCCTTCGACTTCAGCATAGAATTTGCCAAACATTTTGATAAAAAATGAACATCCGAATTTAAGAATGATCAGTCACCATTTATAGCATCCATAATCATCGGATTTGCAGAGATACCATAGAGAAAGAAAAATCTGTCGCAAAAAAAGATGAAGTATGTCAGTTTCGCATCCAGAAGAATTTGTTAGGAGCCATTATGTACCGAAACTATGGAGGGAGGTTCACAGACTTTTCCGCTTTATAAAT
>CM065731.1:1271362-1278862 GCA_033310375.1 Conus canariensis
TTCCTGTGTTTTGCTGGAAGTGTGTTCCATTCTTTACAGCCACAGAAGGAGAAACTTGTTTTGAATAAATCTAAATTAGCTTTAGGAATAATGAATCTGAGCGAATCATGATGGTGATGTAAATGTACTATTGATTTTAAATAATCTGGGCATGCGTCATGAACAATTTTGTGCATAAGAATCAGAGTGTTGAATGTTATACATGCGTGAAGAGGCAGTATTCTATTGTACCTAAATACATCACGCATAGAAGGATCGGATTGTTTCTGACAGCTGAGCATCTTAATGGCTCGTTTTTGTAATGAACAAAGTGGTTTTAAAGTAGATGGCGCACATTTACCCCAGATAATAGAGCAGTAGTCTAATCGAGCCTGAACAAAAGCAAAATAATACATTTTTCGTGAATGTTCGTTGAGAAAGTGTTTTATCTGTGACAGCTGGAACACACAACACGAGACTTGTTTGATTAGGTTATGGATCTGATCGTGCCAGGAAAGATTTTCATCGATGACGATGCCTAATAATTTGTGCTTTGTAACTTGTTTTATTGTTTTATCTTTGTACATTATTTTTAATTTTGCTTCTTTTATGACTTGTCTTTTTTGACGTGCACATATTAACATAGACTCGGTTTTATGAGGATGAACAAGCATGTCATTTGAATCACACCAGCCTTCCACTGATTTCATGCTTGCATTTAAATGATAATTAATTTCATCGATGCTATGACTAGAGTATTGTAAAGATGTATCATCAGCGAACAAATCACACACTGCATTTTGAATTGATAAAGGGAGATCATTTATGTAGAGGGAGAACAACAGGGGACCTAAGATTGACCCCTGTGGCACGCCTCTTGGCAACAGTCTTTTAGAAGAAATAACACCTCGTGAAAAAACAGATTGCGTACGGTTCGACAAATAAGATCTAAAAAATGATTCCGTATTGTTGTCGACGCCGTAAACATGAAGCTTTTTTAGCAGTACATTGTGATTAATTAAATCAAAAGCCTTTGTTAAATCAATAAAAACTACACCAACTGCTTTCCTGTTGTTGATATCTTTTAGCCACAAATTTGTGATCCGACACAAAGCCGTTTCACATGAATGTAGTTTCCTAAATCCTGACTGATTGATATACAACAGTTTATGTTTCTCAATAAAAGATCATAGATGTTGATGGATATGACGTTCTAATGGCTTTGAGACGGACGATAGCAGCGAAATTGGTCTGTAGTTATTTGGATCATCTAAATTCCCTTTTTTGTGCAGAGGGATAATTTTTGCATGTTTAAATGGTTCTGGAAAGTAATGTTTAGATAAACATAGATTAAAGAGGTATGTAAGAGAATCTACAATATATGGTACAGATAGTTTTAATATCTTGGGACTGATTCCATCAAAGCTGTATGAACTTTTATTTTTCAAAGTTGATAGATATAAAAACACTTCATTAACAGATATTAGGGGGGTAGAAAACTTTGCGTGCATATTTCTTGCATCACAAAATTTCTGTAAATTCGCAGTGTCAAAAATGCTAGTTTTATCTTTCCCTATGTTTAGCTTGTTACCAATATTGGCAAAATGATCATTTAGTGTTTCTACTGGAATGGAACATTCCTGTCTTGATGAACACGGCCCGGTAAGTTTATTAATAGCTTTCCAAATAGAGGCTCCATTGTTTTTATTTTGGACCAACTTTCTGAAAGAATCACATTTAGACTTTCTAATCATGTACTTCACAATGTTGCGTTTTCTCTTATACTCTTTGTCAGAGCCTACACTTTTTAAATTGTCCCTCTCGTCCATGGCATTCAGAATATCCTGAGTGAGCCAGACAGGCAGGATATCTGATTTGACTCGCCTCTGGATCAATGGGATGTGTTTGTCGACAATATTCAGAAAGGTTCTCGTCCAAAAGGCAAGGGCATCATCTGGATCGGTGTAGCTATAGATGTTTGCAAAAGGCGAGGAAATGAGATCACATTGAAAAGCGTGTAAGTTGAAGTTTTTGAATGAACGAAATGTGATTACCAAATGACTTGCTTTTGGAACTTTAAAACCTTTTTTGTTCCAAGTTACGCAAACAGCATTGTGGTCACTTGCACCAGTAGGCGGTACACATATTTCTATAAGTGCAGCAATGTTCGACGAATATATGTGGTCTATCAGGGTATTAGATTTTGAAGTAACTCTAGTCGGTAAAGAAATGCACTGATGAAGATTATATGAATTAGCAATGTTGGACCATTGAGAACAAGACTGAAACAGATCTATATTGAAATCTCCCAATAATAGTATTTCTGTTTTCAAAAGCCATACTGTGTCCTTCATCTCACAAAAATCGTTATACCAGCTGGACTTACTTTTAGGATGTCTGTATACAAATCCGACAAGAATTGACGCTAATGTCTTACTTTTTGACTGAATTTCAAGCCACGTTATTTCAATATTTTTGTGACAAAGATCGTTACGAATTTTGTATGGGACATCTTTTTGGACGTAGACAGCAATACCTGTTTCAAGAATATTTTCAGGATTTCTCCGGACTATTGAGTATCCAGGAATGGATATAGAATTGTCACCAACGCGGCTGTTTGTCCATGCCTCAGAAAATCCAAAGACATGGAAAGGTTTATGATTATTATGAATGATTTTTGATACGTCAGACATTTTGTTTATGAGATGACAAATATTTAGGTGACCTATGCGCAGACCGTCATTGACGGGCCAGTCTGATACATTCACATGGTTGACATTAGTGAATGGAGGGAAGCAGCGCTACCTGGAGATATACAGAATTACCACGTGAAATAGAGAGGATACGGAAATAATCACTTCAGAATAATTATAGTTCAACTAAGTGCATTGGTCATTTCATGGCTCACAATAGACACTCAAGTTGCAGGGAAGTCCTGATGATTGCTAATGAGTGGAATAGCATGCAATCCGAACCCCTACTAAATAAGAGAATTAATGTGGGGGTGGGGCATCAGAGGGGGAAAGCAGTCTGCTGAGAAACAGAGAGGCAGGCTGGAAAAGGGAGTTGGATGTCCGGGAAACAGGTCAACATTTATATTTTGGTGACCAAGACTTGAATCACAGAACTGATTTACTTGGTCTAAATTGTGACTGTCGTTGTCTTCTGTTTGATGACCGCGAGTAGATGTTGTAGCGCCGCCCCACACGGTGAGGGGACGTCTGTTGAAACACACGGTGAGCGGCGGCTGCAGGGTTGTCATGGTGAGCGGCAGCTGGACGGTAATCATGGCGAGGGGCGCCTGCACGGTAGTCATGGCGAGGGGCGCCTGCATGGTGGTCACTGTGAGCGGCGCCTGCACCGTAGTCACATGAGCGGCGCCTGCAGGATAGACACAGTGAGCGGCGCCTGCAGGGTAGTTACGGTGAGCGGTGCCTGCAGGGTAGTTACGGTGAGCGGCGCCTGCAGGGTAGTTACGGTGAGGGCGCCTGCAGGGTAGTTACGGTGAGCGGGCCTGCAGGGTAGTTACGGTGAACGGCGCCTGCAGGGTAGTTACGGTGAGCGGCTGCTGCACGGTAGTTACGGTGAGCGGCCCCTGCAGGGTAGTTACGGTGCGCGGAGGCTGCACGGTAGTCATGGTTGGCTGTAGGGTATTCATGGTGAGCGCGGCTGCAGGGTAGTTATGACGATCGGAGGCTGCAGGGTATTCAGGATGAGGGGCGGATGCATGATAGTCAGAATGAGGGCAGATGCATGATAGTCAGGATGAGGGGCAGATGCATAGAAATCATGGTGAATTGCGGATGCAGGATGATCAGGGTAAGCGGCGTTTAGTGGAAGGTCATGACAGGGTACGGTTGATGGGATTTCACTGTAAGACACGGTTTGTGGGAATGAGCGATGATGGAAGGATGGTAAATAGACAGAGTTTGAGTGACGATACGCTCTATTGTGTTGACTGGAAAGGTGGAAAGAAGTTGTGTTGTGACTGTCATTCTGAACATTTCTGTGATTTCTGAATGCTGATGACTTTCCAGAGTTTGCTGTGCTTTGAGAACGAGAGCTCTCTAATGAATGTTTTATATCAGCAGCTGTTTTGAGGTCCAGAACCAATTGTGCAGTTCCGGTTTTGTTTAAATGAATATGGTCATGATAGAGGCTCCGTTTTGAGGGGGGTTTGAATGATGGGAAATGATCAATGAAGAGGGTTTCACGGCGTTTGCACATAGCAGACAGATTTTTGTTAGAAGGAAGAATTGTGTTGTTGAGGTTATGATCATCGACAGCAGGAACTATGGAACTCATGTGTATACATGCTTCAGGGAAAGCACGTCGAACACTGGACAGAAGAGTGTCCCATGTATCTTCTGTAATGGCCCCTGACGGACAATCGTTCACACCCACATGAATGGTTACATGGTGAACTTTTTTGTTTTCTTTTAACGTATCAAGCCAGTGCAAAAGATCAGAAATTGTCATCCCAGGTACGCAAATTTTATTCAGAAAGTTACCTGTAGTTGTCATTAGTCTGGGGTTTATGTATCTGATCAGTGAGTCCCCAATCAGTACGCTTGTTGCCTTGTCCAGGACTGAGAGGGTTGACAAAATGTCAGAAGGTGATCGTTCAGTATTGACGGCTTTACGAGGTGATCCAGACGGACTAAGGACCATATCATCAGTATCAGGTTTGAATTTTTTTCTGTTCTTCACGATTTGGAAACGGGATTTACTGGGAGAAGCAGTTTCTTCAATCTTTTTGTCAATGCAGAAACGATTTGAAACAGGAATAGAAATCTCCTCCACAGTATCTTGGGGTGGAATGTTTGTCTGTGTGGAAACTGAAGATGTGGGAGTGTGCTGGCTTTTCAAAGTGTTGAGTTCAAACTGTACAGTGGTCAGTTGTGTTTTCATTGATTTATTTTCATTGTAAAGAATTGACATGTTCCTTTCTAGGACAGAGATCTGTTGTTGCAAAAGCATGAAGTTAGCATTTGTAAGTCCAGAAGTATTTCCCTCCATAGGCAAGGAAGAACAGGGCTTAGAACACTCTGGGAGCAATACCTCACAGGTCGAGATATTGTTTTGGGGGACAGAGGGCAATGGTGTAGATAATGGTGTGATGCTATTACTTGGGACAGTGAATGACAAAGGTGTGGTCAGTGGTGTGGATGACAATGGTGTGGTCAATGGTGTGGATGACAATGGTGTGGTCAATGGTGTGGATGACAATGGTGTGGTTAATGGTGGGGACAATGATGGAATGGAGGACAGTGATGTGGAGGACAATGGAATGGAGGACAATGATGAGGACAAAGAAGAAGAAGAAGAAGAAGAAGCAGTAGAAGAGAAGAAATGTAGTACAGGAAGAGAAGAAGAAGAAGAAGAAGAAGAAGAAGAAGAAGAAGAAGAAGCAGTAGTAGTAGCAGCAGCGGTGGCAGCAACAGTAACAGCAACAGTGGTTATATTACTGCAATGGTTGAGGTGGTAGGCCTAGACGTCGAAGAGGAAATAACTGCAGTATTAGCAGCAGAAGCAGCAGCAGTGACGGTGGCGGCAGCAGTAGCAGAAACAAAAAGAAATAGTCCGCCTTGGCTTAAGGCTGTGTCAGGCCAACTGACATAGGCTAGAACACCAAGGCTACATCAAAATGTTGTTATGCTCTGCATAGTTATGCGGGGATTGTCCTCAGTTGTGACAAGCTCCTAGCATAACATTATCAGTCTCCAAAATCCCCCGAAGTCGGAGTGTGCCTGCCTACGTGGCGGGGTAATCAAAACGGTCACACACGTAATGTTCTCATCCCCAGCTGATGCATTTGTACCATAGTGTTCAAGCACTTTGGCTGTTCGGATGATCCCTGGAGTCTTTTAGCTAGGGTACGACAACAGCAACAACAACATAGAAGTAGTAGTGACATTAGCCGTGGCAGTAGTTGTTGGCTTCAAGACTGTATTATTAGTGGTAGCATCGTCGTCGTCAGCGATAGCAGCATGAGTCTTTTTGTAGTTGTTGCACTGGGAATGACAGCAGCAACAATAGTGAAATTCATGTTTCCCTTGGTTACCCTTCCAGATGTCTTTGAGTTACCATAAAAGTACGGATTGAAGGTTGATAAGCTTACTTTCAAGCTTTTCTAAAGCCCAGCCAAGCATATAAAGACTTTTCAGAGCCTATTCAAATAACCCAAAACAAACAGTGACACACAACGACAGGCAAAAAAAGTAAAATAACAGAAAAAATCAACAAGATATATTGGACAACTCGGTACAGCGTAGACCTCTATCACGGCTGAACAGATCCCGGATATGTCTTCTAATCCGGGTCTGTTAAGTAAGGAAAATCTACTCGTTAAAAGATTGCTCTCACTCGTAACAAGTACCTTCACAGTTTTCTCGTCTGGTAAAAAAAAGAATGTTCAATGAAACTGCTGAATGTTCAATGAGCTGCAGAACAAAATCATGGATCCGCTCTCAGATCTGGATCTGCACCACAGATCCACTCTAACAACGTTATGCACCCCCCCCCGCCCCCCCCCCCCCCCCCCCCCCCCCCCCCCCCCCCCCAAGTTTGGTTCATAGGAAACCAGCAAACCAAAAGGACGTGGACGAAGACATAACCTACGTATCAGAGGGCAGGCCAATCCGTGGCGTTTGTGTTTAATGGTCCTGTGGCTGTGCTATTATGCTGATAGAGCTTCGTCAAAACAAACAATAAAGAAACAAACAAACAAACAAACAAACAAAAAACACCTGAACAACAGACCCTCCATCTATCATCACTGACAACACAGCAATTTGCTAATGTACCCCTTCTGAAAATCAGACATGGGGCGTGAAAGTGACGGAATACAGGAGACAGAAAGAGAAACAGGAGAAGAAAAGGAATGGGAGGAGGAGAGAAAGAAGTAACGAAGATGCAAACACGTCAGACTGTCTGACTGATCGAACCTTTGATGGCTTTTCTGACAACTCAACTAGCAGGGGTCGTCGTCCTGAAAGAAAGGAAGAATACGACATGAATGGATGAAGAAAACAGAGGAGAAATGTATGTGGGTAAAAAGAGAAGACAGGGAAGATAGAGAGAGGAGGGAGGGGGAATGGCAGGGCAGAGAGAGAGACAGCAGGAGTAGGTGAAGAAGGACGAAAAGAACATTTTGCAAATTAGGAGGCAGCTGCATTGGGAAGGACGAAGACATTTTATGGATAGATGTAAATGGGACGAGGGGCAATGTGTGTACGCACGTGGGGCGGGGGAAGGAAGGAGGCTGCATATGCGATGACAAACAGCAATAAATTTTAGTTGATACCCCCCACATGATTTCTGACACAGATCATTTCAGAGATGTTGTATATCTAATCCTTTTCAACGCAGTTTAGTGGACAAAAATTCCAAAAGTTCTAACATTGAAGTCAATCAATGGACTGAAACTTGTCTGTGTGCAATAGTTTCTGTGATTTAAAGGAAAAACAAAACTTACTGTGGAAACACACAACATATATATATATATATATATATATATAT
>CM065731.1:1283862-1288862 GCA_033310375.1 Conus canariensis
AGCAGAAGCATATCTGTCCGTGAACATGAATCAGTTTATCAGGTCTGAACTGACAAGATTCAGGTTTGGTGTTTCTGATATTGCTGTGCGTCGTCAGAGATATTATGTACATACAGAAGGGGATTTGTTGTGTCCTTGGTGTAAATCTGGTAATGAAAATGAACTTCATTTTCTATTCCCATGCCCTGTGCAGTCAGATCTACGACAACAGCTTAATCCGTTAGAGATTTATCGACGTCCAGCACTTTTCAAGTTAGTCTGTCTTCTGTCATCAAGAAATGATGATGTTACAAAGAATCTTACTTTGTATCCAGATAATTCATTTAAAAGCAGGAGTGATTTACATAAGTAAATGCACATGCTGTAACTATCTAGATTTCAGTGATGAAATACCTTGTTTACTTAGGCTGATTATTACTCATCCTTTTCAAACTTTTTTTTTTTTTTTTTTTTTGCAATCTCTCTCTCCATATAAAGTTCCTGTTCTTGTACACTTTTTGAGGATTGGGAGTGAAAAGCTGATAGTTGTGAAAACTTTTTTTCTCTGTTAACTCTCTCTCTCTCTCTCTCTCTCTCTCTCTCTCTCTCTCTCTCTCTCTCTCTGTCACGAAAATGGAGCACCCCATCTCCAACCGAGCCACAGAAGAAAAGTAGACAGGAAAATCGAATGGCAGAATGCAAAGAGGAAGGAGAGCCTACCTTCTCACACGCTTCAAGACCCATGGATGTGAGCCACTTTGGAGGTCATCCTAGATGCTGATGGTCATTTCCACAGGGAGGAATGGGCTATTTTAGAGGGAATGACCACTGGCAAAACTGTTCGCGAAACGAAGAAATGGAAGGGTTTTGCAGAATCGTTATTCACCACTGCTGACATTCCGTTCCTATTGGAATATATTATGCTTTTTATTTCGGTCCCCACCTCTCTGTCTCTTTGTGTTCTCTCTCTCTCTCTCCTCTCTCTCTCTCTCTCTCTCTCTCTCTCTCTCTCTCTCTCTCTCAAACACACATACACATAGACAGACACACATGAACAGACACATCACATTACACACACATACTTACACCCCACCCCACCCCGCACACACACACACACACACACACACACACACACACACACACACACACACACACACACACACAAGCACTGTACGTAGGATAAAAACGTTCATGTTCATAAACATACGTTAAATGTGCACATTTAATGTCTGCTTATAAGGGCAAGCGATTAGTCAGCTTGTCAATGGATTTCTTTGTTGTGTTTTTTTTTCTGTCTGTCTGTCTGTCTGTCTGTCTGTCTCTCTCTCTCTCTCTCTCTCTCTCTCTCCTCTCTCTCTCTCTCTCTCTCTCTCAAAGACCTGAATGCACTCTCTCTCTCTCTCTCTCTCCCTCAAAGACCTAAATGCACACACACACACACACAACACACACACACACACACACACACACACACACACACACACACACACACACACACACACACACACACATACACACACACATGAGCGCGCGCGCGCGTGAACACACACCACACACACACACACACACACACACACACACACACACACACACACACACACACGCACGCTCGCGCGCCCCACACACACACACACACACACACACCACACACACACACCACACACACACTTTAAAAAAAACCCGCCATCTCATCTTTTCCCTTAAAGCTGAACAGAGAGGAAGATTGCATAGCAGAATGTGGCGAGGGAAGAAAGCTTTTCTTTGTAGCAGAGAGACATAGGCCATATGCTGGGTGTCCGAAATCCTGACAGGCCATTTATAGACATAGGCCATATGCTGGGTGTCCGAAATCCTGACAGGCCATTTATAGACATAGGCCATATGCTGGGTGTCCGAAATCCTGACAGGCCATTTACAGAGGGGGAGATTGGGTATCCTTTGGGGAATGACCATGAGCAAAGCTGTTATGACACATCATGTATTCCGTTTGTCTTAACACCTACCACAGTCACCTTCCTGCCTTTCCCTGTTGCTTTCTATTCTTCACGCATCTCAATTTGTCTGCTCTTCACCCCTCCCCCTTCTCTCTCTCTCCTCTCTCTCTCTCTCTCTCTCTCTCCTCTCTGTGTGTGTGTGTGTGTGTGTGTGTGTGTGTGTGTGTGGTGTGTGTGTGTGTGTGTGTGTGTGTGTGTGTGTGGGTGTGTGTGTGTGTGTGTGTGTGTGTGACTTGTAATTCATGGTATCGAAAAGCAATCATCCCATTGCACTACTCACTGTAATATGCGTATTTGTGTTACTCCTCAGGTAGCATGTGAACTGCCTACATAGTTTTAGATAATATAGTTGTTGCCTAAAAATAAACAAATGCCAATATCAATTAACTGACTGCGTGAACGCTACATAAGAAGTCGAATATATCTTACTCCGTACATGATGACGTGTGCTACTACGCCTTGCCTCTCCATGCTCAGTCTGAATCCGGCAATGCACATTATCGCAATGCAAACCGTCATGGAAGCAGCCTTCAGTATCTTGTTAATATGGGACATTATCGCAATGCAAACCGTCATGGAAGCAGCCTTCTGTATCTTGTTAATATGGGACATTATCACAATGCAAACCGTCATGGAAGCAGCCTTCAGTATCTTGTTAATATGGGACATTATCGCAATGCAAACCGTCATGGAAGCAGCCTTCAGTATCTTGTTAATATGGGACATTATCGCAATGCAAACCGTCATGGAAGCAGCCTTCAGTTTCTTGTTAATATGGGACATGGAGGAAAAGGACGATCCTCCAACATTATGGACACGCCACAACATAAAGCAGACTCCTAAGAACTATCCTCTGGGGAATAGTGCAGGGGCAGAGGAGGCAGTGCAACCCCACAAAGAGATGACAGACAACTTGCAGACTAGACGGGGCAGTATTACAGTAACCCAAACACATTACCGATGACCATCAGAGGTTGAGACAGCTGCCGCTACGTTCAATCCTGCAGTGCCACTGCCACTTGGCCCTGGGGGCTGATGTAGTGGACAGACAGTTTACAACTGTTTGTCCGATGACCGTTACATCCACCAACTGGGATTGTTTAATAACCATGACGTCCACCAAATGCAGTTGCTGAGCAGGTGACCGTGAGGTCAGTTAGTCTGGCAGCCAGTCACTGAACTTTGTGGTCACTGGACGTCACAGTCCTTTAACGTCACGACCTTTTTTAAAATAACAAATGGCCACATCAATCCGTCCGTAGACACTGGTTTGATACGCAGTAATTCATCCTTTGGTCTGTGACATGTGCGCAGCGTACTGATTAGATGGTCAGTGCTGGAGTGCACGTGAGATGCTACCACAGTCCCAAGGCAAAATAGTCTTTCAGGTTCGAGATTGCTTGTTACCACTAAGTGGGGCAAATGCTCATTGTGATTTTTACTATTGTTGTCAACCCCGGAGATGATATTTTTATGACAGACCTGTCGATCTTGTAGCTTTTTGTGTTTTTTCCATTGATTTGGTTCTCCATCCACGCTCCAGAGTGGAACGCACGTGAAGTTTAAAGATGATAACTTAAAAGGAAAATGAAATGTCTTATTTGATGATTGTGTATTCTCTATGTGTCTTTCAGATGCCTAGAAACACTGTGTTGTATCTTGCAGGTCCACTATAGCATGTTCCGGAGTATGTGCTTATGTGAAACATGTGCTTACGATATGTGCCCTAGTTCTAAGGTGGTTTAGGGGGTTTACGGATGCATCTTCAACTCACAAAACAAAATAATATGTTTAATCTACTAAGTAATTAACCCCAATCACACTGATGTCTTAGCGCTCATGCGGGAACTTGAGGACAAACTTGCTGATTTCCCCTGATAACATCTGCCAAGACACCTTCAACTCGCTGCTACAAGAATCAAGTATCAAGCATGGGAAGACTTTCTGCAGCACTTATGTGTTGAAAATGGAGAACTGTTTGCATTCTGGATGACCTATGTTGACCTGGTTCAAGATCTCCTTCTTGGTCTTTTGCGAGCAGCCCGTGAAGGAAACTGGAGTTTGCATCTCCATGCCATCCGTTCACTGATAACCTGGTGCTTTGCTTATGACAAGCTGAATTATGCCAGGTACCTTCCAGCATATTATGGAGAGATGTCAAACCTGCCCCAGGAACACCATGAGATTTATCAGGAATTCAGAGATGGCAAATTCGCTGTTAAGCTTTCAGAGGAAAATCCCTTCGGGCGAATCCCAGTTGACCAGACTATAGAGGTCACCGTGAACAAAGACACTCAAACAGTGGGAGGGACCACAAGGTTCAGCCTGCAGCCAAGTGTAGTCAGTAGGTACCATCTTACTTCTGAGTACCGAAATGGATTCTTGGCAAGGCTTAGGGAACTGGTCAATTCCAACAGACAAGGATTCAATCATCCAGACCTGCAGCAGTCAAGGATCAAGGTGGACGAGCAAGCTGTATCTGCTGTGGAAGAGACACTGTCGAGCTGGATCAACCCAGTTGAAGAGAACTCTGATATTGTCAGCGTTTCATCTGGTGCCACTGTGCCAGCAGACATAGCAACTGACATCAAAGAAGCCCATGAAAGAGGAGAAAAAGCCTATGCTGTGTTCAAGAAGGACAGACTGGAAACTGTACCACCTTCAAAGAAGTTCCATGACCCAATGAAGAAATGTTCACTGAAAACATTTGGAACAGTTCTAAAGAAGAAGCAAACAAGGTGCCAAGATGGGCGGTCAGTGATCTTGAAAGCAGACAGAGCACTGTTGGCCGCATGGTGGTGATGGGTCAGGCCAGAAATATCGACATGAAAGAGCTTCTGTGTCACCCTCTGGGACCACTGCCTTGGTCTCTTGCCACTCCTGATGGGCGGTTGAGGAAAACAAACAAGTCATCTTTGGCTAAAAGCTTGCAAAAAAGCTCAACACTGGTTGACTCAGTGCCACAACATTCTGCTACTATTGTGGATGGTATGGCACTCGTGCAGCGTGTCAAGGTCACAGAACAGA
>CM065731.1:1293862-1296362 GCA_033310375.1 Conus canariensis
CTTCCAGGTTTATTTAGCTCAAACAACCAGACGGGAACCTTTCAGGGCCTGTTAAACCGAAACAGTAGCAGCAACAAATTACAACAGAAAAAGAAACTAAAACAAAATGTAGATAAACAGAAATAAAAACAAACAAACGAAGCAAACAAACAATACCAGGCAACTCGGTATAATGCAGACCTGTACCATAGTAATGTGGACCCCGGGTCCATCTTTCAATCAGAATCCATAACAAATAAGAAAAGAAAAGAAATACAGTACTTGAAAGACTGCACTCATTCTTAACCACGCCTGATAAACAACTGTGCAATGATCTTGATAAACGAGTCCTGGATTCGCCTTTGATCTGGATCCGTTCCACCACTCCCAAAATGCAATGCAACACATTTCATCTTACAGCCAAGTTTGGTTCATAGCAAACCAACTAGTCAGTGGACGTGGACGAAGACATAAGCTCCTGGTTGGAAGACAGGCCAACCAATCTTGCTTTGTAAAACGGTGTTGTCATGGTGATGTTGATTCACAGAGCAAACGAAGAAACAAACGTTGATTCACAGAGCAAACAAAGACACAAACGACAAACTATCCAGCTGTCATAACTGACGATAGACAAATTTGCAAATGTACCCATTCTTGAATGCAGATACAGAATGTAAAGCTAAAGGGATACTGGAGACAGGCAGAAAAACAGATATAGAATGTAAAGCTAAAGGGATACTGGAGACAGGCAGAAAAACGCGTGAAAAAAGAAGAATAGGAAGAACACAGAAACATTGTGGACGGAAAAAAGTCCGACTGTCTAATCGATCAAAAGTCCGACTGTCTAATCGATCGAACCTTTAATGGGATTTTCCCCCTTCAAATCATGACAACTCCAGAAACAGGGGGTCGACGTCCTCAAAAAGGAGAGGCACAGGATATGACAGGATGAAGAAAAGAGAGAAGCGAAAATTGGAAACATTGAGAAACAGAGAGGAGAAAGAGAGAAAGGAGAAGGGAGGGATGGGTTGGGGGGGGTGGGGATGGAAAAAGCAGACAGAGACAGCAGGAGTAGGTCAAAGTAAAGGATATTTAAAATCAGGTGGGAAGGGTTTGGATTGGGGAGGATGGAGTTATCACATGGATAGAGAGGTGTGTGTGTGTGTGTGTGTTGTGTGTGTGTGTGTGTGTGTGTGTGTGTGTGTGTGTGTGTGTGTGTGAGGAATATTGTAAACAAGATGCAGATAAAAATGCGTACATTTTCAATAATTTGATATGCACCTAAAGATTTCTGTACTTATGAACTGTATGATATTAAGCTTTTAAACCTTGCCAATGCAGTTTTGAGCAAAGAGACTCCCCCAGTCCTGCCCTCAAATTAAATTAACAGGCAAAGAATAAACTGTACTACAGCATAGTTTCAATGATTAAAAAGGACAAAAACCGTAACTGTAACGAAAGCCAGACTTGCCTCTTTAGAGAAACTCTCTCTCTCTCTCTCTCTTGTGTGTGTGTGTGTGTGTGTGTGTGTGTGTGTGTGTGTGTGTATGTGTGTGTGTGTGTGTGTGTGTGTGTGTGTGTGTGTGTGTGTGTGTGTGTGTGTCTGTGTGTGTGTGTGTGTGTGTGTGTGTGTGTGTGTGTGTGTGTGTGTGTGTATGTGTATGTATACATACTATAAATATATGTATATATATATCCTTCTCTTTGTATTGTTTCCTCTCCCTTCACAGGGAGTGACAAAGAGACAGAGAGACAGAGAGTGACTCGTATGCACTCGATGCCATACATATGTTCTCTGAAAGATACATCAGTGACAACGAGGATTACGTCCTTTTATTGCCTATTTGACACCAAGAGCACAGACACAATCAGCCGTGTCTCCCTGATGAGTCCGATCCAGCGGATGAAAGGCCTAGGAGCAGGCAATACAAATAGGTGTGCCTTCGAGAGGGATTGCGATGGTTCCCTCAGGCGGCTAGTGAAGGGTTACTCATATTTATAATATATTCCCCCCATTTTCTTCATCTTCAATTTTTTTTTTCCAAAAGTTCAAATCTTTGCCAAATCATTACTATAATGACTGAAGAATTGTTAGCCTGCACTTGTTTTCCCCCACTACTTAATTGTTCAGCATTATATTGTCTGGTCAATCAGTGGGAGATTGCATCTCTTAGGAGATCCAAGTAAAGGTTGTTCTGTACAATTCTTAGCCACTTACAATGCTTGGGTTATTGAACAGCAGAGCTGACCACTCAGACTGTTCCACATCTTTTGATCTCCCTTGTATCCTTGAATGGATCCTCAAGCATAGGCTCAAAGATTGTCCCCCTACATCTTATACTGTGTGCATAATGCTTTTAGTCTTTCAGCAACTTTTTTCCTCTCCACACTTTCGCTTTGTTCCATTTTGCTACCCTTCGCTGGCTGCTTTGGGGTGCTGTTGCATTCTCTTTTGAACCCTTGGTGGTGAGAACACCACAGAATTATGGACTGTGGTGTGTCTCTATTCGACACCAAGAGC
>CM065731.1:1303862-1308862 GCA_033310375.1 Conus canariensis
AAGGAAGGCCCTGGCCATGGAGTACATCTGCAACCAATATCCCCAGGAAGACTGGACCCATGTCTTCACAGATGGCTCCGCCACAGAGGCAACGAGGGATGGTGGAGCTGGAATCTTCCTTCGATACAAAGACGGAGATGAAGAAATTGCAATTCCAACAGGAAAATACTCCACCAACTTCCGAGCTGAGCGAGAAGCCCTCTGTGAGGCAGCCACAACAGTCTTGCAGAACTCCAAAAGAACAACAGGGCAGGTGGTGGTCTTCTCTGACGCTCTCTCCGTGCTCCAAGCCCTCAAGAACTCCCGCTGCAAAGAACAGAACCATATCACTTCAGCCCTTGTTGCCCTGAGTGCCAGAGTGGAGAAAGTGGTGATACAATGGGTACCAGCACACTGTGGCATCAGAGGCAACGAAAAAGCGGACATTCTGGCAAAAGATGGTGCACAGAAGGAGCAGGCCAACAACCTGGTGTCATACGATGAAATTAAGACAATCATCAAGGCACAACAAGGAATAAAATGGCGCCTCCTGCATCCCAAATACAACCCAGAAGACACATACCATTTGCTGGGACGACGGGAACAGGTCAAGATCTTCCGCCTGAGGACTGGACACAATCGCCTGCTCCACCACATGCACACAAAATTTGGCATTGGACAGAGTGGAGAGTGCCCTTGTAGTGAGGGACCAATGACAACTGACCACATCCTTCAAGTCTGTACACGTATGCAGCATCCAGGAGAAAGTACTGGCCAACACCGACAGCAGTGGAAGCCAAGCTGTATGGCACCCTGGAGGAGCTGCGACGGACGGCAGCCTTCATCGAGGACACCGGGCTGCTCATCTAACGGGATGGCGAACGAGGAAGAAGAAGAAGAATTGCTGACTGAACAAATGAGACTGTCACCATGACCACAGATAACATTGCTGACTGAACCAATGAGACTGTCACCATGACAGACAACATTGCTGACTGAACCAGTGACACTGTCCCCATGACAGACAACATTGCTGACTGAACCAGTGAGACTGTCACCATGACAGACAACACAGCTGACTGAACCAGTGAGACTGTCACCATGACAGACAACATAGCTGACTGAACCAGTGAGACTGTCTCCATGACAGACAACACTGCTGACTGAACCAGTGAGACTGTCACCATGACCACAGACAACATTGCTGACTTAACCAATGAGACTGTCACCCTGATAGAGAACATTGCTGACTGAACCATTGAGACTGTCCCCATGACAGACAACATTGCTGACTGAACCAGTGAGACTGTCACCATGACCACAGACAACATTCCTGACTGAACCTATGATACTGTCACCATGATAGACAACATTGCTGACTGAACCAGGGAGATTGTCCCGATGACAGACAACATTGCTGACTGAACCTGTGAGACTGTCACCATGACCACAGACAACATTGCTGACTGAACCAATGAGACTGTCACCATGACAGACAACATTGCTGACTGAACCAGTGAGACTGTCACCATGACAGACAACATTGCTGACTGAACAAATGAGACTGTCACCATGACAGACAACACTGCTGACTGAACCAGTGAGACTGTCCCCATGACAGACAACATTGCTGACTGAACCAGTGAGACTGTCCCCATGATAGACAACATTGCTGACTGAACCACTGAGACTGTCACCATGACAGACAACATTGCTGACTGAACCAGTGAGACTGTCACGATGACAGACAACAGTGCTGACTGAACCAGTGAGACTGCCACCATGACAGACAACACTGCTGTCTGAACGAGTGAGACTGTCACCATGACAGACAACATTGCTGACTGAACCAGTGAGACTGTCACCATGACAGACAACATTGCTGACTGAACCAGTGAGACTGCCACCATGACAGACAGCATTGCTGACTGAACCAGTGAGCCTGTCACCATGACAGACAACATTGCTGACTGAACCAGTGAGACTGTCACCACGACCCCAGACAACATTGCTGACTGAACCAGTGAGACTGTCACCATGACCCCATACACATTACTAACAACCGTCAGAGGCAAAGATAGCCGGTACAGCATTCAATATTTCAGTGCTTTATGACTCGGGGGCCAGTGTAATAATTACTTTACAACTATTTGCCCACGGACCGTTATGTCCACCATCTGCAGTTGTTCAGCAGGTGACTGCGTGGTCAGTTTGACTGGCCGTTGGTAATTGGACTTTGTAGTCATTAGACGTCGTATTCCTTGCACGCCACGAATGACGGGAACACAAGATCACACAGATCCCTCCATAGACATTGGCGTGATACATTGTAGGATAACCTTCGTGTCGTCACACACGCAGCTGGTTGACGAGACAGTTAGTGCTTATCAATGTGGTTCGTGCAAGACGCTCCCACATTCCCACGGGCAAAACGAACATGGACAGTGAAGAGATGCTCCAGCACGCACGCACACACACACACACACACACACACACACACACACACACACACACACACACACACACACACACACATGCGGGCATACTCGCAAGCCCTCACGCACAAACACAGTCATTCCCTTGACCGCTGGGGTCGTTGGGGGGACGTGATGAGGCAGCCGCCGTTTCTCTCCAGGCTCTTCTGTTGGTGGCTGTCTTGAGGAGATCTGGCATGGTCATTTTGGTCCAGTCCTTTATATTGTCGGACCAGCTCTTTCTCGCCGTCCTCGTCTGCGCCCTCCTTCAACGGTACCTTGAAGGATGGTTTTGGAGTGGGTGTTGTGACGAATGACGTGGCCAAACCATGCCATCTTCCGTCGTTTGACGGTTGCCAGAAGTGGTTCGTGGGGCGCAACTAGGTTAGTGACCAGGTTCCGCACATAATCATTGGTCTTGTGTTCTTTGTAGGAGATGCGGAGTAGTTTCCTCAGGCACACAAATACTGGTACACTGAGAGAGAGAGAGAGAGAGAGAGAGAGAAGAGAGAGAGAGAGAGAGAGAGAGAGAGAGAGAGAGAGAGAAAGAAAGAGACGGGTACGGAGACAGAAAGAGAGAGAGAGAGAGAGTTAACAAATACAAACCAGTTCATGCACCAAATAGCATTTTATACCCACTCCACAATGATCGGTTAATTACAGAAACTTCCATGGGCACAATATGTATAATATTTATAAGAGAGGGATAGTGAGAGAGAGAGAGAGAGAGAGAGAGAGAGAGAGAGAGAGAGAGAGAGAGACTGAGAGAGACAGACAGATAGACAGACAGAGACAGAGACACAGAGAGAGGGAGAGAGCGACAGAGAGAGCTGACTGTGTATAACGCAAATGGAAAGAAAAGGGAGACAAAAACAAACAGATTGCACATCCAGAGAAAAAGAAACGAGGCGGTTGGAAATGGGCCAATTCGCTCACAACGATCTCTAGCCTGATCCTCAAATTGCCGCGTGGTTTCCAACCACTTTGTCAACAGCCGCCATTGCCAAGGAAGACAACTCTTGATAGGGAGCAAGAGTTGCCCTACTTGTTCCTTATTCACCGTTTGCTCTTCTCTGCTCATCTGAGATTTCGTTTCATACCAATCACACGAAGGTCACCTGTGTTTGTTACTGTTTGTCCATGTGTTTGTTGGACTATATTCAAGACCGAAAAGCCTCTGCCTGTCTTGAATGAATATCAATTTATGTTTGTTCATTACTCCAGCTGCTGTTGTGTAGAGCGGTCAGGTACGGGGTATATGGGCAAGCTTTGCACATCCTTTTTCGCGGGATGTCTCTTTTTTGTATTGTGTGCATGGTCTGTCTTGTCATTTCTGCCTCTGCCATAGCCAAATGGATTATCAATCCACCCTTCAATGAAGATCTGTTGAACAACAGGACATATTACTACCATAGCCAAATGGATCATCAATCCACCCTCCAATTAAGATCTATTGAACAACAGGACATATTACTACCATAGCCAAATGGATCATCAATCCATCCTTCAATTACGATCTATTGAATAACAGGACATATTACTACCATAGCCAAATGGATCATCAATCCACCTTCAATTAAGATCTATTGAATAACAGGACATATTACTACCATAGCCACATGGATCATCAATCCACCCTTCAATGAAGATCTGTTGAATAACAGGACATATTACTACCATAGCCAAATGGATCATCAATCCATCCTTCAATTAAGATCTATTGAACAACATGACATATTACTACCACAGCCACATGGATCATCAATCCACCCTTCAATGAAGATCTTTTGAACAACAGGACATATTACTTAACAGCCTGCTCTCATTCGTAGCCAGGTATAATTCTAAACAAAAGTGCAATGATCTTGACAAACGAATCCTGAATCCAGCCTTTGGTCAAGATCCGCACCACAGATCAACTCCATCAATATCATGCATGACATTCCATCTTTCAACCTAGTTTGGTTCATAACAAACCAACTAATTAATGGATGTGGATCGCGACGTAACATCCGTGTTTGTTTGTTTCCAAAATACGGCGCAGTACCATCTTGCTGACTGAGATTTGTAGAGAAACAAACAAACAACAAACCCTTCATGTATGACGACACTGTAATTTGCTAACGTACCCATTCTGAAAAAAACACGATATATGGACTGTGAAGACACAGAAATAAGGAGACAGGAAGGACAACAAGTGACGAAGAGCAACGCGAAGAAAAAAGACAGACCTAACGTGGACGGAAACAAGTCCTCCTGTCTGAGTGATCCAACCATTAGTGGGATTTTTTTTTTTCGAAAGCAGGGTCGGCCGTCCTCAAAGAGGAGAAGGATAGGATTTGAAAGGATGAAGAAAAGAGAAAGGAGAAAACGATAAACTCGGAGAAGCAGAGGATAGAAAGGAAAGAAAATAGACAGGGAGAGTGTGTGTTTGGGCGGGGGCGGGGGAGGAGGGGGGGGGGGGGCAACGAAGGCAGACAGAGACAGGAGCATGTAAGGGCAAAGCAGGACACCGGGGACACATTTTTCCGTGAAATAGGTTAGAAG
>CM065731.1:1313862-1316362 GCA_033310375.1 Conus canariensis
GATAGCAAAATGGAATAAAACGAAAGTGTGGAGAGGAAAAAAAGTTGCTGAAAAACTAAAAGCATTATGCAAACAGTATAAAATGCAGGGAACAATCTTTGAGCCTATGATTGAGGATCCATTCAAGGATGCAAGGGAGATTAAAAGATATGAAACAGTCTCAGTGGTCAGCTCTGCTGTTCAATAACTCAAGCACTGTCAGTGGCTAAGAATTGTGCAGAACAACCTTTACTTGGATCTCCTAAGAGATGCGATCTCCCACTGATTGACCAAACAATATAATGCTGAACAATTAAGTAGTGGGGAAACAAGTGCAGGCTAACAATTCTTCAGTCATTATAGTAATGACTTGACAAAGATTTGAACTTTTAGGGGGAAAAAAATGAGGATGAAGAAAATGGGGGGAATATATTATAAATGATGAGAAACTCTTCGCTAGCTGCCTGAGGGAACCATCGTCATCCCTCTCAAAGGCAGATCTATTTGTACTGTCAGCTCCTAGGCCTTTCGTCCGCTGAATCGGACTCATCAGAGAGACACGGCTGATTGTTTCTGCGCTCCTGGTGTCAAATAGAGACACACCACAGTCCATAATTCTGTGGTGTTCTCACCACCAAGAGTTCAAAAAAGAATCCAACAGCATCCCCAAAGCATAGTAAAATGGAATAAAACGAAAGTGTGGAGAGGAAAAAAAGTTGCTGAAAAACTAAAAGCATTATGCAAACAGTATAAAATGCAGGGAACAATCTTTGAGCCTATGATTGAGGATCCATTCAAGGATGCAAGGGAGATCAAAAGATATGAAACAGTCTCAGTGGTCAGCTCTGCTGTTCAATAACTCAAGCATTGTAAGTGGCTAAGAATTGTGCAGAACAACCTTTACTTGGATCTCCTAAGAGATACGATCTCCCACTGATTGACCAAACAATATAATGCTGAACAATTAAGTAGTGGGGGAAAACAAGTGCAGGCTAACAATTCTAGTAATGACTTGTCAAAGATTTGAACTTTTAGGGGAAAAAATGAGGATGAAGAAAATGGGGGGAATATATTATAAATGATGAGAAACCCTTCACTAGCTGTCTGAGAGAACCATCGTCATCCCTCTCAAAGGCAGATCTATTTGTACTGCCTGCTCCTAGGCACAGACACACACAAGGACTGAAGTTGATAAAAATTCAAACAAACATGATTAAAATTTCCCAACTTAATCGGCCTCTTCAGGGGGTACAGACTGCAAAGTAAAAAAAAAAAAAAAAAAAAAAAAAAAAAAAAAAACGCTGCATTCTCCACCCTCAGTCCTTGAGCACGAATCACGAATGTGTGCAGTTGGATAAAGGCACATTAATTCAAATGTTTTAAGCATAAAATAAAACATTGGATATAAAACAGAGCACATGAACAACGAGCGTAAAGTAAGGAGAGCAAAGAGGGCGGGGAAGGGGGGGGGGAGCTAAGGGGACGAGATGACAACAGTTAATGTTCAATTACCACCACAGACCACTACATTGACATATACAACGTGACAGAGAGAGAGAGAGAGAGAGAGAGAGAGAGAGGAGAGAGAGAGAGAGAGAGAGAGAGAGAGGGAGGTGGGGTGTTCCACGTTCGGAAAAGGCGAAAAAAAAAAAAAACAACTTTCACCAAATGCCTGTTACATAGGAATGAAGTAAAGGAGCAACACACACACACACACACACACACACACACACACACACACACACACACATCTATCTATCTATCTATCTATCTATCTATATATATATATATATATATATATATATATATATATGTGTGTGTGTGTGTGTGTGTGTGTGTGTGTGTGTGTGTGTGTGTGTGTCTGTCTGTCTGTCTGTGTCTGTGTGTCTGTATGTATATATAGTGTGTTTGTATGTGTGTGCGTGTGTGTGTGTGTGTGTGTGTGTGTGTGTGTGTGTGTGTGTGTGCACGGGCGCGCGTGCGCGCGCGCGCGCGCGCGCGCGCGTGTGTGTGTGTGTGTGTGTGTGTGTGTGTGTGTGCGTACATAGAGAGAGAGGGAGGGAGAGGGAGGGAGAGACAGAGAGAGACACAGACACAGACAGAGAGACAGAGAGAGAACAGACAGCGTATAACACAAACGGACAGAAAAGGGGCACAGAAACAAACTATAGCACATCCAGAGAGAACAAGACACAAGGTGGGTTGAAATGGGAAGAAAACACTGCCACTTTAGTCAGAGGAGCTCTGGCCTAATCCTCCAATCCCCGCGTGGGTCTCCAACGACCTTGTCAACAACAGCCACCATTCCCGAAGAAGACAACCAGAGAAGAGAATGACCTAGCATCTTGCACCACTCGTCTCGCTCCCCCTTTGGTGGCGTGATGGGTAGGCTGGATGTGTGGGTTGGGTAGAGGGAAAGAGAGTAAAGGGTGGGTTGAGGAGGACGGCTTCTTTTGCATTTCGCTGGCACGCGTTGCGGACGCATGTATGCAAGTGTGCACTTAGGAGCGCAGACAAACGC
>CM065731.1:1318862-1321362 GCA_033310375.1 Conus canariensis
AATCCATGGCTTCTATCCTGGCGCAAGACTACAAGACAGAGAGTGTTCCACTGCACTCCTGGTCATAACATATCTACATCTCAAAAGACACTGTCAGCTGCTTAGATATCTCAAACAAAAGGTTCACCACATGTTTAGCGAGCAGATGAAACACATGTGTGTGACTCTAATCAGTCATATGATCCCAGTAGTAGTCCAGAACAAACCAAAAAACAAAAGGAATCTGCGAAAAAAAAACACGCAAAGAATCAATAGCATCAAAGACACATAAAAACCTAATATAACGATGTGGTGAATATGAAACTAGCACGGGACGTTCGTTTCTTCTGCAGAACACGGAGGTGGACGGCAACAGCTGGTTGATTTAGGTTCGCGGGATAAATGACACACAGACCGTTCAGCCGTGAATCCACTTACCATCGCATTGCAGCCTTGATACTGACGTTCAGTTAGTTCTGTGTCACAGGAGTTGTCCCACAATGCCTTTAAAGTTAGTTCTGTCTCACAGGAGTCGTCCCACATTGCCTTTAAAGTTAGTTCTGTCTCACAACAGTCGTCCCACAATGCCTTTAAAGTTAGTTCTGTCTCACAGTAGTCGTCCCACAATGCCTTTAAAGTTAGTTCTGTCTCACAACAGTCGTCCCACAATGCCTTTAAAGTTAGTTCTATCTCACAGTAGTCGTCCCACAATGCCTTTAAAGTTAGGTCTGTGTCACAGGAGTCGTCGTCACAAAATGTTGTTTTTTTATCTTACTTAAGTCAGTGTCACAACAGTCGTTCCACAACGCCTTTGTAGTTAGGGCTATGTCACAGGAGTCATGACACAACGTCTTTTCAGTTAGGTCTGTGATACAGGAGTCGTGACACACCGCCTTTCAGTTAGGACTGTGATACAGGAGTCGTGACACAACGTCTTTTCAGTTAGGTCTGTGATACAGGAGTTGTGACACAACGCCTTTTCAGTTAGGTCTGTGATACAGGAGTCGTGACATAACACATTTTCAGTTAGGTCTGTGACACAGGAGTCGTCACACACCGCCTTTTCAGTTAGGTCTGTGATACATTAGTCGTGACACAACGCCTTTTCAGTTAGGTCTGTGATACAGGAGTCGTGACACAACGTCTTTTCAGTTAGTTCTGTGATACAGGAGTCGTCACACAACGTCTTTCAGTTAGGTCTGTGATACAGGAGTCGTCACACAACGACTTTTCAGTTAGTTCTGTGATACAGGAGTTGTGTCACAACGCCTTTTCAGTTAGGTCTGTGATGCAGGAGTCGTGACATAACATATTTTCAGTTAGGTCTGTGATACAGGAGTCGTGACACAACGTCTTTTCAGTTAGGTCTGTGATACAGGAGTCATTACACACCGCCTTTCAGTTAGGTCTGTGATACAGGAGTCGTGACACAACCTCTTTTCAGTTAGGTCCGTGTCACAGGAGTTGTAACACAACGTCTTTTCAGTTAGGTCTGTGTCACAGGAGTTGTGACACAACGTCTTTTCAGCTAGGTCTGTGATACAGGAGTCGTGACACAACGCCTGGCCAAATCAGCTCGCAAAAGCGCGTGCGTTTCCGTCTGATGTCTTTTTTGGTCAGACAAAAATAAAGAGTAAGATTATAATTATTGCATGTGCTCTAACTTCACAAGAAATACGGTTTGGCAATACATTTTTTTCTTGAAATTCATATCAACAGCCGATTAATGGCAATTCTGTTAAATACCTGACGATGCCTCGCATAAAAACAGAATCAGCTAACAGATAAGAAAGAAATGAACAGGAACGCGTCAATTTTTTCAGATGATTACACAAAGAAACAAAAGTGACATCTTGATGGATTTATTCTACAAGCAGGCAGTTGAGCCTTACAGATAGTTTAAAAACGGAGCAACTGAGGGCAGAGAATGAAGCAAAATTCAGAAAGATTGACAAAGTACAGGACAAGACACAATGCATTTCGACCTCTTGGGTCTTCTTCAGGCGAAAACAAACAACATTCAGGCAAAAACAAATAACATATAGATACTTTTTGAACAGCACTCGAGCAGCTGGCGTATCAGTATAATTATCTGGGGGTTGCAGCCCAGACTGGAGAGCTTTGCAAGTTTGATGCCTTGTTCCGGCAACACAACGTTGGCAACGAGCGCTTGACAGGTTGTATAGCGGCTTATATTATTATTCACAGAGTGAAATAAAATGGCGGCAACTGTGGTCTAATTCCATTGTTTTTAATGCGTGTTCATATATTTCCATTTACAAAAAAAAGACGGTTTGTTTATCTACGATATCACTTTGGAGCAGCTGATCTGAAGATCCTTTCCGGTCATGTTACCGTTTGACGTCCTTCAAAAATGAACACAATGATCAGGACTGCGCTAGAATTACTTTTGACAAACATTCCTGTTCAGAGACCTACATTCTCATAAATCATTGCTGTTTTGTTAGAATCCTATCTATATTGTGCAATATTGTGTGTGTGTGTGTGTGTGTGTGTGTGT
>CM065731.1:1333862-1338862 GCA_033310375.1 Conus canariensis
CTTGCTGACTGTGAACAAAACACAAAAAAACAAATCCAGTCCTTGTACGAGAGATCAAGCATCCATTCATGACTACGCTACGTACTGATGATGACGTCTGATGAATATTGTGTTACTAGGCAACAACCGGCTTCAGAAAATAATGTTTGAAAATCAAAAGGCAAATGCTGTACAAGTAGGCGGTATGTGCGACAACTAACGCGAACAAACAATTCTCCCGTCTTTAGCACAATGACCGAGCAATCAGATTTGCCCCCTATGAGAAAAAGTGGGGAGCGGGTGAGAGGGGAGAGAAATGAGGAAGGGGGTGGGGGGGGGGTCGCAGAAAGAACTAAAATGAGAAGACAGCTTTAAGATCCA
This sequence comes from Conus canariensis, assembly GCA_033310375.1. Taxonomy (NCBI): domain Eukaryota; kingdom Metazoa; phylum Mollusca; class Gastropoda; order Neogastropoda; family Conidae; genus Conus; species Conus canariensis. Next base: position 1,334,223 of record CM065731.1, read on the forward strand.
GATATTGAACCTTACAGAGGTAGCATATGGGGAGCCAGCAAAACATGATATTTGTTTCAATTGTTCGAAGTGTGGGAATCAAGAAGAGAGGAAGAGAGCGTTTAAGCAACTTTTACTCAACTCTTTACCCGAAAACACAAGACGGTAAACATGGAACTTTGTGTGGTATTCAGAACCGTTTGTCATGTCTGTCTGGAATGGGCTTTTCTCTTCTGGGATGGTCCTGGCCTCATTAGCGGCACTAGGCCTAGCCGCGTTTGTTCACCCACTCGATTTAGATGTGGTTACCCACTCACTGTACCTAGCAGAGACAAACCACACACAGTTTTAGGATATTCCAACCATCCCAGAGAGGAAAAACCAATGTCCAGATGCCCCTTAATTAAGAGAGACAGCGAATGTTAGTGTACGGAAATGGGAAAGAAGTTCTACAAGAAGAATGATCAGAAAAAAAGGCACAATCAAATTAATCCACCACGTACTGACCAAACACATTATACAGGACGGATGAGCAATGGGGTAAAACACTCTGAGGCAAACAATGTCTTCGCCATTGTGACACAGTTTCTAATGAAAGAGACCCCACATCCCCACGGGGGCAAACGGAGAACACTGACATTACGTCTAATGTTATAGGATTTCGATGAGAGAGAGAGAGAGAGAGAGAGAGAGAGAGAGAGAGAGAGAGAGAGAGAGAGGAGTTCCGGACGTTACGTAGACCAATCAGTGGTCCATACTTTACTCGTACATGGGAGAAGGTGGTGGTAGTACATAATTCGAAAATATCGCTTGCTCTAACACTTTCACATATTTTGACAGAGAGAGAGAGAGAGAGAGAGAGAGAGAGAGAGAGAGAGAGGAGAGAGAGAGAGAGAGAGAGAATCCAGCTCATCATTTAATTACTCCCCTAATATTTCTGCCCTAAGGCCATCTTCAGATAAAATCACGAGATTGTGAAAGGTAACAGGAAACAATAGCCCCCCCCCCCCCCCCCCCTCACTCTCTCTCTCTCTCTCTCTCTCTCTCTCTCTCTCTCTCTCTGTTTACACATACACACACACACACACTCTCTCGCACGCACGGACACACACACACACACACACACACACACACACACGCGCGCGCGCGCGCGCGCGCGTGTTCTATTTTTATGAATGTATGTGTCGGGATAGGCTCTTCGCGGAATTCTCTGAACATTTTTTCACGATGCGTCCATGAAAACAGAATCACGGCCCATCCAGTACAATTGTCCGTGCGAGTCAGAATATGCGGGGATAGTAGTAAACCCTTTCCAAAAGCCAAACTGAAGACTCAAGAAGGGTGCAATTATGCGTAACTTCTTGACACTTAGCGTTTCTATGCTACTGGTGGGCCACACTAAACTTGGTGATAAACGTCAAACAGAATTCAAATACATGGTCAGCTATCGAAAAGCTGTGCTAACAAATTAATGGCAAGTTATTGTAGATTGTGCTTACAAGTGAAGGGGAAATTATTATCGTAGACTGTGCTTGCAAATGAAGTGGTAGCTATCGTAAATTGTGCTTTACAAATGGAAGGGAAGCTATCGTAAATTGTGCTTTACAAATGAAGGGGAAAGCTATCATGAATTGTGCTTACAATGGAAGGGGAAGCTATCGTAAATTGTGCTTTACAATGAAGGGGAAGCTATCATGAATTGTGCTTTACAATGAAGGGGAAGCTATCGTAAATTGTGCTTTACACATGAAGGGGAAGCTATCATGAATTGTGCTTTACACATGAAGGGGAAGCTATCGTAAATTGTGCTTTACAAATGAAGGGGGAGCTACCGTAGATTGTGTTTGCAAATGAAGGGGAAGTTATGGTAGATAAAGCTTGCAAATGGTACCAAAAAAAGTACTGCCTAAGATTCACGCACAATCAAGAGTTGAACTGTGCAATCAATTTGTGCAAAATGAGTGTACATCATCTGATAGACCTTTTTAAACTGAGTGTAACATAGGAGACATAACGTTTCCGGCCTAATCTGTACAGATTTATGGTCTCGCATTAGGTCTTTGCTTCGTAACCAAAATACGCCACACCTACAACTCTTTTTGGCTGGTTGCCATGTTTGACCGTTTAAGAAGTGGTTTCCACGTCTGTCCATAGTGTCTACATACATAGTCACATGAAGCATTGTCATATACTAAACTCCATGTTTAGCATCTGACCATGCTACATGTGACTGTGTATGTTTATATTACTCAGCGCAGCATACATCAGTTACTATTTTAGTTGCTCACTAATGATAAAGGGTCATGATGACGTCTGATTTCTCTTTGTCCATTCTCTCTGGCATCAGTCTAACTTACAGGCTGTAAGTACGCTGAAAAAGACACAATGGACACACCATTTGATCTTCGCGTGCGTGCAGCACAGACTAATTCAGAAACAGAGCGGTAGTGCATCGTCAGGAGTAATGTCAGAGAGGCACGCTGACCACAGTAGTTCATCTCAATGCCAGGTACTGTCCATCAGTTTTGTATCGACAGGAATATAATTATGAACTCTGTCCTGAAATGTGCAGCGGTTGCAACATGTTAATATATACCTCACATTCTCTCTCTCTCTCTCTCTCTCTTCTCTCTCTCTCTCTCTCTCTCTCTCTCTCTCTCTCCACACACACACACACACACACACACACACACACACACACACACACACACACATATATATATATACACACACGCACACACTCAAACGATTTCGGTAAACATATTTTGCTTTTATTTAAGATATTATCAATATCGATTTACTGTTATCCTCGATATTATTCTTATTCCCATTATCAATATTATCCTTACTCTCATTGATAGAATTATCATTCTGTCGTTTAAGTTCGTAACGGTAAATAGTAGAAGTAGCGCAGTAGCAGCAGCAGCAAGATTAATAATAATATATGATCATTGTCGTATTATAATTACAGTATCCATATTTTCCAAGAGTGACTAGGGCTGTTTTTGAGTGTTTGTTTCTTTTTTCTTTTTTTTTTCTTTGTTGTTGTTGTTTCTTTTTCTATTTTCAGTGAAAAAAAGGTTATTGACGCTGCGCGTTTATACTTGCGTATTACGATTAGAGCATTGTGTATTTTCATCACCTCGTCTTTGGGAACTGATCTGATTGAGAGATACAGACAGACAGACAGACAGAGAGACTGAGAGAGAGAGAGAGAGAGAGAGAGAGAGAGAGAGAGAGAGAGAGAGAGAGAGGCAGAACATATACAAATCAATGATTAAAACTGTATCTTCTCATTCTTTAAATATGCCACCATCTAGAACGTGACTGCATATTTCCCGTAAGTCGAAGAAAGAGAGAGTGAGAGCAGCTATCTAACTGACAGCGCTTAGGCAATAATGTTTCCGCTCATTTACTGTACGCTATGCCGCAACCTGGTAAGAAATAGATCAACAGGTGTAATATTCTTAGGAGTTGGTCTGGTTCAAAGTTGACCGAAGATTAGCTGCCCTCCTAATAAAGTCCGAAATGTTTCCGCTGTTAATGTACGTCAGAACTATTTCTGTTAATATACAGATTTTTTCTTAAATGAAATTTTTTCCATCCTCTCATGATTTCGAAGTTTTTCTTCCTTTTTTTCTGACATCGTCAGCGTACCTCGAGGGTCAGGAGATCATTTTAAGGTTTGGTCGGGTTGTTTCTCTGTTTTGTCAGGAAGATCGCGAGCTAACCGTCGGACAGGTTTGAACACAACGTAGAGGAAACACGGGAATTTTCTTCAGGAGAAAACTCACAAAAAGTCGGAAGGAAGATCGAGATTAAAGTCACTGACTTTGGCGGAAGTCTAAATTTACACATATACTCCTTTACTATTTGTGTGTGAGTATAATGGCTGAGTATACAACTTAAAAAAGGACAACTTGCGTCCGCATATTCACGCCTTTTTGTGGTGTACTCGATAGCAATGATTCTTTGACCAGTGATAACAGAATACAAGGGTATGAATGCAAAAATGCAAAAGCAAACCACACTGCGTGAAAAAAGTGTTTGAATTTGTATGGAACTGAACATTGAAGATTTGTGCCGCACAACACTATTAGTTTTAGTTGTATTGGATCTGTTGTCTGTATGTGTCAAATAGTTCATATATAGCGACTTCCAGTGAATTTGAGAGAGAGAGAGAGAGAGAGAGAGAGAGGAGAGAGAAGAGAGAGAGAGAGAGAGAGAGAGCATTGTTGAAGTGAAAGTGGTCCCCGCAAACTAAACCACATCAACATAACATGCTGTGCTACATACTTTCAAGGAACAAAACGAAAACGGTCTTACCTCTTTGCAGTCGCTGTCAATAAAAGCTGCCAAAGATTGTGGTATTGTTTGCTGTTGAGTGTCTTCTCCTTTGAGATGTCGACCAATAAGTCGACTATTTACCAATGTTCGAGTAAACACGTAAAATCACGAAGCTCAATGTCCTAAACGAACAACAAAATGCAAAACAAAAGCTAAGAACACGACAGTAAACGTCTTTACACAGTCAACTGAAGGATTAAAATGAAACTGCTTGAAATCTCTTCGATGATCCTCCTGCAGCAGTCTGGAACGATACTTTGCTTCTGGCTATTGGTGCAGCCACTTGGTCGCTTTTCACATGTCAGTAATGAAGG
>CM065731.1:1346362-1348862 GCA_033310375.1 Conus canariensis
AAGACAAGACAAACCACGACGCGTCTTGACCACTGGTTTTCTTCAGGCAAGATACACAACTTTCCGGACAATGAAACGAAGAAAGAGCAATCACTTATCTCATCAACTAACGCACAAACTGGACGTTTATAAAAAAAAATGTCCTTTAGGGCGAACTCGTTCTAACTCGTGACAGTCCATTTACGCCTGATTTGAGGAGATACGTGATTGCTCGCTCTTCGTTTTCATTGTCCTGAATGTTGTTTGTCTTGCCTCAATGAGATCAAAGAGGTTTAAAAAAAAAACGCTTCGTGGTTTGTCTTGTGATTTGTTTGTCCCTATCGTCTGACGGCATAGTATTTGTTTTCTTTTGAAGTCTATTTCTTTAGGGCTCTGCTCCCTGGCATCTAGATTCTCCCCATCTGTGCCCCTCATAGGTCTGTTCACTCCAGGTCGGTGATCCCACCAGGACTACGTTTCCCTCGGTCACCCCCATTAATCACCCCCTCCCCCCCCATCCTGTGTCCCCTCAGTCATTGTAAACCTAAGCCTGTGTCTCCTTATGCCTGTGGTCCCCTAAGTCTGTGTTCCCCACGTTCATGTTGTAGTCTGTGTTCCCCACGTTCATGTTGTAGTCTGTGTTCCCCACGTTCATGTTGTAGTCTGTGTTCCCCACGTTCATGTTGTAGTCTGTGTTCCCCACGTTCATGTTGTAGTCTGTGTTCCCCACGTTCATGTTGTAATCTGTGTTCCCAACGTTCATGTTGTATACTGGTGTACATTTTCCCAGGCCAGTGGACGCTCCCATCCCATTCCCTCTCTCCTACGGTCTCCTTCTGTCTGCGGTGTGTGTGTGTGTGTGTGTGTGTGTGTGTGTGTGTGTGTGTGTGTGTGTGTGTGTGTGTGTCTGTGTGTCTGTGTCTGTGTATGTGTCTGTGTGTGTCTGTGTGTGTGTTTAATGTTAAAATCCAGGGTTTTTCCCCCCTCGGAGGACATTAGCAAAGAGGTTCTGAAAGGAATGTAGACCTGCAGTCTGAAAGACATGCTTCTGTGTTTCCCGATCGGATCAGCCTGCAGGAACTCTCTCTGTCTCTCTCTCTCTCTCTCTCTCTCTCTCTCTCTCTTCTCTCTCTCGCCTGCTCTTTAATGTCCTCTGAAGTGAGTGCTGACGCAAACACCCTGTGAGGACAGAGACATGCGAGGAATGTGACTTGTAATCTATGTCCAAGAAACCCGATCGGAAAACTTTCTCTGGAACTACCGAATCCTTCCAGTGGGTGCGTAACACTGTACGCGAAGGCTTGACGAGAAACACAAACAACTTAGCATGTAGAGAGCGCCCTGTATTCTCCTTGAGGGATGAGGGGAGAGTTCGGGGAGGGTGTGTGTGTGTGGGGGGGGGGGGGGGGGGGGAGGCGTGGCGTTGACACAAAGGCAGTCACCTTGAAGCGTAGCTCTCTGATGTGTCACCATGAACTGTAGTTGGCAATTCTCAAAGCCATAATCATTAGGTCCAAATCAGCGACCGGTGCCACTGTGTGTGTGTGTGTGTGGTGTGTGTGTGTGTGTGTGTGTGTGTGTGTGTGTGTGTGTGTGTGTGTGTGTGTGTGTGTGAGAGAGAGAGAGTGAGTGAGTGAGTGAGTGGTGTGTGAGTGAGTGAGTGGTGTGTGTGTGTGTGTGTGTGTGTGTGTGTGTGTGTGTGAGTGTGTGTGTGTGTGAGTGTGTCTGTGCGTGTGTGTGTGTGTGTGTGTGCGTGCGTGCGTGCGTGCGTGCGTGCGTGCGTGCATGCGTGTGTGTGTGTGTGTGTGTGTGTGGTGTGTGTGTGTGTGTGTGTGTGTGTGAGTGAGTGAGTGTGTGTGCGTGTGTGTGAGTGTGTGTGTGTGTGTGTGTGTGTGTGTGTGTGTGTGTGTGGGGTGCGTGCGTGCGTGCGCGCGCGCGAGCGCGCGCGCGTGCGTGCGTCATAGGATGATCAATGAGTTGGGAAGGTTATACTAGACGTGAAGTAGGGGGGGAACATTGTGATTGGGGGGGGGGGGGGGGGGGGGGGGAGGTCGACATCCTTCGAATTCGGGCAATTACTCTACTTGCTTATTGTCTCGTTTTAGTTGCTGGACTTTTCGCCATACTCCGAGAAAGCTCCAGATTTAGCTATACTCATCCTAGAACACGAGGATTGCAATCAAAGCATCTGATCGTCTCGGTCACACCACTGTCCGTCTGATGAAAGTGGGAAGACTTTCCCGGTGTTACGTTCAGGAATCACTCCACCACGCCCAGTATCATTCGTACGCGCGTGAAAAAGGGCACATGCTCAAACTCAGTTAATAGGGGGTGAGTCCACACTAACCTCCACCTTTGTTCGAAATTCACCACTCGTTCAAAAAAAAAAACAACCAAAGCACCTTGCACTCCTCGCTTCCTTGTTTCAAACACATCAAATACTGGTGAGTGATTTCTGGTATTATCCAGAAACAGTCCGTGGGGTAAATACAGGCTCATGTTCATTGTCATCCCTCTGCCA
>CM065731.1:1353862-1368862 GCA_033310375.1 Conus canariensis
AAATAAAAAAAGAACAGGGCAGGAGGAGACAGCACCGAGCAAGAGTCGGGGAATGAGTGGGAGTGTCTCGGTGCATACAGATAAAACATCCAGCCAATAATTCCTTGCATGCATGTGTGTGTGTGTGTGTGTGTGTGTGTGTGTGTGTGTGTGTTGTGTGTGTGTGTGTGTGTGTGTGTGTGTGTGAGTAGAGAGAGAGAGAGAGAGAGAGAGAGAGAGAGAGTGTGTGTTTCATGTAGAAGTTAACCATATTAATGATCATGTTGAATAAAAATTGATGTGTCACAACCAGCCTACCTGCCACTTAGTAATGATTTTATTTCTTTCAGAAATGCAGTTGTGTGGCGCTCAAACAACTTCAGGTCGTTTAAACGAAGCTGTGAAACTGGAATAGTTTACAATCCATCACGCTACCCTTGTCATGCCAAGAGGATAAAGGCTCAGGCTGCAACAAGAGGTAGCATCAAGAACAAAACACTAAAATGATATGATTCCAGAGAGGACACACCAAACAGAAGCTGCACACGGTGGTGACAGTGTGTCATTCTGCTGGAGGAATATTCTACGCTGATCATGAGAAAATGTCCACAATCCACAGAGAAAATTGGCATTTCAACGTTTTGGCAGATGTTAGAGTAACGTGATGAGAAACGTTTACGATAACGATAACACACACACATACACACACACAACAACAACAACAACAACAACAACAACAACAGTTAGAGGGAGGGAGGGAGAGAGAGAGAGAGAGAGAGAGAGAGAGAGAGAGAGAGAGAGAGAGAGAGTTAGAGAGAGAGAGAAGAGAGAGAGAGAGAGAGAGAGAGAGAGAGGCAGACAGTCAGGCAGGCCGGTAGAGAGAGAGAAAGAGACAGACAGACAGACAGACAGACAGACAGACAGGCAGACAGACAGGCAGGCAGACAAACAGACAGACAATGAAGAACAACACAGAAGATACACAGAATAGTTAACGCCACAAGATCACTCATTATAAAGCGCTCTAATCAAACTCAACAAACAAACAAAAATAAGCTGTTTCCGTGGTCCCGAAGTTCAATACTGTCTTCTTGTTAAATAAATAACAAACCCAGCATGAGAATGCTTAAGCGAATTCAGCAGCAATGTTGAACATTGTGTTTTAGCATTCTTCACATAAGAAGATATTAAAATTTTACTCTGCAACGACATTTCTTCAGCACAGAGCTCTGAACAGACCAACACCATGGGCTGAGTGACGAAGGGAGGGAGGAGGAGGCACATACTTCTCAGACACAGATGAAATCGTCGAAACGTACAAAACAGTTTTAGCTTCACCAACTCATACAGACAAGCAAAATGCCAAGTTCAGACCATATACCTCAGGCAATGGTCCACATAGAAGTGCCTCCATGAAAACCCCCGTCTCATCAGGTCTTGACTGAGGGATGTCTCGCGAAAGGGAAAGAACTCCCACCGGACCAAGAGAAAATTACACCACGCACCTAATCACATCTCCACAGCCCAGCGGTGTTTTCCATCACACTGGCCAGTAGTTACTGGCTAAATCCAATAGCCCAGCGTAACAGGGGGGGGGGGGGGGGGGGGAACTTGTTTACTGCCAGCTTCTCATGATGAAAATATCTTATATAACTTGAATCGGCTTATATAAACCTGCGATATTATGTAAAATCAATTTTACCAATTCCGGAGAGTGAGAGAGAGAGAGAGAGAGGGCGGGGCGGGGGGGGGGGGGGGCGGGGGGGGGGGGGCGGGGGGTTCGGGGGGGGGGGTCAAACACGGGCAGTGACTGGACCTACCCAACATGTATTATATCACAGGGAAGCCGGCCAACGAGTCCTTTTTTTTTTCACGTGTAACATGATCACACTTTGCAAGTCATTACCCAGATCACCCGTTTGTCTGCCGAAGAAAACATCGTGGCTGATACAATCTTTTTACTGCAGAAGTACACACATGGCTCCTTACTTATACAAACGTTCATGTTATAGCATCAGTGCACTGGTAAGTAAAATTACACGCTCCTCACTAATACATCAGTTTCTCACAGACTATCAGCCTAGAACAATGATCATCAGTTACTGTTTTCTTTTTCTTCTCATTAGACAGAGGGGGAAATACACTGAATCATTATGATTTGTTATCTTAAAGATTGTTAACATGGCAAGAAGTGTATAATGATGACAGTGTCTACGAAAAGAAATATATACCTATGGATCTGTCATGATGCTAGCTTATTAACTCTCAATGCATATGTCACTCAGTGCAATTTATACTAAAACAAATTTATCCAATATCAATGTTAGAGAAACTAGCTAGAAATATTATTCGCCACAAACTATTAACTACTACACAGTATATCATGTAGTTCAAATGTGTAAAATGGTACAATTATGCACGTGTTGAAAACTGTGTAAAAATACCAAAACCAACAATTTCTCAAACATGTCAACTTGTTAAGTAAACATGAAATAGAATCTGCCAACTGATAAATGGCATTAAAAGAATACATAAGAGCAGGACTGGCAAAGAGAGGGAACCCACGCATCTAGCAAGGCAAGTGCCGACTCACAAAGCCCACTGTCTTGATCTAGGCAAGCAGATGAAAAACATTGCTCGTTGACAACAACAGACGAGATGTTGCCTTGGCGTTGTTAAATGTACGCCATAGATTTTGTATCGTTTATCCACGACAGCACATACATCGTCATGAGTGAGTTGTAGATCGGTCTCAACCTGCCACGTTCTGACGTTAGGCTGAAACAGATTCACTAATTTGATGATCGAATTTCAAAGCAAATGACACGCAAATAGGTCCAGCCTTTATGACTACAATGTTATGCCTGATCAGTGAACGCTCTGATGAAATGTTCATCAATTGCTAAACAAAGGTGCTGTCAACTGAAGTGAACATGTGTTCTAAATGAAAAGACTAGAAATCAAACTAACTAGATTCAATGGAGTTCAGTTCGCTCAACATTGCAGTGGCAGGAGCTCGTTCAGTTTCTGTGTACGGCATCAGCCACAGCCTTAAAACTGAGGGAAAACTTAGCTTCTGTATACGGCATCAGGCACAGCCTTCAAGCTCTCTGAGGGAAAACTTAGCTTCTGTGTACGGATCAGCCACAGCCTTCAAGCTCTCTGAGGGAAAACCTTAGACTTCATTTGTATTACGCATCGCATAACCACAGCCTTCAAGCTCTCTGAGGAACACGTAGCTTCTGTGTACGGTATCAGCCACAGCCTTCAAGCTCTCTGAGGGAAAACTTAGCTTTTGTGTACGGCATCAGCCACAGCCTTCAAGCTCTCTGAGGGAAAACTTAGCGGATGTAGCATAGCGTACATGGACTAGTGTGCATTCAGTGATACCTTCTTGAAGAAACTGAAACTGAAATTGTGGGGAAAAGGGTGAATTTTGAAAATATTACAAACTATAAGCTTAAAGTCACTTCATCAACAGAACAACATTACAAATACGTTTCGTCGAGTGGTCGAGTTAAAACATTTCGACAATGTATTTGGCCATCAAACTGTATAGGGCTGGAAAATCTTGCGTCATGGTGCTCGGAGTAGGCAGTAGCGAGTATCCGTACGACGTATTATTCGCGCCAAAAGCTGTGAGTATATGTATCCACTTACCTGTAGATATATCGAACGTTGTTTCTCTGCTTGTTTGTTTCCCAGTAACAATGACTGAATCCTAAGCACCACCAATGCTAGAAAGAACAGAAGAGACATACAGAAGAAGAGACATATAGTATCAAGGAACTAATAAAGTATTGATATCAACACAGGAAAGCAACAACTATAGGAACACCTACCAGTGTGGTCATAACAGTAAAGCTAAACTTAAAATCATCCCCCTTTTTCCCTCCTCTCTTTCCCCTCCCCCTTCCTTCTACTCCTACTGATTTTTCTCCTAACACAAGGAAACAGCTCTGTCACGATCATTGTCATGCTAGCGATGATTAAAAGTGCTTCCGTCGGCAGAGTCCATCTTATTATTGTACGGAGAGGACGTTGAAAAATAAGAGAGAGAGAGAGAGAGAGAGAGAGAGAGAGGAGAGAGAGAGAGAGAGAGAGAGAGAGAGAGAGAGAGCAAAATTGGAAAAAAAAATATTGACATACAGCGAGCATCAACATACCGATTTGTGTCATATACTTTACCATGAACCATGCATTTCACGGCTAGTTAGCCATGTTCTGTTAGCTGTATTTTTTTTTCCTTTCCTAATGCAGTCTTTTAACGTCACTTGATGTATACCACTTCCGCCCGAAGAAGTCCAGTGTCAACTTCTAACGTCTATATCTTCGGCCTTGCGTAAATGCAAGATAAGTTTGTGTCTGTCTCACACTATAACTTGCCTGTCGTGTTAACTTTTTAACCCAAGAACACTAGGGCGCTCGCCCTCCTCGATTCCTTTAAATTCTGCTATGGTCTGACATGGTAAAGTATATGACGCCAAAATGGGGAGTTTGTGTTATACTCCCTGTTTGGCTAGTATACTTACCATGTCAGACTCTAATTCCCTCCCTACCTTCCCCTCTGGCGCCAAGGTTCTCGGGGTTACCCATACACCAGGCCTCGCTGAATGACGTATAGGAAGTTGACACTGGCTTCTTCCGGGGCCGGAAGTGGGGTGACATCACGTGACTGTCTTATGACTGCATTGGCCACGGAAAAAATTCGGCCTGACAGAGCTGGCTAACTGCCGTTGAATGCTATGGTCTGACATGGTAAGTATACTAGCCAAACAGGGAGTATAACACAAACTCCCCATATTTGTGACTTGATCGATGAACTGGTGTTGTCAGTTTTGTTTGTTAGTTTGTTTGCTTGTTTGTTCTGTTTGTTTTTTCTGTCCATTTCCTAAAACTAGGCTTTCATTTTCTTCATTATGTTTAATGACGCAGCGTTCTCCCCAAATGAAGTCAATGAGGAGCGAAGGTTAGCGTCTAGAACTTGTTATGACATTGACAGAAATGCGAAGAAGTTGTTTCATTGTGCTCACAACCACTACAGGCGGTCTGACTGGGCTGGTCGTGTTGAACTTTATCATTCAACGAGAAGTCGTCGAACAGACCCCAGAAAGAATGATCAGCCGACGTGAGAGTACAATAAGAGAACACACGCGAAAGTACGAGAAGTTAACTCAACACAAAGTCAGGTATACTCTCTCTCTCCTCCCTCCCTCCCTCCCTCTCTCTCTCTCTCTCTCTCTCTCTCTCTCTCTCTCTCTCTCTCTCTCTCTCTCTCTCTCTCTCGCCTGTTGTACGCTGTTGATATTGTTCTTTTAGCAACACATGTAGGGCTACAAACTAAAGTGAATCATTTCTGTGCTTACCGTCAGCTATAGAGACTGACAGCAGAGGAAAGGAATGCCGTATTCTCAATAACAACAACAACAACAAGAAGCCAGACTTAGACTCCCACTTCACTTCTTCTGTGGGGCCCATTGCATTCAAACTGCAGACTGATATGAATACTCAGGGGTCTTTTTCTACAAAACCGATAACTTCCAATACGTCGAAGAGGAACGCCATCTGGCCAAACGAGATAACAGCAGCACATGACCCCAAGCGCGGCGTTCGTGGGAAAGAAACAAATATGGCTGAGGTGATGCCTTTGTTTGACCAACTAGTTGCCCCGATCATTACTTTCGGATCTGCGTGTTGCTTCAGCTTAACACAATGACAATGAACAAAGACAAGCCTTCGTCATACACACTATTCAGTCAGTGTAGAGCCTCTCTCTCTCTCCTCTCTCTCTCTCTCTCTCTCTCTCTCTCTCTCTCTCTCTCTTCTGGAATATTCATCAGAGAGCATGCCACATCAAGTTTTGCAGAAGTTTGCTGGGAGGTTATACAACAAAAATGAAATTACCTGTGTTGGCAGCGTTGGCCAGATATCCCATCTCTTCAGCCACTGCACTGTGTGCCAAGTAATATCGTTTTAGCTCCATATCACTGAATCAAAGGAGGTTAGCTCTCTGAAACAAGTCTATCATGGTACGTTAAGGATGGAACCATAAAACAAAGTTCCATGGATAAACTTCGTTGAACGTGGGCTACAGTCAATAGGTTTTTCAGACGCCTAAAAAATCAAAGCCAAGAACAAACAAACAAACAAACGAACAAACAAACAAAAAGAGCACGCTCAACGCAAGCGAAGGTAGGTATTCTATTACAACATCACAGGACTCAGATACCGAGTTCTGGCAATACACAAAAAGAAACTGCTTCGATTCTTTCATTTTGTAGTAGAAATGTGAACTCATATAGTTTCCGGACATACGTGATAACTTGCAAAAATGTCAAACATATACTAGCTCTTTTTTATCGACGACGACACGTATACGAACTTGGAGATGAAAGCCAAAAGAGACATGATGATTCAGGAGATGAGAAAAAAAGAAGACCAAAAAAGACTCCAAAAAGCAGTCCAGCAGAGCCAGCAAGGGCAATGGACAACGTGGGAGAATGCACTCCAAAGAAGTCTTACTTGGAATGACATTTGGCACATGGCCCCTCTTCAGCTTCATTCTCAGATCTGCATATGACCTTCTGCCCTCAAATGCAAACCTGGTGAAGCGGGGAAAAACAGACGATCCTGCATGTCCCCTCTGCCATGAAAAACAAACAGTGGAGCATGTTCTAAGCTCATGTAAAGTAGCCCTGGCTCAAGGAAGGTACACATGGAGGCACAACCAAGTGCTCAAAGAGATTGTACAAGTAGTCGGGGCTAGTACCAACACCACAAAAGGGAAAATCAGGACTCCAAAAGCACCTGCAACATTCTTCACGGCAGGAGGCAGCAAATCATGGCCAAGAACAAACAGTGCCACTCGAAACATGCAGGCAGAGTCTGCTGGATGGGGCAGATGACTGGGAGTGCACTGCAGACCTCCCAGAATGGAAAAGTCACCCAGAGATCATCAGCAAGAATGGCATGAGACCAGACATAGTAGTCCACTCTAAGTCAACCAAGCAGCTGAACATGATCGAGCTCACGGTGCCATATGAGAACAGAATGGAGGCAGCTCAAATCTACAAGACTGAAAAGTATGCTGATCTGGCAAACAGCCTGAGGAGAGAAGGCTATCAGGTCAAAGTCCTCACTGCAGAAATTGGAGCGAGGGGGTTTGTAGGAACGTCTGCATATAGCCTCATGAAACAGCGCTCAGTTGCAGGGAGGGAAAAAACCAGAGCCCTGAAAGCAATGGCAGAAGCGGCAGAGAGGTGTTCAAGCTGGATCTGGTCAAGGAGGAACAAAAGTGAACTTCATAAGGCTTAACTTCCCTACAAATATCAGGTGTCCCTGTGGCTCAGTGGTTAGAGCGCGAGTCATTAAGTGGAAAATGAGCATGCCCAGAAGGTCATGGGTTTGAATCCCAGCCAGGGCTCGTCCCAAGATGGGGGAAAAAAAGGGGGCAGCAGAGGGACATCCGGAGTCATGAACCGGGTGTGGCCCAACCCCCCTAGAGTGTCAGGAGAGAAGGGCCGAAACACTTACTTGAAGGGGGCTTCTCTTCTGAGGACTCTCTGCTGCCACGCTCTCCACGAGTTTCTTTCTACCGGGCGTGACTGCAGCATTCCCCACATCAACGCCTTTATATTTCGTTGTGCCGTTGTGGAGGTTGAATTACATTTCTTGAGTCATATTCCATTCATGATGTTCTGAGATCTTGTCTACTTACTGCTGTTAATGCTTGCCATGTCGTTATGAATGGTCCAAAGAAGTATTGAGCACATGTGGCAACAGAATGCATTTTCAATCTCCACGTTCCATTCTGAAAACAAATCATTTCCAGGCCGAAGTGGCCAAATATGAAAACTATCGTCTAACAATGCGCCGAAAAAAAAGTTCCTGTTTTACTCTATGATGCTTAGAACATAAGCTTTGTTAATTCACTCCATATTTCACTTGTTGTTGCTTAGAGAGAGAGAGAGAGAGAGAGAGAGAGAGAGAGAGAGAGAGAGAAGAAGAGAGAGAGAGACAGACAGACAGACAGACAGACAGACAGAGAGAGAGAGAGAGAGAGAGAGAGAGAGAGAGAGAGAGAGAGAGAGAGAGAGAGAACAGAACAGAGCAGACCAGAGCAGAGCAGAGTTGCTCGACACTGCAATAACAATAATTTACAAACATTATCACAAAAACAACTGCCTGATCAGTGGGCTGGTGTCGTTGGTTTTTATCTGTTTTTGTATTTATTTACTTTCTCAAGAACTAATTTCCCCATTGCTTTTTTTTTTCCAATACTGATGAATCAGTCTTGCGTCACTGACGCAAGCAATTGCGATGTGCCGTCAAGCGTGGATAACATGTTTGAACACAGGCACAGAAGGAAAGAATGGAGGAGAAGTAGAAGGAGAGGGGGGTGATGGGGGAGGAGGGCAGAGGCAGGGGTGTGGGCGGCCAGGAAAATGAAGTCGTTTGACGCACACGGACCAGGCCAGTTCTGGCTGTGAGATGGAGGCGCTACCGTCCTCTTTCAACAGTAAAGAAGTCTGCAGTTCATAGAGAAGCAATGAGCAAACCATGACATGATTACAGAAAGGCATACACATAGATCGATAAAGCTGTGAATCGATGACCTCACACCAACAAGTATATTTCAGGCTGTTTTTTTTCTCTCTTTTTTTTCCCCTCAAAATTCTGTGTTGTCTTTACAGCACCCACCAGTGTGATTTATCCCATACCACTCCTTCAAGCTCCCTCATGTCCAACCATGGTCAGAGCTATCCTGTTGTCGCCTCAAATAGACAGCAAACAAGCAGCAACCAGTAGTAAGTTGAAGCCCACCAGAGGATACACTGCAGTATTGCATCGTTACTACTGTGGTGCTCAGGAGACACTGTTTGGATCCAACGAATCCAGGTCTGTGTGACGGATCTCACAGCTAAGGGCGATAACTCATTCGACGCAGAGTGTTTGTGAGGAGGGCGCCACCACATCCAACCAACCATCTCCAGTTCTCATAAATTTACTGACTACACAATCTTTGACATAAAATCTCTACAGGCCAGGGATTGAGAGAGGAATTTGAAATCGATGTTGTTTTGAGAAGTGAAAAAAAGGCTGAAAGAAGGTAATACTTTAAGGGATGATCAGAGACGATGATGAAGATGCTGTGACGTTGATTGCAGTCTGAGCTATGTCAATTATTTTTTGTAAGACATTCTTTCTACAACCAGGCAAAAGAGATTCAGAGACCTGATCCGAAGTAATGATTAACGTTTAGGCAGCAAAGTGCTTCTAGTTGTGTGTGTGCGTGTGCGCGTGCGTGCGTGCGTACGTGCCTGCGTGCTTACGTGCGTGCGTGCGTGCGTGCGTGTGTGTGTGCGTGTGTGTGTGTGTGTGTGTGTGTGTGTGTGTGTGTGTGTGTGTGTGTGTGTGTGTTGTGTGTGTTGTGTGTGTGTGTGTGTGTGTGTGTGTGTGTGTGTGTGTGTGTGTGTGTGTGTGTGTGTGTGTGGTTGTGCGCGCGCGCGCGTGTGCGTGTGTGTGTGTGTGTGTGTGTTGTGTGTGTGTGTGTGCGTCTGTGTGCGTCTGTGCCTATGTCTGTATGCGCGTGCATGTGTGTTCGTTCCCTCAGAAAAGCCCACAACACACTCAATACCCTGGCAAGGACAAGTCTGGCCGAAAACAAAAATCACACAAAATCATGCAGTTGATGGGAATCGATTTCACAGTCTCTGAGCTCCAAACATGCCACACTAATCAATGCAAACCCTTGGCTCTTTTTAACCTAATCAGCATTCGTTGTGACAGGAAGTAAAACAAATGCTTGTTCCGTTGCTGCAGGTCACCAGGATCATTGAAAATGAACATGTGGCCGGCATGGTCATGTTGATGTATGGACAATGTTTCTAAATGGCAAATTAACCCTGCTCTGAGTGTTCCTCCATGTCTTTGCGTGTGTACAACAATCACTGGAAATGGAGTAGAATTGGGTTTGTTCTGCAGCCTAACGCAGGTATTTTGTTGATGGCGACTGATACTGGGTCGTCATGAAGCAGGTTACGTGAGGAGACAACATATTGTTGCTCAGGCACTTTGGTGGTGTACGAGGGAAGCGATGGGGTGGGGGTAGTGTCTCTGTGTTGATCAAGTGTATAAGGACACACCTGCTACTGAGAATAGTCATTGCGTGCTTAGGGGGACTGCATGAATGAGGTGTCACTCAGAAGAACACAGCCACACCTATCCCGGCTACAGGTCCTATAAATTGACCAAATGTGTCACTCAGAAGAACACAGCCACACCTATCCCGGCTACAGTTCCTATAAATTGACCAAAACGTAAATCATTCACATAGATTTACCAGGAGGATGGAGAGCGAAAATCAAAGCCGGTGTTAGAGAGAGAGAGAGAGAGAGAGAGAGAGAGAGAGAGAGAGAGAGAGGAGAGAGAGAGAGAGAGAGAGAGAGGGGTTATTAATGGATGTTAAGGCTTTGTATAATGACAAAATGCTGGAATGATGCTGTGGTGTTCCATTTGAGTTCTCAGTATATAGATTTGCACTCACGCAGTCTTCTGTACCATATGCACTCATGCAGCTCTGTACCATATTGACTCACGCACCTGCTGTACCATATTGTACCCACGCAGCCTTCTGTGCACCTCACGCAACCTTCTGTACCATATTGTACTCACGCAGCCTTCGACCATATTGACCTCACGCAGCCTTCATGTACGCATAGCACTCACGCAGCCTTCTGTACCATATTGTACTCACGCAGCCTTCTGTGCACTCACGCAACTTCTGTACATATTGTACTCACGCAGCCATATTGTGCACCTCACGCAACCTTCTGTACCATAATTGTACCATCACGCAGCCTTCTGTACATTGACCTCACGCAACCATTCTGTACCATATTGTACTTCACGCAGCCTTCTGTGCACCTCACGCAACTTCTTACCATATTGTACCTCAACGCAGCCTTCTGTGCACCTCACGCAGCTTCTGTACCTATGTATCACCTTTCACTAGCAGCTTCTGTACCATTTGCACTCACGCAGCTTCTGTACCATATTGTACCTCACGCAACACGCAGCCTTCTGTACCATATTGTACCTCACGCAGCCTTCTGTGACCATAGACCTCGTACCTATTGACCTCACGCACCTCTATGTCCTCACGCAGCCTTCTGTACCATATTGTACCTCACGCAGCTTCTGACCTATTGACCTCACGCAGCCTTCTGTACCATATTGTACCTCACGCAGCCTTCTGTACCATATTGTACCTCACGCAGCCTTCTGTGCACCTCACGCAGCCTTCTGTACCATATTGTACCTCACGCAGCTTCTGTACCTATTGCACCTCACGCAGCCTTCTGTACCATATTGTACCTCACGCAGCCTTCTGTACCATTTATACCTCACGCAGCTCTTCTGTGCACCTCACGCAACCTTCTGTACCAATTCGTACCTCACGCAGCCTTCTGTACCTATTGTACCTCACGCAGCCTTCTGTACCATATTGTACCTCACGCAGCCCTTCTGATGCACCTCACGCAGCCTTCTGTACCATATTGTACCTCACGCAACCTTCTGTACATATGACCTCACGCAGCCTTCTGTGCACCTCACGCAGCCTCTGTACCATATTGTACCTCACGCAGCCTTCTGTACCATATTGCACCTCACGCAGCCTTCTGTACCATATTGTACCTCACGCAGCCTTCTGTGCACCTCACGCAGTTCTGTCTTCCTGCTACGTCATATTGTACCTCACGCAGCCTTCTGTACCATATTGTACCTCACGCAGCCTTCTGTGCACCTCAGCACCTTCTGTACCATATTGTACCTCACGCAGCCTTCTGTACCATATTGTACCTCACGCAGCCTTCTGTACCTATTGTTACCTCACGCAGCCTTCTGTCCCAATGTACCTCACGCAGCCTTCTGTACCATATTGTACCTCACGCAGCCTTCTGTACCATATTGTACCTCACGCAGCCTTCTGTGCACCTCACGCAGCCTTCTGTACCATATTGTACCTCACGCAGCCTTCTGTATATATGCACTGTCACGCTCCAGCCTTCTGTACCATATTGCCCTCACGCAGCCTTCTGACCTCACCAGCCTTTGTACCATATTGTACCTCACGCAGCCTTCTGTGCACCTCACGAGCCTTCTGTACCATATTGTACCTCACGCAGCCTTCTGTACCATATTGTACCTCACGCAGCCTTCTGTGCACCTCACGCAGCCTTCTGTACCATATTGTACCTCACGCAGCCTTCTGTATCGATATTGCTACACCTCACCATAGCCTTCTGTACTATTGTACCTCACGCAGCCTTCTGTACATTGTACCTCACCACCTTCGTGTACCTCACGCAGCCTTCTGTACCATATTGTACCTCACGCAGCCTTCTGTACCATATTGTACCCAGCAGCCTTCTGTACCTATGCTCAGCCTTCTGTACCGTATTGTACCTCACGCAGCCTTCTGTACCATATTGTACCTCACGCAGCCTTCTGTGAACCTCACGTAGCCTTCTGTACCATATTTTACCTCACGCAGCCTTCTGTACCATATTGTACCTCACGCAGCCTTCTGTGCACCTCACGCAGCCTTCTGTACCATATTGCACCTCACGCAGCCTTCTGTACCATATTGCACCTCACGCAGCCTTCTGTACCATACTGTACTCTCACGCAGCCTTCTGTGCACCTCACGCAGCCTTCTGTACCGTATTGCACCTCACGCAGCCTTCTGTACCGTATTGCACCTCACGCAGCCTTCTGTACCGTATTGCACCTCACGCAGCCTTCTGTACCATATTGTACCTCACGCAGCCTTCTGTATCATATTGCACCTCACGTAGCCTTCTGTACCATATTGTACCTCACGTGGCCTTCTGTACCATATTGTACCTCACGCAGCCTTCTGTGCACCTCACGCAGCCTTCTGTACCATATTGTGCCTCACGCAGCCTTCTGTACCGTATTGTACCTCACGCAGCCTTCTGTGCACCTCATTCAGCCTTCTGTACCGTATTGTACCTCACGCAGCCTTCTGTACCGTATTGTACCTCACGCAACCTTCTGTGTACCTCACGCAGCCTTCTGTACCGTATTGTACCTCACGCAGCCTTCAGTACCATATTGTACCTCACGCAGCCTTCTGTACCGTATTGTACCTCACGCAGCCTTCTGTACCATATTGTACCTCACGCAGCCTTCTGTACCATATTGCACCTCACTCAGCCTTCTGTACCGTATAGTACCTCATGCAGCCTTCTGTACCATATTGTACCTCACGCAGCCTTCTGTGCACCTCACGCAGCCTTCTGTACCATATTGTACCTCACGCAGCCTTCTGTACCATATTGTACCTCACGCAGCCTTCTGTGCACCTCACGCAGCCTTCTGTACCATATTGCCCCTCATGCAGCCTTCTGTACCATATAGGACCTCACGCAGCCTTCTGTACCATATTGTACCTCACGCAGCCTTCTGTGCACCTCACGCAGCCTTCTGTACCATATTCTACCTCACGCAGCCTTCTGTACCGTATTGTACCTCACGCAGCCTTCTGTGCACCTCATGCAGCCTTCTGTACCGTATTGTACCTCACGCAGCCTTCTGTACCGTATTGTACCTCACACAACCTTCTGTGTACCTCACGCAGCCTTCTGTACCGTATTGTACCTCACGCAGCCTTCTGTACCATATTGTACCTCACGCAGCCTTCTGTACCATATTGCACCTCACGCAGCCTTCTGTACCGTATTGTACCTCACGCAGCCTTCTGTACCATATTGTACCTCACGCAGCCTTCTGTGCACCTCACGTAGCCTTCTGTACCATATTTACCTCACGCAGCCTTCTGTACCATATTGTACCTCACGCAGCCTTCTGTGCACCTCACGCAGCCTTCTGTACCATATTGTGCCTCACGCAGCCTTCTGTACCATATTGCACCTCACGCAGCCTTCTGTACCGTATTGTACCTCACGCAGCCTTTTGTGCACCTCACGCAGCCTTCTGTACCGTATTGCACCTCACGCAGCCTTCTGTACCGTATTGCACCTCACGCAGCCTTCTGTACCGTATGCACCTCACGCAGCCTTCTGTACCATATTGTACCTCACGCAGCCTTCTGTATCATATTGCACCTCACGTAGCCTTCTGTACCATATTGTACCTCACGTAGCCTTCTGTACCATATTGTACCTCACGCAGCCTTCTGTGCACCTCACGCAGCCTTCTGTACCATATTGTGCCTCACGCAGCCTTCTGTACCGTATTGTACCTCACGCAGCCTTCTGTGTACCTCATTCAGCCTTCTGTACCGTATTGTACCTCACGCAGCCTTCTGTACCGTATTGTACCTCACGCAACCTTCTGTGTACCTCACGCAGCCTTCTGTACCGTATTGTACCTCACGCAGCCTTCTGTACCATATTGTACTTCACGCAGCCTTCTGTACCGTATTGTACCTCACGCAGCCTTCTGTACCATATTGTACCTCACGCAGCCTTCTGTACCATATTGCACCTCACGCAGCCTTCTGTACCGTATTGTACCTCACGCAGCCTTCTGTACCATATTGTACCTCACGCAGCCTTCTGTGCACCTCACGCAGCCTTCTGTACCATATTGTACCTCACGCAGCCTTCTGTACCATATTGTACCTCACGCAGCCTTCTGTGCACCTCACGCAGCCTTCTGTACCATATTGTGCCTCACGCAGCCTTCTGTACCGTATTGTACCTCACGCAGCCTTCTGTGCACCTCATTCAGCCTTCTGTACCGTATTGTACCTCACGCAGCCTTCTGTACCGTATTGTACCTCACGCAACCTTCTGTGTACCTCACGCAGCCTTCTGTACCGTATTGTACCTCACGCAGCCTTCTGTACCATATTGTACTTCACGCAGCCTTCTGTACCGTATTGTACCTCACGCAGCCTTCTGTACCATATTGTACCTCACGCAGCCTTCTGTACCATATTGCACCTCACGCAGCCTTCTGTACCGTATT
>CM065731.1:1383862-1393862 GCA_033310375.1 Conus canariensis
GTGTGTGTGTGTGTGTGTGTGTGTGTATACATGTGCACGTTCATGTGTGTGCGTGTTTGTGCACACGTATGCGTATGGGTGTGTATGTGCGCATGCACACATGTGCATATGTGTTTCTGCGTAGGATCAAGCCCGCGCGCGTGCGGTGTGTGTGTGTGTGTGTGTGTGTGTGTGTGTGTGTGTGTGTGTGTGTGTGTGTGTGTGTGTGTGGAGGAGAGAGTGAGAGAGAGAGAGAGAGAGAGAGAGAGAGAGAGAGAGAGAGAGAGAGAGAGACTGCGTGCGTCTTTGATTGTTTGTGTGAAATGAATGTTCATGAGATTACCTAGGAACAAGAACAAGAACATTTACAACACACACGTGCACGCGCGCGTGCGCGCGCGCGCAGACAACACACACACACACACACACACACAACAACAACAACAACAACAACAACAACAACAACAATAAGAACATCACTCCATACACACACACAACACACACACACACTCTCTCTCTCTCTCTCTCTCTCTCTCTCTCTCTCCACACACACACACACACACACACACACCACACACACACACACACACACACACACACACACACACACACATCACACACACACACCAAGGTTTGGATACCCTTGTCCGTGGACTCACTAATTAACACGCCTGCATCACCCCACTAACAAAGCACTCCAGCGCACACATGTCTACAGTATACGCTAGGGTCCCTGACAGATGAGAAGTTTCATCTCCGTTGGGTTGTGTTTGATCATGTGTGTCTGTTATTGGAAAGAGTCTTCGCAGTGCTGACCTTGAAATGTTTCCAATGTTGGTTTGGTTGGTGATGTTTCTTGCTCTTCCTTTAAGTCTGGATACACGGCCACTTCCTCTCCTGATGTTCAGATCTGAACAATGGTCTGTGGTATAGTGGCTTTGCTCTTGTTTACTTAATTAAGTGATTCTTCAGAGTTCTTATCACAGCGGATCGGCCAAGCTGTAATCCAGTTCTTGTCGTTTCCTTGCCAGCCAGTGTGTCTGCTCTCTCGTTTCCTTTAACTCTTGCGTGTCCAGGGCAGTACATCCTTATTAATCTCTCAATGGAAGTTTGCGCATTCATACATGTCAAGCAGGGCTTCGTATTCCACCCTTCAGAGAGAGAGAGGAGAGAGAGAGAGAGAGAGAGAGAGAGAGAGAGAGGGAGGGAGGGAGGGGGGGAGGGAGGGGTAAATCTGCAGCAATGATGATTTATACAGAAATTGCAAAGATAAATTCCTAATCTGATCCGTGAGTAGGTCTGTCTGATTTTTTTCCTATTGTCTTGTTTTCTCTCTCTTTTTTTTTTCTTCTAACGTTCCTTTTCTTTTAACATTTCTTTTAATGAACACGCCCCTCTCACCTTTCATCGCCTCATCTCCTTCTCCCGAAGCAAACCATTACAACGTGCGATCTTGAGTGGCTAATCTGTTTTAAAACAGAGGAAGTGAAGAAAATGAAGTTACTTGAGCCATGGAGGCAGCCAATGTAGGATGTCTGATTGGATTATTCCTTAATGCACTGGTTCCTTCAAAACAAGCTAGCCAGCAAACAAAAGAAGTGATTAGTAACCGGGAAGCAAATACGTACATAAATAAGTAAATGAGTGAGTAAGTGCATACTAAATAAGCATTATTTTGCTTACTAGTTTCCTGCGTTTATTGTATCATGCATTGTTTTCATAATGATACAATCTGTTTCATTCTCCAAGAAAATAAGGGGGTTATACATTTGCGTGTTTATCGTTACGTGCAGAGTCCATTTTGCGCCCAATTTGAGAAGAGAAGTGATTGTTCGTTCTTCGTTTTCATTGTCCTGAATGTTGTTTGTCTTGCCTGAAGAAAACCAGAGGTCCAAAGAGGTCAAAACGCTCGCGTTTTGTTTTGTAATTTATTTGTCTGTTTTGTCCGGCGGAATAATATATTCTTTAAATGCATAAACAATCTAAAGTTTAACAATTATCTGTAAATTATATATACACCACTTTTCCGTCCAAACAATTACGAAATTTGTGTTCTTTAATGTTGATATAGTTCTCCATGTGGAGACATTTAAGCCAGTAACTTAAACAATTAACTTACGAGTTTGAAGTAAGGCATGAAAAAAGAACAGCATACACTAAATTGTAAGTCTTACAACGTTTCACTCCTAGCAAACAGATCTAAGTCTTCAGTATCATATGCAGACTTTTCGACCCCACATTTCAGCATTACATTCTGCTGCATGCTGTTCTTGGGCATCAATTAATTTGAAATATAATTTCGCAGAGTTACCAGTTCAGTTGTAGAGCTTATTCAACCTCTATACATCAGATCAAAAACCTACTTTGTGGTGAAATCCGTGCCGACATATTTATTTGTTGTAATTGGTAGTAAACATTGATATTTTTTTTCAGCCAACTACATTCAAATCCTATCCCAACACAACTGCACTACTCTCTTCCATTTTTGCCTTTAGTCATGCCGATAGGCAGTTTTATATATCACATCAAAACGGGATGCTGGACAATTGGGCCATTCAGAAATAGCACAGTCATCAGAAAGAACAAACGGAACAGGTCTAGGGGGCATCACATATTCCATTATCGCTTCGAAAGAGAGTTCATCGGCACATAAAAGAACATGAATGATCTAAATCTGTATGTAGCTACACACATCACGCCCTAAGTACAACCATTCTACCTTGTGAAAGCTACTGGATTTGCTTTATTGTTTCCTAGACATAGGCATCTACGCTCCGATTGCAATTATACATTTCATCATTGATTTCACCTAAACACGAATAATGCATTAAATTTCACTAGAAATAAATTTTAAGTGTGTGTGTGTGTGTGTGTGTGTGTGTGTGTGTGTGTGTGTGTGTGTGTGTTGTGTGTGTGTGTCGTGCGTGCGTGCGTGCGTGCGTGGTGCGTGCTGTGCGTGCGTGCGTGCGTGGTGTGGTCGTGTGCGTGTGTGTGTGCGTGTGTGTGTGTGTGTGTGTGTGTGTGTGTGTGTGTGTGTGTGTGTGTGTGTGTGTGATCACTACCATGAATAAAGACATTTTGGACTGCCGAAGGATATATTGGGGGAAAAACATGTTCAATATTCACCAATAATGTTCTTTCTTCATTCAAATGTTCGATGTGGCATTCGTTTTTGAGCGGAATATTTTACCACCAACAACGTGTAAAGGTAATACGAGGAGGGGACGGGGAAACAGGATGGGGAGGAATTACACTGCTGGTCTGAGACCTGGAAAAATGCCAGCATGTGCAGTCTACTACATGGCAAATCCTGCTGTCAGCTGGACCAGGAACTTAGTAAAACTCTCCCAGATATATCCTCTCTTTCTTCTTCGTTTCTCCACCCAGACTCTGGGCTTCACCATTCATCAACATCTTAGATTTGTCACCACATTTTTGTTATAGCCTGCCATTTAAGTATTGACATTCTTCTTCAGTGACCACAGCTAATGACGGCCATACAGTGACTTGTTTCGTCCACCCACTTGGCATACTGTGGCCTGTGAATAATGGGGTGAGATTTAATGTGCGTGCGCATGTGTTCTTGTATTTATAAGCATGCAGAGCATTTTTTTTTATTCTCATCGGCAGCACTTGAAGGCGCTTAGTGTGTGGACAAACGTTGATTCTGAAGAAAAAAATCTCTCCTTCTCTGACGGTTACGTTAAGGAACTGAATCCACCGGGGTTTTGGGTCAACAGAACAAGGCTTCAACGCATAGCCGAAAGCTTTTTCCCTCCATTCTACATTGAATAGGAGATGAACAAAATATCCCACTGTAACAGTGAGTCGTATGTGGTTCGAGCATTCAACATTGCAGCGGGCAGTCCATCACATTAACTACTGCTTCACGGTGACTCGTGTTAGGACACATGATTTGCTTGTTCGGATGTTTTCGTTTTCAACTGCGAGTAAGAGCCCTAGAATTGATCTAACAACTTGTTATGCGATTTACGAGAGCGAATAAGAATATCCCATGCTATGACATATTGATACATGATTCAATCTGCTCTTTCCCGCGCCTTTAACAAACAAGGAGAGAACGGGATTAAATTGTTGAGTTCCAGACAATATTAAATGTTCTGACAAAAAGTGGATTTTCAGATATCTTAAATTCAATGATTTGTCAGTTGGGAGTGACAGGTTTGCGAGGATGACACGGACAAACAAATAAACAAACAGAAAGCCCTCAGGTGGAGATAACTCTCTGTAAAAAGAAATGCCTTTTAGACTGGCCACTAAAAACTGTTCCCATGTCTGACACCCGTCTGTGGTGATGTAATGAGCCGTTTTCAAAATTTTAATAAAGCCAATCTTACTATCGTAATAACATCGGATTAAACGACCTGTCACAAGAATGTGCTTCAGGCCACACGTTCTTCTTGTGTTTTCCTTTTCGCTGGGATTTATTTCATTTTTCTTTATTCTGTTTCTTTATATAACCTTTCGACACTAATTGGAATTCTAAAATCAGAGGAGTGCCAAATTTTAGGCTAAATTATTCGGATTATATTTGAAAAAATATCCTTTAAAATGCAACATGACCAGGATATAAAGCAGAAAATGGTCAAGTATGAAAGGTTGAAGCGTGTGAGGGGAAAATGATCCGCTGGTCATTTTTTTTTTGAGCGCGTCTGGTTACGATGGCTGCGGAGAGAGAGAGAGAGAGAGAGAGAGAGAGCCACAGAAATGCACACACACAGAGGTAGTCAGAGAGAGAGAGAGAGAGAGAGAGGGGGGGGGGGAGACAGACAGACAGACAAACTGACAGGTGGAGAGGCAGACAGACAGGCAGGCAGGCAGACTGACAGATACAGACGGGCTGACAGACGGACAGAGAGAGAAACAGAAATAGACAGAGAGAGACAGAGATAAAGAGACAGATGCTGAATAGTAATTGATAAAGCCTTGTCTGGTCATTAAGGTATGAGTGAACACATATCATAACATTCCTTCAGTGTTGAAGCCTACGGCCGCGAAATGTACTGGTGGATTTCAGTGCATACCTGAAATGTTTTTACAAGAAAACGAACACATTTCACATGGTGCAAAGTACAGATACAAAATTCGATTTTCTTACACCACCTCTCTCTCTCTCTCTCTCTTATATATATATATTGTTGTGTGTGTGTGTGTGTGTGTAAACAAAGCTTGCTCTTATGTCTGAGATTGAAGAAATAGGGGAAGATAAGCATTCATATCTGCAGTGGTAGATAATTCTGCCTAACTAACAGTATGTGCTTGAGTGGGTGAATGGGGAAAAATAAAATAAAATGCTTCTCAAAATAAGCCTTGAGCAAGCTTATAGTCTCCAAGGGGGAGACAATCTCCAATAGGGAGAAAACTCACTAACATATAACTCCTTGCTGAACAATTAAGTAGTGGGGGAAAACAACATATAACATATAACATATAACTCCTTGTCAGATACCGATATTTCGAAACCTGATTGTTTCTCCTCAGTGACCGCAGAAAGTGGTAATTTGACTCCTCTGCATTTTCGGTTTTTAAGAAGAATGTTATCCCAGAAAAGGCTGGTGTGCAATACCGTAGTAAGTTTGTTGAGTTTTCAAAAAACCAACCAAAGGTGCCACATAAGAAGCAAAAGGAAATCATGAAGGAACAAAACAAGCTACATTTTCTTGTGAAAAGTAGAAAATATAAAAAAGATAACCTCTTAAGACACAAGTGCTGAGGGCCAGTTCTTGGAATGAATCCGCAAGGGACTAAATTACAATAAACTAATAAATTCCAAGGATAAATACCGCATCATTCCAGCAACTTACAGAACAGCTTGGTGTTGCAATGACTGCAAAAAATATTCAATTATAAACAAAGCTTGCTCTTATGTCTTAGATTGAAGAAATAGGGGGA
Source organism: Conus canariensis (assembly GCA_033310375.1). Classification (NCBI taxonomy): domain Eukaryota; kingdom Metazoa; phylum Mollusca; class Gastropoda; order Neogastropoda; family Conidae; genus Conus; species Conus canariensis. The sequence goes on from CM065731.1 coordinate 1,389,755, forward strand.
GATAAGCATTCATATCTGCAGTGGTAGATAATTCTGCCTAACTAACAGTATGCGCTTGAGTGGGTGAATGGGGAAAAATAAAATAAATGCTTCTCAAAATGAGCCTTGAGCAAGCTTATAGTCTCCAAGGGGGAGACAATCTCCAATACGGAGGAAACTCACTAACATATAACTCCTGGTCAGATACCGATATTTCGAAACCTGATTGTTTCTCCTCAGTGACCGCGGAAAGGTGTGGTATTTATCCTTGGAATTTATTAGTTTATTGTACTTTAGTCCCTTGCAATTATAAACAAAGCTTGCTCTTATGTCTAAGATTGAAAAAATAGGGGGAGATAAGCATTCATATCTGCAGTGGTAGATAATTCTGCCTAACTAACAGTATGTGCTTGAGTGGGTGAATGGGGAATAATAAATGCTTCTCAAAATGAGCCTTCAGCCAGCGTATAATCTCCAAGGGGGAGACAATCTCCAATGGGGAGGAAACTCACTAACATGTAACTCCTGGTCAGATACCGGTATTTCGAAACCTGATTGTATACATACATATACACACACATATAAACATATATATATTCACACACACACACACACGCACACACACACACACACACACACACACACACACACACACACATATATATATATATATATATATAATATATATATATATATATATATAGACAAAAAGAAAAACACAAAAACACAAGCTGGATTTCGTTTCCAAATATTTCGAGGCTTTGCGACCTCTTCCTCAGTGGGACCTTTAATGACAGTTTTCCACACTGTGACTGACAAATCGAGTGGAAATTTTAGTTGGAAATTGAACAGTTCTCGTCTGCTTTTTCTCTGTCAGGTGAGGCATACTCACGTGCCTACTAGCAACGTCATTTACTTGATTTTACATTACCACCTACACATAAATCTCCCGTCCGCTCCCATCTTTCCTGAGCATAAGGGTAAGCCTTTAATTGATAAGTCTCCCTCCCCCCCACCCCACCTCCACCCCCATCTCTCTCTCTCTCTCCCCACCCCCCACTCCCCCTCCGCCCCCCCCCGGCCCCCCAACACACACCCCACACACACACCCCATCCCACCCCCACCCCCACTCCCCACCCCTGACACCCCCACCCCCACCTCCACCCCCATCCTCCCCCCCACTTCCCCACCCCACCCCACCCACACTTCCCCCCCACCCCAACTCCATCCCCATCTCTCTCTCTCTCCCCCCCACTCCCCTCCCCCCCCCCATCCACACACATCCCACACACACCTCATCCCACCCCACCCCTACTCACCCCTGACACCCCCCACCCCTCCTCCACCCCCATCCTCCCCCCCACTTCCCCTCCCACTCCCACCCCCACACCCCTACACACACCCCCACCCCCACCACCCCTAAACTACACAGACAGACTGTCCATCGCTGTCTCAGTAGTTGACGTCCTCGATGGCGTTGAGTCCATGTGGGGTCAGGGTTTTTAATTTCCTGATCCAGAATGTCTCTCTTGTCAGTCTTAACCTGAGAGTGTGGCCATAGACCTTTTCCAACACAACGACCTTCATGTGTTTGAGTGTGTGGTTGGGTTGGTTGAAATGTTTTGTGACCAGTGAACTGTTAGGACGGATGTTGATGTCTGAGCGATACTGGTAGAAACGTGTTCGGAGGGTATCACCTGTTTGTCCAACATACTGTGCGGATCTGCAAACATCACAGTAGAGCATGTAGATCACCCCACTGGAGTCACAGGACAGTTTGTTGCGAATGGGGAAAGACTCCCCGGTCACCGCGCTCGAGTAGCTGGTCGCCTTCACAAGATGCTCCTTGCAAATTACGCATCTGAGGCGATGGCAAGGCTCGCATCCACCCTCCTTGTCAGGTCCGAACGGCAGAAGTGAGGGCATCAGCAAATTTCGTAGAGATTTGCAGCACCTTTCCCCAACAACCGGCAGATCTGGCATGGCCCGCTTCATACGTGTGCTGGATTGAAGCGTGGGCTGTAAATCTTCCAGCCAGGTCCTCAAAGGGGGGTTTTGAGGGGTGGTGGGTTATGAGAAACGGCACCCTGGTATTTATGTATGTATGTATATATATATATATATATATATATATATATATATCTATATATATATATATATATGAGTCCTTGAAAGACACAAAGAATGGAGAGCAACTGCCTCGACCGGCTGTTACTCAGAGTTGAGTTTGCTACGGGCTCAATTAGAAAAACTGGGCCACACAGTCGAGTATCGTCCACCAAATGGATGCATCTCTGGGAGTCTTGCTCACATTTCCTGATCAACACTGCAGGTGTCTGTATCTCTCGGGCGTGTCTGACTCTGGAATATATCATAAAAGTAAGTGTAGAGTAAAGCCCTGTCACGCAGTCTCAGACCGGAATAGAAATCCTTAGCATCATTTCCATCATCCTCATTCTCATGCGTCAGCATTAAAGAAAGGACTCATATTACGTGGCTCTTCATGCCGTGCTCTCTTGGTGATCTCCGCCGGTGCGTTGCCTCTTGACGACTTGATATTGACTGCTCCCTGTGACTTGCCAGAGCCAGGGCTGTGGCAGGCCGGGCCAGGCTGTGGTGAGGACTGTGGGTCGGAATGAGCGGCGTGGCACAGAGGTGGCACAGAAGATGGGACAGCTAAATAAATCATTGGAAAGGAAGTCAAGCAAATGTCAGAAGAAAGGTTCTAGATAATAGACCAGTGTGGGCTGTCTTACAAATGCAATGTCAGGTATTTGCAATTCACGCTGGTCCCGGTGCCTCTGTGGTCAGTTTTATTGGAACCAGTTGATAAGTGTTTGTCCACATACGCAAATGAATTGATTAACATCCGATGATTTTTGTCTCCCATACAATTCCAAAATCAAATGTGTGGTGATGATCATGAAGTTAAGTTTAAATGTTGTAGTTCATACTGTGAAAATGTAACAGCGTGTACAAAATTCAATCACGTAAATTCAATTTTGGTTTGGGTAAGGCCTTAATTGTTGATCAATAAAGAGACCAATTGCGAAGACAATACCAACGAGTTTCATTCTTGTTTGAGATTGCATAACAGGGCTCTTAAGGCTGAAGCGATACATAGAATTGCATTGCTGGTCAGTTTAAAAATCAACACTGTTAGAAGTGCCCCAAGTATGTTGGTGGATCTCAATTTCAGCGCCTGATGGATTCAATTAGAGCTGATATCATTTCAGTATGTTGGTGGATCTCAATTTCAGCGTCTGGTGGATTCAATTAGAGCTGATATCACTTCAGTATGTTGGTGGATCTCAATTTCAGCGTCTGGGGGATTCAATTAGAGCTGATATCACTTCAGTATGTTGGTGGATCTCAATTTCAGCGTGTGGTGGATTCAATTAGAGCTGATATCACTTCAGTATGTTGATGGATCCCAATTCCAGCGTGTGGTGGATTCAATTAGAGCTGATATCACTTCAGTATGTTGATGGATCTCAATTCCAGCGTGTGGTGGATTCAGTTAGAGCTGATATCACTTCAGTATGTTGATGGATCTCAATTCCAGCGTCTGGTGGATTCAATTAGAGCTGATATCACTTCCCATTTTGAGTGGGATCCAGCCGGAAAGACAAAACAAAACATTCTTCTAACAAACGCCTGTAATCAAACTGGAACCCACGACTTCCCAACCCAGCAACGTCAACCACTGAGCCACAGAGCCTCGCAACTAGATAAACAATTGATTCAAAACATAAAGGTGTTTAGTGAAGCAGGAGGAAGGAGATAGTAGCAGAGGGAAACAAGCACGTTACTGGTGAGTGGCGGGATAAAACCTAACTGTCACATTAACTCCTTCAGACCCACCTGTTATGAACAGCCACAAATGGTGCCAAATCCTTTAAAGCAGCGGATTCAAACTGTAATAAGCCATCACTCATTAGGCCTCCACCCATTTATAGCAAGATACGCACACACACGTCACCAACGACAGTGCTTAAGGAACCCCCCCCCCCCCCCCCCCCCCCTCACAATGCCAGCATCAGTTTGTGACACAGCTTCTTAAGCGTCGCTTCCCTGCAATTTCACCCCTTCTCATCGACTCGTCTCCTGATCTGTATGTGAAACCAT
>CM065731.1:1396362-1401362 GCA_033310375.1 Conus canariensis
AGAGAGAGAGAGAGAGAGAGAGAGAGAGAGAGAGAGAGACAGACAGACAGACAGACAGAGACAGAGACAGAGAGAGTCTCACACAGCTACAGGAATGCGCGAGCGCGCGCATGCACACACGCACACACACACACACACACACACACACACACACACACACACACACACACACACACACACAAAATACAGAGAGACAGACAGACAGACAGACAGACAAACAGACTAACAGACTCACAGAAAGACAGACAGATGGGTTTGATTTCTCACACAAAGAACTTGGAGTGGTTTAATGTGTGCACAACATCTAGATTCTGAAGAAAAAAGAGAAGAAAAAAAAACACCTGTTCTCAGACTGTCCATGGAGAGGAAATGAGAAACGTCCCACTGTAACAATGATTTTTGTGTGGTTTGAAAACGTGACTTTGTAGTGGACAGTTCATCATATGAACCATCGCAACACAGCTGATCGTTTGAAGGCACTTGTTTTGTTTGATCAGATATGTCAGTGGTTTTCTTCTGGCGAGAGCTCGCACAACTATTTTAATAACTTATCATGCGCATTAAAAGAGCCCAAAAAGAACGTTTTATTCTATCAAATGTTGACAAAAGATTAGAATTGCTTGCGTGTCAAAACGCAAGTGACCTCAACCATGAACTGAAGTGTCGTTTTGGGAAGACAACATCAGCATTCAATCAGCTGAACAAAATATTGAACAGCAAGAAATTCCCCCTTGGAATCAAATGGAAGTTTTATAACTCTAGTGTATTTTCAAGGCTGCTTTATGGCTGTGAAACCTGGCAGCTGAAGACCATACAGGAGAAGCAGCCCGACGCGTGTGACACCAAGTGCCTACGTAAGATCTTGGGCACCAAATGATCAGACTTTGTACCAAATGAAGAGGTCAGGGAGAGGTCCAAACAGCTCCCCCGTGTCAGCCATCATCTGCAGACGGCGCCTCCCCTGACTGGGTCATGTCTTGAGATTACCCTCATCAAGACCTGCAAACCAGGCCGTTAAATCGACAGCAGGCCAGAGAAAAAGAGGACGACCCAGGATGAGCTGGCGACAGACAGTGGAGAGAGACCTCCGACTCGCTGACAGAGGATGGAGTGACACCAGCAGACTGGCTGAGGACCGTGCACAGTGGAGCGCCTTGACTGCCTCATGCGTCGCAAGACACGGAAGCATCTACGCGTAAGTGAGTGAGTGACAAAAAACACTACATGATTAAACTGACGACTTTTAGAAAAGAAAATATAATGTAAACCTCCCCTTGTTCCTACTGTAAAGAAACGCACAAGGGGAGATCGGGTTCGGGAGAAAGTTGGACTAGGTTCATCCAAAAAAAGACAAATGAGTCAGGTCCAGTGAAAATTTTCTTTCTTTTAATTTGGTCTATAAGCGAAAAGAGAAACGTAAAGGTAAAGACAGAGAAAAAATCAAACTAACAGTAAAGCGAAAACAATAAGAAAAGGTCATGAAAAAGAAAAGGGGAAAAGAAAAAGGGCTCTAGCAACCGTGGCCTGTAAATGAAAATGCAAACGAACGTAAACCACAAATGCATCTTACACCATTGCATAGTTCACATACATCCGAATCATTGCATAAGTTCTTCAACGTGATCGAAAAACATCATTTAGCAAAATTACGAAGCTAGGTCAGTCTCAGGGATAAGGTATTCCCCATTCTAACTGCGAGCCAGAGCATAATTATCATCCAGGAGACACATAATCAGGAATGTGCTATACTATGGCATTGAGAACCATAGGTTCAGCCACTATAGCTCTTTTAGTCTCTTGCATTGGATTTGCGCAGAGGTTATCAACAATGATAAGCTATCCAAACAAGAACTAATCGAGTGACGAAACGACCACTCTGAAACCAGGGTAAACCTAACCTCAAAGACACGGTTCAACCCTGTGCTGCCCTAAGTCGGAACAGCAACTGCCAATTATGTGGGATTCATATCCCTAACACAATTATTCCATCTCATTCCATGTGTTCCATCATAACTGCTCATCCTTCGCTTCTATAATTAAGCAACATGGGATAACAGACTTCATCCCCAAATTACAACCAGTCAAAGGAATCGACAGTGAACAGAATCAAGCGCAACACTTCGACTCATGAAATGATAAAAACCCACGAAACAGCAACAAAGAAATATGCTAATTTCAGTCGACATTACAGGCAAACAGCCTATATTGGCAACAAGCCTGTAGCTTTCATCATGCCTATAAGGGAGACAGATACGTATAGCCGGTATGGTAACATGTTCTTCAGAAAAGAAATATACTTAGGAGAGAGAGAGAGAGAGAGAGAGAGAGAGAGGAGAGAGAGAGAGAGAGAGAGAGAGAGAGAGAGAGAGAGAGAGAGTTATGGCTTATCGCCCCGGTCAAAAAGCATTGCAAAATCATCTATTACAATAGCCCATAAGCCAATAACACACAGCAATATTGCCTTACCGGCCATCATTTAACGACTCCTGTCTTAACTGCTCAATTATCAAATTCTAGAAACACCACTAACAATCTGTCTACTACATCACTATACTATCTGCTTATTCACTTACTTTTAAGGACTCCATAACTTCTGTATTTTATCTCATTTATTTACTTTTTATTGTCACAGAACTGATTCCTTAACCGAATTTCTATCCTGCAATTAAGTAGGTCTTTCCTCAAATATGGACTCGACTTCTAAAACGATTTCAAAATCTTAGTGCTCAATAAAACCTTTAGAAAACCCAAAGGGTCAAGAATACAAAGCATGGAACAATCAAATCTCATTTCATGATAACAATGCGCACATAGCAAAACACAAAGTACATAGTACTTAGATGCACGGCCAAAATACAGAAATGAAGAAATGCATAAACTTACATTTCTGGTGCCATCAGAACACCATCACCACACTTCACAGAATAAGGTGTAGTCCTCTCCGTTTGAGATTTGGGGCCGACTGAATAACTCAGTAAATTCCCAAGCCACCAACGCTTCCCCTAGCGTCACCTAGGGACGCCATCTATCAGATCCCTACGCCTCATGAATATTTATAAGCGTCTTATATGTTCAACAGCAGCTATTAACTGCAAACTTCATATGACCTACATGTCCCTCTAACCTAAGCATACAACATCTTCTCAAACATGGCGTGATCCGAGGTCTCACCAGTTTGAAATGAAAAATAGTAATCAGAACTATTTCCCTTAAAATGTCCCCGGCTGAGCAACATCTTAAATAGTAAGCCCCTCCCACAACTACTGATCTTCATCTTACATAATGGGGCTGGCACCTCCATAAACTTTCCCCGGTCTCTTCCCTGGTCTAGCCGAGAGTACTCCCTCTTTGGAATTTCCGGCCCGTCACCGGTCATGCCCACAAAGGGATTCCTCCTTAGATCGCCACACAACTGGGCGAACTCATCGGGGGTCATCAGACTACCTGCCTCGGTTAATTTAAACATCAACCGTGGCACTCCACAGTGGAAGCACACAAGAATCTCTGGTACACCATAGGTGGTGTACAATAATGTTCATCGAAGATTCGTTGTTTTCCCATTGTAAATGTGTCACAGTTTATAATGGGTCAGTTTAGAATGACCCGTTGCAATTATAATAATGACCACAAAAAAGGAAACAAAATCCCTGATCTCCTGATGGTTTGTCCTTTGAATAAATCTATTCATGATAGCTGAGAGAGAGAGAGAGAGAGAGAGAGAGAGAGAGAGAGAGAGAGAGAGAGAGTGAGTGAGTGAGTGAATGAGAGAGATAGAAAGAGAGAGAGAGAGAGACAGAGCAAGAGAGAGAGAAATATTTTACATTTTACTCTATCGCAAGTCTTATTGCTATGTGCTTTTCAGTTGCCAAATTGTGCTTCATTATTCATACATCTAATAAGATAGTTTTAATAGGAAAATGTCAACTCATTTAATTGAAAAATCCTCAAGAACTCGCCAGGTTCGTAAAAACTGTTCGTTACACGGAAAAAGTATGGTTTTCATCAACAAAAAACCCACGTGAAACACCCCTTTCTTTGGCCACGTTATAAAAACAAATTATGTGAGGTATTGAATTGAAACCTGTCATTGTTAAATGACGGACTGATGTCGGAATTCAGAATGACATCGGAATCATCATTTAACTATTTCATTCAGTTATAGCATTTTAAGGCGGCCCATCCCACCCGCCCGCTCGTCTCGTGTCTTTGAAGTCATTTCTCGGCAATGCTGACTACCAGGACGTTCCTCATGTGGCCAGATCTCTCGATGATCGTTCCATCCACACGCAGTCACCATGGGAGTTGATACAAAAAGCTGGGGATTTCCTTAGAGAACGACAAGAAGGGATCGGCGAACTGAAAACTCTCTCTCTCTCTCTCTCTCTCTCTCTCTCTCTCTCTCTCTCTCTCTCTCTCTCTCTCTCTCTCTCTCTCTCTCTCTCTGCGAGACAGAGAGTTTTTAATGTGTCTCTTTATATGCCTGCCTCTATTTTCTTCTTTTTTGTCGTTTTGTGTTTTTCGGTCCCACAGAGACATTTAAAGTAGATTCTCAAACATCAATAGTTTCAATATATGTTGCAAATTGTCATTGTTGTTGTTGGTGTTGTTGTTGTTGTTTTATTTTAAATTGCTTTTTCTCATTGCCTTACTTCACTAATGATGTCAGAACCTGCTTCTTGGTGGTGGCTGTTATTGCTTGCTTGTTTGAATTGTTGTTGTTGTTGTTGTTGTTGTTGTTGTTGTTGTTGTTGTTGTTCGTATATCTATGTTTTGATGCGAACGTCGTATCCTTTAGCACTAGCTTCGTAGAATACTAACGGAGAGTATGAATAATGGATAACTAAGCCAATACTTTTACCAACATAAGATAAAGAATCGTTGCAATTCTCTCTCTGTCTCTCTGTCTCTGTCTCTCTGTCTATGTCTCTGTCTCTCTGTCTCTGTCTCTGTCTCTCTGTCTCTCTGTCTCTGTCTCTGTCTCTCTCTCTCTCTCTCTCTCT
>CM065731.1:1408862-1418862 GCA_033310375.1 Conus canariensis
TTTGTTTTGTTTGGTTGGATGTACCAGAGTGTACCTTCTGGTGAGAGTTGTAAATCTACTCAAATATCTTGTCATGCATATCACAAGAGCCCAGAAGAATATCTTATTCTATCAAAATGTTGATAAATGACTACATTGTCATATTTTTGAGGAAGGAACACAACTAAAGCGCAGGCAATAGAATGCAGCTTTTAGGGAACATTCACATCTTTTTCCTTTTAAACTTTTTACAGTTAATGATCAGTCAGTTCAGAATGGACGTTGCAAGGATAATAATGATAAGTAAACAAACCAAGCAGCTGTCAGTTGAAATATAAGTTCCTAGAGACAGAAAATGAATTTTAAAATGACCACGATATTGTTCCTATGACTGACACAAAGTTGTTTTTTCAAGAACGTGCTTCAAGTATTTAATAATGCCAAATATAATACAATATTGTAGGAAACGGGTTATTACGGTTTTGTGCTTGGATAATGTCGTATGTGGGGGCGTGTATGAGTGCGTCCGTGCGTGTGTGCACGCGCACGCGCTCGCGCGCGCGTGTGTGTCAGTGTGTCTGCATCTGTGTCTGTGCCCTCTCGTCCAGTCTTGGAAAGACACACACTGAGAGAGAGAAGAGAGAGAGAGAGAGAAGAGAGAGAGAGAGAGAGAGAGAGAGAGAGAGAGAGAGAGAGAGAGAGAGAGAGAGAGAGAGAGAGAGAGACGCAGCGCGGTGCAGTGCAAAACTGCAATAATAATGATTCAAACCGAACATTACGAGTGCGATTTCCTGATTTGATCAGAGAATCAGAATGGTCTCCTTTCCCATGATTCATCTATTCCTGTTTTTTTTTTTTTTCTTCTGATTTTCTTAATCTAATTTCTGTTCATTTTTCTTTTGATGAAACTACCCCCCCCCCCCCCCCCCCAATCCGCCCTCTTTTCTGCACCCATACCCCTTCTCCCGAAAGAAATCATTAAAATTTCAGAACTGCGTGCATATTGTTTTAAAACTGACAGTTAAGGTCAAGAAAATGACGTCATTTGAACCCTGGAGACAGTCATCCACATCGTCAGACGAGTAGTTGTTGCCGCATATTATCCTTCAACGGCAAGCCAGCAAGCAAAAAGAAAAAGAAGAAATGATTAACGACCATAAAGGTGTTCTCATGACTGACACATTGTGTTAATTTTCTGACGAGAGAATGTGATAATGATGAACATAATACGATATTAGACAAACCGACTTGTTACTGGCATCTGCATTAGGTAGTATCAAGAGAGAGAGAGAGAGAGAGAGAGAGAGAGAGAGAGAGAGAGAGAGAGAGAGAGAGAGAGAGAGAGTATGCGCGTGTGCGTGCGTGCGAATGCGAGTGAATATGTATGTGTGTGCGTATGTGGGCGCGCATTCGCATGTTGTGCGTGCGTGTGTGCGTGTGTGAATGCGTGCGTGCGTGCGTGCGTGTGTGTGTGTGTGTGTGTGTGTGTGTGTGTGTGTGTGTGTGTGTGTGCGTGTGTGTGTGTGGGGTGTGTGTGTGCGTGTGCGTGTGTGTGTGTGTGTGTGTGTGTGTGTGTGTGTGTGTGTGTGATTATAATAATTCATAGTGTGCGTCTGCGGCTGTGCGTCTGAGAATGTTTCTTTCTAATGTAAATATTTACAGTTAATAAATAAAAGAAATATACTTGCATTCAGCACATCGTTGTAATAAATGACGAGCCAACATGAAGCAAAGAAGAAAATGTGACATTCAATATTATCGACATCTTGACATTTTAATCATTCAGCTATCATATTTGGCGTAATCACAACTAATTGTGTATCATTTGGTAAAGAATTCATTACCATAAATTTTATATGGACTTTCAACACTGTTGATTGTCCGTAATAATGCACATAAGTTCGTTTTAGTCAAAAAGTGCAAGCCAGAAAGCAATAGAAGGAGCGCCAAGCTTTACTTTATATGAAAGCATGATCATCTACATACTAGCGTCAGTTTGAAGAACAATTGCCAGTGACCAATAAACATAACACTTGTTAATTAGAGAGAGCGTTCAGTTCATGGGGATTCCAAAGGAAGTCTGGGGTCTTACCCAGTGAGAGGACGGGGGAAGTGCCAAAAAAGTTATTTTCGCAATAAGGGGGGGGGGGGGGGTAGCCCTGGCACACTGAATGCTTCCTCCACTCCAGCTCTCGTCTGACTCTGGAGAGAGAGAGAGAAAGAGAGAGAGAGAGAGAGAGAGGAGGGGGGGGGAGAGGAGAGGAGAGAGAGAGAGAGAGAGAGAGAGAGAGAGACGAGAGAGAGAGATAAGACATAAATATAAATAGTTTATTCGTTTAGCATATAGGCCTCAACAAATGGCTGAACAATAATATGAATTAGTCAAAGTCATTTAAAGAAGAAAATAGAAAAGACACAATCGTACAGTCTTGCATTACAAAAGAGGCAAAACCAGCTCAGAACCAATGACATACAAAGTTATGAATTATACCTCGGGTATCCTACCATCATTTCATCAGTCGTGTTCTTTCCAGCATGTCTACTCGTTCACAGTTGCATCTCTACGTTTAAAAGCCAGGTAAAGAAACATTGCAAACTGTTTTACTATTTTTTTTATTCTTTGAAGACATTAACAATGTATATCTAAAAGCATTTGGCTCTCTATAGTATTTGAGTGGTATGAGATCACGTCGAAGGTCACTGAGGAGCGGGCAACACAAACTAAAATGGATATCATCTTCTTGGTTATTATTACACATGGGACAAATGAATTCTTCATCTCTATAATGTTTGTATCGATGTGAGTGCGATTTGATATTACTCACTCCAAACCTGAATTTAACAAGCGCTTGCTTTACAAGTCTGTTTCTGTCAATTGCAAAATACAGTTCCTGGGTATGATTGGTTTTGAATGATCTGTACATTGTAAATATTTCACTTGAACAAATTCGACTGTCCTGCCAATAACACACACACACACACACACACACACACACACACACACACACACACACACACACACACACACACACACACACGCACAACACACACACACACACACACACACAGAGAGAGAGAGAGAGAGAGAGAGAGAGAGAGAGAGAGAGAGAGAGAGAGAGCTGCACACCGAAGTCTTTAACTCTGCATTTTTTAATTGTAAGGCCATCGACTTGTAAACAGGCGGTACATGTTTACTGAGAAGAAAATAAGAAATATGTACTGGTCATCAACAAAAGGAAGTGACTTGTTTTCGGAAAGACACAAGCAAACAACTGCAACGGCAAAGACTTCAAGAAAACAAACCAACAGAAACAAAAACATTTTCACAGACCAGCCGCCGTGGCGAAGTGGTTAGCGTCGCGGACTCCCGGCTGGGAGGTCGTGGGTTCGAATCCCATCAGAGTCATTTGGGTTTTTCTGCCCCGACCGGCTCCTACCCAGAGTTGAGTTTGCTGCGGACTCAGTTGGGAAGACCACACAGTCGAGTTTCATTCACTTAATGGATGCGCTTCTGAGAGTGTTGCTCAAATTTCCTGACCAACACTGCAGGTGCCTGCATCTCTCGGGCCTGGTTGACGCCGGGATATATTATGAAAGGAAGCGTAGAGTACAGCCCTGTCATGTAGTCTCAGACCGAAATGGAAATCCGTAGCATCATCTTAATCATCCTCATTCTCATCGATCAGCATTAAAAAAATGTCTCAAATTCTGTGGCCCTTCATGCCCTGCTCTCATGGTGACCTCAGTTTCGATGTCCTCTCCACGTCTGTGGCCTTGGTTTGGTTCCGTCGGAGTCACCGGTATCGGCGAGTCCATGGGGGCTGTCGTTGGACGGACGTGGTGGCGCCCTCCGGAGGGAGAGCTCACTCACGCCGACTCCGCGACTAAGCAATTATTGTCGTCAGTAGGGGGCTTAGTAGGTGGTGTCCTGCGTATGTTAGATCAGAACAGGCGCCACTGAACACCACCGAAGTGACTCGACAGCAGTGCAGTGTCTTCTCCGGTGGGTTGCCTCTTAACGACTTGACATTGACTGCTCCCTGTGGATTGCCGGTGCCGGGGCTGCGGCGGGGCTGACCGGGCTGTGGCTGTGGACGGGGTGTCGGAATGAGCGGCGTGTGTGCACTGCCTCTGAGGTGGCGCAGAGGTTGGGACAGCAAAAAAACAAACAAACAAACAAACAAACAAACAAACAAAAATTTTCACTTTCGTTTGAAACCAATCACAGCACGTTTTCATATCTCTAGGTTCCGTTCATAAGTTCGTGTCTTGTTTTCAGTGCAAAAAAGGTATACCTTGCCAAGAGAGAGAGAGAGAGAGAGAGAGAGAGAGAGAGAGAGAGAGAGAGAGAGAGAGAGAGAGAGAGAGAGAGAGAGAGGAGAGGGGAAGGAGAGAAAGAGAGACAGACAGACAGAAAGACAGAGTCAAAGAGAGAAACAGAGAGACAGACAGACAGACAGAAATACAGAGACAAAGAGAGAGACAGAGGGAGGGAGGGAAGTAGGAAGGGAGGCGAGGGATGGAGGGAAGGAGATAGCACAGCATAACTGCAATAACAGTGAGTTAGAGAGAACATTGCCAAGGCCACTTCCTCCTCGGATCAGTGAATTAAAATCGAATCATTTGTCTATTTTTTTTCTTTTCTGCTACTTAAAAAAAAAAAAAAGTTTTTAATTATTTTCCCCCTTTTTCCATTTTTCGTTTATACAACAGATACCCCCCTACCACCTCCTTTCTACACCCTTTCTACATGTTTCCTCAAAACAAAGTGTTTAATTGAACAGACCTGCGTAGATCACCTGTATTGGATCAGAAAAGGAGGGTACAGAAAACAAAGTGTTTGATTGAACAGACCTACGTGGATCACCTGTATTGAATCAGACAAGGAGGGTATAGACAAAGTGTTTGATTGAACAGACCTACGTAGATCACCTGTATTGAATCAGACAAGGAGGGTATAGACAAAGTGTTTGATTGAACAGACCTACGTAGATCACCTGTATTGAATCAGACAAGGAGGGTATAGACAAAGTGTTTGATTGAACAGACCTACGTAGATCACCTGTATTGAATCAGACAAGGAGGGTACAGAAAATGAATTCTTTTGACCCCGATGACGACAACCGATGAAGGATGTCAAATTTTCCTTTTTCCTGCATTTCGTCTTTCGAGAAAAACAAACAAACAAAAAAAAAAAACCTGCAACCGACCGACGACATAATTAATCAAGTGAAAATAAACATATGAAATGATAAATAAATGAATAAATAAGTAAATAAATAAACAAGTAAATAAAGAAATTAATGCAAACATAAATAAATAAATGAATGGATAAACAAATATTCAGGAATCATTAACTTAAAAAAGAAACAAATGGATAAATGCATGCACACATACTTACATAAATAGACAAGTAAGTAATTAAATAAGGAAATACAAATAAATAAACAAATGGATAAATAAATAGATAAGTCAATACATTTAAAAAACACATAGATGCATTAATAAATACATTAGTTAAGAAATATATAGGTAATGAAATAAATGAATATCGAAGGAATAAATAAGTGGATAAACATATGAATAATAGAAATCAAAACAATGTAATGACATAAACATTCAAATTCAAAGACTTTTAATCAGTCAATAAATAAATAAACAAAATGAAATAAAACAAAACAAATAAATACATGAATGAATAAATCAACAACAACAACAACAACAACAACAACAACAACAACAACAACAAAACCTCCAGAATGTCACAACCATCCGAATTGAAACTCTTTTTTTCTGTCTTTGCTACAATGCCTTTCTTTCTTTGTTTATTTGGCGTTCGACAGCTACGCAGTCAGGGTCTAAGTCCGACGGATGCCACAAAATCGGACGTCCGGCGAAGATCGGCTGCCGTCCCCCAGAGCTTGGTGTTCAGGTCCGCACCCCCGGGCCAGGACTGATGCCGTGTCTCCTCGTGCAGGGGGCAGTCTTGGAGAATATGGGATGGGGTCTGGTCAGCCTGGCCGCAATCACATAGGGATGTGGCTGCCACTCCAATCCTCTTCGGGTGTGCTCGGAGGCCGCAGAGTCCTGTGCGAAGACGGTAGGTTGTAGTCTGGCGTCTCCTCTCCAGTGTCCTGATGGGATCCTGGTGCGCCTGGTAGCCTCCGTTCAGGGTGACCCAGCCTCTTCGGATTCTGCTGCGGAGGAGAGTTTGGGCTTCCTCATACGTGGTAGGAACGGCTGGCTGTGTGAGCTGGCTTCCTTCCTTAGCAAGGTGGTCGCACGCTCGTTGCCTGGGAGGCCTACATGGGCAGGCACCCACTGGAGGGTTGTTGGGGCTGTTTGGGTCAGGGCTGCGAGGGAGGCCTTGAGCGACTGGATCAGTGAACCAGGATCAGGGGAGTCAAGGGCCTGGAGTGTGGACATGGAGTCAGTGAAGATGGAGATTCTGCCAAGGGGTTTTCCACAGGAGGAGAGGAATTCTGCTGCTGTTGTGATGGCCAGAACTTCAGCTCTGAAATTAGAACAGAGCTTTCCTCCAGGGAATGCGATACTGCAGGACTCTTCATCAGGAAATCTGACGTAGACACCACTGCCTCCGTTGTGTGTGGCTTCCTCTGCTGATCCGTCCGTGTATACATGCGTCCAGGAGCTGGCTGGGTAGGACTCCTCTATCATGGCCAGAGTCAGAATCTTGAGAGTAGCTGGTTGCTGGTCTTTAGTGATAATGCCAGGAACTCTGAGGCTGATGGTGGCCTCTATCTCTTGGTCGAGCCTCCAGTCAGGCAAGGCAAGTTCAGTGCGAGGCCCCCCTTCTGCCGCCAGAACATCGCTGTGCTGTGCTCTGAGTGCCTGATACTGGTGGTTGAGGCTCTGCCGTTTGAGACGGTTCTTTGTGGGCTGCTCCAGTCTGTGGTGTAGGTGGTGTGAGGGCAGTCTTCTGAGTTTCTCGCCCTGCATCAGGACTTTCAGGTCGCGTCTTCTCTCCAGGGCTCGACGTTAGCAGCTTTCTCCATGTCATGGATGGGCGTTGACCTCATGGCTCCAAGAATGAGGCGAAGTCCCATGTTTTGGACTTTGTCGAGCCGGCTCTTGTTGGTCTTGGAGGCTGTGCCCCACGAGGTTGAGGCGTACTCCATGGTGGGTCTGATCGCTCCCGTGTAGACCCTGGCGAGAATCCTGCTGTCCGCTCCCCAAGTCGTCCCGGTCAGCTTCTTCAGCAGGGCTAGTTTGCGGCTGCCTCTCCTCTCCATCTCTTCAATCTGGGGTTTCCAGGTCAGGCGGGTGTCCATCTTGACGCCAAGGAATGTTGGTGTGTTCGTCTGGGGCAAGACCTGTCCCTGGAGCCTCAGCTTGACGTGCTCGTTGGCGGTAGAGAGAGAGAGAAGAGTGTTGTGTTGATTTTAGTGGTGTTGAATTCAAGACCCCAGTCGTCTGTCCATGTGGCGATATTGCTGACGACTTCCTGAAGCCGGTAGGAGGCCGTGCTGGTGAATTCAGAGGATGTCCATATTGCCAGGTCGTCTGCGTGCAGACTGTTGGAGACGTGCTTCGTGATGTTGTCTGTAATATCGTTGAATTACAACAAGAACAGTGTTGGGGAAAGCACTCCACCCTGGGGGACACCCTCTCGCAGCTTGACCTTTCTGCTGTGGAAGCCGTCTAGCTTGACCATTGCGGTCCTACCGAAGAGATAGTGGTGGATCCACATGTACATCTTGTTGCGTACGCCGGCTCGGAGAAATTTCAGGGTGAGGCCCTCCTTCCACACTTTGTCAAAAGCTCTTGACAGGTAAAAAAAAACACGGCCAGTGTCTTCTTCTCCTGAAAAGAGTTTTCGATGTCCTGGACGAGGAGGGCTAGTTGGTCTTCTGTGTTGCGGAATTTCCTGTAACCAGTCTGGGTAGGTGAAAGGATGTTCTGTGTTTCCAGGAGGAAGGTGAGGCGACGGTTGACCATCCTTTCCAGCAGCTTGCCGACACAGCTCAGAAGGCTGATTGGTCTGTAGCTGCTAGGGTCCTTCTTGTTCTTCCCCTTCTTTGGAATCGGGATGATCTCTGCCTCTTTTCAGATGGAGGGCACAACTCCTGCTGTCCAGCTGTGGTTGAGGATCTGAAGTAGCACTGTTCTGGATGCTGGTCCCAGGTGCTTCAGCATGTCGCCAGTGACGCCATTGGGCCCCGGAGCTTTCTTGGGCTTCAGCTTGCAAATGCCTTGCTTCAGCTCCTTCATGGTAAAAGGCTTGCTTGTACAGCTGTCGTCTATGTCATGTGGGTCTGATGTCAGAAGTTCTGTGGTTTCTTCTCGAACCTGCTTGATGCGCTGTCTGGGCATGTGGATCGTACTCTCCTCTCGGTACAGTTCCGCAAAGGTGTTGGCTGCGGCCTTTTCTGTTTTCAGCTGATTGTCCTGCTCGATGACAGTCTTGCCTCTACTGGGGTTGTCATCGATTCAGTTTCTTCGTCAGCTTCCAGAGTCCCTGCATGTCTTTCTCCATGTTCAGGGAAGCTGCCTTGTCTTGCCAGCTCTTGCGTGTTGCTTTCAGCTTTTCCTTTATGAACGAGGCTTTCGCTATGTTGTGGGTCTCTACATTCTCGTCAGTGGGGGAGCTCTCCATTGTGTCCCTGGCTTCACTGAGGGTCTTGTGCAGGGTGTCGAGCTCAGGCGACCAGTAGGGGCAGTAGTTCCTGCGTTTGCCTCGTGGAATAGCTGCCTGCGCCGCGTCTAGCACTGCCTTGTTTAAAAGCTTGGCATTTTCGTTGATGTCGTGGTGTGACATTGTCAGCACAGACGTCCTCTTGTCTACCACATGCTTGAACAGGTCCCAGTTTGCCTTCTTGTAATTCCAGCTTGCCGGGAGCCTGGTGGGATGGATTTCAAACTGTCTCTGTACTGTGATGATCACTGCCTGTGGTCGCTGCCTCCAAGCTGGGGCGACACCTCCCTTTGGGCAATGCTGTGGATGTCGTCTGTCGCGAAGGTCAGGTCAGGAGTGCTAGTGGTCCTCCATGCTCGTGAGTAGCACGTAGATGGATCTTCTGGTCTGTTGGTGAGGATCAGATGGTTACTGATTGCCCAGTTTTCCACATCTCCCTTCTTGTTGAGATCTTGGTAGCCCCAGATGGGTGAGTGGCTGTTAAAGTCTCCTGTGATGATCCAGCTGTGGGAGTCAACGAGGATGGAGTCCAGCTGTATCTGGTTTGTAGGTGAGTGGACATTGAGGACTGTCACTGACGTGCCTGGCAACACCAACTTGACTCCCAGGAATTCTGTGTCGAGATCAGCTTGACCAGAACTCTGGGTCTCCGCCGCCGGGATGTTGTTCCTTACCAGGGTGATGAGGCCTCCCTTTGGTCTGTTCTCTCGGTCTTGTCTGAACAACTCGTAACCTCTTATGAAAAAGCGGTGAGTGTTCTTGAGGCGAGTCTCTTGGATGCAACATACATCGATCGCATTTTCACGCAGAAACCGCTGGAGCTCAACCTTCTTGCGCTGTACTCCTTCCGCATTCCAGTGGACGATCCGAAGTGCTGCTTGCCCATGTGCCCCAATCTGTTCTCCCCGAAGAGACTGAGAAGCATCACGTCCGTGGTCGGTAGTCGTGGATGGGCCCCTTTGAGGCTGAGGGCCCAACACCGTCTCCCTCCGGCCACGGTCCAGGAAGACGACACCACATCGGTCTAGCGTTGTCTGCGTAGCCATGTGTCGTAGAGTGCGTGCACAGCCGGTTTTGATTAGACCACGCCCCTTAAGAGGCCACTGTGGCGCCGTCTTCGGTGAACTCCTGTTCTGGTAACGGTTTACAGTTGGCCGGGTTTTCTCTTGGGAGTTTTCCTTCTCTTGCATCCGCAAGCCGAGATCCACAAAATATGTTAATGAGTCGCCTTCGGTTTTGTACACGTAGCCGTTAGGACATATAGGGTCCTCATCCGCCCTGGCCGTTGACTGCCCGAAGCAGTTCATCCGCCCAGTGGTGCCGTGTACACAACCCCTTTAACCTCCTGGAGAGTTGGGCTACATT
>CM065731.1:1423862-1426362 GCA_033310375.1 Conus canariensis
ACCAGTTCAGATTTGCAAGCATATTTAACTATCTCCCCAATTATCCCGTCAGGGCCTGCAGATTTGCCATTTTTTAATTTTCTTAATGCCAACAGAATTTCTTCATTTGAGATTGGACGATTTAAAGGACAGTTACCACTATCGTTGCCAGCACTTTCGCCATCACTACATGGTTGTGCTAATAAATTACCAACATCTTAATTTCTTTCAAGCAGTCCTTTAAAATGTTCAAACCAATTCTCCAAAGTAATATTATTTAAAGGTTGTTTCTTACCACCTCTAATCTTCTGTACTGTGTTCCAGAAATCTTTCTGAGAGTTTACAGACGCTACTAATTTTTCTAACAATGCTCTGTTAAAATCCCTTTCTTTCGTTTTCAAAAGTTGTTTGTATTCACGCCTAGCATTACAATACAAAACTCGATCCGTTGAAAGTTTACTACGATTTGACTTACTTAGTAATCTCTAGCATTCCTTTTACTTTGGCGACACTCAGTATCATACCAATTATCACATTGCCTACGGCTATTTACATTTATCCGCTTTGTCATACATTTTGCAGCATTTTTTAAACAAGAATTAAAAGTACTGAGCGCGTCATTTACATTTACATCAATTAGTCTGATAGCCATTTCGACTCTCTGCTGGATCTCAGATGAACATTTCATGTCTGTAAAGTGATCTTTATAATTTTCATTCCAAACAAACTTTTCCACAAAATTGTTAATGTTCTTGTCTTTGGGGTTTATTTAATCGATTACTGTTAACATTAATGGTCAAAACAATAGGCATATGATCAGACTCAATACGTTCATATACATGAAGTACACAGACGTCAGAAAAACTAGCAAACATATTCCTTGACATTAAAAAATAATCATCAACACCATTTCCACTTTCAGATACGTACGTGTAGCGACCTTCCTGGTCGCCCTCACACATACCATTCAAAATACATAAGTATAGACTTGTACACATACCAAGCAACATTTTGCCATAATTATTACGTTTTTTATCCTCAGAATTTCTGTCAGTGTATAATGGGCCGCTAGAATGCTGTTTACCAAAATCTAAGATATTTTCACCAAAATCCTTTGAAAAATTTGCAGTTCTGGCATTGAGATCACCACTAATCAATACAAACACGTCATCACAAGAAAGCATACAATCATATATAAATTCAAACAATAAACATATTCCATTTTCAAGATTGAAGTGCAAGTAATATGGTGAATCCACAGGAGGCACATATGCACACACATATAATACATTTTTAATGGTACCAAACACAGATTTGTCAATTATAAACGCAAAGAATTTATCCGACTGAATATTCAAGAGTTTTACAAATGAGCAAAGCTCCTTTCTTATCAGACACAACAAACCACCCGAGTGTCTACCACGAGCTGAGAGCTTTATAGCTGGTTTACAATTAACTTCATAATAAAAAAACACAGAAGAGTGAAAATCTTCCACAAAAGTTTCAACCAAAGAAATAATATCAAACGAACGAACAAACGAGACAAAATCATTGTCGCGTAGTTTTGAAATTAACCCGTTAGCATTCCAGTGCAAAAAGGTGAAAGATTTGGAATCAATATTCAAAAACTCGTTTTCATTCGTACTGTCTACAATGGCCGAGGGGGGACAATCATGTGCATTTTCAGACACACAACACATATCAGATTGTAACACACATTCACAGCTTTCGTTTTGTGTTGAAGGGGAAGCTGAAGTAACGTCAGAAAACAACACGCTGTCAAAGACATCACGCTCTGCACGTGCTACCCCAGTGTCACCTATTCTGCCTCACAGCGAGGCAAGGACCGGTGTTACACTAGTGTGTGTTCCCTTTAACCATGGTTTATTTTTACACGAGTATTGGGGCCGGCCGACACATTATTTCATTTTTACAAGCTCGTCGTTTCCATTTACAGTGAATTTATTGCCATCGATTGGAAGATGGTCGAAAATCATAGTGGCCTGCTTATCCTCGCTCCTAGCTTTTTTCACATGGGGTGTCAACCTCTTCCTAATCTCTCTCACACGAACAGAAAAGTCTTCACCGACAAAAATATTTGTTCCCCGGAGTTTGCCCTTAGCCTTCAACACTTCTACTTTCTGTTTATAAAACACGCGAGAGAGAGAGAGAGAGAGAGAGAGAGAGAGAGAGAGAGAGAGAGAGAGAGAGAGAAAGAGAGAGAGTTTCTATCATATCCACCCCTCTTGCAACCCGTAGAAAACATCACGTAATACAAAATTGTTAAAAGAATAACGATGAGATGAAATAACACAATAACGTGAAAGCTTTCAGAAACATCGCTCTCATGTGTCAACTAGAAGCACTCTAAAAAGCGAAAGCTGCACAATAGAAGGCCGGGGGATTAGAAATATCTATACATGCACAGACGTGCGCCCGCGAACACACACACACACACACACACACACACACACACACACACACACACACACACACACACACACACACACACACACACACA
>CM065731.1:1428862-1431362 GCA_033310375.1 Conus canariensis
CGTTCTGTAATGGATCTCAAAGATTATTTGAAGAGGGAAAATGATGAACGCAACTCTGATTTATCATGTTTGTCTGTGTGTTTTCGATCTATTTTGTGGTGTTTACCCATTTACAACATAACTACGAATTTGCCGATTATTGGACAATCGACCTCGATTATTATTCCGTCCAGGGGTGTTGTACGGTGTTGGATAGGAAAGGACCGGCTAATTGAAACAAGCCAATTCTTCTGCTCTGTCTCTTCTGTATCCACTGTGATTATTGTAATAGTGAAATTAGTATTGGGAGATTACAAACGTTTTTTTCGAGTGGGAAGACGAAGAGGAGGGGGGGGGTGTATGTGTGTTGGTGGGGGGGGGGGGGGGGTGAGTGGAGAGGTGTTGGTGAGGGTGAAGTGAGTGA
Organism: Conus canariensis; assembly: GCA_033310375.1. NCBI lineage: Eukaryota > Metazoa > Mollusca > Gastropoda > Neogastropoda > Conidae > Conus > Conus canariensis. The sequence goes on from CM065731.1 coordinate 1,429,266, forward strand.
GATGGAAGCAGTCGCTTCGAAAGAGAGTTTGGTCGTTTGCAGATACCCTGGATACACCTTTGTTTAATTTCCTATCACCAACATTTGTCGTATGCAAAAGAACAATATTCAGTGCATTGTTTAAGCCTGAAAACAGTAATTTTATGTCTTGTTTTCATTTTGTTGTTGTTGTCCATTCAGAGCAGAAGGGCAGCGTTGTGGCATTATCTTTAATATCTTATTCTAACAACACAGGGCACATCAGAGCAAAAGGGCAAAGTTGTGGCATTATCTTTAATATCTTATTCTAACAACACAGGGCACATCAGAGCAAAAGGGCAAAGTTGTGGCATTATCTTTAATATCTTATTCTAACAACACAGGGCACATTAGAGCAAAAGGGCAAAGTTGTGGCATTATCTTTAATATCTTATTCTAACAACACAGGGCACATCAGAGCAAAAGGGCAAAGTTGTGGCATTATCTTTAATATCTTATTCTAACAACACAGGGCACATCAGAGCAGAAAGGCGACGTTGTGGCATTATCTTTAATATCTTATTCTAACAACACAGGGCACATCAGAGCAAAAGGGCAAAGTTGTGGCATTATCTTTAATATCTTATTCTAACAACACAGGGCACATCAGAGCAAAAGGGCAAAGTTGTGGCATTATCTTTAATATCTTATTCTAACAACACAGGGCACATCAGAGCAGAAAGGCGACGTTGTGGCATTATCTTTAATATCTTATTTTAACAACACAGGGCACATCAGAACAGAAGTGCAGCGTTGTGGCATTATCTTTAATATCTTATTTTAACAACACAGGGCACATCAGAGCAGAAGGGCAGCGTTGTGGCATTATCTTTAATATCTTATTCTAACAACACAGGGCACATCAGAGCAGAAGGGCAGCGTTGTGACATTATCTTTAATATCTTATTCTAACAACACAGGGCACATCAGAGCAAAAGGGCAAAGTTGTGGCATTATCTTTAATATCTTATTCTAACAACACAGGGCACATCAGAGCAGAAAGGCGACGTTGTGGCATTATCTTTAATATCTTATTTTAACAACACAGGGCACATCAGCAGGCCGATGATAAACATAGCTTTTTCACACGTCTGAAATAACAAAGAAAATACAAAAAAGCTACTGCCAGAATGACCTATTCTGTGATATGATTCAACGCATCAAGTCAAACAGAACGGAGTAGAATTCACATAAAACAAATTGTTGTCATTGTACAACAAACCAGTAATCACTGTTTACGATCCTCCCATGCTCCCCTCTTCCTCCTCCTCCTTCTCCATCGAGAAAGAAGAAGAAGAAGTAGAAGAAAAGAGACGGAGAAAGAGATAGAGACTGCGAGACCTGAACAAACAAGCGGAGAAAATCCCTGACATCTACGCGCTGAAATGGTTTCTACGATTGAGCCTGTCACACAAATGATTATGCAATCATAATGCACCCAAATTATCATCGCGCAGTTGGTGCAAAACGATATCTGCATCCACGAAACATGCCTGACCTTCCGGCAGCTAAATTTCAGAACCTGCAGACACCACTCACGTCTTGTTAACTGGCCGTAAGGATTTACTCTCCCGCTGTCACTCCTGCCCCCCACCCCCACCCCCCTCCACCCCCACACGTTCCCAAGGGCTTACATTCCCCCGAACCCACCCCGTCTCTCCCTACTCCGCCTACCACCCCCCCCTCCACATTCCCCCCGTCTGATCAATCGTGACCTAATTTCCAACGGTTCGCTGTCTTCCCAGGGACACCCCCCCCCCCCCCCCCCCCCCCCCCCCCCCCCCCCCCCCCCCCCCCCCCCCCCCCCCCCCCCGTCTGATCAATCGTGACCTAATTTCCAACGGTTCGCTGTCTTCCCAGGGATGCCATTTCTTATGTTCTACATCTTCTTCCACTTCCATTGTGGCTGCCCAACTGGTGTGGCTGATGTGGTGAAAGTGATGCATGTGTGCGTGTGTGTGTGTGCGTGCGTGTGATGTGTGTGTGTGTGTGTGTGTGTGTGTGTGTGTGTGTGTGTGTGTGTGTGTGTGTGTGTGTATGAGTGCGTGCGCCTGAGTGTAAGTGTGTGTGCGTGTGCCT
>CM065731.1:1441362-1443862 GCA_033310375.1 Conus canariensis
GTGTGTCATCCCAGATCGTCATGCCCCTACGACATGTGTCTGGCCTCCTAATCCTCTCCTCCCCTCTTCCTCTCCCATTCCACCCCATTGGTGTCATATCTGTTTAGTGGAATATGACGAAAAATAACAGAAAAACATGAATTGTAGAGATTGTACGTTGACTGCAATAGAAATAGTTTGATTCGATTGACAATACAATATATCAAAAACACGATAGAATACAGTGCAATACAACATGATACAATATATCGTGGCTGCAATGAAAAAAAAAAGCAGAATTCATATGGAATCCAGCACTGATTTCTCATCTTAGGCGCACCTTACCTAGATGACCACGCACCCTGTGCATCAGCTGAATCCTGTGCATCAGCTGAATCCTGTGCATCAGCTGAATCCTGTGCATCAGCTGAATCCTGTGCATCAGCTGAACCCTGTGCATCAGCTGAATCCTGTCATCAGCTGAATCTAGTTTCTGCATGGCCCAATGGAGAGGCTAGGAGGAGGAGGAGGAGGAGGAGGAGGAGGAGGAAGGAGAGGAGAGGAGGAGAGAGGAGGAAGAAGAGGAGGAAGAGGAGGAAGAGAGGAGGAAAAGAGGAGAGAGGAGGAGGATAAGGGGGAGAAAAGAAGGAAGGAGAAGGAGGTGGATAAGAAGAAGAAGAAGAAGAAGTGGCTTTTTTTCTGATTTCCTCCCCGAAAAGTCCGAAAAAAGAAACCTCCCACCGCGTATTTTCCCCCGTTGTGGGTTGCTGTAATGTGATAATCGTACACGTTTCTTTGTCTGTCCCTGGGCGTTTTTACTATGGAAATTCAAGAAAGCTGCCAGAATTCTCAAGGCGCCACGAGAGAGAGAGAGAGAGAGAGAGAGAGAGAGAGAGAGAGAGAGAAAGAGAGAGAGAGAAGAGACAGAAAGAGAGACAGAAAGAGAGACAGAGAGACAGAGAGAGACTGAGTGAGGTTAAGTGTGGTAAAGCAAATGATCAAAAGAACGAAGGAGCGAATGATTCTATTACAAGAACAACCTGAAAAAAGAAAGTCATTCATGCTTTTCATTTTAGATACCATAATCAGTGAAGAACACAACAACAACCACAATACAACCACAACAACAACAACAACAACAACAGCACACAACAACAGCAGCAACCACCACGACCACTACCACCACCACCACCACCACCACACACCACCACCACCACAACATCAACAAATAACGAAGGTGCTATACTTAAACATTGAATTAACGGTCTGAATAATACAAGAACTTCACCTGCGCATCAAATTTACTATACAACAAAAAAAAGGAGAAAAAAAAACCTGAAATCTTAAAACCAGTTAAGGATTCAAACAATTACATTTGCGCAAGAGAAAGGGATATGGGGTAGAGGCAGGTATGTGATGAGTAGAGGTAGATTGAGATAAACAGCATGGGTAGAGGCGGGGTATGTTGATGAGTAGAGGTAGATTGCAGATAAACAGACATGGGTAGAGGCGAGGGGTATGTTGATGAGTAGAGGTAGATTGCAGATAAACAGACATGGGTAGAGGCGAGGGGTATGTTGATGAGTAGAGGTAGATTGCAGATAAACAGACATGGGTAGAGGCGAGGGGTATGTTGATGAGTAGAGGTAGATTGCAGATAAACAGACATGGGTAGAGGCGAGGGGTATGTTGATGAGTAGGTAGACTGCAGTAAACAGAATGGGTAGAGGCAGGTAGTTGATGAGTAGAGTAGATTCAGATAAACAGACATGGGTAGAGGCGAGGGATATGTTGATGAGCAGAGGTAGATTGCAGATAAACAGACATGGGTAGAGGCGAGGGGTATGTTGATGAGTAGAGGTAGATTGCAGATGCACAGACATGGAACGAAACTTTTCTTTTCACAAAAGATCACACATTTTTTTCATTTATTCATACGGTGTGTGTGTGTGTGTGTGTGTGTGTGTGTGTGTGTGTGTGTGTGTGTGTGTGTGTGTGTGTGTGTGTGTGTGTGTGTGTGTGTGTGTGTGTGTGTGTGTGTGTGTTGATGGAGTGTGTTTGTGGTTGCTTATTTAAACTCGGATACATGGACAGGTGGTAAGGGTGATCGGAACGTAAATATTGTTTTCGTTTTCGGATGTCCAATAAAACTCGCCCGTGCAGTTTTCCTGTTACTTTAGAGGAAGATTGTTCGAAAAGGGAAACAAGATACTGGCAATTCTGTTTTCGACTTTTGCTCGTGTGTTTGTTAGGTTTGAATTCTGGTCTTTATCCAGATAAGGTACTAACAATAAGTTACTGATTATCTGAAGTTCTGTCTTCATTATGTTATCTTCTACGGGTATTCAATAAGGAAAGCAATGACCGGTCGCTAATCGAAAACATAATGGTTATGTTCTATTTTAAAAGCCGTCTGCCATGAAAAACGATTGCAATCATTCCAGTTCTGTGCCCGCTCTTTACTTCGCACGAACCTCCTCTCTCTCTCTCTCTCTCTCTCTCTCTCTCTCTCTCTCTCTCT
>CM065731.1:1461362-1471362 GCA_033310375.1 Conus canariensis
TAGAAGATGTTGTAACAGTCACGCCAGTCAGAGTCCACCGATCCCAAGCAGCTGTTGTAGCGTCTTATTGCTCTTTATCATTGTCAGGACACGATAACTGTAGTTCTCATGACAAAGGCTGTAGTTCTCATGACAAAGGCTGTGGTTCTCATGACAAAGGCTGGGTTCTCATGACAAGCTGTGTTCTCATGACAAAGGCTGTAGTTCTCATGACAAAGGCTGTAGTTCTCATGACAAAGGCTGTAGTTCTCATGACATAGGCTTAGTAAAAAGGCTCCCTATGACAAGGCACCCTTCTGCAGACAGAAACCAGATATTGAATGAATCCACATTTGTGTGAACATTCCGGATTCTTCACAAGCTGTTCCCGCCATAACTAGACCTTGGATAGGAGTGTTTTCACAATAAGAATATAATAATATAACATCCCTTATATTACTAAACAGTAACATGATTGAATAAACAATTGAATATCATGACAGTATTGTGAGGAACATCAACACGTGGCCATAACATTATGCATATTTTCCATACATTTTTTTTTTTGCAACTCGGAATTTCTTTCCAGAGAGAGAGAGCGAGCGAGCGAGCGAGAGGAGAGAGAGAGAGAGAGAGAGGGAGGGAGGGAGGGAGAGAGAGAGAGAGGGGGGGGGTAGCTGAGGGCTTTTTTTAAATTTGGGAGTCTTTCAGCTCAGACAAAAGTGAATTAAGTCGCCATGATGACAACGTTGTCAACAGAGCAGTGTATAAGGAAGAGGATTGTCCGCTGAAGACGAGGTTGATCCAACCCTCTGTCATTTGCTCCGTTATCTTTCAAGTAAGGCCTTCGCCTCTCCTTAGCCCCCATTTTCTAGATGTACAGCATTGTTCATGGATCGCCTTCTATGAATAGAAAGGAATGGAATGCTTACTCCCTGGATGCCCCGTCGTGACCGTAACCCTTTGATGAGCTTCTTTGGGTCCTGCGTGTCAACCAGGGTCGGCGTGCTCCTATGTCGCACACATTGGTGTTTACCATCCTTCATCCTCCCCTTCCCTTTTCTTCACCCCTAGTGTGTGAATTCGTCATGTCATTGCAGGTGTTCTATGCCTTCACATCAACAATACCTGAAAGCCACACAGTCAAACAGATGCTCAATGCTAAGAGTGTAATCCCAGATGAAATGATCTGCACTCCACCTCCCCATCAATATTCTCTTTGCAAAACTTCCACAAAAAGTGCGAACTTTTTTTCCTTCCTCTATATTAACTGTGCAAAGGCTCCCACAGAAATTGCTGACTTTTTTTAACAACAAAAGCGGTATCTATTTTTTTAAAAAGTGATGTTGCTCCACCTCAGTTCTTGACAGATGTACTGCTCTCCAGTTTGGCAGCAGAGAGAGAGAGAGAGGAGAGAGAGAGAGAGAGAGAGAGAGAGAGAGAGAGAGAGAGAGAGAGAGAGAGAGAGAGGGAGTCAGTTACTGAAATTTTATATAGAATTTTATCTAGGAATTTGTCCGAAATCCTGCGAACTCGACCTCATTGGCCCCAGAGCCGGATGACTGACTGTTTCCATTGTTGCCACATTTAACGTATGTTGTTAGAGATCCCCGGTGCCTAATTTTTCCCTTCCTTTTTGAAAACAACCATTGTATGTCGACTAATCCAGAAACGGTTTACGGATCAGAATATGAAAAAACAACAACTGGCATTTATACAACTTTTCCTTTCTTGCTTACGTTACTGAAAAGGTCGGTTGTTTTCAAGTTTTTCTCACTTTTAGAATTAAACTATCTTTTGAATCTTGGTGAGTATGTTTAAAAAAAACTCACTGCACCAAGACAGCAGTTGTGAAGATTGTAAACGGCATTTTGTCTTGGCTTTGATAACTATCTTGTCTGTAAGTTCACACTGTTAGACCACAGCGCCGTCTTTGACTCTCGTCTCCTCCTCCGTAGCATTCACTAATTTTCTGCTGCCTTGTTTATATCTGACTTGGATGAACTTTCCCAGTTTGCTCTCATCAATGGCAGGGTCTGCGAATATTCTGTCCTCTCATGTATAGTGTTTCTCCAAATGTCATACCATGACTAAATATCTTTGCATTGTATGCTGATCTTGTGTCCTATGTTATCAATTGTATGAGAGTTTTGCTGATAATACATAGCTCTTCATCAGTCGTCCCCTCTTGATGAAGACAGCAGGCTGGCGTTACAGACACAAGAATGGATAAAAGACGTTAAGTCTGGATGATCCACAAGAAGCTCAGTTGAATAATGGCGAGAGTGAAGCTATCATGGCCTATCCAGAGAAATGACTCTTTCAATACACTTCAAAGAATCCCAAACTGTGCTGTACAACTGTTCCTCACATTCTCCACACTCAATGAAAAGAATCCATTCGGCACTCCCTGCCCAGGGTGCTAGTCTTTGACTGGCTTCACTGAAAATCTCGCTACCTTTCCTCGCACTCAAAAGTGGTTCTGTCACCACCTGACTGAATGGTTCTGTCACCACCTGTCTGAATGGTTCTGTCACCACCTGTCTGAATGGTTCTGTCACCTCCTGTCTGAATGGTTCTGTCACCACCTGTCTGAATGGTTCTGTCACCACCTGTCTCGAAATGGTTCTGTCACCACCTGTCTGAATGAAAAGTGGTTCTGTCACCACCTGTCTGAACGAAAAGTGGTTCTGTCACCACTGTCTGAATGAAAAGTGGTTCTGTCACCACCTGTCTGAATGAAAAGTGGTTCTGTCACCACCTGTCTGAATGAAAAGTGGTTCTGTCACCACCTGTCTGAATGAAAAGTGGTTCTGTCACCACCTGTCTGAATGAAAAGTGGTTGTATTCTTTCTGTCACCACCTGTCTGAACGAAAAATGGTTCTGTCACACCTGTCTGAATGAAAAGTGGTTCTGTCACCACCTGTCTGAATGAAAAGTGGTTCTGTCACCACCTGTCTGAACGAAAAGTGGTTCTGTCACCACCTGTCTGAATGAAAAGTGGTTCTGTCACCACCTGTCTGAATGACTGTCACCACCTGTCTGAATGAAAAATGGTTCTGTCACCACCTGTCTGAATGACTGTCACCACCTGTCTGAATGAAAAGTGGTTCTGTCACCACCTGTCTGAATGAAAAGTGGTTCTGTCACCATCTGTCTGAATGAAAAGTGGTTCTGTCACCACCTGTCTGAACGAAAAGTGGTTCTGTCACCACACCACCTGTCTGAACGAAAAGTGGTTCTGTCACCACCTGTCTGAATGAAAAGTGGTTCTGTCACCATCTGTCTGAATGAAAAGTGGTTCTGTCACCACCTGTCTGAATGAACGAACGAAAATCAGCACTCCTAAACTCAACTCGGTTCATGTTGATTATAACCCAGCCGATGGCAAAGGGCTTTATCAGGACTATTTAATCGACAAAACCATTTTCTGTGGGCAGGTGGTGAAAAAAAAATCAACAGCTCATTAAAAGAAGGGTTTTTTTTTTTTTTTTACTATTTCTAATTCGGTTTTTCTTTTATTTTGAAAAATCTTAGATCTGATCAAAATTATCGCTTTCAAAAAAAGAAGAAGAAAAAAAGAAACAAAAACGTAATCTTACATAGCTGACCAATATTTCACGTAGTCTCTGTAAAAATCTTTACGTTTGATATTATGTAAGTGGCAACTCTCTATTAGAAGATACTTTACAGTGAGTATTACATCAAATGCAATGCACCACGGACATGTTTCACTTTTTAAAAAGACACAAAAGGGTGTACCAAGAAGTGGCCTGTGTGTTGTTAACACTGATCTGTTTCTTCTCTAAGGACGCCATTTACATATTGTAAAAACCCTTTAAGTTTGGGCCAAATGTGAAAGAGTTTCCTAACTGTCTGCCTGTCTGAGTCCTCCTGTCATAGGTCTTTGACACAAGTCTGATCTTTTGTCTTCTCATCCCCTGAAACACGTCTCATGCGACAGCCTACACCGAAAAGCACGACCGATAGTAACAGTCTTTCCGCTACTATGCCCAAGCTTAAAACCGTGTGTATAGTGTGCATATGATTGTGTACTTCCACTGCAGGTATGAAGCAACTAAATGATTGAATGAAAGTAAGTCAGACTGCAAATTTGCAAAGCACCACAATTAGACATGTGCCAGAGGAATATCTGATCTGATCGTAACTCAGATCTCATTGTAGTGATCCAACCCAACACCCTTGTGGCACTTTGCAGAACTTGTGCAAAATATGTTTGCATGGAGGAACATGCCATAGCCATTAGCCTTTTTTCTAGTCCAGTCGCCCCATGGTACCCAAAGGATACGCCTGTTATTAAAACGAAAAGAGTGAAAAACACCTTCACCCCTTTTAGTCCCTTCTGCCATCTACAGGGGGACCTAAACATTTTCTGATCATTTAAAACCCATTCTCACGGTCTCAGTACCGGACTATTTCAACACGATCCCTCTGCTTTCTTTTCCCACTTTCAATTGCAATAAGAGAGATTACTCGTACAGTTTTTTCCATCGGGAAATTGAAGGCAGCACCAGAGTCTGTGTGGCCAAGACGGATACAGGCGAAGGCGAAGGTGAGGTAAGAGAAACAGAGACAGAGAGAGATGGGGAAAGAGAGAGATAGAGAGACAGAGAGAGAGACACAGAGAGAGAGAGAGAGAGAGAGAGAGAGAGAGAGAGAGAGACAGAGACAGAGAGAGATGGTGAAAGAGAGATATAGAGAGTCAGAGATAGAGACAGAGAGAGACAGAGAGAGGTGGGGAGAGGTGGGGGGAGGGAGAGAGTGAGAGAGACAGATAGACAGACAGAGAGAGAGACAGAGACAGAGACACACAGAGACAGAGGGGTATTCAGAGACTGAAAGAGACAGAGAGTTTCTTTGCTAGTCTGTGTTACAATTAGAAGCCCATGTGCGTCGTGGAACAAGAGGAAACAGTGTGCTACACGAAATTGAGGTACAAATGCCTGACCTGAGAGAGAGATAGAGAGAGAGAGAGAGAGAGAGAGAGAGAGAGACAGACAGACAGACAGACAGACAGATAGACAAGCAGACAGACAGACAGACAGACCGGGGGGGGGGGGGGTAATAAAGTATGCTTGGCATTAAGCACAACATCCAAAACAAAAATAGATACAAAACAAAAAGGATGTCAGGCCTTATAGAGAATGGAAGATTTATGCAAAACACAGAAGGCATTAGACATATTAAGCACAAAGGAAATAAGACAAAATCACAGACAATTAGAAATGACGTTAATAAAGAAGACATTGCACGCAACAATATAGATAATATTACAACATTAAAAGCCGTTTGCAATCCACTAATCCAAAGCATCTGGGGGCTGGGGTAGCTGCTACGATCAGACTTTAAAGTAGTGTCTCACCGCTCTTCACCATGTAGGTAGGTACAAGAAAGCTGTCATTCGTAAGACATGAGCTTAGCGCTAAGGATTCCTGTGGCGACGCTTCAGTTCGAATTGTCCCTTCCGCAATTGAAATTAAGTCATTGTCTGAAATACACCTCTGTGCGAACACGCTGGATGTGAACAAGCTGTGCCCACCACAGTTTGGCTTGGATGGACAGTGTTTTCAACTGAGAGCTCTGACAATGATAAGAATATTCTTACATTGTTGACCAGTACCATGACTGAGGAACTTACGAAACATTACAACAATTTCATATTCCAAAACACACTCATCGAGCATTGGTCGCTCCTGCAGTATTGTGTGCGAAATAGAAGTGCGCCTAATTTATTACCTGTGTTTTTCTCTCTTTCTTTTTTTTTCTTTTTCTTTCTTTTCTATCTTTCTTTCTTTCTTTCTTTCTTGCTTGCTTTCTTTCACAGCAGCATTCCCTAAAGCAGCAGCGGAAAATGTTTCGCTGCCTGAATAGGATATAAAGACACCCCCCCCCCCCCAAACACACACACACACACACACACACACACACACACACACACACACACACACACACACACACACACACACAATTAACTATCTTTTATATTGTCTGGTGTCTAAAGGCATTATTATAGAATTTTGCTGGATTCCTTCGCATACTGGTATACTTGGAAATGATTTGGCTGATAGGGCTGCGAAAAAAGGTGCTAAAAAAATCAGGGTCATTTTCTGAGTTGAAAATAAAACCGTCAGTAGTAGAATGTAATCATACTCTTGAATCGACTGCACGGAAGAGAGCTCAAACAAATGTTGATACGTCTAAAGAGATTTCATCCAACCAATGGGAAGCTTTTCCAATAGACCTAGTATTAAGAAAAATGCCTGATCTTCCAGTTTATTATTCCAGACAAATATCTTCCCTTATAATTCGATTAAAGCTAAATGCTTTGAAAACAAAGTTTAGTAAGAATACTAACTGTATTTGTGGTAAAGAGATAACACGGAACCACATTTTGTTCAATTGTCACAAGTTGACTACTTTCTTACCAACATCATTACGATCCAATACTTTTTCTGAAAAAAACTTGCAAGATCTACTTTCGAATCATTCTCTGCTGATCGAAATTGCTGAATACTTAATTCATAGTCCGATTGGGGTTTTTATTTAGATAGTTGTGAGCTAACTCATTTTGTTTAAGATAGTGAAGGATTTTTGTCTTCTTGCCATATATTGTTTTTTTTTCTCCACTAATTGTTGTATCTAAGATTATTGATATGTTTATTGTTCAGTTTAAACACATATACAGATACATACACGTACACACTCACATACAAAGACCTACATTCATGCTTACACAACACACAGGCTTATTCATTTAATCATTCAGTCAGTCAGTCACTCTCTTCTTTCATTCACGTCTAATATCACTCAAAGTGAACAGACGTTAAACAGAAGTACGAACGAAGTACGAACGAACACACACACACACACACACACACACACACACACACACACACACACACACACACACACACACACACACACACACACACACACACACACACACACACACACACACACACACGTGTGGTGACTTTATGAAAGGGAACATGTGTCGATTCCTCTCCACTGCCTTTTTTCTCTTTGGGGGTTTCACAAAATTGTCTTGAGGTCTTCAAACCAGATTCTGGAAACCTCCCACGTGTACATCTGAGAAGAAAAGAACAATAACATCGCAAACACATGTCAGTGTTAACATTGTTTAAGTTTTCAACAAACTTTCGACTCGCGCAATACTAGATCTCTTATCTACTGTTATTTCTTTTCCACTGTTATTTTTATTTTCTGATGGAGAAAGAAGCACGATTACTCAGCTACCCTGTTACTCTATTGCTCTGTTACAGCACCCCACAGACAAACTCTTTCATTCACTGACCAGACCAAACAGAATGATTAACCGACAATACATTTTCGAGTGGTTCCTCCTCCCCTTTTGTCACAATACTGACCTTACACCAAATATAAAGGAAACGGAGCAGTGATTCATTTTGTTAAAAGAATAAACTGACACACGGTTACTGGTCCTTTTTCCTAATATGTTATCACCAATTAAGAGGAAAAAAATAGAGACCTCGAAATTAAAACAATGGTTCAAGCAATAGCGCAGCCCAGGAAGACATCAATTTCACTGTGCACCACCGAAATGTGTATGCTTAGAAAACGTCAGTTAGTACGAGAATTCAAAGTCGCAGTTGGGTAAGGAAGATTTGGGGAAGTGAGGAGGGATATGTGGGTGAATGTACGTTCAAAACGTGTTTAATCTTGCATAATTGCTATATGTCTCTAGATACTCTTTTGCGTAACGTTTTGACGTTAGCAGTCTATAAAAGACTGCTCTCAATTGTTGTGCCTGGTGCGCAATGATTTTCTACTTCAATTATTACATTGTTGTTATGAAAAGAACGGAAATGTTTCTATTTAGTCGTCTTTGTTGGGTTGTTATAAACATAACTGTAGTCTCATAACGCTTTAACTACATATGATTCATACTGCACTATTTACTCAAGATGTCAACAGACGTTTGTAACAATGCATACCCTGAATTAAGGATAGAGCTGTTTGTATGAATTGTCGTATCATCACGATAGAGTTCCCAAGCTTCTTCAATATGAAGAGGGAGATCGTTTACATAGAAAAAAATAAAACAGGAGAGGTTCTAGAACAGAGCCCTTGGGTACTCCATATCTGACAGGTGATACATTGGATGTTGAACAATTCAGACAGACAAATTGTCGACGACTGTCAAGGAATGATAAAATCAGATGGAACACGTTTCCTGGTATGTCATACACTGATTTTTGTTTATTATTATTATTATTATTATTATTATCATTACTATGAATACTTATATAGCGCCTATCCTCGGCTAGAGACCAAGCTCTAAGCGCTTCACAACCGACACTCGTTTACACAACGGGCTGCCTACCTGGGAAGTGCCGACTGAAGAGCTGCCAGCTGGCGCTTCATTCAGTCGTTTTCCGTGTCATCCAGTCAATGTTGTTCCACATCGTTCACTCAGTTTCCTTTCTTTCTTCATTCTTTCCATTTCTCATGCAGAGTGCATGCTAGGTGTAACGTGTCATCCATACCAACGGCCAAACTGTCTTTCTCTTCCGAAAGTTGGTGATGGGGTTTTATGTGTGTCCAAGATGTTATGCGTGTGTCCACACACGGAACCTCGGTTTATAGTCTCATTCGAAGGACTGAGAGTGACTTATTTTTGCATAACAGCTTGTGGTCTATGACATCAAAAGCCTTTACAAAGTCGACAAACAGTGCTCCACACTATTTGTTTTCTTTATTATTTATATGCTAGTGATCTTCTAAGTTGGTTAGAGCAGTGACACGATTTTGTTTTTTCCTGAGAGAGAGAGAGAGAGAGAGAGAGAGAGAGAGAGAGAGAGAGAGAGAGAGAGAGAGAGAGAGAGCATACATTTGAGAGTCTTTCAGTACAGACCAGAATAAACCCAGTCCACAGGCGTGGCCACGTTGTCAACAGAGCAGTGTATACGGAAGGGGATCATCTGTTGAAACCGATGCTGGTTGAATTCTGTCTGTCAATGGCACCATTATGTGTCAGAAATGGCCTTCACCTCACCCAGCCTCTACCTTCTGCAGCCTACAGGGATTTGAATGGACCTGTGTCTATGAAAATGAAAATACGGGAATGGTGACGTTTTGACCAACTTGCCGTTACTGTCATCCTCTGACCATATTTTCTGGGGGGGGTGGGGGAGGTCCTGCTTGTCATGTTGGGTCAGCATGCACCCCTGCCGCGCCATACGCTGTCTAACTTCCTCCTCACTCTCTCTCTCTCTTTCCCTTCATATCACTCTCCCTTCATATTACTTTCCATTCCTTCTCCCAAAATGTGCGAATTCATCTTTTTTTCTGTTCATGCCTGTTTATGTCTTTTTCCATCAACAATACCTACCTGCAACACTGTCAACCTACTGCAACACTGTCAAACAGTTGGTCAAGGCCACGAATGTGCATGTATGTTATCTTGTTCCATAGCGTTTTCAGAGAGAGAGAGAGAGAGAGAGAGAGAGAGAGATGAGGGAGGGAGACAGACACACAAAAAAGAGAGAGAAAGAGAGGAGGGATGGAAGGGAGGGAGGGTGCAGAGAGAGAAAGATAATTCCGTTACCTGATTTCTTTATTTCTTTCATCCTTTCTTTCTTGTTTTCTTTCTTTCTTGTTCTTTCTTTCTTTCTTTCTTTCTTTCTTTCTTTCTTTTCTTTCTTTCTTTCTTTTCCATCATTCCTTCTTTTCCACAGATGCATTCCCTAAAGTAGCCGCAGAAAAATGTATGTTCTGAACAGCCTTCAAACACACACACACCACACACACACACACACACACACAACACACACACAACACACACACACACACACACACACACACACACATTTCCTGGCAAAACAGCAACATTCCATCGTCCTTTCGCACCATCTTCCACATCATCTTTGTGTGCGTACATGCATGCGTGCGTGCGTTGCGCGCCGCGCGCGCGCCGCGCGTGTGTGTGTGTGTGATGTGTGTGTGTGCGTGCGCGTG
>CM065731.1:1483862-1486362 GCA_033310375.1 Conus canariensis
TGAAGAGGGTAATCTTAAAACATGACCCAGCCAGTGGAGGCGCCGTCTGCAGACGATGGTTGACACGGGGAGCTGTTTGGACCTCTCTCTGACCTCTTCATTTGGTACAAAGTCTGACCATTCGATGCCCAAGATCTTACGTAGGCACTTAGTATCAAAAGCGTCGAGTTTCCTCTCCTGGGTGGTCTTCAGTTGCCAGGTTTCACATCCATATAACAACATTGAAATCACATTGGAGTTATAGCAGTAATCTGCTCTTTTGAAAATGTTTTGCTACGTCAGTTAAAAGCAACCGGAGCGTTCGAGCCAAAATGTAACAACATTTTTGTCTGTGCAACTGTTGGCAGTGTAAGAGAAGGGAAAACATCTATCCCGTGTGAGTCTGCAGTCATAATTGAAAGCCCTTTCTCTTCTCAGACAAGCTGGCTATCCCCTGGGCAAACTGTCTGAGAACAAAGCGCATGACATCAACAGTGAAAGCTGCTTTGGTTTTGGTCAGGATACATTTAGACAACAACATGAAGGAGGTGTAAGGACTACACTTGGACGAAATGGATGAAAAGACATGAAAACATCAATATACTTTTTTTTTAATGAAATAAAGCAGATCCTATTCAGCTTAGTGCATTTTCGCGAAGGAGGCTTCGAGTGAGAAAAAGTCAAGGTGTGAGGTTTTTATTGTTTGTTGCTCCTTTTGCATTCTTTTTTTCCCTCCTTCTTGGTTTGTTGTTTGTATTTATGCTTCTTTACTTCTGAGTTGGAGTACAGGTTTGTTAGCTAGAAGTCTGGTATTGCAGTGCTCTCTCTCTCTCTCTCTCTCTCTCTCTCTCTCTCTCTCTCTCTCTCTCTCTCTCTCTCTCTCTCTCTCATACGCATCCGGAAATTATCTATGTATCCATCAATCTAATTATTTATATATCTGTGTATGTCTGTGTATGCATGAGTGCATGTGTGTCTGTGCGCGCGTGTTTGTTGTGTGTTGTGGCGTGTTGTGTGTGTGTGTGTGTGTGTGTGGCGCGCGCGCGCGCTCGCGCACATATGCGCGTATGACGTTAATATTAACGTTTTGTAGAGTCCATTCACTATCGGTAAAAAGCACATGAGAATTTGTTTTCCCCAGTCTGCACCTGCTATTATTTCCCCTTTGGAGTGGCAAGACAGCAAGAGAAGGGACGTAGGCCGAGGGGGGTGGGGTGGGGGTGGGCGGTGAAAGGGTGCCAGAGAAAGGGTGGGGTGGGGGGTGGGGATGTGTAAAAAGGGTGCCAGAGAAAGGGTAGGGTGGGGGGTGGGGATGTGTAAAAAGGGCGCTAGAGAAAGGGTAGGGTGGGGGGTGGGGATGTGTAAAAAGGGTGCCAGAGAAAGGGTAGGGTGGGGGGTTGGGATGTGTAAAAAGGGCGCTAGAGAAAGGGTAGGGTGGGGGGTGGGGATGTGTAAAAGGGTGCCAGAGAAAGGGTAGGGTGGGGGGTGGGGATGTGTAAAAGGGTGCCAGAGAAAGGGTAGGGTGGGGGTGGGGATGTGTAAAAGGGTGCCAGAGAAAGGGTAGGGTGGGGGGTGGGGATGTGTAAAAGGGTGCCAGAGAAAGGGTAGGGTGGGGGGTGGGGATGTGTAAAAGGGTGCCAGAGAAAGGTAGGGTGGGGGGTGGGGATGTGTAAAAAGGGCGCTAGAGAAAGGGTAAGGTGGGGGGTGGGGATGTGTAAAAGGGTGCCAGAGAAAGGGTAGGGTGGGGGTGCGGGATGTGTAACTTTGGGTGGCCAGAGAAAGGGTAGGGGGGGTGGGGGTGTGGGGAGTGTAAAGGGCGCTAGAGAAAGGGTAGGTGGGGGGTGGGGATGTGTAAAAGGGTGCCAGAGAAAGGGTAGGGTGGGGGGTGGGGATGTGTAAAAGGGTGCCAGAGAAAGGGGCAGGGTGGGGGTGGGGATGTGTAAAAGGGTGCCAGAGAAAGGGTAGGGTGGGGGGTGGGGATGTGTAAAAGGGTGCCAGAGAAAGGGGAGGGTGGGGTGGGGATGTGTAAAAGGGTGCCAGAGAAAGGGAGGGTGGGGGGTGGGGATGTGTAAAAGGGTGCCAGAGAAAGGGTAGGGTGGGGGGTGGGGATGTGTAAAAGGGTGCCAGAGAAAGGGGGGGTGGGGTGGGGATGTGTAAAAGGGTGCCAGAGAAAGGGAGGGTGGGGGTGGGGATGTGTAAAAGGGTGCCAGAGAAAGGGTAGGGTGGGGTGGGGATGTGTAAAAGGGTGCCAGAGAAAGGGTAGGGTGGGGGTGGGGATGTGTAAAAGGGTGCCAGAGAAAGGGGAGGGTGGGGTGGGGATGTGTAAAAGGGTGCCAGAGAAAGGGCAGGGTGGGGTGGGGATGTGTAAAAGGGTGCCAGAGAAAGGGTAGGGTGGGGTGGGGATGTGTAAAAGGGTGCCAGAGAAAGGGTAGGGGTGGGTGGGGATGTGTAAAAGGGTGCCAGAGAAAGGGTTAGGGTGGGGGGTGGGGATGTGTAAAGGGTGCCCCGAGAAGGTTAGGTG
>CM065731.1:1488862-1491362 GCA_033310375.1 Conus canariensis
TGAGGTGATCACGTTATAAAGGCGCTCCTTAGCACATCAAAAAATTGGACAAGTATGGAATTTTTTTTTCTTTTTAAATGATTAAAAATGTGGTGGTGGGAGATTCGACAAAGGCAGAGAAAGAAAATAAAAATGAATAGAAAGAACTAACAATGGAAAAGATATGATAGTGTGGAGGAGATTGGGACGTATGGGTAGAAAAGAGAAATGGAAAGAAGGAAACGGTGGGAGTAGGTAAATAAATCTGGAAATGTTGGTTAAAACAACAACAACAACAACAACAACAAACAAAACACACACACACACGTTGGAACGTTAGAAACTGCTATCGAAATTGGAAAATGTAAGAACGGATTGCAGTAACTTTGAAAAGTAGCACTTAGGAAAAGGCAGGAAAGCGTAAGAACAAGTGAAAAAAAAAAGTTTTAGAAATACAGAATGGTAGAAAAAGGTGGAGGTGGAGGAAATGTATATGCTTGATATCAAAATGGCGTGCCAGTAATTCATGTTTTCCTAGTACTGTCCTTAGGGCTACCTTTCTTTTGTTTTTTTTTCCCCGCGTACGCAGGCTCATACTCCTGCGGACACGCCCTGTATAGACATGCAAGGATTATTCCCATGTGCCCAACAAAGGGAGTGGAGTTTTGTGTGTTTGATCTTTTTTTTTTTCCCGCCATTAAGGCCGACATACTCCAACCTCGGGGAAATTCCCTTTGCTGTTTGTGTGTGTGTGTCTTTGTGGCCAATATCCTTGTGGCCGATATTTTGTTTTAGATTGTCTTCACCCTCGTTTTCTGTCATTACATTTTATGATGTGCCAGCATTTATTGAATTCAGTGGGTAGTGAAAATATCAACTTTCATGAGCTGACACTAAATGTTCGCTCTCTGTCTATTCTGTAATGTTGATTTGCCCTCATAATTTTTTTTCCTTTGTTATTATTCAATTCTTATACACATTTTTGTCTTTAATCAAGAGGTGAACAAATCATGTGTAATGGTTGAGGGCCTAAGTATTGACTATTTCATTCGCCTAAAGATGCCGAATTATTAATTAATTAATTAATACACTTAAAGAAAATAACAGACAAACAACAGACAAAGATGGTAAGTCTTGCTACCACGATGAGGCAGTCACATGCCCATAACTCCAAAGGAATGTTGCTTATGGACCAGTTAGTCTAACACAAACTTAAGACACAAAACAAGAGGGAGCGACTCCACAAAGATATTTCAAGCTCTCCCATACTGCGTGTCCCACACATGCAAAAAAACAACAGCAACTGAACAAAATGAAGAATTAAAATGAAGCATTTATCATTATTCAAGGCTGGCAGAGCCTTCGGATCTTAATTATTGCCAAGCAAAACGTACATTAAAACGGAAACAAACACAGGTTTAATCTCGGTTTGATTGAAGAGTTACTCTTCTTGAGTGGGCTAATTACTGCTCGCTGCCCCGTTGAAGATATATCAATCAAACTTCTATTTGTTTCTTTTTCTCTTGTATATTCGGTGACAGATCCCACCATATGACCCATATTGGTCGGCTCAGCTTTCAACAACACGAATTGATATTAATCTGACGTTATGACAACCGTGACAGGACTAGAAAGTACAACAGCACAGGAAACATTACAAGGCAGAAAAGTAGTAATCTGATTTTTATTAAATGTATTCACAAAACAAGGAAAATAAGGAACAAAATACAAGTGGCTGAACACGGCACAAAACAGCAGGGACCAAGTGTGCAGGTTGCACGTGCTAGTCGCTCGTTTGTCAACGTTTCCGTCCCTGAGGCAATTCGGCAGTTCCGGGCAGCTGATGCCTTGGGTCCGTAGACAATTCTGTGACGGCCTTTAAGTGCGAAGGCCGTTTGGGAGCAGGAAGTGTGGGTTGGCCAGGCGTGCGCAATTTCACCCTGTAACATGCATTTGTGTTAAAGGTTCTCTACACGTTTTTTTGTTAGTGTTTTGTCTTTTTCTATCAGCCCCAGTTGCGATGATTTCACGTGAGACATTTAGACCTGTACACAAGCGTACCCGCTGCACCCTGTAACATTTCTAGAAAGTGCTCCGTCTGTCTGTCTATCTCTCTCTCTCTGTATCTATGAGTATATTATATATGTATGTATGCACACACACACACACACACACACACACACACACACACACAACACACACACACACACGTGTGTGTGTGTGTGTGTGTGTGTGTGTGTGTGTGTGTGTGTGTGTGATTATGATTCATGTTTATAAGAACAAAAATGGCGGAGCAGTAAACAGAGGGACAAACAAACAAACAAACAAGTGCAGGTTTGCAGGATATGGATGAATCACTAACATGTGCACTGGAAGAGACTTGTCTTCAATTTTTAGATATTGGTCGTGGTTATATGTCAATTATCTGTACATCCTGCGTTCATATTCTTTGAAAAACTTACTAATAAATCAAAAGATAGAGGGAGTGTGCGCAGACTAGTGAACTGGTGCGTTTTTCAAA
>CM065731.1:1493862-1496362 GCA_033310375.1 Conus canariensis
TGAGCTGTATTGAGTAATGCAAAATTACAACAAGCTCAACGAAGCTGTTGTTGTGTGTGCACCGGAAGTGAGATACGCACACGCACGTGAGGGAGCAGTCATTGAAGGACAGAGTTAGGACGGCTGAGGATTCGGCAATCGGCTGCTCCTGCTGAAGACAATATTCAGGGTACTGTGGCTGCTGTATTTATTATATTCTTCTGTGGAGTCGAACTCATGGACTTTCTTGAGTGATTAGTTGTATTAATTCAGTTCAGTTGTATCATTATTTTCTAGAAGTCCTCTAGTTTGTTCTAGTTCCAGTTCGGCAGTGTTAGTATTGTTCTTGAAGCGCGCCTTCCCAGCACGGCAGGTGAATTAGTTCGTCTGGATGCTGGCTGAAGACATTACCTAGTTTAAGTCATCCACCAATTTCCAGTCTAGTCTTCAGTCATCGTTTTTCTTCCGTTAAGTCTCTACAATCGTTAGTTAGGTGAGTAACCTGGTTCTATTTTGGTGAATACTTTACTGTGTTGAGTTGTGCGATGCTGTATTGAGTTATAATGAACTGCAACTATCTGTGGCGAGTTGGGTTGGACTACATCTAACTGTGTTGAGTGATGTGAGCTAAAGGCGCTGTGCCGGACAATACTGAACTGTTTCAAGCTGAGAAGATCGTTGTTGAACTGTTTCGGAAAGTGTTAAAGCATCAAGTTGCACAACGAAGTTGGGAAGGATTGCATCTGGTTGTGACGAACTGCTCACACTGAACGAAGTTGTATGGTGCAATAACGAACTACTTCAAGGTGTGTTGGGCGGTGTTGAACTGTTCCCAGCTGAACTGTATACTCAAGCTGTATGTTGGACTGCGCGGGGTCGCTGCTGTGCTGTGAAGTATACAGAGCTACTGCTGTGCTGTGGATTATACGCGGTTGCTGCGGTGTTGTGGATTATACGCAGTTGCTGCCGTGGTGTGGATTATACAGAGATTATACGCAGTTGCTGCCGTGCTGTGGATTATACGGAGCTGCTGCCGTGTTGTGGATTATAGTACTTCAGAGCTCTATGGTGGACTAACTGGAGTATATACTGCTACGCTGTTGCAGGAGTTTTCGTCCATTCTCCAAGAAACCAAACTTGAGGACATTGGGGCATTATGACGATATCTGTGTGTTGGAACATGCATGCAAGTGGATATTGATGAATTTTGTTGGGAACTAATTTTATGGAGTGAAACGTTCCAGATTGTTTGTCCCTAGCATGCGGGACAAGATCCCGGAGGTTCAATAACAATTATTCTTATTGTTCATCGAAGTGTTTTGCAATCCATCCTGGGATGATTGCTCCGTCTGTTGTGAATTTTATTTGTCAACTCCATAATCTGGCTACACACACACACACACACACACACACACACACACACACACACACACACACACACACACAGAGACAGAGAGAGACACACACATGGATAGAGACACACACACACACACACACACACACACACACACACACACACACACACACACACACACGCAGACAGTGAGACAGGCAGACAGAGAGGGAGAGAGACAGACAGACAGACAGACAGACAGACAGACAGACAAGCAGCAGAGAGAGAGAGAGAGAGAGAGAGAGAGAGAGAGAGAGAGAGAGAGATTCAGATTCAGATGATTTATTCACATAACAGGCCGAGGCCCTGATGAAGGTGTGTGTGAACAAACAAAGTACAGGAGTTATATCAACGCAATGAAATTACAAAACGAAACAAAGATAATTCGAAGGCAGTTTCAAGAAATGAAAGTTTCTCTGGACCTCAAGGCTTTGCACAAAAACAAAGAAAATTTTTGACAACTTCAGCGTACGTATATGAACAGAGTAGGTTCAGCTTAAACAAAGATGTCTGTCTGTAATAGTTGGGCTTAATAGTTTTTTCTCTGATGCTCATAAAAGCTGGGTGTGAAAGTTCGAAGTGTACTTCAGTTTGTTTTTATTCTTTACATGAGAGACAAAGCAAATCACAATTATTACATGTTTGATATCTAAATTTATGGATGACTAATATAGATATACCTTACCTGAATTTTGCTGTTACGTTTTTTTAGGTGCATATCTATGTCTAAGGCTAAGTACGTTTTCAGGTAATGAACATCACAAAGGTTTCTGTAAAAATCAAACCTGTTACTGTCATGAATATGTTTAAACCATTTCTGCCATCTGCAATCAACCACCCGTTGGCGGAAAAAACGTGAAAACTTAAAGAGTTTTCACGTTTTTACCACCTTGCTTTAGCCAAACATGTCCAAACTGATATTCAAACAGACAGAGGCGCACATTGGACACCCAGTTACTTTTACCTTAGCATCAAAGTCATATCACATATTGTATGCCCATTGAGAAAGTCTAAAGTCTTCCAGTTGTATTAGTTTGAACCACTAGTGGATACATCTGACAGCATAAATAATGTAAATGGGAAAACGATCGATTTTGCCATAAATAAGATCATTTGGAGTCCGTCCGT
>CM065731.1:1501362-1511362 GCA_033310375.1 Conus canariensis
TACTTTCGTTGTGCTGAATGTCCTAGGCCTACGATATTGATAACAAATCACATTTCACATCACACACACACACACACACACACACACACACACACACACACACACACCACACCACACCACACACACACACACACACACACACACACACACGCACGTTCACAAACGCGCGCGCGCACACACACACACACACACACACACACACACACACACACACACACACATACACACACACACACACGTTCACAAACGCGCGCGCGCACACACACCACACACACACGCACACACACATACACACACACACACACACACACACACACACACACACACACACACACACACACACACACACACACACACATTTAGTGATGGGTACAATGGGAAAACGTTCAAACAAGTCTTCTCCTCGTCTAGGGAGATTGAAAGCTTAATCCATAGATTCCGTTTGAACGCGTTGAAAACAAAATATTGTCATAATGTTAAATGTATGTGTGGGAAATCCTTAAATGTCAGTCATTTGCTGATGCAATGCCCAAGAGCAAGAGAGCTCCTAAGACATTCGGGTATTGATGGTTATACTGATGGATCGACTTCATTGCCTTTACCATATATTTTAAACAATTACTCTGTTCTTGACTCAGTTTGTAAGTGTTTGTTAAATAGTTCAATTGGTCCTTATCTGTAGATCTTATCACTTCTCACTTAAAGTTGTTAAGGTGGAAGAGTGATAGGGGTGACGGGGGGGGGGGGGGGGGGGGGGGAGGAGATGTCATATTCTATCATTAATGGATTAATACACTTCATCACTTGTATACTTCATTCACCCACACATAAAGTGTCTGAATCACTATAGTGGAAGGACATTAAACCGACGACGACACACACACGAATGGAAATTTGACTTTGGTCAAAAACATTTATGATAAAAAAAATCACTTGCGACAATTTTTCATTCCATGCCAGGCTGCATTATTTTCTGTGATATTTTGACGCTCAACCGCGGCGACGTTTTTTCACTTTGCAGAAAAAAATCGTCGCTGTGAAATGTTAACGCTGCGACCATATTTCACGGGAAATGTTAACGCTAGCAGTAAGATTTCACCTGAAAATGTGTCGCAAGCGACACCATTCACTGACTACAATATTTCACAGTGTCCTGTCGCAAAAAAACTGTCGCAAAATTTCGAGCGACAGTATTTTATGGACAGCTACAATGTTCTATAGGACATTTTTCGTGAAAAGTTGTCGCGCGACAATTTTATTCCAGAAAGTATTGTCGCTGCAACAATATTTCACGTGAAATGCTATCGCTGCGATACTATTCCACGGCGACAGTATTATATACGACACCGGCACAACGACAACAGAAAGAGAAGGAGGATTTCCGCTTCGCATCCCATCCTTACACACGATGACAGAGATGAGTACAGTGACGACAACAGCGCAGCAAACGAACTAGACAATACACACGATGAAGTCAGTGACACAAACTGCATGATCGTAATGACTATTTCGCTAATTGCGATGAAGAGGATATTGATTGTGGTTCTGATTCTTTCTGTGATCATGGACATTGAATTAGGGACAGAACACGTGTGTTTCAGACGATGGCGTGGAATGTTCAAGGCCTAAAGAGCAAATTTACTAAAATAATTTCCTTTAAACATTTTTGTGAACAATTCCAGATCTTTGGACTGTCAGAAATATGGTCTTGCAAGCATGAGGACATTGAAAATGCTTTTCCAGACTTAAGTTTTCTTTTCTCCTCGGTCACGTCGTTTGAAAGGAGGTGTGGCTGTGTGTGTGTGTGCACAAAACTATCGCTGAACATGTTGAACAGTTGCTGGGAAAGGTAGAGGATAATATATTTCTAAAGATTGATAAGTCTGTTTTGAATTACTCCTTTGACGTCATTTTTGCTTTTGTTTATGTTGTCCCAGAACATTCTGTTATTTACGGTGAAGACAACGCCAGTGGAATTGATTAGTTAGCAAATCATTTGACAGACATTATGCATGAATGTCCTGACTTACCCTGGATTCTATGTGGGGATTTCAGTGCTCGCACTGGGAGACTTTCAGATATAGATGATACTGATGAAAACAGACATGTGTATCCTCTGGTTGGAATTGATGAATTATTATCAGATGGTCCACAAAAAAAAAAAAAAAACGAAAATCAAAAGATAGTGTTACAAACAATTTTGGATTAAACCTCATCGAACATTTAAAAGAGAATGATTTATTTATTGTGAACAGAAGAATAGAAAATGACGAAGAGGGAGAAATAACATGTGTAGCAAACAGGGGAATGAGTGTTGTCGACTACTTTCTTTGCTCAAAACAGATTTTTGACCTTGCTTTTTTTAGACATGTATATATCAGACAGATGCGAATCGGACCATTTCCCTATTGTTCTGCACATAGATGACAAAAAAGTTGATTGTATAACTTCAGTCTGAGAATGATGTACAGTTGGAAAAAAAGACAAAATTTTACATCCGACAACAGGATTTAGGATCTTTTTCAGAATGTTTACAAGAGCGCTAAGGACAGGGGCTGACAGATTTCATGGAGGCTCTTAATCAGGGTGTAAGCACGGGCTCGGCGTTCCTTGTTTCCTTCGTGCAAAAAGCAGCAGAAAAAAAGAGAATCCCCAGTTTCACGTGAACAGCCACCGAGGTGGGATCAGGAATGTGGAAGTGCGAAGCAGAAAAATACAGGCGCATGGAAAAGTTTAGATTTATAAATAAACGTGATGACTTTCTCGAATATCTCAACCTGAAAAAAGCGTTTAAGTCTCTTTGCTGTTCAAACCAAGAGAGACATGATCAGAACATTTTAAATTACCTGAATGAAGCATGTAATGATGTAAATTCAAAATTATTTTGGCAAAAAGTATGCTCATTGACGACACAAAACTTAAAAACACCCAGTTCAGTATCGCCTGGTAAATTGTTTCATTACTTCAAGTCCCTATTGACAACAGAACCTAATGTTGTTGATGTAGACTTTAATCAAGAAGTTACTGATACGCTTTACAATCATCAGCCTGAAACACGCGAAGAATCTAACACTTTTGAATTTGACCATGACATTTTCGAATCTGAGATACATGATGCGATTAAAGGAATGAAAAGAGGTAAAGCTTCCGGCCCGGATGGCCTGCCTTCGGATCTTTTCCGTGAGGGAAGAAACGTACTTGTTAGGTTTTTACATCCTTTCAATAAGGTATTTGAAAGTGGTGACTACCCTGAAGGCTGGACTAAGGCAGTTATGTTTCCTTTACAGAAGAACGGCAGTCACGGATGTGTAGGCAACTACAGAAGCATTTCCTTGCTAAACGTAATCAGTAAAATTTACAATTCGATTATCAACAGGAGATGGTCACTTTTCTGCGACCACCATGAATGTATTCCTGAAGCTCAGGCCGGTTTCCGGAAAGGCTACAACACCTTAGACAACATCTTTACCTTGCAATCACTTTTACAGAAGTACTTGACCAAACAAGGTAGCCATTTTTATTCGCTTTTCGTAGAATTTTCTAAAGCCTTTGATAGTGTTGATAGAAAGAAAGCTTTTGTATGTACTGTTTGCTAAAGGAATTCATGGGAAAATGTTCAAAACCCTGCAAGGGATGTATAAAAGTGTAAAGGCTGCTGTCTGTGTTGGAGATAAAATCACAGAATATTTTCAGTGCATGTCTGGAGTACGGCAAGGATGTGTTTTAAGTCCCTTTCTGTTTTCCATATTCTTATCTAAACTACAAGCTGAGCTGATGAGTTGTGGCGCTCGCGGTATTGATATTTTTGGGGATCCATTGGGTATTTTCCTTTTGATGTATGCTGATTACATTGCTGCTGTCTCTGGCTCTGTAGCAGATCTTCAAAAGACGATTTACTGTCTGGAAACATACTGCAGAAGGTGGGGTCTGAATGTCAATATGGATAAGACAAAGGTTTTTTTTTTTTGTTTGTTTTGTTTTGTTTTGTTTTTTTAATGGTGGCTTTACCAAATAGTGTGAAACGTGGTTCTTTAATGGTAACGAGTTAAAAGTCGAGCCCTCTTATAATTATCTTGGGGTCATTTTTTCAGTCTCCCTCAAATGGACTAAATGTGTGGATGCTCTTTCTGGTAAAGCTTGAAGAGCCGTCGCAGGGATAAAAAAAAAGTTGTACTTTAAATTACAAATGCTACCAATTGATATGGTATTTAAAATTTTCGATACAAAAGTAAAGTCCATTCTTTTGTATGGTTCTGAAATCTGGGGATTCGAAAAATACCTAGCCATTGAAAAGGTACAAGTAAAAATATGCAAAATGATACTGGGTGTCGGAAGAGATGCAAAAAAACAGTGTAGCACTGGGAGAATGTGGAAGGCTTCCAATATTTTCAGACTGAAATTAAATCATTGTTATTGTTATTGTTACACACACACACACACACACACACACACACACACACACACACACACACACACACACATTCACACACACACACACGCGCTCGTACACGCACGCACACACAGACACACACACAGACACACACACACACACACACACACACACACACACACACACACGCACACACACACACACACACACACACACACACACACACACACACGCACGCACGCACGCACGCACGCACGCACGCACGCACACACACGCACACAGACTAGTGAGTCTTCTCATATATGATCATTCATCCATCCATCCATTCATCCTTCCGTGTATCCATATGTACATACAAGCATGTATCACGCATACTGGAAATCAAATTCCATTCGATAAAGTTGGGAAATTTTTTACGTCCACAAGCACGAAGACTGTTGCCTCCCCACTGGACAAAAAAATATTTCATGGCTTTGAGCGTTTGACCACCCATCGTGTTGGTCCTTTTCGATCAGGCTTTATAATGCCCTTTTGCTTATTTGCTTTTGTGTTTTGCAATTGTTGGCAACATTACCACCCATTCGAATGCGTTTCCGAGCCCATGATGTTATTGTCGTTTCCACGAAAACGACTTAAGAAAAAGCTTTCCTCTGGAATTGAGGGAAAACTTTCAGTAGTTTCTTTATTTCTCATGAACAGTGTACGCCAGTGTGTTGTGATAAAGGAGGATGTCCGCCGGTGTTGTTGCATCCCCTTCTATCTCTCCAAGAAATTTATTTACACTCCTGTTTGTTTCTTGTTTCTTCCCTTGTGGCCCATAACAACGTTCAACCAAACAGAAAGCCCAAGCGGTTAACAGAGCAGTCTCAACATTTCTCTAATGGAAGTTCACTTCTTCTCCCTTCTCTTTTCTGTAATGGAAGTTCACTTCTTCTCCCTTCTCCTTTCTGTAATGGAAGTTCACTTCTTCTCCCTTCTCTTTTCTGTAATGGAAGTTCACTTCTTCTCCCTTCTCCTTTCTGTAATGGAAGTTCACTTCTTATCCCTTCTCTTTTCTCTGATGGAAGTTCACTTCTTCTCCCTTCTCTTTTCTCTGATGGAAGTTCACTTCTTATCCCTTCCCTTTTCTCTGATGGAAGTTCACTTCTTCTCCCTTCTCTTTTCTGTAATGGAAGTTCACTTCTTCTCCCTTCTCCTTTCTGTAATGGAAGTTCACTTCTTCTCCCTTCTCTTTTCTCTGATGGAAGTTCATTTCTTCTCCCTTCTCTTTTCTCTGATGGAAGTTCACTTCTTCTCCCTTCTCTTTTCTCTGATGGAAGTTCACTTCTTCTCCCTTCTCTTTTCTCTGATGGAAGTTCACTTCTTATCCCTTCCCTTTTCTCTGATGGAAGTTCACTTCTTCTCCCTTCTCTTTTCTGTAATGGAAGTTCACTTCTTCTCCCTTCTCGTTTCTGTAATGGAAGTTCACTTCTTCTCCCTTCTCTTTGTCTTCTGCTGCCTCTTTTGCACAACAGATCTGAAGGTCAAGGATGAGAGAAAGGTGTGGGGGAGGTGGAAGGGGGTGGGGGGAGGGGGGAGGGGGATGACAGGGCGTGTGCGCGCAAATAAACACGAAAGCAAACCACAGAAAACAACACAGCACAAGATCAGAAACAAAGTACACAACATCAAAAGTAGCTGTTCAATCTGAAGCAAGGAAACAGAAAATAAAAAATAACGTGAAAAGGGAACAAAGCATTCAGTCAAAAGCGAACGAAAACAAAGAAAAATAATTAGAACACAAAGAAAAGTTGTGAGACGCAGTGAATAGCATTATGCAGTAATCTCATTAACTCATTAAAAGCTTTAGTTTCAACGGAAGCAAACAAAAGAAGCGTTCAAAAAAGAATTCGTTTTGCTGCATTCGTTCTTCGTCAGTTTTACTATCAAGTTTTTTTTCTTTTCAACGATTTGTTTTATTCCCCCCCGCCTCCAGCTCCTCTGCTGATGTTGGGTGACTAATTGTTGATGGAATCTCTGACTCCCTCAATATCCGTTTTTTTTAATTTTATCAGTTATCATAATAATAAGCCAAGTATTTTCATAATGATTTCATATTGGATTGTTCGGCTTCTAAAGGCTTTCGTTGCGTTTACATTTGGAGGGATTGATCACACCTGTTTCGAAAAAGCATGCCCCCGCAGGCAATTGCTTTCTTTTTGTTGCTCATGCTGTACATCTGCTAGAAGTGTGTGTGTGTGGGTGTGGGTGTGGCGCGCGCGCGCGCGCGTGTGTGTATGTATGTATGTGTGTGTGTGTGTGTGTGTGTGTGTGTGTGTGTGTGTGTGTGTGTGTGTGTGTGTCTTTGTGTTTGTAAGAGAGAGAGAGAGAGGGAGGGAGGGAGAGAGAGAAGATTTGGTTCTGCCCATTATGGTATCTGTCACTTTGAACAGTTGCTTGGATGTAATGCATGCGAGGATCTGTGTATTGTAGAATGTGGTCTTTGCTCGCTGTACAATTGTGTTGACGATTTTGTTTGCAAGTTGTAGTATTTGTTTGTGGACGATCGAACCAGTCTTTGGGCACTGTCTCTCTGCCGGAAGACTTAAGAGATCAACACACATCGCGTTTTGTCATGTGATGTGTTTGTCGCTTTCAAAATTTGTTTCAGCGTCGGCATGCACTCACCTCACTTTAAAACTAATTTAAATTATGTCATTTTAGACACATTTCAGACATTATATCTCACGTTCAAGTTGTCGTCGTGTTCGCAGCTAGCGTTTATAACTACGATGAAGAATTTCTTAATGGGAAATTCTATGTGGATGATCCACTGTATGTGGCTGAAACTCTGCAGTGTTTCAAACTGACCTAAATGGATTTTCCGGTTAGAAACAGTGACCATTGTGAAGGTGAACAGATTGGTCAGGAGCTGTGATCATGCTCTGCTCTTATACGGGGCGAGATCTAGCGTCTGAGTTAGGTTAATGTTGTGTGTATTGTGTGTGGACACTATAAACATCCACGTAGCTACAGTGTACTGACTCTTTAGTCAATAGCTTTACGTCAGTTTAACTTGTTACATTAACGTGCTGTCAAGACAAGACGTTGAGCATTTGAGGAGTCGTAGAAGCGTTATTAGTAGTCAGGCCGTATGTACTCAATTTTGTTTAAGAAACGATTTGATATTGTTATGCAAGAGAAGGTTTTTCATACCCGTATGATATACAGTACAGAGGAAACGATTAATCTTGCTCAGCATCTGGGGCCGAAAAGGAAATAATTCATGACATTTCTATGAGAGACGGAAGGAAGACGGGGGAAGAAGAAAAAGAGAAAAACGAATTTGTCGGAAAAAACGTGAAGCAGAAGCATGAAGATGTTATGAACTAAAACTACAAATAACTTGAGGTGGAGCGTGGTGTTTCCACCCAATTACTCCTTCTTCATTTTCGTTGCCCTGAGTGTTGTTTATCTTGCCTGAAGAAGACCTAAGAGGTCAACCGCTTCGTGTTTTGTCTTGTGATTCGTTCATGTGTGTAGGATGTAGTACTTAAACATTTCCAGAACTGTTAGGATTTCCCCCTGCAGTCGCCTTACTTTGCAAGTAACAATAACAACAACAATAACAACAGCAACAGCAGCAGCAGCAGCAACAACAACAACAACAACAACAACAACAACAACAGGAAACGTTTTGGAATTATTGTAGCAAGATAATTGCAAAGAGAACAAATTTGACGTTCCTCACTAAGAGATCAGGCCTTTTTTTGTCTCTCTCTTTTTTGTTGTTGTTGTCTTTCTCAGTCCCTGTCTTGCTCAGATAAGAGAGAGAGAGAGAGAGAGAGAGAGAGAGAGAGAGAGAGAAGAAAAGAAGAAGAAGAAGAAGAAGAAGCAGTAGAATAAGATGACACAGAGACAGTATGACAAGGGCAGAGAAGCACAGCAGAATGAACGGAAGGAACAAGAGATGAAAGACAGACACTAGAGCGAGCGGTCACGAGCTAACTGCAAAAGAACAGGAATTTTTGTTCTCAAAAGTAAGTAAAAAATGAGGAAAATATAGAAAAGAAAACAAGAAAACAACGAAAGATAAAGAAGAGATTACAGAAACAACAACAACAAAACATGAGAGCCGACACAAAGATGCGAAACAGAGAAGAGCCGTAAAAGACCGTGAATCGTATTGTGCAATAATCTCATTAGCTCTTTTGAAACCTTGGGCGTCAGTGTAAGCAGACAGAAGTAGCGTGCATTGAAGCCTCCTTTTTTGTTGCTTGTTTCCTTAGCCGGCAACGCCATGTAACTTTATTTCAACGATTCCTCTATTTGCCTTGTCCCTCTGCAGCGTTGAAATCCGTTTGTGGCGGTGGACGTTCCCAACGCACCTCTGTTTCTTAGCAAAAGACAACTCTGCTTTATGGCCGGCATTGTTACTTTTGCTTTAATGGATGGGACAAATCTGATCTGTTCTTATGAGAAAGGTTTTGGCGGGGACGTCCTGCCTTCCGTATTTAACGAAACTGGACACACCAGCAAACGGTACATGCCATGGTTTTAAAACCAGAAACCCTTTAAGAACAGCAAAAGCAACATCAACACTGTCCAGCCTAAAACATGTATGGGAGGACAATAGCATCTTCATAAAACACAGCATCATGCTCCTGCATGCAGTCATGTATATTCATCTTCCTGGAAGAATGTGAGAAATAACGGATCTGGAAAGAAGAATCAAAACTGTGGAAGTGAGAGGAAATCTTAAACTCAGGCAAGGAACAGAAAACAACAAACAAACATGTCAGATAACTCTCCTTCCCATGATGAAATAAATGCATGCTCATAACTCTAAACGAAAGCTGCTTTCGACACCGAATCGCTTAGCAGATAACTATTACAACAGAGAGCACACAGTAGAAACAAGGAGACATCCCCCAAAAAGGATGACCCAAGCTTGCCTATATATCATGTACCAAACAAATCCACACAGCAACACCACTTGAAAAATGAACAAAGTCGAATTTACTTTCATTCAGTATTCGTTTGAGGTTATGGGCATTTCATCACAAGAGCAAGGGTTAGCCTACTTGTCTGTTATCTCTCGTGGAAATGAGGTCTCACCACAAAATACCAAGCGCCAGACTGATAAATGTACTACCAAGTGGTTCAAACCATCAACACAACGCTTCAGGCCATAGAGAGATCCACTGACATCCGATGAAAATAAGATAAAACACAACACCGGTTTTGCAGTGTAGTAAAATAAAACGACTTCACCAACACAATGGTCCAGGGGAACTGTTGGCGCAGGGAGGCGGAGACGAAGACAGAACAACAGAGTGACAATATTGCTGAGAAGACATGCAGAACGTGTGCAGAGACTCAGGCATTGGCAAGCGAAAGACAAAACTGGACTTTGGAGAACTGTTCTTCAGTGTTGCACCCAAATGACCCCCCAAGGAGCTGAGGGAGAAGACGGTCGATGTGTTTACCTGTCGCCAGGGGACCTTCATCTCCATGCCGAACATCCCGCAGCTTTTTGGCGTATTTTATGAGTTTGCTTGACAAAGAAAAGGATGCAGATTCCCACATCCTTAACTCGCGTGTTTAAAACTGTTGTGTATGTATACGCGC
>CM065731.1:1516362-1518862 GCA_033310375.1 Conus canariensis
CCTGTCACAGACCACACAGATCGATTTGAAATGGAACACTCAAGAACAGAAAAACAGCTAAGAAGAATAACATCCAGCACGTTACAGGGCTTGGTGGACAGAGAAGAGACAAACAGATGTACGTGAAGGACCAAAGCATATGTGTCCCCCTTAAGCTCTCCGACAGCCGCAAGGAACTGCAACAGATGGCGAGATCCAGGCTGAAAATCTTCAGCAGTACATCTAAAACCTAGGAGGTGGTTCGAAACGTAGTTATGATGCCACACAGAAAGAGAGGGTGGCATCATAACTGCGTTTTGAACCATATCTTAAAAATGGAGATATACATTAACTTTCAGAGAATTCGTAAATGTCTATTCTAAGATAACGGGTGTCACCATTGTTAGTTATAGCTAATACTGTATTCTTTGTTGTCTTTTGTCCGATGTCAAAACAATTAGAACGGAACAATATATGTTCGTATAACACGTGAAGTTTTTGTTTTTGAATTAGAATTTAATCTGATAAAGATAATTGCAAATTCTGCATCAGCCACGCTCCCTTTTATCATTGTTAAAAGGAGCCCATAGATTTGCTGAACTGCAACAATACTACACCATGTATTACAACATTACCATTCTTTAGATACACACATGGTAGTGACAAGGAAATTAGTGAAAGATGACGCAACAGACGGAGGGAATGGAGGGATGGAAGGAGGGGGTGTGGCGAGGTGATATTTTAAAAGTAAATGCTGGGTGGTGGCGGACAAAAAGTGAAACAAAAAGATTACTATCAACAAGGAAAACAAAACAAAACAAATAAGCAAGACAGTACAATTAAAATTAGAAAACAATGTGCAGTGTAATGCTTGAAACGTTCATATTTTACATGTATTGCATTATAACTACTTTTCGTTTTCAACCTTTTTGTCGTCTCCTTTTTTCTCCGTGTTCTTCTTTTTTCTTCTTCTTGTTCTTTTTGCTCTCCTTGTTCTTGTTCATATTGATGTTGTTGTTGTTGTTGTTAATGTTGTTGTCAATATTCTGCTTCTGCTCCTGCTGCTGCTGCTGCTGCTGCTGCTGCTGCTGCTGCTGCTGCTTCTGCTGCTGCTGCTTCTGCTGCTGCGGCTGGTGCTAGTTATGATGGCGGTGGTGTATCAGCTCTTTGAACTGCTGCCATCCCAGTCAATCTTCATTCTGACGTTCTCCGCCACCCACTATTTGCTTCATTTCCATGCTCTCTCTCTCTCTCTCTCTCTCTCTCTCTCTCTCTCTCTCTCTCTCTCTCTCTCTCTCTCTCTCTCTCTCAACTTTATAATAAGCAATCAAAAGGGATTTAGTGGCTTTGGAGAGTCATCAGCATGGCTTGTCACATGGATTCCACACTTTTTAATTTCTTCTTCCTCTTCTTCTTCTTCTTCTTCTTCTTCTTCTTCTTCTTCTTCTCTGAGCCCATTATGTCTTGAAAGAAATACGTGGAAATCGAAAATTCGTTACGCATTAACAGGCTTATATGAAGTTTAGAAAATGATTTTTTAACTTGCACTCAGCCAGCCGTTAAAAATTACGTTGGATTGGATTAAGTGTTTGTGAAATTTCTTTTCTTGAGGAGGATAAACAATTTAAAAACACATCAGTATTGGGACTTGCTTTTAAATCTGTCCAAATCATCCCAATCATAGCAATGAAAAAATAATGCACATAAAAATCCCCAGGGAATTGCACTACCCTGTTTCTCTCTCTCTCTCTCTCTCTCTCTCTCCTCTCTCTCTCTCTTCTCTCTCCTCTCTCTCTCTCTCTCTCTCTCTCTCCCCCCCACCCCCCCCCCCGGTCTGTCTCTCTGTCCGTCTCTCATTTGTTGATCTCCTTCGCTGTTCTCTCTCTCATTTACTCTCTCTCTCTCTCTCATTTACTCTCTCTCATTTACTCTCTCTCTCTCTCTCTCTCTCTCTCTCTCTCTCTCTGTTCTCTCTCGCCCTCTCTCTCTCTCCTGTTTTTTTTTCCTCCCATGAGGAATTTCGTTCCCGTCTTCACCCTTCTATATTTTCTTGAATATACTTTACCCATCCCATGAAATGACTTCTATCCCGCTTCGTTCTCCCATCAGTGTGTTTCTGTCTTGCTTTGTCCATCACATCGCCTTGTTTATGTCCTACTCCGCTTATCTCATGGTGTTCTTTTTGTCATGCTTTGTTCATCTCATGATTTTGCTTCTCTCTTGTATTGACCGTACCATCAAGTTCCCCCCCCCCCTCCTTTTGGCCTAAAACATTGCAGTCATATCTGCCTTGCTGAGTCGCTCTCTTAGAGTTGTTTTTGTCTTGCTAAGTCCATGCCTTGACGCTATATTACTGCATAGTTCTTAGGTTGAAGTTGTTACTGGTCTGCTTTGACCCTACTATGATGTAGTTTTTATCCTGTTTTGTGCTGTTCACAAAGTCGTTTCCGAATCTTTTCTCGTTCAATGTCCTTTCTATTTTTGTTCTCATCATATGACCCTACTATGATGTAGTTTTTAT
>CM065731.1:1528862-1543862 GCA_033310375.1 Conus canariensis
AATGGCAATCGGTGATCGAGAAGAATGAGCGATGTTAGGAACGACGATAACATGACACACAGGATAAAGTCGGATAATGCGTGGACAGCATAGGGTGAGAAGAACAATGGCTGGAGGTGGACAACAACACGTGGGAATCACAAGCTTTTTCTTGATCTCATTGATATCTGTTAACCTCAAAACTGGGTAACTGGGTTACAAGAGCGACTGGCTACGGAAACACTGATCCAAATAGGACATAGACACATATCAAACTAAAGACAAAATTAATAAGACAAACTAGACGTACAATACAAACAAGCAGTTGCAGAAAAAAAAGATAAAAAAAAGAAACTAATCAAATTCTTCCCTAGAGACCCTCGCTTTCTTTCTGCCTTTTTCTCTGTGCAGTCACTGCCATTCTCTCTATCTCTCACTCTTCTGGCACTACCCACCTTCTTCCCCCTCCATCCTGCCTTCTCCCTCATCTCTCACTCTCAATGCTCGACAACTAGTTTGTTTGTTTGTATTCTACTGTACATTCCCAACGCTGCCCCAAGAGACGCGCCTTTTATAACAGTATTTTTTTGGTATCTGTCTTTAATCTCTTTATAGCTTCAATGGTTTATTACTCCTCTAAACGTGTTCATGTATCGTGTTTCCATTTCTCTCTCTCGCTCTCTCTCTCTCTCTCTCTCTCTCTCTCTCTCTCTCTCTCTCTCTCTCTCTCTCACAACACACACACAACACACACACACACACACACACACACACACACACACACACACACACACACACACCACCACCACCACCACCACCACCACCACCACCACCACCACCAACGACAACGACAACAATAACAACAACAGCACACCTTTCATTTTCTCCCAGACCTCACCTTTTTCTGGTCTTCCCTCTATCCACCCACGCCAGCTCTCCCCTCTGTTGTCAGTTTTCTATTTGATCGTTTTTTTTTCTGTTCTATTTTTTGTTGCTGTTGTTGTCGTTGGATTTGCTGTTGCTGCAGGAACCACATTCGCCCATTAGCAGATGACGCAGTGGTTTTGTTTGTTTTCTCTTGTTCTCTTTCTCAGAAAACGAACATTTCCCGCCCCTTCCCCTCAACCCCCCCCCCCTCCCGCCCCCCCCCCCTCCCTCCACAACCGCTCTCTCCTCTCCTTACATGCCATTTGTTGGCGCTTTCTCCGTCCCGTCCCTCCAGTTCTACTCCTCTTCTTTCTCTATGCCGGCCTCATGCCTTGCGTCTGTTTGCTACCTCCCTGCGTCAGCAGTCTTATGGGAAACAACAACAACAATACGAACGAACGAACAACTAAAAAGAACAAGCAAGCAGGTAAGGAAGCAAACAAGCAAACACACAAACAAACAAACAAACAAACAAACAAACCCGGTGCAAAATGTGAACATTAACCAAGGACAAAAAAAGAAAGAAAAGAAAAACCACCCTCATTAAATATTTTGGCGTGGATTTGGATCAAGATTATAGAGTTGCTTCTGAGCATATGTTTCAGTCTGTCTAACACTTCAGCTTAAGCCATTTTTCCAATATCTTTTAGAATCTCTTAAGAATACTACATAAACCTCGATAACAAACAAAACCCCAAACAAACCTCGATGGAAAAAATGGAACGTTAGCCCAAAGACGAACTCAATAAGATTTTGACATGGATTTGGACACAGATCAAATGGCGGACTATGAGAATTTCTTAAATGTATCTAAAAATTACAGCATCGGGAATTTTTCAACATTTTCAGGATTTTGCAAGAATATTTAAAGAAAACCAACGGCAAAAACATCAAGCTTATCAAATGTATCGCTATTTAGCAACTTGCAAGATTCGATGCAGATGACGTTCATGAGAGAGGGCGGTGTTCGATCTAATCTGCACAGTAATCCATTGTACACGGTATAATCGCGCGCGCGCGTGTGTGTGTATGTGTGTGCGTGTGTGTGTGTGTGTGTGTGTGTGTGTGTGTGTGTGTGTGTGTGTGTGTGTGTGTGTGTGTCCGTGCGTGCGTGCCTACATGTCTGCCTGCGTGAGTGCGTGCGTGCGTGTCTGCCTGCGTGTTGTGTGTGTGTGTGTGTGTGTGTGTGTGTGTGTGTGTGTGTGTGTGTGTGTGTGTGTGTGTGTGTGTGTCGCGCGCGCGCTTGCGCGCGCGCGCGTGTGTGTGTATGTGTATGTTCATGCGTGCCACTTTGTAAGTGATGGTCTACCTGTGTCATCTCACAGAAAGATATCACCTACAAGTCAATGATACACTCACTATCATGAGCGAAAATTACAATCAAGGCAGCCAGGATGATAGAAATACACAGAACAAGCATACAATGAAATAACTGGTCGGGAGGACACTCTATACTGCTGTCCATGAGTTAAATGATGCATGTTCTAACCCAGCATAGACGCTAGTCATGACCAACCTATATCCTCTACAGACAGAAATAACTTCTTAGTCATGAAACGTGTATAAGTGACCGTTCCTCCCAGGACAGTGCCATCGATCCCACCAGATAACAGTCTCATGAATATGCTAATGACTTCAACATTACCTAACTACAGATATGCACGGGGAGTTGCAATCAATAGGGAGACCACAATGGGAGAAGAACAGCAGGTATATCGGCAATTTGTTCCCCTTTTAATTGTTGGTCAGAGAGGATAAAGAATATGAAGGCAACATCATTGTTGGTCAGAGAGGATAAAGATATGAAGGCAACATCATGTTGGTCAGAGAGGATAAAGAATATGAAGGCAACATCATGTTGGTCAGAGAGGATAAAGGATATGAAGGCAACATCACTGTTGGTCAGAGAGGATAAAGAATATGAAGGCAACATCACAGAGTTCCATTCAGATGAGAGATGACATAACAGGGCTGTTAAAACCAAGAAATAAGGTCACTTGCATTGCTGGTCAGAAAACAGATCAACACTTTGGGAAATGCCAACACTAAGTGGATGGAGCTTGATGTGTAAAATTAGTTTAGCCAACAGTACTCCCTGCTTTGAGTGGGATCGCATCAGAAAATAAAAATCCTACAAACGAATTCAGATAATAAGACTCGAACCCACGACCTCCCAACCTGAACACCAGCAGTGTTAACCACTGAACCTCAGCGCTTCGCAACCGTATAAATATTCATTTCACAATTTTAAAAACTGGTAAGGGAGAGGGAGAGAGGAAGGCGTGGCGGAGGAAAACAAGCCCATTACGCGGAGCGGCAGGATACAAGCTAATAATCCGGTTAATTCACTCAGATCTGCCTGCCAGGAACAGCCACACATGGTCCCAAATCTTTTAAGCTAGCGGATGAAAAATGTAATGAGCTGTCACTCATTAGGCCCCTAACTAGTTGGAGCAGGAATGCACACAAATATCACTAAATACAGTGCTTAAATGACGCGACACAGCGTCAGCACCAGTTTGTCAACATGCTTCCCAACAGCAGATTTCTCACGCTCAATCACCTTTCATAAATACATCTCCAAATTTGTACGTAAAGCAATGCTCAGATCCTCCAAAAATCACACATCAACGTTGGAACAGTTTAGTTTGCATCGACAACCAATATCAAACACGTATTATTGCCTTTCCTGGTAATTTGTTATACATATCTGTAACGAATTTGATACAACCAACAGTCAAAAACAAACTTTTCTGAATAATACCAATAAAAGTAATAACAGTGTTGAGTCCATAAAAATCGTCTTTTTTCCTACTTTATTTTCAAAGCCTTTCACATTTCTTTGAGAACATATTATATAGTATATCTTGTTTAGAGAAAGAATGACGTTCACAGAAAGAAGAGAATGTAGCTGCAGGATATTCAATGACATTACTGGCCTCACTTAACACGTATTTCGCCGTCTAATACGCTCTCAGTGTCAAGAAAATTAATGGAGCCGGTAACTTTACGGTCCCAATTTCACTTGACAAAAGTTAACGACTCGCTGCAGGCTGAACTGGGTGAGAGGTAAATAACAGTTTAGAGTCCTATAGCTTTCCGAGTAATCCGTCTACGGAATCCGTCCAGACGTCGAAATTTAGTCAAATTGGAAGAGGGCGCCTGTTCACTTAGACAGGCAAACAAGATTGACTGAACTCGCGCTGACGCGGATCTTTCCAGTGAAGTCAAGAGGGTCGTAGATGTGTGTGTGTGTGTGTGTGTGTGTGTGTGTGTGTGTGTGGTTGGTGTGTGGTGTGTGTGCTGGATGTGTGTGGTGGTGTGTGGTGTGTACGTGCGTGCGTCGATGCGTGCATGCGTGTGTGGGATGCTCCACCCA
Organism: Conus canariensis; assembly: GCA_033310375.1. Lineage (NCBI taxonomy): Eukaryota > Metazoa > Mollusca > Gastropoda > Neogastropoda > Conidae > Conus > Conus canariensis. Next base: position 1,533,148 of record CM065731.1, read on the forward strand.
TCATGCGTGCGCTGGTGTCGTGCGCGCGCCGCGCGCGCGTCGGCGCGCGTGTGTGTGTGTGTGTGTGTGTGTGTGTGATGGGTGATGTGATGTGGCGTGTGTGTGTGTTTGTGTGTTGTGTGTGTTGGTTTTGTTTGTGATTTCACTTGAAGCATAGTTCAAATCTCTCTCTTCTCTCTCTCTCTCTCTCTCTCTCTCTCTCTCCCTCCCTCTCCTCTCTCTCTCTCTCTCTCTCTCTCTCTCTCTCTGGCACATGCATCCCCTGTTTTACCCACATCGTAATTGAATTTACACAATTGAGTTGTCTGTTAGAAACTCTTACATTTTCAGAACATATATCAGCCACATAATTTCTAAGTTCGTAACTTCGTCTACTAATTTGATTTTGGAATTGTGTAGGAGACATACAGAGCAATGACGTCAATGCATTCATTGGTACTTTGCACAAAGTCTAATCAACAGTTTCATACAAGACGGACATACAAGGAAGCAGTTCTACTGTGGCGTTTGACACTTCAATCAAGAATTATCGCCTAGTTCGTATTGAATTCTACTTTAATGCAAGAAACTGTTTATGATAGTCAATATTATGTTAAAAGATTCTTCAACACTTGCACACATCAGAGCACTGGCATTTGTCCTATTCATCAAGACTGCATTGAAATTGCCTTGATTTGCCAGAAATATGAATTTTCCAGAGTACATTTCTCTCTCAGCACATTTTACAACTGACTATAAAAGTTTCAGTTCAGCCTATTAACGACAAGATTCAACATGAACATAACTAAACGCCAGGAAAAGTTCGTCTATAATGTTTTAGCGCTGAACAAAATAAAACGATTTTCACGCTTTTTATTGCTGAATAGTGGCTACAAATGTTTGCTTTTTTGTTGTTGTTTTTGTTTACCGTTTTGTGTGAATATCATGATTCCTATTGTAATCAGCAGCAGGCCTGTACACATACACGTGCACACGCACTCGCGCACGCGCGCACGCGCGCGCGCGCAAGCACACACACACATAAGCGCGCGCGCACACAAACTTTTTGCGCATGTGTGCGCACCCCCCCCCCCCCACACACACACACACACACACACGCACGCACGCACGCACGCACACACGCAGAGAGAGAGAGAGAGAGAGAGAGAGAGAGAGAGAGAGGGAGAGACAGACAGACAGACAGACAGACAGACAGACAGACAGACAGCACTTTTCTTTGGAAAACAAATGTCACATCTTAAACAATAATCAATGATAAGAATCATACACCGTCTGCAACTATGTTCTCTAGACTGTCAGTATGTAGTACTCAGTGTAATAATTTCTTGGGTGATGTTCGATGAATGGTTGGCCCATCCTCTCTTCTCAGAGAGTCCGCCACTTGTATTAACATTTTGCGCCAATTACAGCAGCAATGTTGCATCATTTGCGCATCAAGAATCACCTCATATTTTGACAAGTTGAAAAAACCGTCAAAGCTACGATTCAGTCGTTTTCGTTTTCTTTTCTTTCCTGTTCTAAACAAGTAAAAGCACTTTCCCTTGCAAATTTCTATGCTTTCATGAAGACAATTATTTGATCCAGAGATTTCTCGTGTCCTAACAAATGACCTAGATGCATGTTGTCTGATAAACGATTAACCTCTCAGAAAGTATCATAAAACTTCATACCTAAGACCAATAGATCCTGTCAAATATCTTAAGTGGCAGTCAGTCACAGTACTAGAAAGCAATGACCAGAACTCCGAAAGTGTCGATGCTCTCAAAAGCATCACTGTCATTGCGTAATTGTAAGCCTCAGCATCTACCCAGGAATGAGGGCTACATCGACCCAAATGGGCATACGGAGACTACATGATCTTATCTCATTCATCACGGGATTGTTCACCTGAAAGTGGTAATGAATACTTTAATAACCCAAATGTCTGATTTTTTTCCCCAGTTAACGCGGAGAAATGTCATAAAAATGGGTGCATTGAGAAATGCAGCCCTGTCTCCTAGTCCTAATTCAATTTTGAACGCCTTTATTATGATCTCTACCATCACGGATTATTACAAAAACAACAGCAAGAACAAACCCCCCAAACTAGAAACACGATTTCAGTTCCTCGATCCTTCTTGCTGTCTCATGAGGTCCTCAACTAATTGTATCTACACCCATGGTGACTACGTGTGGATGTCACGAGCATCTGAAGATCCTTGAACTTGGAGAACGTCATCGTAGTCTCCATTGCCTAGAAATGTTATCAAGAACATGAAACGAGGGGAGAAACGACTTAAACTGTTGTGATTCAAAGACATATTTCAGTAGTAGTTCCAGGATGTTCCAAATTCCCATATCAATATATACAGTACATCATTTAACAATGACAACTGTGAAATTAATACCTCATGGTTCTTTTTTTTCTTCTTAGAGCGTGGGCAGAAAAAGACTATTCACTTAAGAAAATTGTCGGATGAAAACATTTTTTTCCAAGTCACAACTGGTTACAAGCACAGTATGAATTCTGCAGAATTATTTTGATTAAATGAGATGCATTCATGCTATATGAAAAACGTTTGTCAGTGACTGATACACGAACAACAAGAACAGCTTGGCAACTGAAATTTCAATGCATACTCAATTACAACAAGAATAAATGCAAAATCTCTCTCTCTCTCTCTCTCTCTCTCTCTCTCTCTCTCTCTCTCTCTCTCTCTCTCTCTGTCCCTCGTCTCTCTCTCTCTCTCTCTCTCTCTCTCTCTCTCTCTCTCTCTCTCTCTCTCTCTCTCCATGCAGCTATCAGGAACAGACATATCCAAAGGCTACATGAACAGGGATCATTTTCCCATCACGCACTTTATCCTTTCATAACTGGCCCCTTCTTATTTCATAAGACGGTTCCGTTGCATCTTGAAGACTGCTTTTGATGTATATAATCATATTACGTACCTCTAAAAATTGGCAGCCTAAAGTTTCACAATCTCCATCATTTTCAAAAGATGGTGCGCGTGCACACTCACACACGTGCGCGCTCGCGCGCGCAAACACACACACGCACACACATACACACACACACACACACACACGCGCGCGCGCGCGCGCGCGCTCGCACATGCACACACTACACACACACACACACACACACACACACACACACACACACACACACACACACACACACAACATACTCGCACATGTGTACCACACACACACACACACACACACACACACACACACACACACCACACACACACACACACACACACACACACACACACACACACACACACCTCACACTGCGTAAAGCTGATCCTGATAAGAAGCTTTTTCATATAATAATACGTATCATGTTTGACAATTTTTTTTAATTCTTGGACGTTCGTTAGAAAAGTAATTCAATTTAACATCAGAAACGAATGTCAGTCACAGAATCAATTTCATGGTGGTTAAAATCTTATTTTTTAATCTGTGAAAAACTGATATTTCAAATGAGGCCTTCTTGGTTTGTTTATCATTATTATCCTTGCATTTTGTAATTCCCAACTTTCCAGTCAATGACTCTGAGATGTTTACAGGGGGAAATTCGATGTTTTGATTAAAAATAATATTTCATCGTCTGGAATTTAACAGTTTAATCATGTACCCTCCTTGTCATTCAATTCGGAGAAAAACATACAGAAAAAAGATAATCTTTCTTTAACATTCGAGAGAATAAGAAATCCTTTTATAATCTTTTACCATACTTGAAAAAAATATTGACGTATTTTTAAGAACTCTTATCAGAAATCAATGACTGATATATCCAACCAAACAAAAAATGTGCCAAAATAAGCCAAGATCTAGCAGTGGTTAAGCTGATGAACTGCCAATGCAAGGTCATGTGTGCGAACTTTATTTTCTTTTCAAAGTTTTACATACATAATTATAATATTTCACAAATGAAAAAGAAAGGAAAAATATAACTTAACTCTGGAGAGAACCCCCCCCCCCCCCCAAAAAAAAAAAAAAAAGAAAAAAAAAAAAAAGAAAAAAAAAAAATTAACATAATCAGATCGAAAAGCATAGTATACGTACATAAATAAATATGGGTAACTGACAGCCATAAATGCAACAACAACAAAAATTACATTCATTATTCATTGATGGTATCTTAGTATATGAACACAAGTGATTTTCCGTGAATACGCAGACGTTATGATTACTACTCTTAACTGGCTTGGGACTTTTATTGTTGATACTTTTTAGTAAAGTATATATATATATATATATATATATATATATATATATATATATATATATATATATATATAAATGAAGGCAAAACCCTGGAATAGGCTGGACACCACTCAGTGATGTGTGGGTGCACTTCTGATCCAGAAACTGGCCGGTCACAAGTACAAAAATAAATGCAGGCACACCAACCACACACTCTTCATGTTTTTTATTAAAAAAAAAAAAGCTTTCGCCTTTTATTTAGGCTTCGTCAGCATCTGCAACAGAAACAGGGTGGAGGGGAGGAGGGGTGGAGGAGGGGGGAGCATGATAGAGTGTAATATAGTATGAGAAATCTAAGATGACTCCAGATGGGATGTATAGGATTTTTTTTAATACTCTTTTTGTTATATTATTATTAGAACAATGATGATATTTTGTGCCTATTGTAATTCTAAAATATCTGTAAAAAACGTACTAAGGAATGCTTTCTTAATTACTGTTGGTTTTAGGTACCCCCCCCCCCCCCCCCCCCCCCCCCCCTCCCCGGTTGTTCCTTCCTCACTTGTCCTTTTCCATTCTCTTCCAGCTATGATCCCAGTTAGGGTTAAATTGGATATGGGGAAGGTGAATGAGTTTTAGTGGGTGGAGTGTCGGGTGAGGTGTGGGTGAGTATGTGTGTGTGTGGGTATGTGGAGCGTGTGTGTGTGTGTGTGTGTGTGTGTGTGTGTGTGTGTGTGTGTGTGTGTGTGTGTGTGTGTGTGTGTGTAAGGTGTGAGTGGGTGTGTGTGTTATAGAAAAAGAGATTAAGAGAGAGAGAGAGAGAGAGAGAGAGAGAGAGAGAGAGGAGAGGGGCGGGGGGAAGGGGGGAAGGGGTAAGAGAGAGAGAGAGAGAGAGAGAGAGAGAGAGAGAGAGAGAGAGAGAGAGAGAGGAGGGAGGCGGGAGTATGTGTTTGTATAGTTGTTTACCTGATTAAAGTGTGGGCTGGGTGGAAGATAGATTGTAGTGAACAGTGTTTGCAGAGGATTTTGTTTTTAGCTCACGGCGATGTGATGGGCAGTGGATGGTTGTCTTCGGCACCAGTGTGCGGTGTGAGACGGGACAGTACAGTTGTACTGGTTTTTGACACTGAGATGTTTTAACTCCGTTTTATTGGTAGTTTTTAATATAATATTCTTAAAAGTAATATAGGTACATTATATTATTATTTAGGATGGCAGCTTGCGTTGTGTAAGATGTGAGTGGAGTTGTGCTAATGGTTTAGCTTAACCCCTTTCTGTTATGTGTGGCAGCTTCTATGACTTCCCGTGTGCATTGCTGATGTTTTGCGGGGTCTCGTTACTATATAACTTTAACCTATAACTCCAAAAATCATTTATCAAAAGAAAATGAAAGTTTTAGGGCTGAATGTCAGATGATTTTAGGATTTTCTCATGCCCCCCTCCCCCCATGCACATCTCACATTGGGTGTGTGTGTGGTGTGGGGGGGGGGGGTGCTTTTATATGTGTGAAAATAAGGATAGAGATGGTAGCCTATGAGTGGGTGAGTGAGGGGGTGGAGATGTATATACTGTTAGTGGGCTCAACTTTAAGAGTTAAACCTGGGGAGCCATGATAATATGATATGGTATGTTGTGAGTGTGTGTGTGGATGTGTGTGTTGTGTGTGTGTGGGGGGGGGGGGTATGGTTGTTGTGCGGGTGCGTGGTTGGGTGGGTGGGAGTGTGCATATACATGACTGTTTCTGTTGCAGATGCTGACGAAGCCTAAATAAAAGGCGAAAGCTTTTTTTTTTTTTAATAAAAAACATGAAGAGTGTGTGGCTGTGTGCCTGCATTTATTTTTGTGCTTTATATATATATATATATATATAATAAACTAATAAATTCATATAGTATATATCTAAGACATAAGGCAAGCTATTATAATTCAATGTTAGTGATGTAGTTAGTGGTGCAGTGTGTGTTGATATGTAGTGTGTGTGTGTGTGTGTGTGTGTGTGTGGTGTGTGTGTGTGTGTATTCGTTTCTACATTCCTTTATTTTCAGTTATTTTTCTATGTATATGTCATTCAGTGTTAAATTTTACCGTGTTAAAATTAACATATGTACTTTTCTATTTCATACATGTATTCTAATAATGAAATGAACACATTTAAATGAATTTGTTTTTCATTTACACATGTAAATGCAGAATCAAGCCAACAGCAAGATAAAGTCTAACACTCGTCAGATCGAAAACATCTGTCGTGTCCAAACAGTTTTAGTTTTCTCATTTACAAAGAAAGAGGTTATTATGCATCTACATCTATCTTTAATTATTGTGCCACATCGTCCCCAAAGTGGAATTACCTGTTTCTCCAGAACATAAGTTCTATGTTATCTTTTACTTACGGGCAAAATGTACATTTGTTACCAGATTAGACACCCATACACATCAACATTACATTTGTTGGTAGGATTCTATGTATAACCTCATCTGAAACCACTTTATCTTTGTTTCATGAGTGTTGCATAAATTTAGAAGCTTTTTGTCAGTTAATTTCTGAATGCAGTGTATAATTCCATTTATGGCACCATTTTAGTTTTGAATCGTCGTCCACAAGGATATCATTCTATGATCGTGCTACGTTTTTCACCGAATTGAATATTCGTACAGTTTTGGAATCTTTAGACATGTTACTTTTTTTCCCACGAGAATGGTCAGTGTGCTAACAAGGATTTTCAGTTTTTTAAGTGCTGCATAACTTAGAACGTTAGTCTGTGTGTTGTACTTGACGATAAATTCAGCATTGGTTAAATGACTGCCATCTTCTTTGCACAAGTCTCCAATACTCAATACTACATGCATTTTCATTAATCCAATCATTCTTACCTAATGAAATGCTGTTTACATTTATTCTGTTATTGACAAATAATGGCTGTGCTAGAGTTTCTGACGGGTTAGAAGGTTTAACCTTACTGAAAAATAGTTCATACGCCTGAATGGTGTCTTTCGAAAAAGGCTTTTCTCGTCGCGAGTGGACAGGCAATTCGGTCCGAGTTTATCGAGTTTTTGTACGTTCGGCTATGAAAAAAATTAAGATCCCTTTCCATTTTTTAATTGTTGACCTTAATTTCCTCATCCATCCTCAATTTCAAGGTTTGCTTAAAACAGTTTACGTCTGGAAATCCAATGCCTCCATCTCGTTTTCCTTTCCGTGAAACTTTTTGGCCAATTCTATCTTGTTTCTTAATCCATACACATTTTACACAGAGAAGACGCAATCTTCCAAGAATTCGTCTGGAGGATTTGGTTAGAACTGTACATAAAAAATGATTTTGGATAGTATTAAAGATTTCGGACTTGCTATTCTTCCTAGTGGCGTTAGAATTCTTTTGACCCAGATTCTATATAACTGTTACATTTCTGAGAGTCATGTGTTACTCTCATATATTTTTCAATTAAGTGCTTGATGTACAGTGGAGGAAAAAGGCTTCAGCAATGTGCTGAAGCCTGGTATGCCTAGTGGTTAAAGCGATATGCTCATGACCCAAATCTCTTGGGTTCAGTTCTCTTGGTTCGTAACCTTCGGGTTTTGCAGGTTTGCGATCATTTTTCGATGGACAGAAAAACAAGGAGTTTGGTCTTCACTGGTTGTGTCGTTTCAAAGTTTTTATGTATTTGTTTTTTTTAATGCTTAAAAGTTAACGTCTTTCTATCTTTCTTTATTTCTGTTTTTCCTTCTTTCTGTTTTTCTTTCTTTCGTTCTTTCTTTTCTACTTACTAACGTACTTACTTACTTATTCACTTTCTTGTGTATGTAGGTGTATATGCATGTATTCATCCATTTATTTCTTTGCCTATTTGCTGAAATCATTTTGCCTATTCATTCATTCATTTATCTATTTATGTATTTATTCATTTATTTATCCAGTTATTCATTCATCTATATATTCATCTATTTTTTATTTATATTGTTCATCTATCCATTTATTGGTTGAGTGGTTGATTGATCTGTTCATTATCTATTTATTCATTTATCAATTTATTTGTCTATCTACTATTTTTTTTCAGTCGCACTTTCAATTTATTCTTTTGTTTCCTGGTTGGCTTCAAGCTGAAGGACGAAATGCAGCAAGACCAATTCAATTTGACATCCTGCATTGGTTGTCTCCATGCCGCAAACGGCTTCATTTTCTTTGCCTGCCCATCGTTTTAAAAACATTATCCACGCAGGTCTGCACCCTATAATGGTTTCTTTCCAGGGAATGGGTAGGAGTGAGGAAGAGGGAGGGTGGGGTATGTTTTGTTCAAAAAAATTGAGAACACCGAACACACACACACACACACACACACACACACACACACACACACACACACACACACACACACACACACCACGCACGCACGCACGCACGCACGCACGCACGCACCACACACACATACACACACACACGCACGCACGCACGCACGCACGCCACGCACACATACACACACACACACACACACATGCACCCACGCACGCACGCACGCACGCAACGCACGCATGCACAACACACAGATGAAAAAATAATAAAACACTGGAAGAATCCATACGAATTTAATTCACTGATCAGATCAGGAAATTGCACTCGCAATGGTCTCTCTAAATCATTATTATTGCAGATTTGTTCTGCTCTCTCTCTCTCTCTCTCTCTCTCTCTCTCTCTCTCTCTCTCTCTCTCTCTCTCTCTCTCTCTCTCTCTCTCTCTCTCTCTCTCTCTCTCTCTCTGTAGGGCCGGGGGGAGAGGCAGAAAGCAGAGCAGCGTTTTGAATGCTGGAGCTCTCTCTTCCCTCACCCTTGGATGGCAAAGATGGCTTTGCTCACGCTTCCTTTCGTCTCTCCTCTGTGGTATAAACCCATACTCTCTGATCTCCTCATACAAACGTCTGCTCGCTCTATTTGCATTTAGTGAATGTAATGTTTGTCAATCACTGTAAATTGTCCTTCAAACACAGGCTAGTGTGTATATATGTGGAAGCTGAAGAAGAGATGTGTTGTTGTTTTTTCCATACTGGGAAAAACCTAGGCTCTGCTTATCAAGTAGTATTACAAAGTATCAGCCCTAATCGCTGTTGTTTTGTCATGCAAATGTTAAGAAAAGAAGACCTTCTTTTGCTTTGGGTGTCATTTCTGTGAAGTGGGAAAAAATAGCACGCTGGAGACTAGGAAATAAATAGGTAAATAAATAAATAAATAATGAGAACAATTAATGTGTAAACTTCCGTACGTACAACTGAAAACAAACAAACAAAAACAGGGAAACAGACAAACAATCAAACAAACAAAAACTCTGAATATACAAAGCCTGCTGCTCCACCTCTCACACTTTACAAGAAAGCGTTTTACATGAATACTCTCCACCCCCTCACCCTCGCAGATTTCATGTGGGATACATAAAACTTCGCCTTGTGGGCAGTGGTCGTGGTGCGGTGGTCAATGTCAAGGGCTATGGTGAAAGGAGATCTTGGCTTTGATTCCATAAGAAGTATTTCTTATAAGCAGTTTGTTTTTATTGCCCCTGCTTTCTTCTATCCAGTGCTTGGTGTGTTAAGTGCTAAAATGGAAAGAATGCAACCACGCAGTCGAGTTTCAACGACTTACTGCGCAGATCTTTGAGAGCGGTGATTTGTATCTGTCGGGCCTGATGGGGGACAGGATGTATTATGAAAGAAAAGTAGTACAGTCCTGCATTCTTTAGTCGCTTCTCAGAGTAAGGAACCCATTCTCAATAACCATAGTCAACCACAGTCCTGCATTATTTATTAGTCGCTTCTCACTAGTAAGGAACTCATTCTCAATAACCATAGTGAACCAACCAGCCATCTAATCAACTATCTCACAAAACATTAAAATTCACATATTTTAATGCCCTTCAGGCTGATGTTATGATGAACTCAGTTTCGATTTCCACTCCTAATACATTCCAATGGTGAGTTCGTGTGAACCTCTCCTGTTTGGGAAAGTTCACGCGGACTGTGGTTAGATGGATGTGGTGGTGCCCTGGACTGTGGTTAGATGGATGTGGTGGTGCCCTGGACTGTGGTTAGATGGATGTGGTGGTGCCTGGACTGTGGTTAGATGGATGTGGTGGTGCCCTGGACTGTGGTCAGATGGATGTGGTGGTGCCCTGACTGGTTAAATGGATGGGGTGTGCCCTGGACTGTGGTTAGATGGATATGGTGGTGCCCTGGACTGTGGTTAGATGGATGGGGTGGTGCCCTGGACTGTGGTTAGATGGATGTGGTGGTGCCCTGGTACAGAGGACGCTCCCTCACCCTGGATCATGACTACACACCGACTGTCGTCAATACAGTGCTCAGCGAACAGTTGCCTGTGTTTGTTGGATGAAGACAGCACCGACTGTCGTCAATACAGTGCTCAGCGAACAGTTGCCTGTGTTTGTTGGATGAAGACAGCACCGCCAGAGAGACTCCTCTGGTGGGATGGTTTATGATTATGCTGATTCCTGTCGACTGACTGTTTGTTGTTTGTTCAC
>CM065731.1:1548862-1551362 GCA_033310375.1 Conus canariensis
CAAAAGGAACGAAAATCGAGTTTTCAATCAAATGAATTTCATTGTCAAAACGTCAACAGTTTAGTTGTCTTCTTCCTTGTCTCTCAAAGAAAAAAAGGAAAATTAAAACTTTAATAATATTGATAGAGTGAGATGAACATTCCTTTGGGCACTTGTTAATATGCACGACAAGTTATGAATAGTTTCAGGGCTCCTCCCCCGACAAGAATGGACATACCCAACCAAATAAAAGAAGTGCCATGATCCCCCACGTCCTGCATACACCCTATGTCTCCCATTTCTTGGCCAACCCCTCCATCGCTCAACGCCCGCTCTCTTCAGCCAGTAACCACAGTCTCTCCCCTCTCTCCTCCCTTGTTCGTGCCCTCCATCCCTCACTGTTGATGCGATGATACACGGCCTCCCGGACAAGTACTTCACTCGCTCTCTGCCCGACCTCCACTTTAACCTCTGCCCCGTCCGCATCAGTTCTGCTTCCTCTCTCTCCCCAACAAGGTACAGCATCCATGCCAGTCACTGAAAGCGCTACCGGTGACAAGAACAAAGGCAATGACAAAGCTTCAGTGGCAGGGGACATGCCAGCAGGGCACCACCGCATGACATTATCAAAGACAATGACATTCAGTGGCAGGGGACATGCCAGCAGGGACCACGCAGTGACATTATCAAAGACAATGACATTCAGTGGCAGGGGACATGCCAGCAGGGACCACCGCATGACATTATCAAAGACAATGACATTCAGTGGCAGGGGACATGCCAGCAGGGTACCACTGCAATGACATTATCAAAGACAATGACAAACATTCAGTGGCAGGGGACATGCCAGCAGGTACCGCCGCAACGATTATGTATCAAGTGCTGAGTTTCAGCAGACTACAGATCCTCCAAAGCCTGACATTTCAGCCCTGTATGCTGCTCTCTGTGACTCTACACTATCAACAGATGTCATTAAAACTCAGTTACTCCGCACACAGACCTAAAACACCAACACCAATATCCCCCCCTTCCCCCCCCCCCCCCCCCCCCTTGGATCCCGCACTTCAAATCACAATCTACATAAAACTTCCAGCAAATCGTCCACCACCACCCCCACCCCACCCTCCCTAAGTCATCCAGCCTCTTTAACGCCACTGTCCAAGAGAGCTATGCTCAACTCAGATACATAGTAGGCGAAGCAGACTCTTCATCAGTGACTGAGTCTCCTAGTCAGGAGACCTGCACCTTCAAACCTCTCCAACATGTCAGTGTCATAAGGAAACAACTACATGTGTGTGTGTGTGTGTGTGGTGTGTGTGTGTGTGTGTGTGTGTGTGTGTGTGTGTGTGTGTGTGTGTCTCTCTCTCTTCTCCTCTGTGTGTGTGTGTGTGTGTGTGTGTGTGTGTGTGTGTGTGTGTGTGTGTGTGTGTGTGTGTGTGTGTGTGGCTCTATGGTCTTTGCAGGTAGCATTACAGTTTATGTAGATGCTTTAGGAGTGCTTCTGTGAAGAAACAAAAGGTAACCACAGTGATCCAATGGACGGAAGGTCATTTTCCTCACGCTATGGCAGACGCGTTCAGTGAACACATAGCGTGTTTCAGAATGGGAAAGACATTTCGATACTTGATTAATTTGTCAACCATGACACCGGTTACAAAAACAAGAATATTGTCCTTCTTTTCTGAGCTTTTTTATTTTTCCAAAACACAATCTATCCATGCATGGCTGCACTGGACACACGAAAGCATATATAAGTTGAACTCTACTTGTAGTTCTCAGAAGGGATGGTTTTAACTCATGCGTCGCCATGGAGATCATTTTGGCTGACCTCACGATGTGTGAATGACAGATGTCGTGTCTTGATAATGAGACAGAGCCTTCAGACGCTGACTCTACAGTCTGCACGTGACAGCTACACCAGCTGCTTTGGATTTGTGGATTATAATGTCGTTTGCTGTGTGTAATACCTGTTTTATTGTTGTGTTTCTGCCTTCCTCACAAGTGTGTCACGTCTTCTAAACTCTTGTTTTGTCTTTTTTGCCGTTGTGATAGGTGTCTGATTCGTTCATTGTGCCTGATGCCTGTGTTATGAAATGTTCTGTTTGCAATATTGCCTAACATACCTTTTAACCGTCTTAACTTTATTGTCGTATCCAATATAAAATTATTGTTTTCTGTTGCGTCCATGTCTCTCTCTCTCTCTCTCTCTCTCTCTCTCTCTCTCTCTCTCTCTCTCTCTCTCTCTCTCTCTCTCTCTCTCTCTCTCTCTCTCTCTCTCTCTCTCTCTCTCTCTCTGGTTAATCAATTGTTGTATCCTTTCGCATGCAGCACATGTTTTCTTCCTTTCTTTTTTTTTACTGCGAGTGCGGAGTAATCCTTTTAACACAAATATACATACGTGGTTCTCTCTCTCTCTCTCTCTCTCTCTCTCTCTATATATATATATCTCTCTCTCTCTCTCTCTCTCTCTCTCTCTCTCTCTCTCTCTTCTCTCTTCTTCTTCTTCTTCTTCTTCTTCTTC
>CM065731.1:1556362-1558862 GCA_033310375.1 Conus canariensis
CCTTCCTTTTTCTAAAGCTAGTGGAACTTTAACGAACTGTTCTTATGAAGTGTCGATGGGAACTGCAATGTTTTGTGTGATCCCTAGAGTCCTCTGAGGAAGGCCCAACTGACGTGATACTTGTTTCTTCCTTGTATGTATGTATGTATGTATGTATGTATGTATGTATGTATGTATGTATGTATGTATGTATGTATGTATGTATGTATGTATGTATGTATGCATGTATGTATGTATGTATGTATGGATGGATGGATGGATGGATGTATATATATATATATATGTATACAAATGTAGATAGATAGATAGATACATAGATATACAGAGAGAGAGAGACAGACAGACAGACAGACAGACAGACAGACAGACAGAGACAGAGAGACAAAGAGAGAGCATAATGATGGAGATCAAGTACAAAATAACAATTTTTCTATCATTGAAATAGTGACTTTGCAATGAATTAAAATATTGATGGGGTGGTGGTGAAGAAAGAAATTGGGGATGAAAAGAGGGCGTAAGAAAACGAATATGAAATCATTCACTTTCAGTATGCGGAGACCATCATCGCCTACGTAGAAAACAGAATCATTCATATTCCATTCCCAGAGGTGTGTCTTTTGTCCACTGATTCAGACTCATCAGTGGGGGCCAATCTGACTGTGTAGGTCTTTTTTTAGCACCAAAGGATACACAGCCTGTAATTCTGTGACATTCTCACCACCGAGGGTTAAAAAAACGTCCATTGGCATCTTAAAATGGCCAGAGAAGGATAGAAGAGTAAAATAAGAAGAAGGACTAACTGAAGGAAAAATAAAATCATTACATTAACATAATGAATTTAGGAGGAAATCTTTGAGCTTGTGCTTGAGGATTCATGCAAGGATACAAGTGTTGAATGGTCATTTTTTTATTCTTAATAGTCCAGCACGGCTAAAGACGTCAGTGCTGACAACAGTAAAAATTGCATAGAACCTTTTGCTTGGTTCTCCTAACAGATGCAGTCTCCCACTGACTGGTCACTGATGTCCATTATTTTGTTACTACCTATGCTAATTACAATTGGGAGATGTTAGTCTTCTGCAAGTAGTGGACATATTGATTCATCTGGATGTCAGTTGTAAAACCAGCCGGCTTTCAAAAGTGTGTTTACATGGAGTTTTTGACATTTGAGATTAATTATGGTGAAATATGAAGCTTTCTGCTTTCTAAGTCTTTTTTCGTTTGGTTGATGGCAGATGGCAACATTACAGTGAACATAACTTGTTGGGTGCAAGATTTACTTTAGCAAAAAAAGACACGTGTAATAATGGTTGACACTGTTCTCGAAAAAGTACAGAAATGCATTCTTTCTTACGTAACAAAAGTTAAATGTGGTGTATGCGACCTAGCTATTCCAACTTTCTTAGTAACATCGCCTGTATACCCTTGGTTTATTGTGTCTTTTATGTAAAAGTCTAATGAGAATATGTAGCATTTCTGTCTTACTTGTGAATTGTTATGCACTATTCAGCTGACGTGCACAAATCTTGAGGGATAAAACTAAGATTGTCGTTGTAATGCACAGAGCCATTATTGTTATCCTCTGTATTTTAAATCTAGAAAAAATAGCATCACCATAACAACGCTTTGTGTTCTGCGTTAACGATTCCCGAGCTTTCTTTTTCTCGAAATAATTTCATTTTGTACACATACGCCTCCATTTGGAGCCCATGAATTATAGTGAGTGAATGAATCTCTCTCTCTCTCTCTCTCTCTCTCTCTCTCTCTCTCTCTCTCTCTCTCTCTCTCTGAGTGGGACAAATAAAGCAAACGATCGCTTCCATTATATTACAGGAGTCACAGCGGCTGGGCCGTGGGAGGTCTGGATTCGTGTGGGTGGAAAACTGTCCAAAATAGATCTCTGTTAATTGGGCCCCCTAGGAATGTCGGCGTGAGAGGGGGTGGGAAGCTAGGTGAGCGAGGCGAGGGTCTGAGGATGAGCGAAGAGGTGATCTTTCCAGCCACTCCAGTCAGTGAAAGAGGCACTTGGTCTGCTGATTATCGAGCAGCTGCGAGGTCATGTCTGTTTCTGTTGGAAAACGACAACAACAACAACAGATATTTACATGGATTTTTCACGTGGAACACAGGTTAGTGAGGGTTGGATAAGCAGGATTGTTGATGAGTAGCATAACGACTTTTAGAGAAAACTTAATCTCTCTCTCCTCTCTCTCTCTCTCTCTCTCTCTCTCTATATATATATATATATATATATATATATATATATATATCTCGCTCTCTGTCTCTGTCTCTGTCTCTCTGCCTCTGTCTCTGTCTCTGTCTCTGTCTCTCTCTCTCTCTCTCTCTCTCTCTCTCTCTCTCTCTCCCTCTCTCTCTCTCTCTCTGTTGGTCAGTTTGTGTGTCAGTTTGTCGTTCTCTAGTAATTTTAACATTTTCAACAAAGTAGAAAGTACCAACCTTCAAGGTTAGACAAGAGAGCGAACCATTGTAAATCGTTTAC
>CM065731.1:1581362-1583862 GCA_033310375.1 Conus canariensis
CCCGCTTGTTTGTCTCTTTTTGGCCATGCGCGACACCCTCCCCCACCTCTCCTGTCTTCCTCTTCCCGCTTTCATCCTTCCTGTTTCCCTTTATACTGCCTCCCCTCCCCCCCCCCCCCCACACACACACAACATACACTCACCAGTCCTTGCTAGCATAATAAGATGTATTTGTTCTCTTCTTAAGCATTACGGCAATAAAAAGTAGTACGAAAACGAATAATGGGCTGATGCCAATCTACAACGAATGTTTTCTTTCAACAAATGTGTGTTTCTTCACGAAACTTGATTGTTCCTTCATCAGTGCCACCTTTGTCTTCTTACATTTCTGGGTTGTTGATCCCCTTTTGTTGACTTCATGAACTGTTCTGCTTGTCTTTTTCTTTACGATGTTCAGATGCCTTTTTCTTCAACACCTGGAAGACTTTAAATTCTTCATTCCTATCTGCTCGCCCACATATACAAATATAAACACACACACACACACACACACACACACACACACACACACACACACACACACACACACATGAATGCATGCATACACGCATGCATGCATAGACGCATGCACATATGTGCATGTATGCATGCATTGATGCAAGCATGCACACACACACACACACACGCGCACACACACACACACACACACACACACACACACACACACACACACACATGCACGCACACGCACACAACACACACACACCACACACACACACACAACACACACACACACACACCCAACACACACGCACGCAAACACACACCATACACACACACGCACACCACACACACACACACCACACACACACACACACACACACACACACGCACGCAAACACACACGCATACACACACACGCACGCACACGCACACACACACACACACACACACACACACACACACACACACACACACACACAACTGTCTGAAAGCAGTTCATATATTAAAGGTAGTTCTTGAACTACACGTGTATTGATATCAGCCTCCGGGTTCCACATTTCATATAATTATGTCGTCCTCGAATACTGAGAGCGAAAGAAGAATTGGCAAGACTAATATTACAATGTTTAGGCTGAAAAAGAAAGCATGGAAAACCAGCCACCTGGCCATATTCGAAAGCTCACATGATCAAAGCCTATGCATTATGCACGCTGTTATGCGGCAGTGACGCTTGATCCTTGTGTGCTGGTCGGGAAATGTAACTTAAAAGTTTTTCACGTGCACTTCTTCTTGCATATCCAAGAATAGCCGACAAAGGCAGCTTTAGAAATAGCACAGCGCTTGAGATAGGTGGCATTACAACCCCTTTCATTACCCTTATGCAGAGACGTTTTACTGGAAGCTGAACGTGGAAAAAGTCCAGTGGAGTGAAGATGGTTGAATCCTTATTGACCTAACTCCTGTTGGACAAATTCCATGGTCTCTCAAGAATAGCAATGACAACCAGCAAACAATAATACGTGAGCCGTCGCCTTGGCATAGTTGCTAGCGTAGAGGATTCCCGGCTGTGAGGTCGTGAGTTTGATCATCCACATTTATTTGGATAACGTTTCTTTCCTGACTGGGTTCTACACAAAGCTGAGTGATCTATGGCTCAAGCGAGAAAACTGGAACCACACAGTCGACGTTCATTAACTTAATGGATACGGTTCTGAGAAGGCTACTGAGATTACTTCACCAACATTACAGATGTCTGCGTCCCCTTGGCCCAGTTACTCCAAATATATCATGAAAGTCAGCATAGAACACAGTGCTGTCATAACGTCTCAGACCAAAATAGAAATCTACAGCATAATGGTTATTACCCTCAAATTCATCGATCAGCATTAAGGCTTAAATTCTTCAGGCCATTATGCCCTGCTCAGTGTTGTCCAGGTCGTTGGTGAGTTCATGTGGAGGTCGCTGGTAGAGGTGTGGTGCCCTCCAGAGGTGAACGTCCACTGACCCTGGCTCAGAAACTTGTCAGTTATTGTCGTCAGTGGGGGACTAGCAATTGTTGTCCTCAGTGGGGGACTTCATAGGTGGCGTCCCGTGTATTCTGGTTCAGAACAGACACTGATGAATACCACCAGAGTGACTTGGCAGCAGCACATTATCTCTTCTAGTTTGTTGTCTCATAATGACGTGATGTTCACTGCCCCCAGTGAATCGCTGGTGATAGAGCTGTGGCAGGACAAGCCTGGATGTGGCTGTGGATAGAGACCCGGAATGAGCAGCGTGGGGATAATATCACTGAAGTGTTTCATGTGACAACAGAAAGAGCTCTCTGAGGCACAAGAGGGGCTTTATGGGCCACAAATGGCAAAAGAAAAACCATTCAACAATAAAACAAAAACGACCTGCACACTGGCATGCTTTTGCAAACACATACACCTGCTGCATGCGCACGCATGCGCATGCAGATGCGCGCATGAAACACACACACACACACACACACACACACACCACACACACACACACACACATACACACACACAAACACACATACACACACTCA
>CM065731.1:1588862-1591273 GCA_033310375.1 Conus canariensis
TGTCTGTCTATCTGTTTCTCTCTCTCTCTCTCTCTCTCTCTCTCTCTCTCTCTCTCTCTCTCTCTCTCTCTCTCTAAGTCTATCGCCTTGTCTCCACCTCTCTCAGTCCAATTCCTTCTGTCTGTCGGTCTGCGTCTGTCTCTCTGTTTGTCTGTCTGTCTGGGTGTCTGACTTTCCCCTGCAGAAAGACAGATAGAGAGAGAGTGAGACAGAGAGACAGAGAGACAGAGAGAGAACAGAGAAAGAGAAGCAGAGAGAAAGAGAGAAAGAGAAGGGGGGGGGGGGAGGTAGGGAGAGAAAGAGGTGAATGTGAAGGGTAAGAGAGAGAGAGAGAGTGGGAGTGGGGGAGAGCGGTAAATGGGGCTGATTTATTACATAATGACTCATTTAATGAATGATTTTGCATAGAGGTTTATGAATTTTAATAAATGAATTCAGAGAGAGAGAGAGAGAGAGAGTGAGTTTCTGTCTGTCTGTGTGTCTGTCTGCCTGCCTGTCTGTGTGTCTGTTTGCCTCTCTTTCTCTCTCTTTATCTCTCTCTCTCTCTTCTCTCTCTCTCTCCACTCTCTTCTCTTCTCCTCTTCTCTATTTCTTCTCACTCCTCTCTTTCTCCCCTCTCCTCTTTTTTCTCTCCTCTCCCCCCCCCCCTCTCTCTTTTTCTCTCTCCCCCCTCTCTCTCTCTCTCTCTCTCTCTTCGTCTTGTCCTACCTTTCTCAGCCTGTCTGGTTATCTGTCTGCCGGTCTGTCTGTCTGTCTGTCTGCTTGTCTGTCTGTCTGTCTTCTCTCCCTTTCTCCCCTCTCTCTTCCGCTCGCTTTCTCCCTCTGTCTCTGTCTCTCTCTTTGCCACCCACCCCCTCTGTCTCTCTCTCTTTATCCCATACTCCCTCCTCTCTCTCTGTATATGTCGCATTGTTCTTTTATGTTTTTGTTCCACCATTAACTTAACTCTGTTAAAAGCTTCTTTAGACAGTGAGGGTCGTCTCTCTCTCTCTCTCTCTCTCTCTCTCTCCTCTCTCTCTCTCTTCTCTCCTCTCTCTCTCTCTGTCGTGTACGTGCGTGGATGTGTGCTTTTAGTATGCTGTGTGTGTGTGTGTGTGTGTGTTGTGTGTGTGTGTGTGTGTGTGTGTTGGTGTGGTGGTGCTGAAGTTGTTCGTGTGCTGTGTGCAGTGTGTTTGTCTGCGTGAGTACGTGTAGTATTAGTATGTGAATTTTACGTTCTGAAACGCCAGATTTTTATCTCTAGCCTACTACCGTACTATTACTTTATGCGATCCAGCTACTATACATACTACCACCACCACCACGATCACATACATGTTACACTCCACCCCCATCGTGTACTACTTATAAAATAACTTATTATCGCAGAAGGAGAAGAGGAAGAGGAGGCGGAGCAGCGAGGAGGAGCAGGAGAAGCAGAGAGCAGGAGAAGCAGGAGAGAAGCAGAGAAGCAGGGAGGAGCAGGAGCAGGAGAGCAGGAGCAGGAGAGCAGGAGAAGCAGAAAGCAGGAGAAGCAGGAGCAGGAGCAGCAGGAGCAGGAGAGCGGAGCAGGAGAAGCAGGAGCAGCAGAGGAGCGGGAGCAGCAGAGAGCAGGAGCAGGAGGAGCAAGCAGGAGCAGGAGCAGCAGGAGAGGAGGAGCGGGAGAGCAGGAGCAGGAGAGGAGCAGGAGAGCGGAGCAGGAGCAGGAGCAGGAGGAGCGGAGCAGGGAGGAGCAGGAGACAGCAGGAGCAGGAGGAGCGGAGCAGGAGGAGCAGGGAAGCAGGAGCAGGGAAGCAGAGAGGAGCAGGAGCAGGAGGAGCAGGAGAAGCAGAAGCAGGAGAGGAGAGCAGGAGGAGCAGGAGCAGGAGAGCAGAAGCAGAGGAGCAGAGAAGCAGGAGAAGCAGGAGCAGGAGCAGGAGCAGGAGAAGCAGGAGCAGGAGGAGCAGGAGAAGCAGGAGCAGGAGAAGCAGGAGCAGGAGAGCAGGAGAAGCAGGAAGCAGGAGAAGCAGGAGCAGGAGAAGCAGGAGCAGGGAGAAGCAGAGCAGGAGAAACAGGAGCAGGAGGAGCAGGAGAAGCAGAAGCAGGAAGAAGCAGGAGAAGCAGAAGCAGAGCAGGCAGCAGGAGCAGGAGAAGCAGAAGCAGGAGCAGGAGAAGAAGCAGAAGCGAGGAGCAGGAGAGCAGGAGCAGGAGCAGCAGGAGAAGCAGAAGCAGAAGCAGGACAGGAGCAGGAGAAGCAGGAGCAGGAGAAGCAGAAGCAGGAGCAGGAGAAGCAGGAGCAGGAGGAGCAGGAGAAGCAGGAGCAGGAGAAGCAGGAGAGAGAAGCAGGAGAATGTAGGAGAGGACAAGCAGGAGCACGAATAGAGAAGATAACAGTTGGCTCATTGAAACAAATGGCAAGCGGTATACTATGTGACTTTTAATGTGTTGTGCTT
>CM065731.1:1596373-1603873 GCA_033310375.1 Conus canariensis
AACAACTACTCAAAGACCAGATTTCAACATCAGCTGTTAACCCAGTCAGAAGAAAACATAACTGGCGCTGCAATAACTAATAAAGGTTTGTACCATAGACTACTCTATTAGGTTGCCTAAATCATTATTGATTTGACATCATCATCATCATCATCATCATATCATCATCATCATCATCATCATCATCATCATCACCATCATCATCGTCATCATCATTATTATTGTTATCATTATTGCTGTTGTTGTTATTGTTGTTGCTGCTGTTGTTTTGTTGTTGTTGTTGTTGTCTAAGATGCTGACATTACTGCTTTTCTGTGATCAGTGAGAGTTCAGTTTCATAAGAATGAAGAACCATGTGATTCAGTTGTATTCATGTGACGGTAAGATTGATATTTTCTTGCAAGTTAAGACACATCTCCTGAGAATCGGGATTATTTGTGTCAAGAGCTGTGTCATTAGCAGACATTTCACGATGAGGTTTTACGGCTAAAGAAGACCATTGACGCATAATAAGAACCAAGGAATACATCCAAGTTGTTTGGGAACTATATGCATTAAGTGCAACAATTGTTACTTGCAGGAAAGAAATGAAGAAATCATTATGAAGATGTGCCAAAGACAGGCAACAAATGCTTAACGTTCTGAGCCAAGGTTCATGGCTAATGGCGCAGAAAAGAGTTAGCAAAACAGATAAACACGATTTTAGATATTTACTCGTTTTTATGTCTGAAAATCAATTATCAACTAATATAGTACAATAGTTCGGCTGAATTGTTTCTCTCTAAATACCGATCGACCGGGATTAAAATGAGAAAAGAAGTCATTTGTCAATGTGTTGTCACAATGGCTTTGAAGGAACACATAAGATAAAGATAAGTCTGTAATTCAATGAGTCAGTAACGTTTCCTGACTTGTGCAGTGATTTGATTTTTGTTTGTTTTAAAACACACGGAAATTTTTTTTTTCAATCAAGATAAAGATTGTAGCTATCAGTGAGTGTATCTGTTATGACAGGCGCAGGCAGCTTAAAAGTTTTTGTTTTGTTTTGTTTCGTGTTGTTTTTATCCCCATGCAATCCAACATTTCTACAGTTGCTGTCTGCTTTTATTGTCTTAGAAGCGTGAAAAGTCCATCAATGACATATAAAGTTGAATGGATGTTCTTTTTCCGGCTGAATTTCTGAAATACCTCATTTTGCATTATTTGATTTAGTACAGTATCAAAATGGTTGTATAGCTAACTGGCAGTGTATATTTTCCTACCTTCAATGCGGAGTCAGTGTTTTCTTTAGTTTAGCCATGTTAAACTTTCATAACAAATTCCAATGACTTTTGGCGATTAGATAAGAAACATTATTCTGTACTTGTGATAAAAGAGCCAGTTTAGATTCTTGCTTCTTTGAATTTTTTTCACAAGAACAATCTTAACCAGCATTATTTTTATATGTAGCGTTCTGTATTTCGTTTATTAGTCAAGATGATCTAACTCTTTTAATTTGAAGAGGAGAACGCCTATCGTGTACATCACTGACGGTATATAATACCTTCAAAACCTCATTCGGTCTCTGTGTACTCGTAGACATTTGAGGGAATTTAAAGCGTAAAAGGTGCATTCTTGAACAGCAAATTTAGAGAGGTTCCTAATCTTCTCGTTTTATACTTTAGCATAGGAAATTTGACACCCCTTTTGACCATTTAACTCATCATAACAGCCATAGAAAGGAGCAACTGATTCTAAGATCGTTTCCATACTTTCACGCATTCTCAATTAATCAACGTTTAGATATGGCAGTTTCACAGTAAGACGTTATGGTACTTGCCTTAGAACAAAGGTTTCAAATGTTTGTGCCCAATGGGTTCGTGTTATGGACAAGTCTATGCTAAAGGCGCCTAACAACATACAGGCTTTGTATTGATCAACAGCATTTTCCGTCATTTAAATGAAACGGTCAATCTGACTGATACATTGCATTGTATTTTGTACAGAAAATGTACCAGGCTTAACTTTCTTTTTGCCATTTACCTGAATTTAAATACGGATAACAGGTATGTGACGCTCTTCCAGATATTAAGCTATAAAACAACAATTAAGAATTGGTTAGTATACATCATTATCCCAGTTTTCATTTCTTGAATGAAGTCTCTATGAACTGAATTGTGTATGGCCTGGATTACAAATGAAAGTTCTGCTTAAAAGTCAATAAATGTGATTTTTAACATTCAAATGGTGAATCTTTTTTTCTTCACAGTTGTCGAGATTAATGAAAGACTAAGATATTAACTGTATGGTTCATATTTGCATGCCTTATATAAAGATCGTCAAAGTAAACCAAGAGTTCCATTTTCTATCATAAACAGACCAACAAATAAAACTTCAAGCTTCACCAAATCTCTCTCTCTCTCTCTCTCTCTCTTATATATATTATAATATATATATGAGACTATAAACCGAGGTTCCGTGTGTGAACGCACGCATAATATCTTGCACACACGTAAAATCCCATCACCAACTTTCGGAAGAGTAGGCCAGTTTGGCCGTTGGTATGGATGACACGCTACACATAGCATGCACCCTGCGTGACAAATGGAAAGAATGAAGGAAGTAAGGAAAATGAATGAACGATACTGACTGAATGACACGGGAAACGACTGAATGAAGCGCCAGCAGGCAGCTCTTCAGTCGGCACTACCCAGGAAGGCAGCCCGTTGGGTAAACGAGTGTTGATTGTAAAGCGCTTAGAGCTTGGTCTCTAACTGAGAATAGGCGCTATATAAGTATTCTTTTAATAATAATAATAATAATAATAATAATAATAATAATAATAATAAGAGAGAGAGAGAAAGGGGGGGAGAGAAAGAGAGAGAGAGAGAGAGAGAGAGAGAAGAGAGAGATGTTATGTACACACACACACACACACACACACACACACACACATATTTCTCTCTCTGTCTCTCTGTCTGTCTGTCTGTCTGTCTGTCTGTCTGTCTGTCTGTCTGTCTCTCTCTCTCTCTCTCTCTCTCTCTCTCTCTCTCTCTCTCTCTCTATATATATATATATATATGTATTAATTATCTATCTACTTATCTGTCTATGTGTGTGTGTGTGTGTGTGTGTGTGTGTGTGTGTGTGTGTGTGTGTGTGTGTGTGTGTAAAAGGAAAATACACATGATGAGTACAAATAGTATTGCAGAGATCAATACTACAGTTTAAGAAAGAACAAGAAAACGTACCGCCAAATGGAAGACAGAACTAAAACATCAGAGCCAATTATCTTCTTTTTTAACGACATTCAATCAGGTGTTATAATAGCATATAAAGTGTTCTGAAAGCTATAAACCATGATACAGTATCAGTCTGAATTGCTCCGTACTTAACGCAGGTCACTATGACAACTACAAGAGCTAGTCTGTAAACTGCAGAAACCTCACTCATCTTTCACATAGTCATTGTATACACTTCACTGGTAGACAAATCACTATTGTTACACAACATTCAGGCAAAGAAACGCATATCTTGAAACACAAACAAACGTGAGGTAGGACGTTCGAGCTTGTTTTGCACACAACTAAGTGCATATATGTAGAGGAAAATTACACAATAAACAACTTGCAAGCAAAAACAGCGGCAGAGAGAGAGAGAGAGAGAGAGAGAGAGAGAGAGAGAGAGAGAGAGAGAGAGAGAGAGAGAGAGAGAGAGTTAGTTTCATTTTGTTGCCGCTTTCTCCCACCAGGTTTCCCAATTTCATGTAGCCTGCAAACCAGGCCAGAATCCCTTTGATTTCTTTTCTCTCTCTCTCTCTCTCTCTCTCTCTCTCTCCTCTCTCTCTCTCTCTCTCTCTCTCTCTCTCTCTCTCTCTCTCTGTGGCTGTCCTCTGCTTCGGAATTCATTCTCTGCCTGCTTGATCTGCATCTCTTCAAAGAAGTCCTCGGAGCCCTAAGCTCTTCGAACAGAACTTCAAAGGACCTCCAGTCTCCAGAACTTGTCCGGTAACTGTCGCTGATGGAAGCATGAGTTGATTTCCAGGAATCGTTTTTCTCAGGCATCTATCTCCGGTCTGCTTTCCTGTGCCAGCAACTTCTCCATTATCACTACCCCTTCATCCTCCCTCCCTCCTCCCCCTCGCCTCTCTGTCTGTCTGTCTGTCTGTCTGTCTGTCTGTCTGTCTGTCGCTCTCTCTCTCTCTCTCTCTCTCTCTCTCTCTCTCTCTCTTCATTTTTTTTTGCCATATTCTCTTCTATTTTCATTTGATGTTCCATTATGATTGCATGACCGCTTTGTTTACTTGTTTGCTTTCGTACATTATTTCATTTCACTGCATGCTGTAGTCCCTACTCAGGGCGAGGACGGGGTGTAAAAAAGCACGTCAGTGCTTATCTATTATCCTCGTAAATAAAGATTTTTGTCTTGTCTTGCCTCTCTCTGTCAGTCTGACTGCCTGTATGTCTGCCTGTCTGTTGTTTGACCATAACTCTGCTCGTCCTTTCCAGACAGCTAAATCTATCAATTTGATGTTGACTTATAATCAAGCGGTGTGAACTTAAAATGGTTCAGTTCAAATGATTCTTATCCGTACAGGGAAATGTTGATGCACAAACATGGTATCTAACAAATGCACAGATGGTCTTCGACGTTGTCATCAGTACAAGAAAGGGACTTTTAGACATGTTTGCATACAGAAAATGTTAATGCACGTCGGTGCATCGATTTACGTGAGGCGCATTTCACAAAAAGTAGAGACTAGCTGAAGTTCACTCGAGAATGCATCAATACTAAGAAACGTTTTGTGATCGTAGACAATGCTTTAGAATATGGCTTAAGAGGAGAAAATCAAACAGTGACTGCAGGCTCACATACAGAAGACAGAACTGACCTCGAACTAATTTACCGTCCACCTGACCTGAGGTTTCTGCAAGCAATTGTGGTTCTGAGTGAAATAAAAATGAAGGCGACCGACTCTTTCACCGCTGGTGTTATCGTGCCGCTTTCTGAATTTTCGCCGACTATAGTTTTGCTGCCCCTGGTAAGCGTCCTTGATGGGATATCTTTTCATCCTGCCCAGCATGTCTAAAAGAGTTTGGATGAGGAATTTTGTGAACAGCATTCGGATTTGTCTTTGTATTAGGATACACATGGGAAGAAATGGACCACTGGAGGTCCATTTTCAGGCATTGATTCTCTGAGGTTGAGTGACGTTTATGCCCACAACCAAATGCATCACTTTGTATAATGATAAAAGGAAGCGCGCGCCTTCCGCTGAATGTTTAAATTCAAAGCTGCCAGTTAATAACATCTTGCACACACGTAAAATCCCATCACCAACTTTCGGAAGAGAAGGCCAGTTTGGCTGTTGGTATGGATGACACGTTACACATAGCATGCACCCTGCGTGAGAAATGGAAAGAATGAAGGAAGTAAGGCAACTGAGAGGACAATATTGAACGATACTGACTGGATGACATGGGAAATGAGTGAATGAAGCGCCAGCTGGCAGCTCTTCAGTCGGCACTACCCAGGAAGGCAGCCCGTTGGGTAAACGAATGTGGATTGTAAAGCGCTTAGAGCTTGGTCTCTAGCCGAGAATAGGCGCTATATAAGTATTCATAATAATAATGACAATAGTTAATGTGTTGTTTAAGATTCGGAGTACTGTAGGGAAGTTTTAGAGAAAGATAGCCTAAAGTGGACACCAGACCCCGGCACTAGCCGTCTGTCAGTCAGAATCATAGCGTTCAATTTTCAAGAGAGAGAGAGAGAGAGAGAGAGAGAGAGAGAGAGAGAGAGAGAGAGAGAGAGAGAGAGAGAGAGAGAGAGGATTTAGTCATCTTGCAACACAATATTAGGCGCGTAATTTTGATAAAGCACTCCATTTTCACCTTACCCCTGTCTTTGACAACACTTTTGAACTGGGTTCAATTCTTAGTGATGTTTGTTTCTTTCGTTTTTCGTTAGTGCCAGATCATGATTCCACTCGGGCACTTAACTAATGAAAACTGTTTGAACTAAAACGTTAATTATAAGTCTTTTCATGGAAGGTACCATAAAATTGAAGTCACATGGATGTGTGGCGTGTGGCGTGTTAAGCATTGTTTTAGTCTGACGGTCAAATTGCCATTTAGTTGTCTGTTATCATTTTCTGTTATACTCAAGTCTACTTGGATATTCCTTTTGCTCATATATGTTGCAGTCCTCTTGCTAACGTGTAGGAATTTGCCTCTTCATAACTGATATCAGCAACAACAAGAAAAACAAATGATAATAATGTCAACATAATTATTACCACCATTGTACCTCAACCTCCCCTTTCTACTACTGTTATTTCTACTTCTACCACTACCACCACCACCACCATCATTACCACCACCACTTCCACTACTACTACTGCTACTACTACTACTACTACTACTACTACTTCTACAACAACAATAACTACTACTACTTCTGCAACAACAACAACAACAGCAACAACAACAACAACAACAACAACAACAACAACAACAACAACTACTACTACTACTACTACTACTACTACTACTACTACTACTACTACTAACCAGCACCACCGCCACTTTCACCACCACCATCACCACCACCACGTTTACTGCTACAACTGCTTATATTACCTACACAATTACTACTTCTACTACCGCTACTTTTGCTACTGCTACCACTGCTGTTACAACAACAACAACAACAACAACTACTACTACTACTACTACTACCAGCACCACCAGCACCACGAGCACCACCAGCACCACTACTACTACTACTACTATACTACTACTACTACTGCTAGTAGTAGTAGTAGTTAGTAGTAGTAGTAGTAGTACCACTACTACTACTACTACTACCACCACCACTAAGAATTGCTAATAATGATTCAAACACGTAGTGGTAGATATAGCAGAGCAGCAGCAGCAGCAGCAGTAATAGTATCAAAAACAGTAGCAGCAGCAGCAGCATTATCGGTATTAGCGGTAGTAGTAGCAGCAGCAGCATCAATAACATTTGGTGCTGATTATCATATGATGAATAGAACAAGAGAAACTGTATACAAAGTTTCTGCATCGTTACATTACACACTATTTCACACTCTGTTCACACACAGGAATCAGCATTTCGACAACAATATAAGCGTGTCAATGAATAAGGGGTTCTTACCTTAAGGCCGGAGGAGTGAGGTAACTGCACGCTTATATTGGATACCTGTGCAAAAATAATGGACAGTTGACGCGGACTTAAACAGTGTCTTACACAGTGCACAGAATGCAGCAGCAGCAACAACAACAACAACAACAACAACAACAACAACAACAACGGTGCTCCCTGAACTCAAACTTTGGAGACTAGAAAAAAAGCAAATGGATCAAAATGAGAGGGAAGGAACTGAACAATGTATGCATGCTATCAGCAGCAAATCTCCGTAGGCCGCATTTGGGGCGGCGCAACCCCTCGTTTCTGAATATTGTTCTGCTATTCAAAAATTGATTTATACAGTAAAGA
>CM065731.1:1608873-1611373 GCA_033310375.1 Conus canariensis
CATCAATATCAAAAGCAGGTTTAATATGCTCCCAGGGTGCTACTGGTGAAACAGATGGCTTAGTGGCTATTTCTTTGTGTTTTAATTCTTCAGAATTGATTATATCGGTGGCATAAGTATTGATTGATTGTAAAGAGTGTATTGTTTTAGCTCTTTTAGCAAAATCTTTCGCGGAGTCTAATCTAATTTCTTCCTTACAAAATGTATCAAAAGCAAAAGACTTTACTATAAATTTAGCGCAAGAATTTTTCCTGTTGTCATCTAGAGGAAGAACACCCGCTTCGTTATAGGATCCTAAATTGGAAGCATGTATTGGTACCCCAAGTGCCAGTTTAACAGCTTTGCAGTCTATGCTTTGAAGTTTGGATAATAGGTGCTTGGGGGCATTAAAGAAAACTTCTTGGGCATATATTAAACGAGATCGAACAAGTGAGTTTGCAAGACATAAAAGTGCTTTAGTATCCTGACCCCAACGTTGTTTACTTATAATTTTGAGAAAATTTAATGCTTTTCGTGCTTTATCAAGTATATGATTTATATGTTGATTCCAGGTAAGTTTTGATGACAGATAAACACCTAAAAACTTAACACTTTGCACAAACTTAAGGGCAATTCCATTAATGCTGAATATTGGCATTTTTTCTGGGTTATAACCTGAGTTAAAAAGGACCATGTTTGTTTTTTCTAAAGATAATGATAAACCATTTTCTTTCATAAAATTAGTGATCTTATCTAATTCCTTTTGGTAAACTTTTTTTGTATAGTTTAATGCTCTAGTGGGTGTATTGCGTTTCATTGTTACCTTCATCCACATGCATATATCGTCAGCATACTGGACTAAAACTGAATCGTTTGACAATCTCTTTGGAAGATCGGCTATGAGCATGTTAAATAAAACAGGAGAAATAACTGAACCTTGAGGTAATCCCATCTGAAGTTCTCTGGGGTTCGAGTACGTGTTTCCTACTCTTACTTGTATGAAACGATGTGAAAGGAAGTTTTTAATGTAGTTATACATATTACCATTAATATTGTTTTCCTTAAGCTTTTGCAATAATTTGTAGTGCCATACTTGATCATAAGCTTTCTTAACGTCAAAAAAAGTTGCAAGGATATTCTTCCGCCTCGCGAACTGCTGTTTGATTTGTGTTGATAGTTTCACTAGATGTTCTGTAGTTGATCGGCCTTTCCGAAAGCCTGCTTGATTTGGGGGTATAATGCACTGTATGTGTGTGTGGTGTGTGTGTGTGTGTGTGTGTGTGTGTGTGTGTGTGTGTGTGTGTGTGTGTGTGATGATGATGATGATGATGATGATGATGATGATGATGATGATGATGATGATAAATGGTTGCTACTGCTGAGGATGACATGGGAGATAAGGTGGAACATGTCTCCACTGCATTTAAATGGTCCCAATGTCAAACTTTTCAAATAGCTTTCGACAGCCCAGGTTGAAGTCCTGGCCTTTTAGAATGGCTTCGCCTCTTAGCATGGTGGAGACATTATATTTTCTCTTTTTGTTTCTCCAAAAGAGGTAAAGGGGATGAAAAATAAAATTGATTTATACACTACAAAATCAATGGCTTTAGAAGGATGGAAATATAGGGGAAAGGAGACGCAGGAACGAGGGGGGGTGGGGAGGAAGGGGGGGTGATGACAGTGTGTATGGGAGAAAACAATTAACTTTCAGATGGAACTGTGTAGGATGCCTGACCAGATTTTTAGTCAATGGCATAGTCCTTCTATATAATAACTACAGAACCGATATCTCTCACTTCTGAAATTGTAAACCATAGGAACAAAGAAACCTCACCATATGGAACATCAGTTTGAGTACGCAGATACATCTGGCTAAATGTGACTAAGATCAGTCGAAAAATATAAGCATGTCAGACAAACTGGATCGACCGATCTGGAAAATGAAAATGTATAACAACCACACACAAAGTGAACACAAGCTGAAGAAACCCAACACACAAGCAAAGGCCTATCCATCAGCCAGAATTATTGCACAGGCGCACAGCGTGCAAATACATCCTCAAGAGAAACGACAAAAATACACCAGTAGATTATTGTGCAACAGTGAAACGTAATGAGACATAGACATGGTAACACAGGTCTATTTCGCAATGTCCCTGTGACTACACGCAGTGAGACCTCTCTCACTGTAATGAGAACATCTAACATAGACATGGTAACACAGGTCTATTTCGCAATGTCCCTGTGACTACACGCAGTGAGACCTCTCTCACTTCACTTCAACCCAGGTTTCAATTTGTATACCTTTAACTTTCCCCCAGTAGCAAGTTGCTGAATTCAGTGCCCTCCTGTGCATTGATGTCTCTCTTGTGCGAGAAGTTCTTACGAAACGTTCCGACAGAACCTTCCGTCTCACGATTGATTTTTTGACATTGACCTATTTTCCAGAGAACAGCTCATGTCTTCTTTTCTGATTGGTGTTCTTGTTTTTCTTTGTTAAGCCTAGCAGCAATCATGGCTT
>CM065731.1:1616373-1623873 GCA_033310375.1 Conus canariensis
ATTGACAACGTAATTACAGGCAAGGTAACAAGCAGGATGTAGGCATCATGAGGGCAGTCAGGGGAGATGACTGCTGGACCGACCACCTGCTGCTGTCATCCAGGCTGTCGTTTCCCATAGTCAGCAGACACTGGCGGCAAAATGTTAGCATTGAGAAAACGTTAGGAGTCCAGAAACTTCTATCTGTCTGTCCGTCTGTCTGTCTGTCTGTCTGTCTGTCTTCTCTCTCTCTCTCTCTCTCTCTCTCTCTCTCTCTCTCTCTCTCTCTCTCTCTCTAACACTTTGTCTCTGTCTGTCGGTCTGTCTGTCGGTCTGTCTGTCGGTCTGTCTGTCGGTCTGTCTGCAAGCAGTTATGTTTTTTATGAATGCACACTATCGCTCTGTTTGTGTGAGTGCATGTTGCATGTGTGCATGTGTGCATGTGTGCATGTGTGCATGTTTGTGTGCATGCGCATGCAAGCGTGCATATGCATCTCTGCTCTGTTGTTTTGTTCTGTTCTGTGTCCTCTTCTGTCTGTCTGTCTTTCTTCTCTTGTCTGCTGACTGTCTGCATCTGCCTTTGCTCGTCTCTCTCTGTCTGCTCTGTCTTCTCTGTCTCTCTGCGTCTCTCACTCTCTCTCTCTTCTGTGACTGTATGCCTGTGCGTGCACGCGCGTGTGTGTGTGTGCGTGCGTGCGTGTGTATGTGTGTATGTGTGTGTGTGTGTGTGTGTGTGTGTGTGTGTGTGTGCATGATGCTCGGTGCATGCAGGCTGTGTGTGTGTGTGTGTGTGTGTGTGTGTGGTTTGTGTGTGTGTGTGTGTGTGTGTGTGGTGTGTGTGTGTGTGTGTGTGTGTGTTTGCAGAGGATAGAACGGTGGTAACTTCCGAGGAAAGAAATGGGCTTAGCAGATCATGATTTTGTGGGAACGTTTCCTAGATTCTGCTGGGTATAGCTGCTTTTTTGTGGAAAATCTAGTGTTGAATCTTAGACAAGGACCAGCACTCTGCCGAAAGTTAGAACCCCATCAGCTACATATTTGTATATCCAAATATTCACCCGTACTAATAGATAAATCAAAGAGAGGCAGAGACAGCGGGAACTCCCCTGTCTCTGTCTGTTCTGTGTCTGTCTGTCTGTCTCTTTTCTCTTGTCTCTGTTTCTGTCTTGCTGTCCTCTGTCTGTCTGTCTGTCTGTCTGTCTGTCTGTCTGTCTGTCTGTCTCTCTCTCTCTCTCTCTCTCTCTCTCTCTCTCTCTCTCTCTCTCTGTTGCATGCGTGATGTTTGTGTGTGCGTGTGTGTGTGTATGTGTGTGTGTGTATTGTGTGGTGTGTTGTGTGTGTGTGGTGTGCGTGCGTGTGTGTGTGTGTGTGTGTGTTTTAGAGAGAGAAAGGAGAGGAGAGAGAGAGAGAGAGAGAGAGGAGACAGGGGGAATGAGAGAATGAGTAAAGTATATAAAATTACTGTATTTCTAGATAAACGTAAGTCACAATATATTTATGACCGATCAAATGTTGGGTTAAAAGAAGAATTACAGATACTGTCACATGTCGTTTCTGTTATGACGAGGAGGGCACAGTAAAGCATTCCTTGTGATATTGTCATTTTTCAACCCTTTCTGGAAGAAAAAAAACTTTTGAAAAGGCAAGTGTATCAAATACTTGAAATCATAGTCCTGCTTTGTTACGATGAGAATATACAAACAGACAATGCATTATATGAGATTCTTCTTTTTCATTAAATGCTTTATTCATACATTAGAATAAATAAAACTAAATGCATGGTCAAACACTATTAAAAGATATCAAGTATGAAATGCAACAGAGAAACCTACGTACTATACAAAACATGAGAGCGGAATTTAACAGGCCTTTTTTACATAAATTCTTGATAAAGAAATTACAGGTCATATATAATAATAATAACATGCTCTGTTGGCAATATCTGTAGTTTCTGTTCCGTATTGTATGGTATCCACTGCAAGAACCTAAAGAAGCGACTGACAACTGAACTGAACGATAATGTTTCAGTGAGGTCTTTCCTTTGCAAGCTGTAGTGATGCATGTGTACATTGTGTAAATGGCTTATGTCATGGTTTTCTTTCTTATGTATGACCTAAAACGTGATTAGAAATACTGCTCGCTGGACTTGATACTAAGCCGGACAGACGGTCTTTACCTTAGCTTAAAAATGCGTTCATTATGTAGTGCTTGGTGCCACTTCTGGTTGATCCCCGATGGACAGAGAATGACAATTTAGTGCTTGGTGCCACTTCTGGTTGATCCTCGATGGACAGTAAAATGAAATTTAGTCTTCGTTGCCACTCTGGTTGATCCCGATGGACAGAGTATGACAATTTAGTGCTTGTTGCATTTTCTGTGATCTACGATGTGAAGAAATGACAATTTAGTGCTTGGTGCCACTTCTGGTTGATCCCCGATGGACAGAGAATGACAATTTAGTGCTTGGTGCCACTTCTGGTTGATCCTCGATGGACAGAGAATGACAATTTAGTGCTTGGTGCCACTTCTGGTTGATCCTCGATGGACGTAGAATGACCATTTGTATCATCTCTCTCGCATTACAGTGCTCTGTTTTGCTCAAGCTGAGGACAAGAGCCTTTGCACTCACTTTTCGCTTGATTGTTTTTTTTTTTATTTCAGTGGTAAAACGTCTGTGGATGATTGAGTATTTGGTATATCTATTTTCTCACCCACAACCAAGAGATCGATTTCTCATAAATTTGTACGAGATGGTGTAACTTGTGACATAGGGGCTTTTAAGCTGTTGTCATTTATGGTCGATGTCTGTTTTTCTTTTCTTCTTTTTTTTTCTAATACGCCACTAATCTTTGTTTCTTTCATGTCTTCAACGTCTTTCCAACGATGGTGTTGGTAAACTGCTGTCGAAGATGTTTTGGGTTTTTTTCCTGTAGGTCCCATCCCATGTGATTGTACCTTGCTTACCTCTATAGTCAAAACTGTATTTCTCTTATTGTGTTCCTGGTTTAAAACCGCCCGAGTAGTTGGGAAAACGCTGTTGACAGAAATGTTAAGAAAAAAACACAACAAAGCAACGATACGACAACATCATCATTATCAAACAACAACAACAACAGCACCACCACCACCAACAACAACAACACAAGCAAATAGTTAACGATCTTGTGAAAGGAAGCAATAACTATAACTTTCTCTGATCTCATTATTGCCTTCTATGCTGTTGATCCAACTTTTGAACCACCGAGAGAGAGAGAGAGAGAGAGAGAGAGAGAGAGAGAGAGAGAGAGAGAGAGAGAGAGAGAGAGAGAGAGAGAGAGATGCCCTCTTGCTGGCTCTTTTATCTCCCAAGATGTTCCAGTTGCATGTACGCCCTCTCCGAAGCCCTCTGTGGTTCCTTTGTATTTCTGTGGTCGTCTTCTGGTTGGGGATACGTTATCAGTCTGCTTGATCTGTCTCCCAGAGAAGTCCTGGGAACCCAAAGGTCTTGGAACAGAACTTCAAAGGCCCAGAGTCCAGGTTTGGTCTGATTACTGCCGTTGATAGAAACATCCGTCGACTCCCAGGAACAATTTTTTCCTCTGATATGTATCTCCTCTCTGCTTTCCTCTCAGCAGATGAAAGCGCAGTAGAAGCTGAACCACAACACGAAGTTCATGTCCTTCCATTAATACTGTTTCTTTCTCTTTCTTGTCTTCTGTCTGTTTATATTTTTCTAGCCTCCATACCCCGTCTCTCTCTTTCTCTCTGGCTCTGTCTTTCGTCTCTCTCTCTCTCTGTCTCTCTCTCTTTTGTCTCTGTCTCTTCTCTCTTCTTCTTTCTCTCTCTCTCTCTCTTCTCTCGCTCTCTCTCTCCTCTCTCTCTCCCCTCTCTCTCTCTCTCTCTCTCTCTCTCTCTCTAACTTGTCTGTCCATAATCTCGCTCGTTCATTCTGACTATCCTTGTTTATCAACCTGTGTATGGAGCGCAAAAACGGTCATGACTATTTCAGAGTAAACTTTATTCTGCTCAGTTTCAATGAGTCGACGCTGTGCACAGAATTGTTCACACACACACACACACACACACACACACACACACACACACACACACACACACACACACACACACACACACACCGCGCGCGCGCGCGCACACGCAGCGCACGCGCGCACGCAAACCTTACAATAATAATATTCAGCAACAAGAACACGCAATGGCTGCAACGTTCCTATGATGTCAAAAAAAGGATTATATGGACAGGTTAACAAACAGAACATGCCGACGGACTTGGGTGAGCATGGATTGAATTAGAAAATGAAACTAGCCTTACTTTAGGAAGGGGACGTTTGATTGCAATTATCATAAGACTGTTGCGGGGAAAGTGGAGGAACGTGATGTCATATGAGTATTGGCGCGCAGCGCTAAAGCAGACTCACCTTCGATGATATAGAAAGACTAACTAGATTTCACCCAGGAATACGCTGTCATTGAGAAGTCTTCGATCCACATCAAATAATGAAGTAGCATCTCTCAAATGAAGAAAGTAGCAGCGACAGCAAGCTGCCATGGAGAAATAAAAAATGTTCTTAAAAAAACAGGAGTTCCCCACACGACTTACGGTATAATTATGCCAAGCGACAGTGGTTCTGAGTGGACTCGTTGGTGGTGCTCACTCTCTCTGTCTGTCTGTTTGTCTGTCTGTCCCTCTGTCTGTCTGTCTGTTTGTCTGTCTGTCTCTGTCTGACTGTCTGTCTGTTTTTCTCTCTTTCTGTCTGTCTGGGCCTGTCTCTCTGTCTCTGTCTCAAACATACATACACATTTACATGCACGCACGCGCACGCGCACAAAAGCGCACCCACGCACGCACGCACGCACACACACACACACACACACAAACACACACACACACACACACACACACACACACACACACACACACACACACACACACACATACACACACACACTGAGAGAGAGAGAGTGAGAGTGAGAGAGAGAGAAAGAGAGAGAGCAAGAGAGTAGAAGTAGTAGTAACAGCAGTAGTAGTAATAGTAGCAGCAGCAGCAGCAGCAGTAGCAACAGTAGTAGTAGTAGTAGTAGTAGTAGTAGTAGTAGTAGTAGTAGTAGTAGCAGCAGCAGCAGTAGTAGGAATAGGAGTAGATGTAGTGGCAGTCATGGTCCGTATAATGACATGGTAAACGCAGTAGCATTGCATACATTCCACAGTGATATTGTATACATTTTTTGTCACCCATTGTTCAAGCACGGGACGCAAAACTCATACAATCAAACAACCCTGTTAAAGAATGACCTTGTACCGGCAGGGTGTGAAACGTAAATTTGCTTATAATTTAACTGAATCCTGAGGAATACAAAAAACAAATAAACAAACAAACGACTTCTAAACATTGGCATCGTAACTATCAATCCTACATAGAATGTAGCAAGAACAACATAAACAATAACAGCAGCAGCAGCAACAGCAACAGCAACAATAGCAGCTACAGTGCTTCCCGAACAACCTGCCCTTAAGCAGTTGGTACTAGGAAACAAAACGAATGAAAAGATAGCAAAAGGAAAGGAAGGGCAAAACAGAACATTTTTAATGCCATCAGCAGAGAATCTCCTCAGGTTATGTCGTTATCGATTCAGCCCTCCCCCTGGTGAACAAAATTGTTTTATGCATATTTTAAAATTGACTTCAGGTTGGAGCTTGGGGTGAGGGATTGTGGAAAGGGGTGACGGTGGGGAGAAAGTGAGCAGCTTTTCATTGAAACGCTGTGGCATTCCTGACCAGAGGCGCCGTCACAGGCAAAGTCTGCTTGAAGCATCAGTTGCGATCTCTCCTCTCTCTCTCTCTCTCTCTCTCTCTCTCTCTCTCTCTCTCTCTCTCTCTCTCTCTCTCTCTCTCTCTCTCTGTGACTGAAAAACAGAGAAACATGAAAAAAATGTATGGAACACAAATCTAAACACTGTACTGTTGTGTTTAACTAAATGCCACCGATATCACTCGGAAGTTATTAGCATGACAGGAAAACTGTTGACACCAAGTAAGATACTGGATATGCAATAATCCTGGTGGAATGGCACAAGACTGAAGAAAATAGCAGGCAAGCAAACGCTAACCCGTTAGACAAAAGAATTGCGTACAATCACAGCGAACATACAAACTGCTAAAACAAATGAACAAAATGCACCTGTAGGCTATTCTGCACTTGGGAGAAATACAAGAACATAAAGAAAGACTAAAAAAACAAAAGTTCTTTCCTGTCATTTGTGGACCTAATGTAGCAAAACCTCAAGCCCTTCAAGTTAACCCAGCAGCCAGATTTCACGACCTTTCATTTTATGATCTCCTGAGAGCTATTGTCACACTGCAGCGCCCATTAGGAAATTAATCTCATCTCTTGTCTAAGACGTCATGGAATCTCTATTTCTTAAGACCGATTTTTGGCATTGACCTATTTTCCAGACAAAGGTATAATTATGTCTTTTCTTAACGGCTTACTCGTGCTATTTTTTTTTTTTTTTTGACTTAGGGTCAAGCATCACCTCTGAATATTTATGAATAATTTTTTTTCGACTTCGTCTGTCATGTTGCTCCTATGGGATTACCCCTGTGCCGCTCGTTCCGCTCCCTGTCCACAGAAACTTACTGGGTCTTCCGGCCACAGCGCTGGCACTGGCAATCCACAGACAGAGTCAGTGTCAAATCGTCATGAGGAAAACCACCAGAGGACACACTGCACTGCTGGTGTGTCTGTTTGGTGGTGTTCAATGGTGCCTGTTCTAATTTATCGTAATGCAGTACTGCTGTTGTGCCCGTGTGGTGGTGTTCAGTGGTGCCTGTTCTAATTTATCGTAATGCAGTATACCTCCCACTACGCCCCTGTCCAGAAGGCGCCAACCAGATCTGTCCAGCAAAGGTCCCCATGAACTTGCCAAACTGGGCGACCTCGGCATGAACTTACCAAGGGCATAGACATGGAGAGGATGAAGGGTCACAACTGTGATTGATTTTCTCAATCGATGACGATGATGTTGATGATAATGATAATGGTGAAGAGGAGAAGGGGAGGAGGAGGAGGAGGAGGAGGGGGAGGAGAAGGAGGACGATGATGATGATGATGAATGTGATGATACAACATTCCCTTTTGGTCTGCGACTGCACGACAGGGCTGTTCTCTGCACTGGCTTTTATAAATGTTTCATGGCGTCAGCCCAGACTCGATGGAAACCGGCACCTGTAGTGTTAGACAGAGAATGTTAGTAACAGCTTGAGAGACGCATCTATTAAGTGACGAAAACACGCCTTTGGGGTTCCAGTCTTCCCATCTGAGCTCAAAGCAAATTCAACTATGACCAGGAGCCGGTCATGGGCCGAAAAATCGGACACTTAGCTATGGTTCTGATGGGAAATGAACCCACCACCCCACAGCTCAGAATCCTCAGCAGTAACCACCGTGCCACGATAGCTGCTAAAATAAATAATTTCTGTTCTCTTGCTCTGATGTTGTCTGAATCTGGTTCTTTTTCTTCGTT
>CM065731.1:1626373-1631373 GCA_033310375.1 Conus canariensis
GGAGGACGCTCGCACATGCACGGATATACACACACGCACGGATCACATGCACGCACGCACGCGTGCGCGCAGCGCACCCACAACACACACACACACACACACACACACACACACACACAACACACCATTCAGGCACACGCATGCACACACGCACGCACGCACGCACGCAGAGAGAGAGAGAGAGAGAGAGAGAGAGAGAGAGGAGAGGGTTTCAAAAACTTAACATCTAACCTAGAAAAAAAGGGTGGCGGGCGAGCGAGGGGGGGGGGGGGGGGGCGTGAGAGGAGAGAGATTGGACGTATATATCTGATTTGCTATGTTATCGCTTTATTGGCGCTCATTTCGTTAAGCATTACTCAGGTCGAGTGACTATAAACTTCATAGCGAATGAACTTTTTGCTTATTAAGAGTGTTTTATAGTTCGCAAGCATGTGTGTGTGTGTGTGTGTGTGTGTGTGTGTGTGTGTGTGTGTGTGTGTGTGTGTGTGTGTGTGTGTGTGTGTGTGTGCGCGGCGTGCATGTGGGTGCGTGCGTGCGTGTTTACGTGCGCGCGCCCGCGAGTGTGTGTGTGTGTGTGTGTCTGTGTGTGTGTGTGTGTGTGTGTGTGTTGTGTGTGTGTGTGTGTGTGTGTGTGTGTGTGTGTGTGTGTTGTTTTGTGTCTGTCTGTCTGTCTGTGTCTGTGTCCGTGTCTGTGTGTGTCTGTGTGTGTATGTATGCGTCACTCACTCACTCTGCGTGTGCGTTTGTATGTGCGTGCGTGCATGCGTGTGTGTATGTGTGTGTGTGTGTGGTGAGAGAGAGAGAGAGAGAGAGAGAGAGAGAGAGAGAGAGAGAGAGAGAGAGAGAGAGAGACTAAGCTTAAAAGATCAGTTTTGACTATGCCGGGCTTAGAAAATCGTGCCCTGTGCGTGTTGGTACAAAACACGTGAAAATCACTTAAATGACTTGGCAGTAAAGCAATGTCCACTGCGGTCACTGAGTATTGATCGGCGAACCTTCTACATTAAGTAAAAGATCGAACTGATAACCAGTGTCGTAGGTTTCTCACCGAACTGATTCAACGAGAGATCAGGATTAAGACTATGCGCCTTCGTTCAGCGATCAGCTCACTGGAATGTCAAACGATAGCAGTGGGATTCTTCTTAGTCCTAATACTGTACATGTTTTTTTTTTTTTTTTTTTTTTTTATAAAGCCATCATTCATACATATGCTACTTCAACATCATCCGCTTGCAGAATGATTCTGTCGACATATTCTGTTTGTCCTGCATCCCCTAGCACCCTGTCGAAACGAAATATTTACCCGGTTTCCTACTCACGCACATCCCTTCTCCATAGTTTCATTTATTTTCGCCGACAAATAAGAATGGTTCAGTCCAACCGAGTCCAGGGAAGTTGTTATGTATGTGTTGGTCCTCTGTACGACACATCGCTTTGCTCATGAGTGCTGGTCCATGTATTGTGATGGCTCCATCTTGTCTCCGGTAACATTCAAAACCTGCTGTGTATGTAATTGTACGTGCTGATTAGCGCTAAGCTTGAACTGATTGCTGTAGGGACAGATTGTCACACACTCCATTCACGTTGAACTCCATCACATTTCTGTGTATACCCACAGAGAGCAATCCTGGACAAATAAGGCAAACCTGGCCTCACTCCACTGACAGTAGCATCAAACAGAACAGCCGAATCCTTCTGTGTATACCCACAGAGCAATCCTGGACAAATAAGGCAAACCTGGCCTCACTCCCACTGACAGTGCATCAACAGAACAGCAGAACTCTGTGCCCACAATCACAATCAACCTGGTACTATGACAGTAGCATCAAACAGAACAGCAGAATCCAACCTCAGAGGTCACATACTGGCACAAGAATGCTAAATTGTGAACACCGGGCTGTTGTGGTGCTGTGTTCAGTGACTTGCTTTGGGGCTGAGATATATGGGTTCGACTCCCATTGCAGACATGTATTTGTGAAACCTTTTCCACCCCTGCCTGCTCTTTCACATGGTTGGTGGGACTCAGGCAGTCACGTTTTGCCCACTTAATAGGCGATGTTTCTGTTTACACTTTGCTCACGTTGACTTGCTGATACTGCCGACACCTGCATCTCACTGGCCTGGTTGCCGTCCCAACTTATCAACATAAAACTCAGCGTGAACTACAGCCCAGCTCCGTGTGTCTTCTCTTGCTGTGTCTTCTGCTTTGAGTCCTCTTCAAATGCATATCCGAGGTGAGTGCATGTCAAACTTTTTAATAACACCATTATGTCGTAGAGACGATTGTAAGATGGACATGGTGTCGTTAGTAAGGAGCCTGAATATATCTTGGACATGGTGTCGTTACTAAGGAGCCGAATATATCTGTGGACATGTGCATGTCGTTAGAAGGAGCCTGAATATATCTGTGGACATGGTGTCGTTAGTAAGGAGCCTGAATATATCTGTGGACATGGTGTCGTTAGTAAGGAGCCTGAATATATCTGTGGACATGTGCTGTCGTTGAGTAAGGAGCCTGAATATATCTGTGGACATATGCTGTCGTTAGTAAGGAGCCTGAATATATCTGTGGACATGTGCTATCGTTAGTAAGGAGCCTGAATATATCTGTGGACATGGTGTCGTTAGTAAGGAGCCTGAATATATCTGTGGACATGTGTCGTTGTAAGACTGATAATCTGTGACTGTGTCGTTACAGAGCTGAATATCTGTGGACATGCTGTCGTTAGTAACGAGCCTGAATATATCTGTGGACATGTTCGTCGTTAGTAAGGAGCCTGAATATATTTGTGGACATGCTGTCGTTAGTAAGGAGCCTGAATATATCTGTGGACATGTGCTGTCGTTAGTAAGGAGCCTGAATATATCTGTGGACATGGTGTCGTTAGTAAGGAGCCTGAATATATCTGTGGACATGTGCTGTCGTTAGTAAGGAGCCTGAATATATCTAGTGGACATGATGTCTTTAGTAAGGAGCCTGAATATATCTGTGGACATGTTGTCGTTAGTGGGCCGAATATATCGTGACTGGTGTCGTTGAGGGCTGAATATATCGGGACATGTGTCGTATAAGGACCTGAATTATCTGTGGACTTGTTCGTAGTAAGAGCCTGAATTATCTGTGGACTGGTGTCGTTAGTAAGAGCTGATTATCTGTGGACAGTGTCGTTAGTAGGACCTGATTATCTGTGGACATGTGCTGTCGTTAGTAAGACCTGAAAATCTGCTGGAATGTGTCGTTAGTAAGGAGCTGAATAATTGCTGGAAATTGCTGTGGTTCATAAGGAGCCTGAAGTATATCTGGACATAGTGTGTTCGTTAGTAAGGAGCCGAATATATTCTGGACATGGTGTCGTTAGAAGGAGCCTGAATATATCTGTGGACATGGTGTCGTTAGTAAGGAGCCTGAATTATTTCTGTGGACATGTCGTCGTTAAGCAAGGAGCCTGATATATCTGTGGACGATATCTGTCGATTATGTAAGGAGCCTGAATATATTGTGGACATGCTGTCGTTAGTAAGGGACGAATATATCTGTGGACTGTGTCGTTAGTAAGGAGCCTGAATATATCTTGGGACATGCTGTCGTTAGTAAGGGCCGAATATATTTGGACATGTCTGTCGTTAGAGGAGCTGATATATCTGTGGACATGTGTCGTTAGTAAGGAGCCTGAAATATCTGTGGACATGCTGTCGTTAGTAAGGAGCCTGAATAATACTCTGTGACTGGTCGTTAGTAAGGAGCCTGAATATATCTTGGACATCTGTCGTTAGTAGGACCTGAATATATTTGGACATGTGCTGTCGTTAGTAAGGATCTGAACATATCTGTGACAGTGTGCGTTAGTAAGAGTGACATATATCTGTGGACATGCTGTCGTATATAGGAGCCTGATATATCGTGGACATGGAGTCGTTAGTAAGGAGCCTGAATATATTGTGGACATGTGCTGTATAGTAGGAGCCTAATATATTTGTGGACATGATTGTCGTTAGTAAGGAGCTGAATTATACGTGGCATGTATTCGTATGAAGGCCTGAATATATCTGTAATGTGTGTTAGTTAAGGAGCCTGAAATATCTGTGGACATGGTGTCGTTAGTAAGGAGCCTGAATATATCTGTGGACATGGTTGTCAGACTGAAAATCTGAATTCTGTACATGGCTGTTTTAGAACGAGTGATATTTGTAGGACATGATTCTGTCGTTAGTAAGGGCCTGAATAAGTATCTGAAATATGTGGTCGTTTGAGAGGAGCTGTATAATCTGTGGACATGTGCTGTCTAGTAGGAGCCGATAATTGTGGACATGTGTGTCGTTAGTAAGGAGCCGAATATATCTGTGGACATGGTGTCGTTAGTAAGGAGCCTGAATATATCTAGTGGACTGATATTCTGTAGTAAGGAGCTTGAATTATCTGTGACATGTCTGTCGTTAGTAAGAGCTGAATTATCTGTGGACATGTGTCGTTAGTAAGGAGTCTGAATATATCTGTGGACATGTGTCGTTAGTAAGGAGCCTGAATATATCTGTGGACATGTCGTGTAGTAAGGAGCCTGAAATATCTGTGACTGTGTAGGTTGAAAGGAGCTGAATATCTGTGACATGGGTCGTTATAAGGAGCTGAATATATCGTGGACATGGCTGCTTAGTAAGGAGCCTGAATATTGTGGACATGTGACTGTCGTTAGTAAGGAGCCTGAATATATGTGGACATGTTGTGTAGTAAGGAGCCTGAATATATCTGTGGACATGGTGCGTTAGTAAGGAGCTGATAATATCTGTGGACATGGCTGTCGTTAGTAAGGAGCCTGAATATAATCTGTGGACATGTGTCGTTAGTAAGGACCCTGAATATATCTGTGGACATGGTGTCGTGTTACGTAAGGAGGCTGAATATCTGTGGAAATGTTCTGTCGTTAGTAAGGACCTGAATATATCTGTGGACATGGCTGTCGTTAGTAAGGAGCCTGAATAATCTGTGGACATGTGCTGTCTTT
>CM065731.1:1646373-1658873 GCA_033310375.1 Conus canariensis
GGCTGAACTCACGCTACAGCTTGCCTCAGCTGCATTGTATAAAGTCAGGCCGTTGAGGTGTCTGAAGTTAACCTTTCCCCAAGCTCAACGTTGCCAGTTTTCATCGATTTTACAGGGTCCACCTCGTCACGCTTTCCATGACCATGGTCTTCCTGATGTCTGTTTTGCTTTTCACAGGTAAGCTTTTCAAAAACAAATGTTTTACATTTCTCCCCCAAGCCTATAATTCTTACATACTTTTCTATCTCTGATTCTTTCTCTCTCTCTCTCTCTCTCTCTCGTGTTGATATAAGGGGAGTGTATTTGAAAGAAAACTTGGTTATAGAACGGGGTCATCGATACCTAGTGATGCACCGTTGCCATCAGATGGCAAATGTCTGGAACCAACAGAGCAGACCATAACTCTACTTGTTAGACTTCTCTTCTGTATGTTGATTAGTCCATTCGATAACGCGAAGACCTCTTCGCACGATAGTAATTGAAGTGAAACGCAGCCCACAAAGATTCTCTTGGTTATTTTTTCAATACTTTCATCGTCATCATTATCATTATTATTATCATTGCTATCAGTAATACCATTATCATCGTTACTATTTCAACTCGCATTGTCACCTTCTTGACGGCCCCGTGTTCATTCAAGGCCCATCTTGCGCTGCACTTGTCAAAGATGAAGTGATTGCCCGTTCTTCATTGTGTTGTCCCCCGTGTAGCTCATCTTGCCTGAAGAAGACATGACAGGTCGAAACGCAGGGGTTTTTTTTTTGTTTTTTTGTTGTTGTTTTTTGTCTTGTGATTCGTTTGTCCATGTAGTTTGGCGAAGTTGTTTTAACACTTCTTTTTCGATTTGTTTAGATTTCCGCCTGCAGTCACCTCCCTTTGCAACCAACAAAGATTCTATAGTAAATCAGGATTATGGGTAATCCTTACGTCTTAGATGGGTTTGTCCAGCCGAGCTACAGAGATGCCAATTCTGACTTCTGCTCCATTATGATAAACATTCGTGTCGACATTCTGTCATTAACCTCTCAATTTGATTTCCAACATTTTGCAAGTTACGTACTTTTATTTTCGTTTTGTTCGGTGCCGTTTATAGTGCGCAGTACTTGATGATATAAAAGTTGTATATCTGTGTTGTCAAAATCGATTTTGGCATCTCCTAAATTAGACTTCCTCGTTAGAGTTCTTAACTATCTGTGTCAGGTGTCCGTTTTTCCTGTTCACCAAATACTTCTATTCTTTCAGAGACATATCAAAGCCCAATCGATGCTATAACAGGATTTCTTCTTCAAATT
This sequence comes from Conus canariensis, assembly GCA_033310375.1. NCBI lineage: Eukaryota > Metazoa > Mollusca > Gastropoda > Neogastropoda > Conidae > Conus > Conus canariensis. Next base: position 1,647,666 of record CM065731.1, read on the forward strand.
AGTATCCTAAGTACAGGAAAATGTCTTCAAATAGAAACTGGTTACTGACACGCCTGAAAAAGCATTCGTGACTCAAGCCTTCTACGAACAGGGTTTATGGGATGAGGCTTCTATGAAAACATTTTACCTCAGGTATGAAAGAACAATCAAAATATTTCTCCTTGGGTACTAAAGAATAATAATAACAATAACAATTATTATTTGTGGCGCTTAATCTAATATCATAAGCATTAAGCGTTTGCAAATACATAAACGTTAAAGAAAATAAATATGAAACCAATGAGAAGATGAATGTTGCAATACGTACCATGCATCTACAAACAAGGGTGCATATTGACACACACACACACACACGCACACACACACACACACACACACACACACACACACACACACACACACACACACACACACACACACAGAATGGCAAGACAGGGGCAGCATTTGTAATTCCTTCACTAAACCTAGTGAAACAGTATCATATCGGTAATCATTACTCCATTTTTACTGCTGAATTGGTAGCAATATTAAAGGCGGTACAGCATATCATAGATCTTCCAACAAACTGGCCCAAACGTAAAGTGTTATTATGTGTCGATTCGAAATCTGCACTACAAGCTATCAAATGTCAAAATGTTAAAACGCGTCTCGAAATGATACTAGAAATAAAACATGCAATACATCAGTTATCAGCTAAAAACATCAGTATCACTTTTTATTGGGTACCTTCACATTATGGGATATATTATAATGAAGTGGTTGACCGAGCAGCTAAAAGAGCAGCGCGTAATGTTGAAGGAACAATACAGCTGAATATAAAGTTAGATTTACATGAATGCTATAAACATATTGACAAAATATCTAAAGATGAATTTGATAATATTCTGATGACATCAAACAGTCAATATTCACAAAATTGTATTAAAGGATTAAATGAACCTATCGCAGATTCAAAGTTACTCTTGACATATCTTAGTAATACAAAATCCAGACATATTATAGCTTTGATGTTTAAACTTCGTCTAAATGCTCTTAGAACAAAATTTTCTAAAGATGTAAATTGTATATGTGGAAACCAGATTACTATAAAGCATTTACTCCTACACTGTTCTGAAATTAAAGCACTCATTACTAAAACTTTAGGGGGCGTGCTGCTACCTTATGAGCCATTATCCATTGAAAAAATTGTAAATGACTTTCAGCTTCTTAAAATTTTTTCACAAATTTTGCATTCCAGTCCTGTTGGTATTTTTCTTTGATTTGTTGATTTATTGTTGTTCTTTCCTGCGTTATTAAATTATATCTGTTAATTGTTAAGATAGTAGGACACATTGGGAATTTATTACTTTTAGATTTAAGATATTTAAAACAATCTGAATATTCTATGCAGTATGCAAGTCAATTTTTCTAACCATAACTCGAGATTACAGGATCGAACTTTTACAAGGTGGCAATCCTGGGATGGCTTTCATGATTGGCTGGGCTGTGGACCGCATAACTTGAATTGATTTGCAGTCCAAATCTCTAGATACTTTATAATGTATCAGATCTGTCAATGTACTAATAGAATAGATTAATACGTGAAGGACAGAAAGAAAGGGTGAAGGACAGATTTTTCCACTATTACTAAAGGACACTATACACCATCACCACAAAAAATACAAACCCATCCAGTGACACATACCTACCCTTCCCCCCCCCCCCTCCCCCCCCCCCTCCCCCACACACACATTTCTTTATTATTCTATCCTATTTAGTTTATCTATCTATTATTTTGTTTTAATCAATTTATTTCATTCATTTAATTTATTTTATTTTACTCTACTATTATTTTATTTGATATTTATTTAATTTGTCTAATATCACCTTTGGGTGAACAGACGTTAAATCAAAGAACAACAACACAGAGAGAGAGAGAGAGAGAGAGAGAGAGAGAGAGAGAGAGAGAGAGAGAGAGAGAAACACACACACACACACACACACACACACACACACACACACACACACAGAGAGAACACAAGTTCCCCCCCCCCCCCCCCCCCCAACTGTAGCAGAACAATATTTCAAGGTAGCAACCGTTCTCTCTATATCTGCCCGTGCTGAATTGTAATATAACAAAAAATGTTTTCCATCTCATTCACAGGATTGTTTCGCCATTCGGCTGTGGATGCAGGATTGACCAACCAATGTACTCGTGAAGTCCCAAGATGTCTTATGGTTGCTGAGTTGGAGCTTTTGCGACAGCATACCCTACAACAAATTTGCCAGTCAGTACTCTCTCTCTCTCTCTCTCTCTCAAATTCCCTATCCTTCTCTCTGTCTGCCTTCCTGCCTGTCTCTCTGTCTCTGTCTCTCTCTCACTCTGCCTGTCTGTGTGTTTTTCGATCTATGTATTTGTCTATCATTCTGTCTGTCTCTCTCTCTGTCACCCCCCCCCCTTTCTCTCTCTCTCTCTCTCTCTCTCTCTCTCTCTCTCTCTCTCTCTCTCTCTCTCTCCCTCTGTGCCAACCCCCCCTCCCAATAACAACAAGAACAATAATAATAATGGTGATATGATGATAATGATAATAACAATTATATATATATATATATATAACAACATTTAAAAATGCAACTTAGTACTACAGAAAAGTGGCTGATACTATGTAAACCCAATTGGATCTGAACTTAGAGTAGAATACAAATAGTTGCGGTACAAATGGAATCCTTGTCAATACCCATCCTTGGCAGTCCCCTGAACGCGCCCAAAGAAATCTACAGGCACGTGCTACACGTGCAGAGCTCACACACCACACATTATAACATTGTGGCGGGTCCCGATACGCACCCAAAGAGAGCTCCCGCTGAACAGATTTGTAGGTGTTTACACATCCACATTTATAATCTTTTACTGTGTGTCCGACTTCCGCATTCTGGTTGAGCATTTTTAGAAAAATGAGAGGTCTTTTTAACTTAATTTTATAATATAATATCTAATATAATAATATATTTATATATATTATATATAGTATTGTGTGTGTGTGTGTGTGTGTGTGTGTGAGTGTGTGTGTGTGTGTGTGTGTGTGTGTGTGTGTGTGTGTGTGTAAGTAAATAAATGATTGAATTCATGAGTAAATAAATAGATAAATATCTAAGAATAGCCAGTTGTTTGCCAACACCTACATATGAGTATTAAAGGCACTTCTATATGTACATTTATGCACTGGTATTATAAAAGATATGAATCCTGGTCGAGGAAATCTTTTTGTGTTTATGATTTATTTGCAGTTGGCATATCTAAATACTGTCATGAATACGTAGAGTCACAGTCCTTTCATAACTTTCTCATGCTGAACAGGTCAGTGAAGAATACCAGCCCTCCCCGAATACATCGAGATGATTCACAATCTCTGGTTTCCTTCACCTTAGGCTGTTTGTTTGCAGTTTGTTATGTTACTTTTTTTCCCTCTGTGTGTAAGAAAAATACAAACAATAATTTGATTGAGTGTATGCTGTTGCATTATAGTCTTAAGTAAACTGCTTGTACTTCAGAATGTGATATTCAAAACATGAATAAAAGGGACTTCGACAACGATTTCGTTACCATTGGCTTTCGTTTTCCTTCACTCAGAGGACTAGATGCCAGAAGGGAAGTGTGCGAAAAGGTCAAGACTGCATGTAGTGATGACCACGCTGCAATTAATAAGATAAACGATGCAATGCGTGCACTCGACTACGTGTGCAGTGACAGTTTTAGAGAAGGTAAGTATTTTTTTTTCTTGCTGACAACTCAGTTCACTTTTTATTTTTAATTTTAGCAATCTAAATTGAGAGGCCTCGTCCAACTCTAAGTTAATGTTGTTTTGCAATGTTATCGTTACAACGAATACATTTACTATATTTCCTTCGAAACCAAAATTCAAATACTTAGTGCATTGACTTTTGTTGGTATTTATCATATGGCAGTTTGGTTTGCAATTAGCCCCTTCGACGGACTACAGTCAAGAATGTGGGTGAGTGAATTGTGCAGTTAATTACGACAACAGTCCGTCGTTGCAATCAAAGACCACCTCACCCTATCCTCCCATCTCCGCTTAAGATGAACGGAACGCCTCCAAACTACGATCGTGGTAGCGACCCAAAATCGGATAAGGAGGCAGCTCAGTTCAGTGGTTTAGTTCAGATGATATTAGACACTTATTTAAAAAAAAAAGAAGAAAAAAATTAAAAAGAAAGAAAACACCTCCACACTTAACTTATCATCCACGTTAGTACTTTCAAACCCACATCTGATATATGCATATTTACATAAGTGAAATATCCCAGTGGTACACAAAATTGTTGATCTTTATAAACAAAAAGAAATTGAAACCTGTGACTACGAAATAACCATGACAATTTCAGCAACATATGAACCGTATAAGACAGTATTGACAATATCAAAGCTAGTCATCTCAATACCTTTCTCCTGATAGAGCGAGGTCCACAACATGAGAAGGCAAAACAACGACAGGTTTTAGGTCTTGGTCAGTAGTAGTGAAAAAGACTGTTGAGGACAGGCTTTTTGTTATTTTTGTAGTATTTTTTTTAGCCTGTTGTCGATCCAAAATAGTTTTCAGAGTTTGTCATGGGGCCCTTACTCCGCTAAGCAGTAGAGGGATGGCTCGTGTTTTTTTTTGTTTGTTTTTTTGGGGGTTTTTTTTGTGCTGAATGTAGCTCAAATTATTGATCAGATCACTTGCTGAGGGCAAATCGCTGGTGGAGAGGGCAACTGAAAATGTCGGCTTACAAATAACTAAACGGCGTCATAATTGATCCGGGTCTTCGGGTTGTCTCAGACGCTCAAATATAACTAGGACTAACATTGTAACGAATTTTAGATGTTTGATTACTTCAGTGTCTGAGAGAAAGTGCGCACAAAGGACCGTTGATAGAAATGGCTGCAGTGATCCATTGCCATTGGCCAAACAAGTCAACAGTTGGATGTGTATATGGATCTCTACGTTTTATCTCCAAGTCCGTGACTTACATGTCAGAAGTTTTTTGTCCATGTTCGTGGTCAGTGCTCTAGATTGAGAGTTTATGTCTGTTGTAAGACGCTACACGAGAGGCTACGATAAGGACTGGCCGAGGATTGTTGCAGACTGAGACTGCAGTGATGACCACCCCTCCTCCTCGCGGGACTGCCCTGTGTGGAAGTGGGTGGGGTTAGAACAGAAAATGAAAAAGAAACATGAAGAGGAGAACGATCTTTTTGAAGCGAAGAAGTTGGTACCACTCAGTCAGTCTTGGTCTTTCGTGCCATATCCTGCAGCATTAGAAAAAAGCCATTTGTGCCCTTACGTTGTCAGACTAACCTGTAATGGTGTTCTGCACGACAAATTGATCACTCCTAGTTTAATAGAAAGATTAAAGTTTCCAGAGCCTATCGGACGTTTAGACAGTGAACTGTCAGAGACGGAGCTTGTCTAAGGCATTGCATGATGGAAAGCGGTGCCCATCCCTCGCCTTTCGCCACCTTTAAACAAGCTTTCACTGCATCAGGTACCCATTTGCTGCTTGGTGTACACAGAGGGTTTTCAAGCCGGCAAAAAGTGTTGATGGTGGAGATGAAGACATAATCTCTAACTACTGTAACAGGTCTACAGTGTTCCCGCTGCAGGAAGTTTTGCCAGTGGGAATGGGGGACATTTCAATAATACACAAATAAAGCTACAACTGTAATGTGCTCAACTGGAAATAAACCAGAAAGACGTGAGCCTGGGTTTAATTGTCTGCCTCTTGTCTCATAATTCATAAATGATATAAACACATCTGTGTTTCAGTGGGATATCCAGTATCTGTAATTAAAGTTTTCAGAGCTCCAGCGTCTTTTCAGCTGGGCATGTGTAAGTCCAGGCAGGAGGGCATCTGGAAGTTGACTGGCTATGTGCACATGGCCATTATCATTCGAACGCAGTTCAGGGGCATCACAGCAGATAACAGTGAAAAAGACCTCAACGTACTGTGGATTAGGATCTGGTAATGCATGTGGATCAGTTCGATACAAGGTGCTTCAGCTGGGCATGTGGATCAGTTCGATACAAGGTGCTTCAGCTGGGCATGTGGATCAGTTCGATACAAGGTGCTTCAGCTGGGCATGTGGATCAGTTCGATACAAGGTGCTTCAGCTGGGCATGTGGATCAGTTCGATACAAGGTGCTTCAGCTGGGCATGTGGATCAGTTCGATACAAGGTGCTTCAGCTGGGCATGTGGATCAGTTCGATACAAGGTGCTTCAGCTGGGCATGTGGATCAGTTCGATACAAGGTGCTTCAGCTGGGCATGTGGATCAGTTCGATACAAGGTGCTTCAGCTGGGCATGTGGATCAGTTCGATACAAGGTGCTTCAGCTGGGCATGTGGATCAGTTCGATACAAGGTGCTTCAGCTGGGCACGTGGATCAGTTCGATACAAGGTGCTTCAGCTGGGCATGTGGATCAGTTCGATACAAGGTGCTTCAGCTGGGCATGTGGATCAGTTCGATACAAGGTGCTTCAGCTGGGCATGTGGATCAGTTCGATACAAGGTGCTTCAGCTGGGCATGTGGATCAGTTCGATACAAGGTGCTTCAGCTGGGCATGTGGATCAGTTCGATACAAGGTGCTTCAGCTGGGCATGTGGATCAGTTCGATACAAGGTGCTTCAGCTGGGCATGTGGATCAGTTCGATACAAGGTGCTTCAGCTGGGCATGTGGATCAGTTCGATACAAGGTGCTTCAGCTGGGCATGTGGATCAGTTCGATACAAGGTGCTTCAGCTGGGCATGTGGATCAGTTCGATACAAGGTGCTTCAGCTGGCACTCGAAATGTATAGTGTCGAAAAAGGACATTGGAGAAATGCTGAAGTACTTCCGAGGCTTCTTAAAGCAGTTTTCTACAAAGGGACACCGACAGCCTGAACCAATCGGAAATTTAGCATAGCGATGGGCTGTCAAATTTCCTTAATAGTGTTTGTGCTGGCTGTGGCCATTTTGAACGCAAACGCAATCGTGAGCCATACCAGCTCAGCAGACCTCGGGGATCAACACTGAACGCCGTGGCGGCCAGGAAGGATGACACTCACACAATACGGATGCAGTTAGACAGTTTAATTGCTTCAGAGAGGATGAGCTTCAGACCAAAGAAATCCTGAACCCACTCCCCGCAGACAGGAGAAGTAGCCAGAACAGTGGCATGTCCTTTGGCCAAAGGAACCACTCCAACTGTGACATGAGAACCCCTCAGATGCCTTGGATCATGGTACCTTGGATCATGGTACCTTGGATCATGGTACATATCCGTGAAAGACGCACGAGGGGAAAGTAAACGAAGTAAATAGTAGAAGAAAGTTTGCAAATAACAGACCAGTGTGTCGTTCCTTGGAAATACAAAAGTCTAGTAGCTAAAGTTCATGTGGATCCCAAAGCCCATCTGCCTTCTGCTTGTATCGGCAATGACATAGTGTAATGCAATGAGGACCAATAATAATTAATAATAATAATAATAACATCAACAAAACAACGACAGCAATAATAATGAGAATGATCATTATATCAATAACAATAAATATTTAGAAAGAGAGGGGGTTAGCTACCACCAAGGACACAGACTAGCGGAGTACAGGACAATATACTGTACTCTGTGTCCTTGGCGGTAACTAACCCCCTCTCTTTCTAAATTTTGCTTCATTTTGAAATTAAATAGTAATAATAATAATAATAACAACAATGATAATGATAATAATAATAATAATAATAATAATAATAATAATAATAATTATTATTATTATTATTATTATTATTATTATTATTATTAGAGAAGTCTATAAACGTAGGAATACAAAATATGAAAAATGCAGAAATAGATATTGTGATCTTGTATTTTTGTCCAGCTGAGATCGTGGTACTATTTCATGTTTGAAACCCTAGATTTGACCAACGATCATAGAAACACTTTTATCCTCCTATCTGACATCAGAATGAGTTTTGTACGAAAGAAGTACGTCAGAAATTGTTAACGTATTGTTTTGCGTGGGAAAAAAGTGAAAGAAAGAAAATAAATAAATGGAAGGAAAAGAAAACCATGTGTAGCCTTGCCAATTTACCGTGAGTGTCAATGCAATATTTAACAACCTTAATCACGATATGCTGATGTTCAATCAGAATTAAGAAAGTATCATTTAACTAGCTCTTCTGTGCAACTAAGGTGTAGGCCGGCTAACCTACGGGGTGTGTGTGTGTGTGTGTGTGTGTGTGTGTGTGTGTGTGTGTGTGTGTGTGTGTGCGCCTGTTTCAGCTATGATGAAGCACTTACCATGCCTGCAAAAGTATAAAACAACCATTCTGCTCAATAAATCTACGTGCTCAGAGCTACGAAAAGGAGACTGCCAGTGAGTATTTACTTTCTTCAACAAAGACAACACCAGCACTAAAGGATGTGAGCAAACGTGTATTTAAAAAAAAAAAAAAGAATTTAGGCAACTTGCTTTATTCCAGATCTTGGTAAATTGCTGGCAGCAAAGTGCGTGAAAAGTCTGATTATTTCCAAGACCAGTCTGTGGTGCGTGATGGGAAAGGATTCAAGTAAAATATATATATATATATATATATATATATATATATATATATATATATATGTATGTATATATATAATGACAGTTCATCACAAGAAAAGTTACTTTCTGCTCAAGTGGACAATTCCATCTCAGCAAGTGACGAGTCCTGTATATACCAAGCCGATGACTGTTACACAGAACTAAACAGCTATGCCGTACTGGTCTATTGACCTGTTCTATGCAACGATAAGCTTATGGAGTGCTCGCCATAAAGGGATTCCGCTACCTCTCCCATTTAAAGGCAATGATCTTACTCCATGAACAACATTTCTATCAGTGATTGACAGCGTTAGCTCCACCGACTAGCCATAAATAGAAGCATGTATGAGGGCCCGGGGCTATGTTCAGATGTTATGGAGAACTTACTATAATTCACGCACGCGCACACACACACACACACACACACACACACACACACACACACACACACACACACACACACACGCCTGCACCCTCACCCGCACGCACGCACACATGCACGCCCGAGCGAACCCAGACACGGATACACACACACACACACACACACACACACACACACACACACAAATAAACTATTATCTTCTGCAAACTGACGACAATACGATTATGCCAGGAGCCTGGAAGCCTACCGGAGATGCAGAGCTCAAGTCATGCTTGAATTCTGCCCCGGTGCCTGTAAGCTGCAGGATGTCTATGTGTACCTTGAGCAGAAGTCCAGTGCTGTTGGCTGCAAGTGGACCCCAGAATCCAATGTGAGTATTACTTTTGAGACAAGAGTTATCGAACTTTGCAGTTTGGGAAAACGGATGCACAGGGTGTCTGGAAGACATTTGTACAATTCACAGGTGGGTGCTCGTTGGATCTAAAAGTTTTGGAACCCAAAACAGGTTGTCGACATTTAGCACGGAAGTATGGTTGATTTCATTTTCGGATTTGAAAACAAACGCAAACACACAGTTTCTATTATTTCTCGTGACTTTTTGCTCTCTCTCTCTCTCTCTCTCTCTCTCTCTCTCTCTCTCTCTCTCTCTGTCAGTTTGTCTGTCTGTCTGTCTGTCTGTCTGTCTGTCTCTCTCTCTCTCTCTCTCTCTCTCTCTCTCTGTCAATTTGTCGGTCTGTCTGTCTTTGTCTATCTGTCTGTCTGTTGTCTCTCTCTCTCTCTCTCTCTCTCTCTCTCTCTCTCTCTCTCTCTCTCTCTCTCTCTCTCTCTCTCTCTCAGTCAACCATATTTGACCGCTAATATTGATAGACATTTACAGTATGTTACAACACGGTTTCGATTAGGAATATCAGAATTAAAAGTGCACCTTTATAGATACAGAATGGCTAACAACGAGGATCTGATTTGTCCATTATGTAACGTAGCACAAGAAGATGAAATACATTTTGTTCTTTGCTGTCCAGTTCTTAATGGTATTCGTGAAAAGTTCATCAAACCTAAGTATTATAATCAACCGTGTTTATTTAAATTGTGTTTATTAATGTCTTCTCAATCAGTTGAAGTTGTTAGAGGTCTTTCAATGTTTCTTTCAAAAGCATACAAGTTCAGAGAAACTGCCACATCTTAAGAATTTTGTTTGTATCACCATTGTTATGTCTTTATTAAGTCATAACTAGCGCTGCTTCAATATTCTCTTGTTGTTCACATTCCCCTCATAAGGGGCCTTGGCCTAAATGAAATTAAACGGGATTCTGAATTCCGAATTCTCTCTCTCAGTCGTTCACGTTCCATCCATTCTCTGTTTTTTGTGCCTCGGTGTCAGTTTTGAGCGTCTGAGAACCGGGAGGAATGGAGAAAGCTGGTTGCGAAGCTTCCTGTGGCGGCCCAGCGGTCTTCAGGACTTTTGGATAGGTGACAGGCGATAGGTCTTCAGGATGTTTGGATAGGTGACAGGCGATAGGTCTTCAGGACTTTTGGACAGGTGACAGGCGATAGGTGTTTTAATCCAGCTCACTGACAACTCAACTCACTGTGCCTGCACTTTGATCTTAATGCTCAATCACACACCCACTGAGAGCCACCGTCCAATTTCCGGAGGGAATCACTACCTCAACGACAGCTCCTGTGAAGCTGTAGATTCTTTTGCTAGCAGTGACATAGATTTGGATATAAAAAAAACAGAGCGCGCAGGTCACCATAAAAGCATATCACGTTGAAGAAGTTCAATTATTATATGGAGGTCAGTTTGTATGAGAAGCATTTCAATAAAACCATAGGATTTCACTTTAGGTTTCAGGATAATAATGTGGAGCTTTGTTCTGGTCTAAGACCGCACGACAGTTTTATACTCAGCGCACTTTAGGACACGATCCATTGCGTCTGTCACAGTTGAGTGACGGATACCGGAATTGCCGACAGAAACATTTAGCAGCTAATTCAGGATCGCATCTAATGGCAGATGAAATTCGACGCGTGTGCGTGTTTCCGTACATATGCGCGCACGCGCGCGCGCGCGCGTGTGTGTGTGTGTGTGTGTGTGTGTGTGTGTGTGTGTGTGTGTGTGTGGACAGCTGATGGTCAAAAGCAGACTGAAATTCATTGCTTGAAAGCCTTTGATGTGAGTGGCGTGTAGAAGAGTGTTAGCTTGACATTTGTCATGATCAAAATCAGAATT
>CM065731.1:1661373-1666373 GCA_033310375.1 Conus canariensis
GTGTGTGTGTGTGTGTGTGTATGTGCAGAGAGAGAGAGAGAGAGAGAGAGAGAGAGAGAGAGACAGAGACAGAGACAGAGAGAGACAGAGAGACAGAGAGAGAGAGAGGACAGGGTTATATTGAAAGCCCATCGCCATGAAGCAGGCTTATAAGCAAAACATGTGAACAATGCCCATTTCAAGATTAAATGGACTCCAATTCCATAAATTCATGAAGTGAAAAGTAAAAGAAACGTGCAAACAAACAAATAAACACCGCCTACAACAACAATAACGACGACAATAAAACGTGCTATTATTTTGAATGACAGTCATCTACGCTGACAATCAGAATTTGTTTCTTCTGCTCATGTCTTAAATTAGACGCTCCAATGATCGCATTGACTGTGTATTCTGCCTCTGCCTTTACCCCCAAACCCACTCCCTCGCACAGATACACAAAGCATACACACACGTGCTCATGTATACACGACCTGCTGAAATATCCATGCTATACAGTCACCATTAAATCTGAAGTTGTAATTGGGTAATTCAGTATTACAGTCATACGAGAAATATTGTGCTGAATTGTAAGTCTGTTGGGGCCGGAATAGCTCAGTTGGTAGAGCGCCGGACTCGTGATCCTGGGGTTGCGGGTTCGAATTTCGGTATAGGGGGATTTTTCCCTCGGAGTTAACATTGGTTCTGACTCCATTCCCCATACAGTCCTTCGAATGAGACTATAAACCGAGGTTCCGTGTGTGAACGCACGCACAACATCTTGCACACACGTAAAATCCCATCACCAACTTTCGGAAGAGAAGGCCAGTTTGGCCGTTGGTATGGATGACACGTTACACATAGCATGCACCTTCCCCGAAGATGGAGTATGACTGCCTTAATAGCGGGTTAAAAAACGGTCATACACACAAAACTCCACTGCCTGTCTATACAGGCAGTGTCCGCAGGAGTATCAGCCTGAGTACGCATAAAGAAAGAAAAAAGAAAAGAAAAGAAGTCTGATATCTTAAGTGTAAGTCACTAAGTGTAAATAAAAAAAGCTGGTAGGCCTGAAACTCAATCGCAATACTAAGATTAAAAAAAGGCGATAAAGTAGTCAGGTAGTTTGCAGAAAACATGTCTCAGAGTCTATGGTTACATGCACATACAAGAGCAGATCATACTGCAACTGTGTATGTAGATGTGAAAAACGGTTGTATCATGGCAATGCTCATTATTGCAACAGCGTTGATTTACCACTTTTCTCTCTTCAGCAATTACCCATTCTTCATCACTCCAAAGAAAAGCTCTATGCCGTCTATCATTTCTCAAATAACACCTGGTATTTGAATACAGTAAACAGTGTGATCACAATCTACATGTAGTTTTCTACGAGCTGCAATGGAACGAATATTCACTAGTTTTCATCTAAGACATAGTGCGAATAGATCTGTTCCAATAAATCTATTTGTATTTGTCATTTACAATATAAATCTGAAAAAAATGACGGATGTATCCTGTGTGTAGACAGTCTCACCTCCCTTCCTAAACCATCATATTTTGGACAAACAAGTACAACACACATCTCATCTTCCACATTCTCACAGCTAAGACGCCAGAAAAAAACGCAAAAATTGTACAGTAGACATACGAAACCTGATTTTAGCAAAATAGTTTCTCGCTGTCATTTCCTGAGCAGTCAGAATGTAATCGCAATAAATATTTCATTGGATAAAGAGTATAAGAAAAGGCACTATTTGAGGAACAGGAATTCATCCTGCGATAGTTAAAACAATCACCCTTACATTCTCAACAACATTTCTCAAAATCTGAAGAACTTGTATACGTTTCTTAAACCCTGTATCTCCAAAACAATACCACATTGAAATCAGAACACTACTTTTCAGATCAGGCAAGTGTATGTGGAATATTTCGGTGTTTGCAAAAATAACCACATATTGCATGCCTTCCAGGAATATTCTGTAAACCCTCCGACGATATTCAAGTCCATCACAAATCTATGTGGATTTACTCTTTCTAAACAAGATGTCAGTCTGCACACCACCTGACTCTCTACCTTGCCCAGTCTGCACACCATCTGACGCTCTACCTTGCCCAGTCTGCACACCACCTGACTCTCTACCTTGCCCAGTCTGCACACCACCTGACTCTCTACCTTGCCCAGTCTGCACACCACCTGATCTCTACCTTGCCCAGTCTGCACACCACCTGACTCTCTACCTTGCCCAGTCTGCACACCACCTGACTCTCTACCTTGCCCAGTCTGCACACCACCTGACGCTCTACCTTGCCCAGTCTGCACACCACCTGACTCTCTACCTTGCCCAGTCTGCACACACCTGACTTCTACCTTGCCCATCTGCACACCTACATCTCTACCTTGCCCAGTCTGCACAACCACCGACTCTCTACCTTGCCCAGTCTGCACACCACCTGACGCTCTACCTTGCCCAGTCTGACCCCTGACTCTCTACCTGCCCATCTGCACACCACCTACGCTCTACCTTGCCCAGTCTGCACACCACCTGACTCTCTACCTTGCCCAGTCTGCACACACTGACTCTACTTGCCAGTCTGCACACCTGACCTCTACCTTGCCCAGTCTGCACACCACCTGACTCTCTACCTTGCCAGTCTGCACACCACCTGACGTCTACCTTGCCCAGTCTGCACACCACCTGACTCTCTACCTTGCCCAGTCTGCACACCACCTGACTCTCTACCTTGCCCAGTCTGCACACCACCTGACTCTTACCTTGCCCAGTCTGCACACCACCTGACTCTCTACCTTGCCCAAGCCCTAGCCTGAAAGACCCGAACTGTACTTAGTCTGGTTAGTAATCTTCCTTCAGGACAGCATGAGTGGCCTTAATAGCAGACGTGTCACCTGCAAACGTAGCTCTCATGGTCACTTGGGGGCAAGCTAGCATTCCGGACACATCGTGGAGATCCTCCGGGTATCAGTTACAGTAGATGCTCTAACACCAGTAAATCACTACAGTGTGATGCTTAATGAGTAGCGAGTAACATCAGAGCACCAGTCACACTCTTCCAATAATTACGAAGGTCAGTAGTGACCTGAGAGAGAGAGAGAGAGAGAGAGAGAGAGAGAGAGAGAGAGAGAGAGAGAGAGGGCGTTATTTGTGTGTGTGTGTGTGTGTGTGTGTGTGTGTGTGTGTGTGTGTGTGTGTGTGTGTGTGTGTGTGTGTGTGTGTGTGTGTGTGTAGTTTCCATAAAATACCTAAATGTAAAAGTGAAATGAATGTGAATGCCAGATTATGCATTGTATGTGTTTGCTATTACTGAAAAAATGAATATAAACACTAAAGTTCAATTATTTGATTGGACGATAGACATAAGACATGGCAGGATATCCTGATATTTTTAAATCTAAGATATTTGGACGTAACAAAACCATAGATACACACAGACACACAAAACACACACACCTACCTCTCTCTCTCCTCTCTCTCTTCTCTCTCTCTCTCTCTCTCTCTCTCTATATATATATATATATATATATATATTCTCTTCTCATCTATTATTCTCTTATATATATATATATATATATATATATATATATATATATGAGAAGACTGCGCTTACTGATTTTAACACTAATGAAACGTATCAATTCATTTTCTCCTATTGACTTTTGTAGAGCTTAACGCCTATTAATAACAACAGTTTATTGAGACTATAAAAGACACGATAAATGCTTCAATACGTTTTTAGGCGTATGCGTTTCTTTATGAGATGAAAAAAAAAATCAAATCAAAACCTTTTTACTTTTCTTTCAGTCATTCTCTGCATTTGTTTTCATTTTTTATGCTTGTTTGTTTGTTGTTTGCTTTTTGTTTGTTTGGTTTTCCCCCTAATCTATTGTGACAAACTGAACAAAACGGCCCTCATCAAGGCATAGTCTTCTCCGCCTTAAAATTGTGATAGTTTATCTACGACGTGCTTCCTTGGTCTGTTTTAGCTGTTTTGGAAATGCTGTGTTCTTTCGTTCGTACTTCGTCTGTTCCTGTTGCAGTATAGGACTTTCCTCCCTTCCGGCTGATACAGACGTGTAGAGGCCCTATGGGGTCAGCTCCATGATGTCACTAATAGTAAAGTCCTGTAAGGCTAGTTCCCCTGTAAATAATGAAGGTCTTACATCCACAGTGTGAATCTGTACATGTTTGGTGGGAGACAAATTCAGAGGAGACATGGCAATGGAACAAGGCGCTTGTGGTTATGCGTAAAGGCAAAACCGCTTGTTTGCATCAGTCGATCACAAAACGTGACGCGTACAATTGGGCATCAGAGAGAAATCTTAAGTGAACGACAACAACAACAAACAACAACAACAAGCATAGAGGTAAACTCAGACCTCTAACAATGTAGATGATCTCCCCCTATCCTGGCACCTCTGCCTCTCTTGGAATGTCAGACCTCTAACAATGTGGATGATCTCCCCCCTGATCCTGATTAGACCTCTAACAATGTAGATGATCTCCCCCTATCCTGGCACCTCTGCCTGTTCAGCCTTGTTGGACATGTCAGACCTCTAACAATGTAGATGATCTCCCACCTATCCTGGCGGACCCCTCTGGCCTGCCTTTTGGAATGTCAGACCTCTAACAATGTAGATGATCTCCCCCTATCCTGGCACCTCTGCCTGCTTTGGAATGTCAGACCTCTAACAATGTAGATGATCTCCCCCTATCCTGGCACCTCTGCCCTTGGTTGACCTTACTGTGGAATGTCAGACCTCTAACAATGTAGATGAATCCTACCCCTCTTAATTGCCATGTGGCACCACTCTGCCTGTTTGGAATGTCAGACCTCTAACAATGTAGATGATCTCCCCCTATCCTGGCACCTCTGCCTCTTTGGAATGTCAGACCTCTAACAATGTAGATGATCTCCCCCTATCCTGGCACCTCTGCCTCTTTGGAATGTCAGACCTCTAACAATGTAGATGATCTCCCCCTATCCTGGCACCTCTGCCTCTT
>CM065731.1:1671373-1676373 GCA_033310375.1 Conus canariensis
AGAGAGAGAGAGAACGAAATAAACCATGTTTTACAAGGGTAATAAGATATGCAAGTCATACATGCTTTTTCCCATCCAGCCTTAGGGGGAGGGGCAAACGGGAAAGAAAAATAAAACACACACACACACACACACACACACACACACACACACACACACACACACAGCACGCACGCACGCACGCACCTACGCACTCTCTCTCTCTCTCTTTCTCTCTCTCTCAAACTCACACACACACATGCACGCGCACGCCCACACACAGAGAGAGAGAGAGAGAGAGAGAGAGAGAGAGAGAGAGAGAGAGAGAGAGAGAGAGAGAGAGAGAGAGTCAAAACAAAGCAAAACAACACAAAAGAAACAAGAAGAAGAAGCAGAAGACGAACAAGCAAGAAGATAATTCAATTATTCAGTTCAGATGGAGGCAATCACTTCATGAAACACTTTAAGTTACAAACAGCAAGAAAAACTTTGAGCATGACTAATCATAACATCACATTCAGAATCCCAATAATCAATGATCATATAATGACGCAATGCTGTGAAACAAAGATTACAGTAAAAAAGAAAAATACCAAGAAGATGCTGCAAAACTGACAATCGGAAAGGTCGACCTGTTCCATAACTGCATACAATATGGTTTCACCGACGATGAAGTCATTCCTTCGAATCAGCCGCCGTGGCGAAGTGGTTAGCGTCGCGGACTCCCGGCTGGGAGGTCGTGAGTTTGATTCCCATCAGAGTCATGTGGGTTTTTCTGCCCCGACCGGCTCCCGCCCAGGGAGAGTTTGCTACGGGCTCAGTTGAGAAGACTGGGACCACACAGTCGAGTTTCATCCACTTAATGGATGAGTCTCTGAGAATGTTGCTCAAATTTCCTGACCAACCCTGCAGGTATCTGCATTTCTCGGACCTGTTAACATCAATATACATTATGAAAGTAAGCGTAGGGTACAGCCCTGTCATGCAGTCTCAGACCGAAATGGAAATCTGTAGCATCATCTTCATCATCCTCATCCTCATCGATCATAAAAAAAAAGTCTCAAATTATGTGGCCCTTCATGCCCTGCTCTCATGGTGACCCCAGTTTCAATGTCCTCTCCACGTATGTGGTCTTGGTTTGATTCCGTCAGGATCACCTGAATCGGCGAGTCCATGGGGGCTGTCGTTGGGCGGACATGGTGGCGCCCTCCGGAGGGAGAGCTCACTCACGCCGGCTCCGCGACTAAGCAATTATTGTCGTCAGTAGGGGGCTCAGTAGGTGGTGTCCTGCGTATGTTGGATCAGAACAGGCGCCACTGAACACCACCGAAGTGACTCGACAGTATTGGTGTATCTCCTCTGGTGGGTTGCCTCTTGACGAACTTGACATTGACTGCTCCCAGTGGATTGCCAGCGCCGGGGCTGCGGCGGGACTGACCGGGCTGTGGTTGTGGACGGGGTGTCGGACTGACCGGGCTGTGGCTGTGGACGGGGTGTCGGACTGAACGGGCTGTGGCTGTGGACAGGGTGTCGGACAGACCGGGCTGTGGCTGTGGACGGGGTGTGGGACTGACTGGGTTGTGGCTGTGGACGGGGTGTCGGACTGACCGGGCTGTGGCTGTGGACGGGGTGTCGGGATGATCGGGATGTGGCTGTGGACGGGGTGTCGGAATGACCGGGCTGTGGCTGCGGACGGGGTGTCGAAATGACCGGGCTGTGGCTGTGGACGGGGTGTGGGACTGACCGGGCTGTGGCTGTGGTACGGGGTGTCGGAAACCGGGCTGTGGCTGTGTATGGGGTGTGGGACTGACCGGGCTGTGGCTGTGGACGGGTGTCGGAATGACCGGGCAGTGGCTGTGGACGGGGTGTCGGAATGAGCGACGTAAGTGCACTGCCTCTGAAGTGGCACAGAGGATGGGAGAGCCCCCCCCCCCCACCCCCCCCCCCCCAACAAAAAAAAAAGTCACTCTTTCAACATAATATGACAGACGTCGAATTGTGTTCTACACGAGGCAGAGTCATTGTCCCCAGGGAAAGGCCTCAAGTCCTTGATTTGATATATCAGCCATTGACTCCTCGCTGCCACCTAACACAGTCCAGTCTTTCCATCCTGTCTCCAACGCCACCCCTCTTCTACCCACCCTCCCTCGTTAAGTAAAGTTAATCACCCGAGCTGTCACACTTCCACGTATCTAATTCACCACCGGACACCCCCCCCCCCCAAACCACCCTCCACCACCCCCACGCCATGCATGTACGTAAACACAGCTATCATACAGAGTCACAACTATGAAGATGGACGGATATCACATAAAGGAAGAGGAAACGCCAACAGTAATTCCCACTAATAGAAACACTCAAGACACGTTATCGGCAAGCTAAACAGATTAGTTCTGAGCGGATTCTTAGATCTTCACCAGACAGCTGAATGGATACACACCACGCGAGGTTAGCATCCTATTTTCACCCTCATAAATCGGGCACGACATGAATGGCTTAGTCATTATGACACAGAAGGACAGGAAAAGGTCCGTTCCTGCGGCCTGTTCGTAGCCCAAACACTACCAAATTGTAATCTCTTTCCATCTGATGGTACTCTACTCCACCTTCTAAGGATTAATCCCTGTGCAAAAGCTCTGCTATGCAAACACCTGGCGTGAAGCCGCTTATAACAAAGTCGGATGTAACGAATGCCGGATATAACGAAGCAAAAAGGTTAGTCCGGCAAAAATCCTTTGCATGAGTAAAAATACGTCGAATGTAACGAAGTCGGATGTGACGAAATGCCGCTCATAACAAAATGGTGTTGGGGTCCCCAGCCAGCGATCAGGCCGGTTACAACGAAGCAGCGGCTTATAGCGAATCATAAGTTCGGCTCTATGAGGAGTTCAGGCCGGATATAACAAAGTGGTTACTTTTGTGTTCAGGAACCATTTCTCGGAAATGGTTAGTTAGTTCCCTGCGATGTATATTGCTTCATACGATCACTTGCTATTCTGGGGAGATGGAGGAATGCCCTCATAGCACAGGGAATGTAGAGCTTTCTATGCGTTGCTCTAAATAGAAATCACACGTTTACACATGTGGTTGACTGCCTGCATAACCTAGGATTCTTTCATTTACTTACACAGCTTCACTCATGTAGATTGAAAGTACGCAGTATTTTTTACTGTATTTTTTTGTGTGGTAATCGTCACCTCTGTAATTCGCAAGCAATAAAACCGTATTTTAATGTCCTGTAATGCGAGTGCCTATTGAAACAGAGCAGTCAACTTACGTGGGCTCAGGTTCAGACACTACAGATGGAGGAGAGATGGCAGAGGGTCGAGGGTGGGGTGAAGGGGAAGGAGGGTGTCAGTTGTGTCAGGCTTTGATTTAATAGGCCATTTCATCTTGGGTCTGCGCGTCGCAAAAGTCTGTCGTTAAGGTGAAACATGGAAATGATTCAAGAAATTGAAAGAAATCCAGGACAACAGAAGATAATAGAGGAAAAATATGAAATTACGCTGTCGACACTGGCCAATCATTCTGGCTTCCGAAGAGAAGTGTGAAAGTCAGTATTTTAGAGGTGAGGACACCGCAACAAGCCAGAACTAATGTTTAGATACCTGTCGGAGAGAATCAACCACGAAGTTTGACAGAACTGTTGCACGTACATGTACTAAAGTGGCCGTGTGTAATCTAGTGGACTGCTGTGTTTCGAGGATGAAAAAAAATTTATTTTCCTTTTGAGATCTCTCTCTCTCTTCACTGATCATGGTGCGGTTTGTTTGGGTTTTTTTTTTTCGTCCAGCTGTGGCAAGAGTCAACCTTATGTCTTCTGTCAAAAAGTGTGACATTTGGGGATTTTTTTCCGTCCAGCTGTGGCAACAATCATCTGTTGTTTAACAATATGTGAGAATTGGGTTGTTTTTGTTTCGTCCAGTGTGGCAACAGTCATTCTTTTCTGTTGTTTCATAGAATGTGAACATTCACGTCTTTCCATTAACCGTATATGTGTGACCTAGTGTGAAGTGCTAATAATAAAGAACACGTGATTGTATACACAAACACATAATAACAGATCTTTGACTTTCGCTGTAATGATAGGAAAAAAAGTAAAACTAATCATTGTCTTTTTTGAAGACCTAATTGAGACAGTAATTATTTCTGCTTATTGGGATTTCTTGTTAAGCTTTGACAAGCACAAAAAAATTGCTCACCAGTACGGCAGAGTGCATGCGTTTTAAAATCAATTACTTAGAAGTTTACTCCAATACCAGTGCATACTCCAATGACCTAACAATGTGAAACGGTAAACGAACAGTGCAGATCCCCCACCCCCCTTTTCCTCCTCCCACCTTCAAATCGTGGGGCTGTGTAATTTCTTCTAACAATCTATTCTTCTGAAGTTTTCAGAATTGTACAGTGGATGTTGCCTGTTTTACATTTTATCGGTTTCTAAATTATAAATCGCAATGTAGGTTTATGTAATCTCTTTACCTTGATTTACAGACACATTTTGGAAAATTTTGTTAAAGACCATTTTTATTAAAGTGAATAACAGCCCAGGTATCGACCTCGAATACTGCCCATGTATGCGGGCGGGCACGTGTGTGTGTGTGTGTGTGTGTGTGTGTGTGTGTGTGTGTGTGTGTGTGTGTGTGTGTGTGTGTGTGTGTGTGCGTGCGTGCGTGCGTGTATGTGTGCGGTTGTGTGTGTGTGTGTGTGTGTGTGTTGCGTGCGTGCGTGCGTACGTGCGTGCGTGCGTGCGTGCGTGGTGTGTGTGTGTGTGTGTGTGTGTGTGTGGAGAGAGAGAGAGAGAGAGAGAGAGAGAGAGAGAGAGAGAGAGAGAGAGAGAGACTCAGAGAGAGGGAAACACGTGATGCCGGATATAACGAAGCAACCAGATAGAAATTTGAAAAAACCGGCGCGTCGGTTGTAAGAAAGCCGGATATAACGAAACTCTTTTGAATGTTCCCGGCGATTCGTTATAAGTGGCTTCGACTTTATAAACACACACACACACACACACACACACA
>CM065731.1:1683873-1688873 GCA_033310375.1 Conus canariensis
AGAGAGAAACTCCATGAGTGGAAAAACTCATTCACGTTATAGGCAAGCTAAACAGATTACTGGTAGACAGATCCTGAGGAGAGAGCTCAATGATACACACCGCATGTGGGTGGCTTCCTGGCACCACATGACTCGCGCACGATAAAATGGCTTAGTTACTGTGACAGAAAATGACAGGAGAAAGCTTGGCCTCGGGGTCTGTCCAAAGCCGAACACTCCCAGACGGCATCTCTTTTCCATCTGATGGTACACCATCGACTGAGGATCAGTCATGGCTCCTAAGCTCTGCAATACAAGTATCTAACAGGAAAATAAACACGTACGGAAAACTGACCAGACGAGTGAGAATATTCACAGAGGATAAGAAGCAACCTGAAAGACCGAGAGAAGTCAGTCTGATTGGACCTTGACTCCTTAACAGGAGATGTGCTGATCATCTGACGTCTGATAAATACGAGAATGCACTGTGTTTTTCCCATTCCGCCAGACGAGCTGAGCAAACGTATCATAAAACAGACTCAGGTCGGACACTGCGAATAAAACTCAACAAATATGCTGATCAGGTATTGTATGCTATGGACAGATAAAATCAAAGATACAAGTTACAAGGCCATAAGATGACCGGAAGAAGTTGCAGGACAGACTCAACATTCTTCGGTCCCAAAGCCTTCCACAAGCAGTACAAATACAAATTAGAGTTAAGGAAAAAAAAACAAACACACAAATAAAACCGGTAGAGAAACATAAATACCTCGCTTAATGTTGCTGGTCAACGCGTGAATTTCGGTGTAATTAGGAACCAACCTCAACGACGTTTAAAGCATTTGGAGAATTGCAAAGCCTAACAAAAGATATTCATATGTAACAATGAAAGAGATGAAATGAAAAACGTGAGAATAAGCTTTTACAACAGTTATCCGAGTTCTCACCTTCCTGTTCACAATCCACCAAGTTTCTAACAAAAACAAGATTAAGTGTTCTTTCAAAAGGTAGAGTTGGAAAAGAAATCTTTCTCTACATCTGTAAACTATTGTTTTCTTGGCATGCGTCATAAATAGTAACATCCTGTGAGTAGCGGATGAAACAATAGCAATTCTTGTTCGTGGATTAGGCGAAAATTTGGGAGACAGGAGTAATGACCGAAACTCCTGGCATAGACGGCGTGGAAATGAATGGGTGATTGAAATGGTAATGTTGCCTATAGCCCAGCCGACCGCAAAGGACCACATCAGGGCTGTCACCACGTTGAAGTTATTTCACAAATCATTTTTTGTTAATCATTCACAATGAGTAGGAAATGTGGCGGTTGTTACTTACCTTGACTGCTCCTAAAGGCTGTCTTCTAACGTAGCTGATCACGAATAGAGTAGATAACATACAAAATGTTATATGAAACTTCCTATTCGAACTCTTATGAACATAATAAGTAACTTCATTCTTTTTTATTTGACTTATCCGTGCCAGCCTATGTACACAAGCTCTTCCCCAAAGATTGCTTTTGGGATACGGTCAGACATTGGAAGAAATCCAGTGTAACATCTCACCATTTGCAAACAGTGTCCCACTCTAACTCCAGTTGTGAGTGCTCAGCTCGGAACATGACTGCAACAAAGATTCAGTTCCAAGCCATCCACAAAGCTCATCATTGTAATCACAAAACACCGAGCTTTTGATCAGCGTCTAACTCCCATGCTCTTTAATTTTCAAACAATCAGCACTGATAACCATATTCATAAACATTTTTCGTTGAAGATTCAGACACTTCGTTCATACTGACAACAAGCTCATCCATAACCCATCCCCCACCCCCTTTTTTCTGATGCTTTGTATTCTTCAAGGAAAAAAACACCTGAAAATCTATCCTTTTTTTCATATTCTTGAAAGTACATATTTGATGGAGTAGCCAGACTACATAGCAACATATAAAAGACCCGTGACCAATCCCACGGGCACAAAACAGTGCAACCTACCACCTGAAAATGACAATAGTCTTGTGCAATGTGTTCCATACGTTGTCAAGGTCACTGACAGACACAGTTTGATTCTTTCCAAAAGCCTCAGATTTCCGTCGCGCCACCTCACCACAAACAAATATTAGGATCAAATAGACAATAACCCTCCTCCACACACACACACACACACACACACACACACACACACACACAAATATATGGCATTCCCTATCCTTAACCCCTCCCGCAAAGCATGCTTAAACGACACTTTTTCTACCAGTGAGCTTAGCTAACTGTATCGACATGTAACTGGCTCCAGCCCTGCCCACTGGAGTCATACTTGTTATTTACTCTCCTACATGAAAACGTCTTATATATCCTACATTATTCAGTATATTAAAAAAAAAAACAGACAAAGAATCTCTAGTGCTTAGATCAAATCCTTCCAACGTAAGAAAACTTGCACATTTTATTATGTGCGTCTGTTACTTTTTTTTCCTTTGCATTGTAAAGTGCGCTAAGTCTTCACATCATTAATCACTGTTGTTTTGTTTTCCATTTCGTTAACTAAGGTTTCATATAAGAATTACAGACTCACCTTTTTCCTTTGTCTTCCAAGGTATGGAGAATGTGTGTAGAACAGCGACACCCAACAACATTTTAGGCAAATCACAGACAATGGGAGAGTCGCCAGTTGACAGAAAATGCAGACTACCCGAAGAGTGCCTATAAGCCGTCAGCTGACGCCGAAATAAAAATGCTTTCCTAGTGCCTATGGGCCGTCCACTGACGTCATGCATTTTTCTTGAATTTTCATTCGTTACTATTTTTATTAACGGACTTAAATAGAGTGTGCGTAGTAAGCCTTATATGTCTGTAGTATTAAAATCATATGCAAATGACCACACGTGAGGGGAAAGCCCATTTATTCTCATCACTGACTGGATGACCAGCCAGCACTTCGTCTCGCTTGCAAAGATGGCGGTGCAACCTTCGACAAGCGTAGCGACCAAATCAACGTATTTACACAGCTGAGCAGGCTCTGCTAATCATTTTTGACAAAGACAATAATCTTTTATTCAACGACTTACTCGAGCATGAAGGTGAGATGACGATTGTGATGGAATTGCCGACCGTATTCGTCAGTTACTGAGTCGGGCTGTGTGACCTCAGTGTGTGTTCAGCTGACTGGTTTGCCAGCGTCGAACGAGCTCGCCTAGTGTGTACTCTGCACTGCGTGCCAGTGGCCAGTGATGTGATAGTCAGCGCGAGGGGGGAGCGTGGCCTGCTCGCGGCGTGACACGGGGCAGAGGGAAAGGTAGGAGAAGAGGAGGAGTGAAAGAGAGGGTTGAAGTCCAGCAAGGGGGCGTGGTGGGGGGAGGGGGCGTGGTCGTGGACTGACCTGTCTGCATAGAGTGTGAGCTTCTTGATAGACTTCTAAACTGTTTTACTTTCATTTACAGGTGTAGTGTGACAATACAAACTTTATTTTCAACTTTTTTGCTTTGTGTTCATTTTTGGATGTGAAGCTGTAGTGGTAAATACATATGTTTTTGATCGTGCAAAAAAATCTATCCAAATCTAAATGCCTAAATATTTTTTATTATCAAAATTAAAACAAAAAAAGCCCAGATTCAAAATCTTCATTCAATTTCATTCAAAAATCATATATATTTCATTGTTATATCCTTTGTAGTTTCTGAGCTAGAATTTTTTGTTAATTATTACCCCCAAATCATTAGATTTCCCTGGCACTGGGAAAGCCTTTGTTTGTAACATTTTCAAGCAGTGAACGGGTATGGGGCTCCCTGGTTGCTCGACATCTCGTGAAAAGTGCGTGCAGTGTTATCAGCCCGCGCCACGTACAAAGATAGGTCTAGTAGCACTGCAAGCAGTCCAGCAAGCAGCGAGTAGCTAGTGATTATGATTTGTGCATTGTGCAGCAGTACATTACCAGAGTCCGGTGGACTACCCATATCCCTACTGCTTCCCTCACGCCTCCGTTTTCCTGTGACAAACATTACCAGCACTGCCAGCAGCAAAATTCACTTCGGTGATTCCTACACTGAAAAGTTACCACAATAGCTTTCCTCTGGCCACTTGTCACAAAAAAAAAAAATAATACAAAACAAAACAAAACCCATCCCGCTTATTCACTTGCTTTGATACAGCCTTGTCTTTTGTGTTCTGAAAAAAAATATGCATGCAAGATATCAGGACAGTCCGATGGTGAACAGTTCGCACATGCCTACAGAGTGCTTATGTCATGTGAGGTGGCCTGTTGTAAGAAAACAAGTACCTGTATGATTTCTTTTTCTCTGCCTTTTAAAGTAATAAGCACACAACTCCTTGACAAGGCTCCGCCTTCATTGTTCTAATCCACACAGCCTCTCTTGACCATTTTTCTTGTCCTTTACCACTCTGCTTCCTTACCATTGTCTTTCTTACCGTTCTCCTTGTGAATGACATTAATAAATTTGCACACATACTTCTGCTTCTTTACAAATGCACTTTCTAATTGTCCCCCCCCCCCTCCCTTCATCCCTCCACCTCCTCCCGGTCTTGTTCTAACCCATAGCCCCGCTTCCAATCCTCACGCCAATACCTTTCACGACATTGTTGGTTTAAATACGTAAGTACGGCAGCTGTCTAATAGAAAAAGGGACTCATTGCTGATCTGCCCAATATGCTACCGAGTCACCATTCCGAATCTCGAAAATATTGGATGGAAACATTAAATTAACATACAGGACGAAGTACAATTGAAATACTGTCATTTTTGTTTATTTCTTTGTTTCTCTGTTTAAGTGTTTGTTAGTGGTTCTTCAGCCTCTAATCAAGCCCCGTAAGGAGCTCACAGTAAAGAGCAACAGAGCTCTCTGTGCAAACACATGCTTCTTAATGACAGGGGCCTCGTGAAATGATCAACCGCCCATACGATATGGAATCAAGATCCCATCATCAGCAACAGGCAAATGCGCTCTAATGATCCTGGTCTGATTAATGATCAGTCTCATTGGGATCACAGGTTTGAGGGTTCAGAAAGCG
>CM065731.1:1696373-1706373 GCA_033310375.1 Conus canariensis
CTACAAAGAAAAGATGATTGAAGTGAAAGCATTATTCAAAACCTGGCTAAAAAGAATTATCACCCCTCTCGGGAGAATCGCAGTACTCAAATCGCTAATCTTGTCCAAATTAACACATCTCTGGCTTCTTTTGCCAAACCCTCCGGATGCATATATAAAAGAATTACAAAGACTATGTTTTTGGTTTGTGTGGAACAAGAAGCAAGACAAGATTAGCCGTAAAACAGCTGTAAAGGATATAAGAGATGGAGGACTGAACATACCAGATGTACAAGCATTTATCACATCACTAAAACTAACATGGGTAAGACGAATTAAAAATACTACACACAGATGGAAAGAATTGTTGGTGCATAATTGCTCGTTTATTGAACACATTGAAGAGTACTCTCCAAACTATCTGTGTATAAGAAATAAAGAAAATATGTTTTGGCAACATGTATTCACCTCCTATAGACAATTTTTTTATAAAGTAAAACCAGAAACCACTCAGGAAGTACTAGCCGAACCAATTCTTTATAATGATAACATTAGAATAGGGAATAAAACTGTTAAGTTTAAAGGGTGGCATGAAAAAAAAGTAAACAGAATTTCTGATTTAATAAAGAATAATGGAGAAATACTCACATTTAATGAATTCAGATCAAGATACAACATACAGATTAACTTTCTATCATACATGGGATGTATAGCATCAATAAAGAATTATTTAAGAAAAGTTGGACTTACTATTCAAGATCGCAATATGGCAGAGCACAACGCAGCTTTGGGAAGGATATGCTCTATATCAAAAGGCACCCAGATATATTATAAAACATTAATCAAGGATAACCGGAAACCAAAATGCATCACAAAATGGTCTGAAAAGCTCAACCAAGACATACCTTGGAAACGTTGTTTCTCAAAGATTCAGCAGATTAAAGATATAAAACTTAAATGGTTACAGATAAGAATAGTACATAGAATAATAGGAACTAATGTAGTGTTGAAAGAAATAGGAGTTGTACAAAATCAAAACTGCAATTTCTGCAGTAATGAGAAAGATACTATAGAGCATGTCTTCTGGAGATGCAAATATGTTCATGAATTTTGGAAAACACTAGAAAATCTGCTGAAAGAGAAATGTTCAAATGTAGATAACTTATATTTCACAGAAAGTATAGTACTATTTGGTACAGACTTTAACTTCAACAGCGATACTGTGGTTGATCTGATAATTCTTTTGGCTAAAAATTATATATACAGATGCAAGATAACAAAGTGCCAGATCCTCACTTCAGTATTCATTAAAATACTCAAGGCACGGTATCAAATAGAAAGATACGTAGCAACAGTGAACTCTGAACTTCAAAAACTCGAAAACAACTGGATTCATTATAAACCTTTATTTGAAGATTCACATGAGTAATGGTCTTTTAGTAAATGATCTGTGAGTGGGGAAGTTACAACTTTGAAAGTGAAAAGAATTGTCAACTATTTCAAATACACTGTACGTTGATTGCTTATCTCGATTCCCATGAATATTATTGTCATTGTGATAACTACTAATTTTGAAGGATTTTAATTCTTATAAGCGACATATGTACATAGGTGTGTATGTATATGTATGTATATGTATATATATATATATATGTGTGTTTGTGTCTATGGGTATATATGTGTCGCATTGGAGGGGAGATATGTCAGGGAAATAAGAGCTTCATTTTTTTTTTTTTTTTTTTTTAAATTCATTTTTTTTTTTTTCTTTTTTTTTCTTTTTTTTTTAAATAGAATAAGCTTACGCCATAGGGAGGTATTTGCCATAATATACGAGGCATACGTAGATGCCATGGTCTCAGTAGGATGAATATGACTTGAGTGTAAAAGAGCTAATGCATAGGAGTACGTATGTGTATCGTCACTGGCGAGCTCTGGCCATGTGTCTGCAAACAATTTCATCGAGTGTGCATGGAGGGAGCGTGGGGGGGGAAGGGATGAGATCTATGTGTGCAATGTGAATATTTGGGTGTGTGGATATAATACATGTTTGTGTTTGGGATGATGCTTACCTATAGATGGATTGGATGACATGGAATATCCAATGTTCAGCCTGTTACTCTTTTTTTTTTTTTTTTTTTTTTTTTTTTTTTTTACTCTTGGATGGCTCTATATAGAGTGGAAGGTTCCATTCTAATGTACTGATGTGACCCTTGCTGGCTGGTCCTGTTGCTGTTCTTGGAAACTTTCGACCTTTCTTTCGTCCCAAGGATAGTATGGGAGGGATTTAGTCACCGGAGGATCGCATACAGTTGTGCACAGAATATGTGTTATATGTTAGTTAAAAAACTAAAATAGTCTCAGGAAATAGATATTTTGATTGCAACATGGATTACTTTCAACCCAGAGATTCTTGTCTCTGCATCATCTTGTACTTTTTATATAAATTTTGTGAGCAAGAAGAGCAGACATTTTTCAATATGCTGTTTAACTGTCATACTAATATGTACCGATTTTGGACGAATGTCCAGCAGTTGCTGACTTGAAAATATTCACATTGTCATGATTTTATGATTGACAAGGAACTTGTATTGTTTGATGTTAAGCAGAATACACAGACAGACGCTCTTTTTGAATCCATCACTTTATTTGCAAAATTTTACATCTGCATATAAATGCCAAATGCACAGCTGCATGTACATACCTTTGTTGTATCACTGAGTGACAGATATTACTTGGAGCATTACATGGCAATTACAAATATAACTTGTGCAAGTTTAAACAAACTTGGTTTCTGTACAGTTCAGTTCTCGATTGGTTTCAGCGTTAGAATTCAAAATAAAATATATGTATTTTATCTGTAAACCACTACATTCAGCAAGATCTACTTCAGCTGTATGTTTTAACAAATGGTTGAATATTTGTATATAATCAAGTTTGATTTGTGTTTGATATGAAAATGTCAATGGACCTCCCCTGTCCCTTACCCTCAGCCCCCAACCCCCCCCCCCCCCCCCCCGACCCCGGTCCCCCTTTTCTTTTGTGTACAAGGATGTTTGATTGCTCAATGGCCTTTTTTTTTTGTTCTTTTGTTTTGTGTGTGTGTTTGTGTGCCCCCCCCCCCCCCCATTTTTTTTTAATTTTTTTTTTTATTCTTTCTTCTTTTTTTCTCTTTTGAAATGTTATGATATTCATTTGTAATGTATTGTTTGAAAAATGATTAAAAAAAAACGTGAAACAAAAAAAAAAACAACTACAATGACTTCAATGATTTATGGTGAAACCGGAATCTATCCTTTATCTGTACTGATTAAAGTGAGAATGATAAGGTTCTGGGCTAACTTAGTTGTTCCTGATTCTAAGAAGTATTCAAACAAAGTATATAATATCTTACATGAACTATATACAAAAGGAATTTTCGTTTCACCATGGCTTAGTTATGTTAAAAGCATTTTATTTGAAACTGGTTTTGATTGTGTTTGGGAATCTCATTCATTCACAAACAGAAGTAACTTATGTAAGTGTGTTAAAAAGGAGTTGCAAAATAATTATGCTCGTGATTGGCGCAGTTCTCTTGAAAACAGCAACAAGTGTGTATTCTATAAAAGTGTAAAGACTGTCTTTGGAAAAGAACATTATATTTCTACCTTACCAGATATTTATGTTATATCTTTATTTAAATTTAGATGTAGTAACCATAAATTGCAAATTGAAATTGGAAGACACCATAATGTTCCAAGAGAATTGCGTATTTGTCGTAACTGTGAAATGGGTGAAATTGGAGATGAATTTCATTGCATCATGGAATGTACAAAATATAATGAACTTCGTGAAAAATTCATCCCTAAAAAATATCTAAAACCAAAGTCTGTTTTCAACTTTTGTAATTTATTTCAAAAAGGAAGACGCATTTGTTTGAATATTAGTAAGTTTCTAAAAAATGGGAAGATTGTTTAATGAGATCATTACAGTTCACCAGAATTCAGCATTTCGCAACTATGTTCACACATTGTTCTGAGTGAGTTTCGTATTTCTCTTTGTTACATTTGTATCCTCCATGCCCCAACAGGGGTCAAAGGATTAAATTTGAATTGAATTGAATTGAATTGAATTGAATTGTGTGAGCGAGTCTCTGTGTGTGTGTGTGTGTGTGTGTGTGTGTGTGTGTGTGTGTGTGTGTGTGTGTGTGTGTGTGTGCGTGTGTGTGTGTGTGTGTGTGTGTGTGTGTGTGTGTGTGTGTGTGTGTGTGTGTGTGTGTTTGAGCGTGTGTGTGTGCGCGTGTCGGTGAGAGCGTGCGTGCGTGTGTGTGTGTGTGTGTGTGTGTGTGTGGCGCGCGCGCGCGCCTGTGTGTGTGTGTCTGTGTGTGTGTGTGTGTGTGTGTGTGTGTGTGTGTGTGTGCGTGTGTGTGTGTGTGTGTGTGTGTGTGTGTGTGCTGTGTGTGTGTGTGTGTGTGTGTGTGTGTGTGTGTGGTCGGAACAAACTAGGTTATTCTGATGATAAGACGGTAACATTGTTTCAGCTGGTGTTATTGTACGTGTGTTCATGACTGTATTCTTTGGTTATGAATGCCGTATTGATTTTTGAACTTCACCTGATTTTCATGCGTGCGGAGTGAACTTCCAACAACAACAATAACAACAACAACACCAGCAGCAGCATTAGCAGCAGCAGCAGCAGCAGCAGCAGCAGCAGCAGCAGCAAATGCAACAGCAGCAGCAACGCAAACAAGAACAAAAGCAACAATCCTGATTGTAGACCCCCATAAACCCTTATCCGTGTGAAATACAGGGAGTTCCCAGCTGTTATCGGCTAAGGGCATGGATGGAACACAGACCACGTCAAGCCATAACAACAACCTGTCCTGTCCACCATGCTTCTTGTCACAGACCACGTCAAGCCATAATAACAACCTGTCCTGTCCACCATGCTTCTTGTCACAGACCACGTCAAGCCATAATAACAACCTGTCCTGTCCACCATGCTTCTTGTCACAGACCACGTCAAGCCATAATAACAACCTGTCCTTCTGTCCACCATGCTTCTTGTCACAGACCACGTCAAGCCATAATAACAACCTGTCCTTCTGTCCACCATGCTTCTTGTCACAGACCACGTCAAGCCATAATAACAACCTGTCCTCCTGTCCACTATGCTTCTTGTCACAGACCACGTCAAGCCATAATAACAACCTGTCCTGTCCACCATGCTTCTTGTCACAGACCACGTCAAGCCATAATAACAACCTGTCCTCCTGTCCACCATGCTTCTTGTCACAGACCACGTCAAGCCATAATAACAACCTGTCCTCCTGTCCACTATGCTTCTTGTCACAGACCACGTCAAGCCATAATAACAACCTGTCCTGTCCACCATGCTTCTTGTCACAGACCACGTCAAGCCATAATAACAACCTGTCCTCCTGTCCACCATGCTTCTTGTCACAGACCACGTCAAGCCATAATAACAACCTGTCCTGTCCACCATGCTTCTTGTCACAGACCACGTCAAGCCATAATAACAACCTGTCCTCCTGTCCACCATGCTTCTTGTCGGAACATTTTCACCAGTCACTTTTACGATCCAGCCAACGGCGTCCTCGGCATTCCTTTCAATCTCTATCCCCCTACCTCTCGATGTCGACGTTTTTCTCTCTTGGGTTGTTCCCCTTGGTGTCATTGCAGAGGGGGGGGGGGGGGGGGCACGGGCGACAACGGACGAGCGCCACGGGACTGCTGTGAACCTTGAGAGAGGAAAGGACTCAATGCCGCTGATCAATTGATGGTTCCCCAGAGATACTGCACCCTTTCCTTTACTTTCTGCCAACCTGACCAACCATTTATTTTTTGTCATGATGCGTGAGTCTGGAACGGGGATGCTAACTGGGTAGTCTGCACTGTGAGGTTGATGGAGAGGGTTGGAGGTGACGGGTGGGTCAGTTTTGTTCAGGGATGCGGGCATACTTGATCACTGTGAAGGTGAAGCACCAGTTGATTTATCCTCCTATGCTCTGTTAGCTCAGTTTGTAACATTGGCTATTTCATCCTAATCAAATATTTGTCAAAATATTCCACAACGAGCGCACATTACCGAAGTTTGATCGCACACGCATAGTGTTCTGTATTTCAATGTCGTAAACGTATTATTTTGCATTGGGTATTCGTCTTATTCATGATCCATTTAAGGATGGAAATGATGTAGTCATTTTTATTACCTCGAGAAGGTAAAACATAATTCTGTGCACTTAATATTGCAGTGTGAAGACTTCACACACATACAGACACGCACGCACGCACATACACACGTACGCACGCGCACACAACACAACACACACACACCACGCGCGCGCACATACATGGGTGGCTGGCTTGATTGATGCATGGATAGATAGATAAATCAAGACATAGAACGTGTTAAAAGAGCACCTTGACCGAGGTAACCGTTCCGTGGAAACCATGGACATGCATGAATCGCCTGGCAACGTTGAGTTCATATCTTACAAAAGAAAAATCACAAGACCAACACAGATCACAATCCTCTGCCTCTGCCCTACTTCCTGATCTTTTCCTTCTCATACACTTCCCACTCTTCATTCACACACAAACACAGGTGGAAGATAGGTTTCAGACATGAACATAAATAAGTTCAGAATACCAACGCGGCACAGAGAGAGACAATGATAATGATTCTATATTTCATAACTGTAAAACCATTGGCTTTGTCAGCAACTTTCATATTTGCCGTTATCATTCCACGAAGCTAATAATAAATGATACAGCATATGCATCAAAACACGATTGTACGAACAAACAACAGCAAGCCAAACAAACAAACAATCAATCCAAACAAACAATAAAATCCGCCACCAAGAAGCAAGTATTGACATCATCAGTGAAATGAGCAAATGGAAAAACGCCGTTTAAAGTTCAACGACAAAACTTAAAGCAAATGAAACAAAGCGAATGACAGTACAACAACAACAAAAACGATCAACAAGAAAATAGCGTAACATATATTACAATCTCTATGAGACATACAAGTAAAAGATAAAAAGACAGAAAAACAGGAGGAAAGGAAGAGAGAAAAAGGAAGAAAATATAAATATAGGAAGATGAAAAATAGAAGCCACAAAACACCCATGAGATAATGGCAATATTTCGGTTTATTTCAACCTTTCTCAAGCCACACTGGCCAACTGACAAACATAACACTTAAGATTACTGTTGTTGTGTCACTGAAAAAAGTTCACTAGAAAAGAGTTCACTTAGAACAAAGTTCACTGGAAAAAAGGAGTTCACTGGAGGATGGGGGAGGGAAGGGGACTTGTTGGACGGCAGGAAAAAAAAAAAAAAAAAAAAAAGGGGGGGGGGGAGGGAAGGGGATAGGAGGGAAGGGTGAGGGTGTAGAGGGTGGAAAGCAAAGGGTGGGAAGAGGAGGGAAGGTGGTGATATGAGCTGGGAATGGGAGAGACAATAAAAGCAACAACAATCATAGTAATCATACTAACAATAATCATTACCATCACCCTCTCTCTCCACCATTGACATGAGCAAATAAATAGATACGGGAGGGTAGAAAGGAAATTGAAAGTGAAGGGTGAGATGGGAAGGGGGCGGAGGGAGGAGGATGGGATGGGGGCTAGAGGTGTGGCCTGAGGTGGAAACAAAGTAGAAGACCTAGCAAGAGAGGGGAAGGGAGAAATGTATGTGAGAGCGCATGCACGCGCGTGCGTGCGTGAGCGCCCGCGTGTGCGCGACTGCGCGCGCTGTGTGAGCGCCTGCGTGCATGCACGTATGTATAAGAAGATCACATAAGGGAAATAGGGGGTATGGGACAGAATGGTGAGTGAAGATGAACAAGTGATATATGAGGTGAGAAAGAAAGCTGGAACTGTTGGAGGCAAATGGCAAGAATGGAGGGCGGGTACAGGGGTCTTACACACACACGCACACACACACACACACACACACACACACACACACACACACACACACACACACACACACACACACACACTCACACACACACACACACCCGCACACACATACACGCACATGCACACACACGCACGCATGCACACACACACACACTAGTGTGTGTGCTTGGGGGTGGGGGGGTGGGGGTAACAAATAGGAATATTTTGTTAGCTGCTGGAAGCTGAAGTCAAGGAATTAAAGCAGAGACCAGAAAAAGCAAAAAAATTAGGGGTAGTTTAAGACATCTAGAGAGAGGACTGAATTCAAATGAGAAACAGTAGAATGAAGTAATGCACGTGGACGTTAGCAGCAATCCATACAGGTATGAGATGTAAGTGTTGATAGTCTTTGTGAGTCTGGGACACAGACAATAAGCTGTGTGTTCCTTCACTCCCAGTCTGCAACATTCAGTCCATCAGGAAAGATTGTTCGCAATTTGTAGCACCAGTACTTTTCTCTTCGTTTGCGGCAGGTTTCATCTGTTTTTCGGATCTGTTCAATAGCAGTGCATGTCAGGTGTTCAATCGTGTGTTCAGGACTGTTGAAATGTCTTGCTACTAGTGTTTGTTTTTTGGTGTTGATGTCTGATCTGTGCTTGTAAAATCTCTGCTGTAAAGTTTTGCCAGTTTCCCCTACATACTGCATATTATGACATTTAAGACAGTCAATGAGGTAAATCATGTTTGATGACTGGCAAGTGAGATAATCATTGATAGTGAACTGCAGTTTGGTACGAACACTTGTAAAGGTGGATGTCTGTAGGAGATGATTTTTACATATAATGCATTTTCTGCCTGTTTTACAATGAAAACTGCCATGTGAGGCCTGACCTGACTGGTGCTGGGTAGGGGGGATCTTGGAGGGCATCAGCAGACGTTTGAGGTTGACACAGTTCCTTTCTCCCACCACAGGTGGTGCAGGTGACGCCGCTAACATTCGCCTGCTGGTGTGTAGGGTGGGCATGGCTTGTTTCAACCACTTGGCCAGTGGTGGGTTGGCAGGGTTGTGGGTTACTATGTATGGGGTTCTCTTCCCTGTGGCACCATGCTGTTTGTAACTGAGCGTTTCTTCACGTGCAATGGATGACACTTTGGCAATGGATGCCTCCACCAAGGCTTTGGGATACCCTCTTCTTGCCAGCCTATCAGCCAGTTCGTGGCATCTTTGACGAAATGTTGTTGCTGTTGAACAGATACGCCTGATGCGAAGGGCTTGACTGTAGGGAATGCTCCGCACACAGTGACGAGGGTGGCATGAGTTGAAGGGTAACGTCATATGTGCATCTGTGTCCTTGATGTAGAGGTCCGTGCTGATGTGCCCATCCTGGATGGAGAGGTTGACATCTAGAAAGGGAATGTTGACTGTACCATAATTTGCTGTGAACTTAATGGTGCGGTGTTGAGAATTCAGCCACTGAATGAAATCTTGCAGCTGCTGTTCACCATGTAGCCAGAGGAGGGCAATGTCATCTATAAAGCGACGCCACAGTTTTGGATCCAAGATATATAATATAAATATAGATATAAATAGACACATTCAAAGGTCTCTCTGTCTTGTATTCACACACACACACACACACACACACACACACACACACACACACACACACACACACACACACACACACACATGCGCGCGCATGGGCGATGGCAGGAATGCATGCAGGGACAAAACTATTTTGTCGTCACCTCTGCCTCAAACCTTGTGCTAGTGGAGTTTCATCAGTGAAGCTGTAGCCTACAGGGTTGATGACGTGGAGTCTTCAAAATACGCCGAGCAGCTGAGAATTGGTAGTTTTGGTGTGAGGATAAGCAGTAAGAAGTGAGTAACAACACACTAGTCTTGAATGGACGCATGAGGTGATACGTTATTTTGATAGCATGGTCAGAAAATGTACAATCTTCCTAAGTTCATTGCAACAGATCAACAATATTTTGTAACCTTGTTTCATTTGAAGGGTGGAGTCCTTGAAGAAATTAAGGCTTCTTGAACTAAAAGATAATGATGGATCGCTAAAACTGATGGATATGGAAGAAGGCAAGAACTGTGAA
>CM065731.1:1716373-1721373 GCA_033310375.1 Conus canariensis
GTGTGTGTGTGTGTGTGTGGTGTGTGTGTGTGTGTGCGTGTGTGTGTGTGTGTGTGTGTGTGTGTGTGTGTGTGTGTGTGTGTGTGTGTGTTGTGTGTGTGTGTGTGTGTGTGTGTGTGTGTGTGTGTGTGTGTGTGTGTGTGTGTGTGTTTTCATGCCAGTAGTTCACAGATCAAGTAAAAGCAAATTAAGGGGAAAACAGAGAAAAAAAAAAAAGAGACAAAAAATAGAGTTTGAGATTTACACCTCACTGAATAGAGGAGGAAATTGAAAATGTAATGGGAAAGTGTCCCCTGCGTAACCCTTTCCCTTCTTATCTCCAACAGCGTAATTGAAAAAAAAAAAAAAAAAAGGCCGTGTGACCCACCCATTGAAAGAAAACACCTTTAAAAGTCATTGCTACTTCCTGGCGGATCCAAGAGAGACAGACCCATCGTAGGGGAAAAGGTTTTGGGGGGAGGGGCGGGGGGAGGGTGGGGGGGGGGGGGGGGGAGACGGGGAGGTTAAAAGTGAAAGAGCAAACAGTGACAGCGCGAGACGTGTCTCTTTCACTTAAAAAAATGTTATCGTTTTTCCGAAAGGAATATAACATACTTTCAGTCAGGTAAGTACGTAAATAGATAGATAGATGAATAGACAGATGAATATATGAATGAATAAAAAATAAAGAAATAAGCGAATAAGTAAATACATAAATAAAGAAATGAATAAGTATATAAATAAATGAATAAATGGATGAAGAAATCAATCAATCAATTGCTTAATTAATAAACAAATATATATATATATATATATACAAATATATATATATATATACATATATATATATATATATAGAGAGAGAGAGAGAGAGAGAGAGAGAGAGAGAGAGAGAGAGAGAGAGAACATTCTTGCAGATAGCAACAGCCACTTCATCTTTTCTTCGATATCTCATCTTTTCCATAAAATTCTTGTTGATCGTGGAATTTAATCGGTAAATCTATACTCAACTGATCAAAAAGTAAGCAATGTGTGTGCGTACGTGCCTATGTGCGTGCGTGTGTGCGTGCGTGTCTGTGTGTGTACGTGTGCGTGTGCACGCGTGCATGTGTGTGTGTGTTTGTTCGTGTGTATGTTTGTGTGTGTGTGTGTGTGTGCGCGCGCGCGCGGTGTGTGTGTGTGTGTGTGTGTGTGTGTGTGTGTGTGTGTGTGTGTGTGTGCGCGCGCGCTGCTATACGTATTACAGATATATAGATGTGGATAGTATAGCTGACTTCAATATAGAAATCTTACTTAGAGGTGTATACACAGGCTTTGATCATATCTTCAATAATTTCGTCACATCTGATATTTCGTCAGATATATGAACTTCTTTTATATTTGATAGATCGTCTGTGAATCAGACGCTCAGAAATCTATCTAGCTTTTTATGGATGTACTTCTCTTTCTGATAAGAATCAACATGTAGTGTACCACCACACTGATCCAACATGATTACATCCCTGAATAAAGCTGCCTCAAGTGTTATCTCTGAATCACCCACATCAACATCACAGAGCCTGAACATGCAGACCTCACAGTTAGCATCCTTATTTCAGGTTTAGGCATCATGGCCGACATCCATAACTGATCAGATCAGTGGAAAGTGAAGGATATACATGTGTATGAGGATCAATGAACTGATCATCGGTACTGACAACCCTTTCCTTTCCTGATGCTCAAGCCCATCATCACTAAACACATACTCACCCACTGTCCTCTATGATCAGGTACCAAAGGAATCAACCAACAATGAACGTCGACATGAGGAGATTAGAGATAGTCGATGGGGAAAGACCAGATTTCCATTGCTCAAAGGGCTAGTGGCGAGATACACCAGACAAAAGACTCACAACAGAATGCCGCTGGACGCTAATATGGGCTCTGTACATAGCATCATTCTTTTGGCTGGTGTCACTGCCATATCTGTGTTTGTGGACAAACATGTCGAAAAGCATGGGGTGCGCTTATGAAGAGGGAAGAAGAAGAAGAAGAAGAAGAAGAAGAAGAGGAAGAGCAACAATAACAATAACAACAACAACAAGGAGAAGAACAAGAAGAATAAAAGAAGACAACTGCCATACCTCAAGAATTTCATAAGCATTTCATTATTACGCGCCCAGGCACACACGCGCGCGCGCGCGCACACACACACACACACACACACACACACACACACACACACACACACATACACACACACGCGCGCGCGCGCGCGCGCGCGCGTACGCACGCACGCACGCACACACACATACATATACACATGAAAGCGAGGCCCACGCACGCGACTGTGCGGTGGGTACACATGTGTCCGTTCACATGAAAGCACATCACAGTCAAATGATGTACAATCCAGTCATGAATGATAAACGTCATAGCTATGACGTAGTTCCGATGACACTTTGTTTCAGTTCTCCCAGTCTTGACTCCAATTTAATCCGCCTTGATCGTGTTTGTCAATCGAATTGCAATCGTCGTGACAAGAGCTGAATACATCATCAAGCAGCAAAATGATGAAGGATTACTCCTCATATTGGTTAGGCAGCCTGACCCGCTAAATCTTAAAACACAACCAAACAAACCCAGAAACAAACGGACAAACAAGCAAACTCCAACTCATCAATCTCCAAGAGAAAGTATTATGAATGTGACAGCTTCAATCTGAAGGGTAGGGCGCGTTCAATACCAACGTTCTTGTTTGCTAGCCATTGATAAGGTCCCCCCACCCTCCCCCCCAATCACTTGGGCAGATATGAAATGACATGGGATGGCTGGAATTACTAACATTGAAAGGACACTACGGATGCGAAGGATTTATGCTGCTATTTTGACAGGATTCCAGAGAAGCGTGCCAAGACTCACAGAGATGAGGCGAAAGCTCCTATAATTCATGCTGACGAATGACAAATGCAGAATGCTGTGCTCAGACGGTCTGGTAGATGTGATTGGAGACGTGGTGATATTCGAGATCAGGATTCAGACACCGATGGGTTGACCTCGACTGGCATACGTTCATGTCTCGGCAACAATAAACTTCTTTGCTTGGATGCTAGCGTAATCAACGTAATGTTTGGTGGTTTTGATTTGTTCATCTCTCTCTCTCTCTCTCTCTCTCTCTCTCTCTCTCTCTCTCTCTCTCTCTCTCTCTCTCTCTCTCTCTACTTCTTCTTCTTCTTCTTTTTGTCATCGTCGTAATTGTCCTTGTTGTTGCTATGGTTGATGTTGTTGTTGCTGCTGTTGCTTTCGTTGTTACACACACACACACACACACACACACACACACACACACACACACACACACACACACACACACAGGGAGAGAGAGAGATATGTATACATACATATATATATATATATATATGTATATATATATATATATATATATATATATATATATTCTCCACTCCCTTTCTGAAAAAAAAACAAAAAACAAAACGGGGCCAAATCTTAATTTCAGTTCTATTCTTTTAATGTCCTGCACCCATGTTCTTATCTCCTAATTTTTTTTTTCTGTTATCCTTCATTCTTATGGTGCTATTGTCTTGTTTGCTGGCCCCCTTGGACGCTTTCGTTTACACTTCGGCTGTTTTGCTTTACAGACAGTTTTATCTAAACATCCTGTCCAATTGTTTAATCTTCCTTCACTGAAGGCCTTTTTTCGTTCAATTTTAGACAGTTTTCATGTCTACCGGAGGATGTGCTCATTCTACAGGATTTTTTGTTTTTGCTCAAATGGACTGGTTTCTCATACAACACGAAACCAGAATCCAGAGGCAAGCCTGACAACGTCTTCAAAAAGCAGAAGAAAAAAAAATGTCGAATACTTGTCTTATTAACGAACGAACGAATTTCATTGCTATTAAGCTGTACAGCTCCTTTAACAAGGCGGCGCAATGTAATTGACAAAACGCGACACGATATCATTGACAAGGAAACCACAGCAATGCATTTTTTTTTTAAACATTACATGACAAAGTCGTGAACGACAAACTGTCTCTGACATGTGTGCACGATCCGTTCGGCGGAGGACCGTCATCCCAGGTAGAATGGGACCAGACCGAGGAGAGCGTGCAACCGCCGTAGAGCACGTGCTTGCGTCTCCGTGTGTTGTGTGTTGCTGGCACGTCTTCCTTTCCGCAGATGGGCCAGCTTCACACGTTCTTCCGATGACATGTTCCTGTGTTCCTGCTTGACAAACCAGAACTGACAGTCGTCTTCCGAACTCGGATCGCAGGCGAACTCAAAAACAGTGTCATCCGATTCGCACAGTAACACACCCACGCCATCTGACTGGTGAAGCACGATCTTTCGGAATGCTAAGTTTCTGTGCTTATCTCTCAGCCGTCTCTGAACTTGCCGATCAGTCAAAGTGCTAACATAGTCTTTCACACACCCGTGTCAAAGCCTGCCACTGTTCTGTCGATAGAATGTCCGAGGCATGTGTCGATGACAGAGTGCTGGATCTCCTGGTTCATGATGTCACACTCAGACTGGCAGGAGTACAAAGGCAGAAGACTGTCTTGAACATTCGACGTGTCAGTCTCACTGTCAGCATCTGTAGGCTTGATGTGTTCAGTAACATCCTGTGTAGTGCACTGTGCACTGTGATCTTCAACTTCTGTGTCAAACAAGGCTAGTTGATTCCCTACACAAGCGTTTCCGTTATCTGCACCAACCTGTTCAAGCCGTGTATTTTGCTGCTTTGCTCGTTCCTGATCACGTCGCACCTGGCTGGCTTTTTTTTTCCCGGTAATATTGAACTCGCGTTCCTCGGTTCAAGATCAGATCCGCCATTGTTGTTTTGCCAGGGACAGCTGGCTTCAGTCGTAGGACGACGACGGCGTTGTTACCTTCACCTGCAATTTTCCAGCTTGACACTGTGTTCTCGGTCAGCAGGGCGCTCAGGGCTGTCTCCACAGTCGCTGGAAGTCTAGTAACTGGCATTGTCAAAGACTTATCGAAAATAATTTTCGCAGCTTAGA
>CM065731.1:1732667-1737667 GCA_033310375.1 Conus canariensis
CAACCTTTGCGCCACCTCAGAGGCAGTGCACCCACACCGCTCATTCCGACACCCCGTCCACAGCACAGCCCGGTCGGCCCCGCCGCAGCCCTGGCACCGGCAATCCACAGGGAGCAGTCAATGTCAAGTCGTCAAGAGGCAACCCACCGGAGGAGACACCGCACTGCTGCCGAGTCACTTCGGTGGTGTTCAGTGGCGCCTGTTCTGATCTAACATACGCAGGACACCACTACTAAGCGTCTACTGACTACGGATTTCCATTGCGGTCTGAGACTACATGACAGGGCTCTACTCTACGCTTCCTTTCATAATATATCCCGGCGTCAACCAGGCCCGAGAGATACAGGCACCTGCAGTGTTGGTCGGGAAATTTGAGCAACACTCTCAGAAACGCATCCATTAAGTGGATGAAACTCGACTGTGTGGTTCCATCTTCCCAACTGAAATCCGCAGCAAACTCAACTCTGTGTAGGAGCCGGTCGGGGCAGAAAACAACCCCCACATGACTCTGATGGGATTCGAACCCACGTCTTCCCAGCCGAGAGTCCGCGACGCTAACCACTTCGCCACGGCGGCTGGTCTACTTTAATGTCTTAGTTTTATTTGAACGTTCATCAATTGGCATTAAACATCCATAGAGGGATAGCGATGCGCTCACTGTTGGTGATCAAAGTGTTTTCTTTACATCTATAGATTTCAAGGTCTAGATCTGTCACAAATGGGGGAAAAGAGAGAGAGAGAGAGAGAGAGAGAGAGAGAGAGAGAGAGAGAGGGGGGGGGGGTTGACTGAAGAAGAAAATAATGACGCACATCAGTTGCTGCTTACTACTTTTATTCACTTTCAAGGTTTCCGTCTTTCCGTGATTTTGTCGATTCTGTTGTTTTTGTTGTTGTTGTTGTTGTTTTGGTTTCTGTTTTTGCTTAGACTTCTGCATGAGAATCCCTATATTTCCTTCAAAGTCTTAGTGAGGTAGAAAGCTTCGAAACAAATACTTGGAGCGGGCAGTATCTGGTGAGCGACATGATTTTGCTTCAGTTTGTCCATCACCTCAGAGACCTAGTTTGCACTTGGAGTTCATTGTTGTTTGGCTCGAGGGTTGACGTCCTCCTGGTTTTGTTTTCGTCTACTGGTATTTCCTGGTGATTGGCCTTGGCGATTGCTGCCAGCGTTTCTTCATCTATAACATGAAATTGTCTGGTGAGTGCCACCATTACCTTGTCCAAAGCCGCCCCAGAAAAAAGAAATAAAAACAAAAAACAACCGTGCGTGGGTTTGGGCGAAAATAAAATACCCTTGACGAAGCCTTCAGGAAAACAAACGCTTGGATATAAATGTGGCGTGCGTCACTGTTTCTTTGTTTTTTTGTTTTTTGTTTTTTTTTGCTTTGTTTTGTTTTCTGTTTCACCAATTTATGTACCTCATTAGAGACTTAATTTGAGTATGGATTTTATCATGGGTGGGTCATTTAGCATTGCAAAGGTTGACGTGTGTGTGTGTGTGTGTGTGTGTGTGTGTGTGTGTGTGTGTGTGTGTGTGTGTGTGTGTGTGTGTTCGTGCGTGCCTGCCTGCCTGCGTCGTGCGTGCATATTGTGTGTGTGTGTGTGTGTGTGTGTGTGTGTGTGTGGTGGATGAGAGTGGTGGAGAGAGAGAGAGAGAGAGAGAGAGACAGAGACAGAGACAGAGACAGAGATTTATATTAAACAAAACGGTACAAAATCAGAAGACGTTTTCTAATAAAAACGAGTTTCTCAAAACAGGCACGATTTTCCGAAAAACACAATGGACACTTTTCTCTCCCTTTCTGTCAAGTATACTGCATACCTAAAATATATGCTCGGTATTCGTTTCTTATATACAGAACAATTTGAAAAGTCATTGACAGCAAACCGCAATTAAAAAAAAAAAGTAGAGAAAGACTCACAAGACAAAACACGACGCGTTTCGACCTCTTAGATCGTCTTCAGGCACGAAACACAACACTCAGGACAACAAAAATGAACGAGCAATCACTTATATTCGTTACCTCTCTTTACCTATATTTTCAGTATTTTAATCATCAGTATTACCATTGCTATTATTTCTATCAGTTTATTATTAATTATTATTATCATCATCGCTACCTCGACTCACACATTGTCTCCTTCCTGACAGCCTCGTTTTCATTCAACGTCTATTCTCGCGCTGAACTGGATGAAGATAAGTGATTGCTCGTTCATTTCGTTATCGTGAGTGTTGTTTCTTGCCTGACGAAGACCTATGCGGTCGAAACGCGTCGTGGTTTGTCTTGTGATTCGTTTGTCCACTTTTCTTTCTTCTTTTTTTTTTTTTTTTTTTTTTTTTTTTTGGGGGGGTGTGGGGGGGGGGGGGGTGGGGGTTCGTTATGAATAACTTTTCAGATTTGTTTAGATTTCCGCCTGCAGTCACCTCACTTTGCAACGGGATCATATACAGAAATCGCTGGATCATATACAGAAATCACTGGATCATATACAAAAATCACTGGATCATATTATACAGAAACTGTGACTGCGGCTTCTGGTCACTCCATTTTCTTTCAATGCCACATTAGTGGAAACGGTTCTATAGAAGAGTCAAATCTGGTAAGTTTAAATTTGGATTACACTGAATTCAACAGCTAAACTAAAAAGAAAAATACAACGGTCAGTGTGTAATGCACATTTTTTTTCCCGAACGTACATCACTAACTTTTTTTTCTGACTACTTTAACCAGGGAAAGTGACTTACATCAACTGATCCTAAACATTCATAACGCTGTTCGCACGCATTACAGCTAGTGAGGAGGGTCAAAGTAAAGTTCTTCCTTTTAATCCATAGGTTTCAAGGTCCAGTTCTGTCACAGCTAGAGAGAGAGAGAGAGAGAGAGAGAGAGAGAGAGAGAGAGAGAGAGAGAAGAGAGAGAGAGAGAGAGAGAGAGAGAGAGAGAGAGGCACTATTGAATTCTTCTCAACTAACGTCGTTATAAGGTGTTTGCATTTGTGTGGATATGTATCAC
The DNA here is from genome assembly GCA_033310375.1 of Conus canariensis. NCBI lineage: Eukaryota > Metazoa > Mollusca > Gastropoda > Neogastropoda > Conidae > Conus > Conus canariensis. The sequence goes on from CM065731.1 coordinate 1,735,682, forward strand.
CTTTCTTTCAATACAACTGCGCTGAACACGAGAGAGAGAGAGAGAGAGAGAGAGAGAGAGAGAGAGAGAGAGAGAGAGCAGACAGACAGACAGACAGACAGACAGATAGACAGACAGATAGACAGACAGACAGACAGACTGAGACAGAGACCGACAGATAGACAGACAGACAGACGGACAGGCAGACACAGACACACAGAGAGACACAGAAAGAGAGACAGAGAGAAAGACAGAGCGAGACAGGAAGAGAGATAGAGAAAGAGAAAGAGAGAAAGAAAAAGACAGAGAGAGAGACAGAGTGAGAAAGAGGGACAGACAGAGAGAGACAGAAGACAGACAGACACACAGAGACAGAGACAGAGAGGGAGACAGACAGACAGACACAATATTACGATTGTGGTCAAACTGTCCTGCAAGCTACCGTCAATGTTCAATGAAAGGGAAAAACTGCACACTGGGGTGAACACATTACCTGGCATGGGTCATTACCTGCGTCTGCCTCCCCGTCTTTGCCATGTTTTGGCTCAGCTATAAAGAAGATCACATTACACGAATGACATCACACACACACACAACACACACACACACACACACACACACACACACACACAGCATGCACGCACGCACACGAGGCGCGGCGCGCGCGCACATACACACACACACACACACACACACACACACACACACACACACACACACTCAAGCACGCACACACGCACGTACACACACACACACACACACACACACACACACACACACACACACACACACACACAGCATGCATGCAGTCGAGAGTGCGCGCGCACACAGACACCACACACACACACGCACACACACACACATACACGCTCTCTGTCACTCCCTGTCTCTCCCTCTCTCCCTTCTCTGTCTCTCTCTCCCCCCCCCCTCCCCCCTCTCTCTCTCTTATACTTTGTTATGATCATGTCCGTTCATGTTTTCTTGAAAATTTTTATCTTGCCATCTCCTTCTGTGTTGTGAGGACATGATATAACTGGATATACAGTCTCCAAGCAACTTGTCTTCACTTACAGAATGGATGTACCAACAACAGCATTTCAATGTCAATAAACTTTCCATCACTTTTACCTACAGTGTTAAGATGTTTGGATGCTTATTACAAATACATACATGTAAGGTATTCAAATTTTGTTTGAAAACATATTTGGGGTAATTTGGGCGTACAAGATGAAAATGAAATATTAAGTGGAACTCAGATTTTTGCTTGTTAATTCGTTTGCTTGTTTTTGTTTGTTTGTTTGTTTGTTGAATTAAATCTGTTTGGTGAGAAACAGGGGTCGTTGTTACATTTCCTCCCCATAGACTGGGATTTTTTTGGTTCGTTTGGTTGTCTGCTTATTTGTTTGTTTGTTTACCGGAATCTGTTTGACGAGAAACAGCAGGTCGTTGTTAGATTTCCTCCCCTACCCCCTGTCTTCCCCTTCCCCAAACTCAATCTGATTTCTCACACCCCACGTTCCAGCTATCGACCTTCCCACCTTGTCTCTTTCCTCTCCAAATGACACCCACTAGAGACAGTTCAGATCGTGGGTGTCTGTGTATGTCCGTGCGTGTGTGCGTGAGTGCGTGCGTGCGCGCGAGCGTATATATGCAGTCATTGCACAACCAAGCTGCTCTGTAAGTTGCTGGAATGGTGCGGTATTTATCCTTGGAATTTGTTGGTTTATCGTAATTTAGTCCCTTGCGGATTCATTCCAAGGACTGGCCCTCAGCACTTGTGTCTTAAGAGGTTATCTTTTTATATTTTCTGCTTTTCATAAGAAAATGTAGCTTGTTTTGCTCTTTCATGATTTTCTTTTGCTTCGTAGGTGGCACCTTTGGTTAGTTTTTTGAAAACTCAACAAACATACTACGGTATTGCACACCAGACTTTTCTAGTATACTATTCTTCTTAAAACCGAAAAGGCAGAAGAGTCAAATTATCACTTTCCGCGGTCACTGAGGAGA
>CM065731.1:1742667-1747667 GCA_033310375.1 Conus canariensis
GCTCATTAATCAGACCTTCTTTAACGTCAACTTCTTCCCCGGAGACATTTTAGACAGTTTTTGCATGACAGCAGAGGCTATGTTTCCGTTTGCGATAAAATGTTCTTTTTGGTTCATTAATGTTTGCTTTAGTTGCAAGTGACCCGTATGTATATTGGGAAGTGTGTAGTCATGATCTAGAGCCAGGCTCAGTGTGATATAGGGCCCTATGGGCATGTACAAAAACCACCAGTTTGCTGGCAAGTTTTACTAATTATCCAATATTTCTTGAAATCACGTTGGTCGATTGTTGTACACTCATCTAAACTCCAGATTAGTTTAAAAGATAATCCAGTATATCTTGAAATCGCGTCATTATTGTTGTCATATGTTCATTTAGATACCAGTTTAGAATGCCGTCAGCGTAAAGGCATCAAGCATTCACATGAAGAAAGAAGAAGAAGAAGAAGAAGAAGAAGAAGAAGAAGAAGAAGAAATAATATATAGGATCAAACAATCATACGCAATGACGTTCATTACCCCAGCATTCCGCCACAAACAAGATGAATCTGTCAGTTGTGAAACACTCAAGAATAATCCAATCTGACCTGGTCCCCTCGCCTTGGCTTAAGGCTGTGTCAGGCCAGTTCACATGGGCTAGAACACCAAGGCTACATCAAAATGTTGTTATGCTCTGCATATTTATGCGGGGATTGTCTTCTGTTGTGACAAGCTCCTAGCATGACATTATCAGTCTCCAAAATCCCCCGAAGTCGGAGTGTGGCTGCCCATGTGACGGGGTAATCAAAAACGGTCACACACGTAATGTTCGCATCCCCAGCTGATGCATTTGTACCATAGTGTTCAAATGCTTCGGCTGTTTGGATGATCCCTGGAGTCTTTTAGCCAGGATACGACAACAACAACAACAACAACGACCTGGTCCCAGAATTCTTATATATCCATGAATCCAAATGCATCTGTCAGCCCATCTAAGGAGAGCGTTTTGCCTTGATAGTTGTCAGCTTGACGTACTGAGAATTGACTGGGCATAGCGGGACGTGTTTGACCGAAAATCCTCGAAGACACCGTAGTGAATCCACAGTGAATCTTGAGTACCAGTATGTCAGATCCTCACTGATATTTCCAGGTTACTATGCAATCACATTCACAGTTAGAAAAGAAGGATGTTTCTACTGAACATTAAACATCCTTGACATGAACATCTGTCAGCTAAACCATTTCCTAAGTCATTTCTTCATGCTTGAACTAGTTCTTCATCTGGACTTGATAAATATATGGACAGGGGAAACAGGAGGGGGGGGGGGGGGAAGTTGCTGATTCACCGAACATTTCAAGAATCGTTGCCATTAGAGAGAGAAAGAGAGAGAGACAGAGAGAGAGAGAGAGAGAGAGAGAGAGAGAGAGGACAGGACAGACAGACAGACAGACAGACAGACAGACAGAGAGAGATGGGAGGAGGACGGGGGAGAGAGGGGAGCTAGAGACAGAGGGGTGGAGGGAGGGAGGGGGAAGGAGAGAGAGAGAGAGAGAGAGAGAGAGAGAGAGAGAGAGAGAGAGAGAGAGACAGTCACGGAGACAGAGACAGTGTCTGCATGAAACAAAGTATGCATGCACACACACACACACACACACACACACACACACACACACACACACACACACACACACACACACACACCAACCTGTGCTATTTTGAAGCGTCTGTTAGCCCTTTTAGTGCCTTTCTGTTCCTGTTCAGATGAATTGTTCCTTGGCTAAAAATAAAAGAAAAAAACACGGCAATATTTGTACTAACAACACACTGGCCTAGACGCAAATGTTTGCTTCTTTTTCCCAAGAAAGTGCCCCGTTGTAGTAAGACTTCGGTCAGGAGTCAAATGTCCTGACCTAAAAAAAAGGACTGCAAAACGATGATTGTTGTTTTAACAAATAACAACAGGGTCAGTGACCGATGTCCTCTGGTGAAAGAGAGGCAGAAAGCAACACAGAGAGAGACAGAGAGAGAGAGAGAGAGAGAGAGGAGAGAGAGAGGAGAGAGGAGAGAGAGAGGAGAGAGAGAGAGAGAGAGAGAGACAGACAGACAGACAGACAGACAGACAGACAGACAGACAGAGAAAGAGAGATGTCTGGAACATGTAAAATTCATACATTCTAATTTATACACCATGGTTCTAAGTAAATGGGTGCTTAAATATGTAATATAATAAATGCTACATTATTTTATTATACTACGTAATGACAGACCAGTCGATAGATTTGACAGTTATTAAACCTCTGAATGTTTTTGATCAGTGGGTCACGAAATTCATAAAACACACTAATGACTGCTCTATTCTGTCAAAATTAAAACATGCAGGAAATCAGTCCCATCCGTTGTATTGAATACATACATACATACATACATACATACTTTATATATATATATAGAGAGAGAGAGAGAGAGAGAGAGAGAGAGAGAGAGAGAGAGAGAGAGAGAGAGAGAGAGAACAATGCACAAAAGAACAACAAGTTCGCTCTTCGTTATCCCAAATTTTCGGTGAGCTCACCTTGCTTTCCTCAGGGGGCTTTAATTGTCTTATGTTCACACAGGTATCACAAATTATTCTGACAATCACTCAGTTAATAATCAAGAAAGAAGAAATAGGAAAGTGAAAAGCATGGAAAACAATCTACAGAATCGGAACACACACTCACTGGCGTGTGCATATACTGAATATGTGAATAGTGTGCATTCAAACGATTGAATGAATGAGTAAGTACGCGAAAGCGGCGGCGGGTCGGGGGGTGGGGGAGGGAGGAGGGGGGTGGTGAGGGCGGGAAGGGGGAGGAGCAGGGCGGGTGTGTATGTGTGTGTGTGTGTGTGTGTGTGTGTGTGTGAGTGTGTGTGTGTGTGTGTGTGTGTGTGTGTAGACAGATAGATAGATGGATAGATGTGTGTGTGTGTGTGTGTGTGTGTGTGTGTGTGTGTGTGTGTGTGTGTGTGTAGATATATAGATATGTGTGTGTGTGTGTGTGTGTGTGTGTGTGTGTGTGTGTGTGTAGATGTGTGTGTGTGTGTGTGTGTGTGTGTGTGTGTGTGTGTGTGTGTGTGTGTGTGTGTGTGTGTGTGTGTGTGTAGTTAAGCCTCTTTGACTGAACTAATCTGAGATATTTTGTTTTATAACATGCTGAGTTGAATTAGTTGGTCCACATTTTCATTTCTCTATCGTTGTTGTTTTCTGGTGATTCACAGTTAAGACCGCGGTCATGCTAATCAGAATGTTGACATTTACCAGCCGCCGTGGCGAAGTGGTTAGCGTCGCGGACTCCCGGCTGGGAGGTCGTGGGTTCGAATCCCATCAGAGTCATGTGGGTTTTTCTGCCCCGACCGGCTCCAACCCAGAGTTGAGTTTGCTGCGGACTCAGTTGGGAAGACTGGGACCACACAGTCGAGTTTCATCCACTTAATGGATGCGTTTCTGAGAGTGTTGCTCAAATTTCCTGACCAACACTGCAGGTGCCTGCATCTCTCGGGCCTGGTTGACGCCGGGATATATTATGAAAGGAAGCGTAGAGTAGAGCCCTGTCATGTAGTCTCAGACCGAAATGGAAATCCGTAGCATCATCTTAATCATCCTCATTCTCATCGATCAGCATAAAACAAAATGTCTCAAGTTCTGTGGCCCTTCATGCCCTGCTCTCATGGTGACCTCAATTTCGATATCCTCTCCACGTCTGTGGCCTTGGTTTCGTTCCGTCAGGATCACCGGTATCGGCGAGTACATGGGAGCTGTCGTTGGACGGACGTGGTGGCGCCCTCCGGAGGGAGAGCTCACTCACGCCGGCTCCGCGACTAAGCAATTATTGTCGTCAGTAGTGGGCTTAGTAGGTGGTGTCCTGCGTATGTTAGATCAGAACAGGCACCACTGAACACCACCGAAGTGACTCGGCAGCAGTGCAGTGTCTCCTCCGGTGGGTTGCCTCTTGACGACTTGACATTGACTGCTCCCTGTGGGTTGCCGGTGCCGGGGCTGCGGGAGAGGGGGGGGGGGGGGGGGCGACCGGGCTGTTGCTGTGGACGGGGTGTCGGAATGAGCGGCGTGGGTGCACTGCCTCTGAGGTGGCGCAGAGGTTGGGACAGCAAGAAAAAAAAAAAGAATGTTGACATTTATTCTCTTGACCTGATATCATAAGAAAACCGCGCATTAAATGTAAATGAATGTGAAAAACCTCAATAAATTCTGTCAGCAACACACGAACCAACAATCCAACATGTCATGCACAGTCAGTCAAACTCATTCCAACTTGTTTGTGCCGTGGATAAAAGAGCAAACAGATGTGATCGAATATGACGCTATACTAGTTATTTTCTGCACGTAGAAGTCACCTCTGTAATCATTGAATTATTTGGAATAACAAGAAAACGGTGCCAAACCCGGGAAGACCAGAGGCTTTTCGCATTCCCACTTCAGGTTCAGGAATCGTGACCCAAATGAATGGTTAACTATGTCAGAGGAAAGGAAAGGAAAGGATTCCTGTGGCTACAGGGACACACCAGCTGATCACCGCCATTGACAACCCCTTCTCCCAATACTAACGCCATCATCCGGCTCTTTGCCAATGTCGCGCACTTTCACTCAAAATCTAGCACCAAGGAAAACAACCTGGCATGAACATCAACAAGGGCAGGTATGGCATAACAATGAAGAGTCTGGAGGTCACCATTGGTCAAAGCATCAGAGGGAATGGCGAGACATGACCAATCAAACGAAATGCTTCTCAGAGTGACAGGTTACCGCTCGAGGGTGATTGTCCCTTGCGAGGATCCATTCCCCATTGAGATAACAGGTGTCGTCACTGTCTCTGTACGTGACATGGAGTCAAGATCAGGTGACGAAAACGATGATGTTCACAGGGTATTATCAGTTGGAGAAAATTCACTGTCATATATTTCAAAGTTTTGAATTTCAGGAATCAAGAGGCATTTCATGGCCCGTCTCATTCATCATTCATTCATT
>CM065731.1:1752667-1757667 GCA_033310375.1 Conus canariensis
GTATTTGTTTCCAAGCTTTCAGGAGAGATAATTTCGACCAGAGACTTGCAAGACAGTGTCGGCTACCCGATATTAGAAAGCATATCAATGCTCTAAAACTTACCTGGCTGAGAAGATTTAAAACAACAAAACACAAGTGGAGAAATATTGCCTGTGTAATGTATCCTTTTTTCGAGGAAATAGAAAAACATGGTCCTTGTTATCCTTTGGATAAATACAATAATGTATTCTGGAACCATACATTCATGGCATATAGAGATTTTTGTAGACACCTGAAAGCAAAAACACAATCGGATGTACTGTCCGAGCCAGTCTTTCATAATGATAAATTTAAAATTGGTAATAATGTAATCAAATATAATTGGACTTGGAAAGGGGTTTACTGTGTTTCACATTTTTTTAAAAAACGACGGAAGTTTTCTAAGTTTAAACGAATTTAATAGAAAATATGATATGGGTGTATGCTTCTTGGCTTACTACGGCTGTGTAAGTTCTATTAGAAAATATATACAGCAAACTGGTCTTAATATATCAATTAATCAAAATATAAAAGAAAAACCAAGAGCTCTAAAAATAATATACTCTATATCCACGGGATCAAGACTGTACTATGACCTTTTCACATTTGACAGCAAACTTCCTAATTCGTGCCAGAAATGGACCGAAAAACTGGGAACAGAAATTTCTTGGGAAAAAGTTTTCAACCAAATTCATAAAATACAAGAAATAAAACTTAAATGGCTGCAGCTTCGTATCGTACACAGGATTCTTGGAACTAACGTAGTTTTAAAGGAAATGGGGATAGTGGGGAATAACAATTGTGATTTCTGTAGAGAAACTAAGGACAACATAGAGCATATTTTCTGGGAGTGTGATTACTCTAAACAACTTTGGGAAAAATTGGAGAGATTGCTAAAATCAAAGTGCTTTCCAGGTACGAACTTTACATTTCGTGAGAAAGTTATACTTTTTGGATATGATGAAATCATATCTACAGACTCGGTTTTAGACTTAATAATTCTTTTAGGAAAACAGTATATCTATAAATGCAAGTTTGACCATTGTCTTCCTGATATAGTCTCCTTCCAAAGGTACCTACTTTCACGTTATAAAATCGAAAAATACAATGCAGATATAAATTGGAATGGACATGTTTTTAAAACAAGATGGTTACCATATTTACCACTTATAGAAACGGCATGAGAAGAAAAAAAGGGCAAATAAAAGAAGGAAAAAGATGAAAGAAATATGAAAATTATAATTATGTAAAGTGATATTTTCTCCTGTAAATGTTGCATTGATAAAACAATACTTTGGGTTGGATTCATCAGTGATTACAAAGATTAGAGTGCATTGACAATTATGAACATACATGTATACAAATGTCTTTATTCTTGCCGATGTTGCTGTTTACATCTATATATTGATTGATAGCTGTTCGTCACATAGATGTACGTGTACGATTTTTTTTTTGTTTTGTTTTGTTTTTGTTTTTTTTTGTTTTTTGTTTTGTTTTGTAGTAGTAATATATAGCCCTTTTTTCTTTGTGTATGTTTGGTAAAAAAAAAATTACTCTTTATGTACAAATGTTATGTTTTTTGTACGTTGATTAAAACGAATTAAAAAAGTATAAAAAAAAAAAAAAGTGTCGGCTACTGTGAATGGCCAATCTGTCTGTGTGTACTGTCAACAGTGTTTTAAGTGTTGCGACTGGCATCTGTCTGTGGGTGGCATGGAATTATTGCATCAGGATATACGCATGAAGAGAAATATGGGGTGTGTTCATTTGGAAAAAAAAGAGCCAAATGTCATACCTTACAATGGCATGAGGTTTAAGAGTCAGGTTGCATTTCATTATCCAAGATCTCTCTCTCTCTCTCTCTCTCTCTCTCTCTCTCTCTGTCTCTCCCTCTCTCTCTCTCTCTCTCTATATATATATATATATATATCTGTCTCTCTCTCTCTCCCTCTCTCTCTCTCTCTGTATGTGTGTGTGTCTCTGTCTCCTTCTCTCTCTCTCTCTCTCTCTCTCATACACACACATACACGTACATACATACATACATGCATAAAGACAGACAGACAGACAGACAGACAGACAGACACACACACACACACACACACACACACACACACACACACATACGCACACAGATACAGGCACACAGGCACACACACACACACACACACACACACACACACACACACACACACACACACACACACACACACACACACACACACACACATTCGCGTGCACGCGCACCCATACATATACGCATACACACATTATGTGCACGCCCACAATTACTTCTGTACACATTCACTTTTTTTTCTTTTTTGTTTGTTTTGTTTTTGTTTTTGTGTCTAATATCACGAATAGTGGATAGCCGTTAAATGAAGGACACACACACACACACACACACACACACACACACACACACACACACACACACACACACACACACACTGATAATGTGACAAAATGGAAGACAGGCAGTCAAACACACTTCCTTAGCCACCTAAGCCATCTCATAAGATAAGCCGAACATAAATGTCCGACTAGGTACCTTCATCTTATTCTGACCTCTGAACTCTAGTGTCACAGTGCCACCTCGAATTCAGCCACACCCATCAGTCCAGCACAACACAGCTTTCTACATTTGTCATTTGTCAGCCTGACGTATAGGGGCACTGACCTCATCTCCGTGTTCCTCGGATGGAGAATCCTTCATAATATAACAGTATGAATCCCTCACTGCCACTGTGTCCTACCATTATTGCTATTTTCTGCTCTTTTCCTTTCATTCCATCGTTGTGCAAGCGATTATGGCCATGATATTGTCGGCAAATAACTACAATGTTTAGATTGACCACACGCTGGCCTTGGGGGTGAATCTCTATCACTTGAAAAAGTTTCTCTTCCAAAATTCAATGCATTTCAGTTAGGTTTTCGTCGGAGAGGAATCTATGTCTGGACAAAGAAGAAATGGAAATTGGTCGTGGCTGACTTGTAAGAGAACTAGAGAGTCATTGATCTACGGCCTTGTACACCTATATATACAGACGCGAACGCACGCCAAACCCCATTCTCAACTTGCGAACACACCCATGCTCTCTCACACACACACACACACACACACACACACACACACACACACACACACCACACACACACACACATACACACACATGCACGCACGCACGCACGCACGCACGCACGCACGCACGCACGCACGCACGCACACACACACACACACACACACACACACACACACACACTGCCAGATAGACTGACAGATAGACGGAAAGACAGGCAGACAAACAGACAGACAGACAGGGAGATAGAGACGTATACAATCAAATCACGCACTTTCTTTCATGCAAACTTTTTCTCCAATGTCATGTTCTCAACGAAGCTTGTCAATACAAATCTAATGCTTGTCACAAGTGACGAATACTTCAACAAAGGAGAAGCAAGTAAAGAAACTTCCTTTTTTTTATCCATCCTTACAAAACGACATATCACCACCAAACCCTCTGTAATTTCCTCGATGGTTTCTTTTTTTTTTTTTCTTAAAGCCTCACCACCAACACCATGCAATATCCCTACCTCCATCCCCACCACCATCTGAACTCCAAAGGATCAAGTACACAGTCTGGAATTGAACAGAAAAGGAAAAAAATAAAACAAGGTTTTGTTGTTTTTTTTAAACGCGAACTTCAATTGAGTTTCAAATGGCTTAACTTAGGATATTTGGTACATATGCAAACTAATTAGTGGTATTAGAATATGTGCAAAAAGGAATAGCTGAAAACGAAACGACACGTCGATGTGTTTCAATAGCTTTGGTAAGGAAGAAATGACCATACATTCACCTCGCCTTTCACCTTCCTTCTGATCATATTTTTCATCTCATCTCCTTCTCCAACCCTCCCCAACACACACACACACACACACACACACACACACACACACACACACACACACACACACACATACACATTCTCTCTCTCTTTCTTTCTCTCTCTCTCTCTCTCTCTCTCTCTCTCTCTCTCTCTCTCTCTCTCAAAACAAACAACAAACAAACAAACTGATTATCTGCAGTTATTTTCCCCTGTCATTCGCTGACATTCATCTCAATTATTTTGCTACCATGATTGTCCTCCCTTTTTGTCGCTCAGCCACACTGGTTGTTGTTGTTGTTGTTGTTGTTGTGTTTTTAATGTGTCCTTAGGGCATCTGTTTTCTTGTTTGATCTGTCACATCGATTGTTCTTATTGACAGCGTTGGAGATCACAGGAGACAGTGTGAAGCAGGGCAGAGTTTTCTGTCACATTGACTGTTCTTATTGACAGCGTTGGAGACCACAGGAGACAGTGTGAAGCAGAGCAGAGTTTTCTGTCACATTGACTGTTCTTATTGACAGCGTTGGAGACCACAGGAGAAGGTGTGAAGCAGGGCAGAGTTGGAGATCACAGGAGACAGTGTGAAGCAAGGCAGAGTTGGAGATCACAGGAGACAGTGTGAAGCAGGGCAGAGAGATCACAGGAGACAGTGTGAAGCAGAGCAGAGTTTTTTGTCACATGTTCAGTTCCATCCACTGTTCTTTGCAGCATCGTCTCCATTTCGGTTTGTGCCGTTGTCTTCGATGCACATAACGGATGAGCATACACACACACACACGCGCGCACACCTCTCTCTCTCTCTCTCTCTCTCTCTCTCTCTCTCTCTCTCTATATATATATATATATATATATAACGCTGAACAATTAAGTAGTGGGGTAAAACAAGTGCAGGCTAACAATTCTTCAGTCGTTATAGTCATGACTTGGCAAAGATTTAAACTTTTAGAAAGAAAAAAAAAAAGCAAATTGAAGATGAAGAAAATGGGGAATATATTATAAATATGAGAAACCCTCCACTAGCTGCCTGAGGGAACCATCGTAATCCCTCTCTAAGGCACATCTATTTGTATTGCCTGCTCCTAGGCCGTTCG
>CM065731.1:1762667-1770167 GCA_033310375.1 Conus canariensis
GTATTTTGGAGCACTGAAATAAATTTCTTGTCCATAAGAAAGTTTGGACCTAACAAGTGCTGTAGAAAGATGAATTAAGGTTTCAGGGTCCATTCCCCAAGGTAATCTACTAATGGTCTTTAAAAGATTTAGGCTATGTCTTGCCTTTGTTAGAATATACTCAAAATACATATTCCATGTCAGTTTTGATGTAAGAATTAATCCCAAGAACTTGACGTTTTGTTTATATTCTAAAGGTTCACCAAGCAGTTTTAAGATCGGTAATTTTGCTGGATTACTACCAGAGTTAAATAGTATCATATTAGTTTTTTCAGGGGATAAAGATAATCCATTTTGAAACATGTATTTTTCAATGTTATCAAGGTCAAACTGGTACAATCTTCTTATGTAATTTTGGGCTCTTTGTGGTGTCGACTTTTTTAAGGTTACGTCCATCCACATACATATATCATCTGCATATTGGACGAGAGTTACTTTGTTTGATACCGCCTTTGGCAGGTCATGTATCATGATGTTGAAAAGTATAGGTGCAATCACTGAGCCTTGAGGGATACCCATGTCTAGACTCCTAGGGGCAGAGTATGTTGTTCCCACTCTGGCCACCATTGACCTGTTTGTTAGAAAATTGTTGATATATCTGTAGATATTTCCAGATAGTCCAATTGTTTTCAGTTTGTACATGAGACGACTGTGCCAAACCTGATCGTATGCTTTTTTGACATAAAAAAGGTTGCCAATACGCTCTTTCTATGAGCAAATTGTCGCTTTATTTCTGTAGATAGTTTAACTAAATGTTCAACGCCAGATCTTCCTTTCCTAAAACCAGTTTGATTTACAGGTATAATTTCATTCTTTTCACAGTAATGTAATAGCCGATTTATTATAATTTTCTCAAACAGCTTGCCCGAATGTGAAGTAAGTGCAATGGGGCGATAGCTATTTTTGTCACTGTTAGGTTTTCCAGCCTTGAGAATAGGTATGACAATAGTATCTTTCCATAGCTGTGGAATGACACCATTGTCCCAGCATTTTTGAAAAATTTTATGTAGAAAAGCAATACCGTTTTCAGGAATGTGTTTTAACATTTCATTGCTGACTACATCCAGAACAACTGAACATTTTTTGTTGTTTAATGAGCTTATTGCAGTTTTAACCTCGGTCAGTGTTATAGGTGAGTTAATATAGTGATCCTTTTGTGGAACTGGATCTGCATACAACGAATCTAATTTAGCTTTTTCTCTATGGGCTCTACAGTGAAATCATGCTACTGACATTGTTCATCAAGCAAAAACTTTGTTCGATTCTTCAAAGATATTGGCCTGTAATACGGCCAAGCAACTATTTAATGTCACAAATAGTCTCCTAGGCAAAGTCAGCTACTCCCCCCTTCCCACCATCTTCCAAACTCAAGAGCTCCCTCAGAAATTCTTAGAGTTTTTCAATGGAAAAATTGACACTATCCGTGAAAAACTAGATTCTACTGCACCTGTACATCCTCTGAATGACAAAGTTTACTGTGGACCTCCTTTGGCTTGTTTTAGTCCTGTTAGTCAAGACTATGTCAAAAAACTTTGTTTGCGATGCAGCCCTAAATCATGTGAACTTGATGCCATTCCCACTAACTTGCTCTTTCAGTGCATTGATGATGTCCTACCCCATCTTACTCATGTTATCAATACCTCTTTGTCCTCTGGTCACGTTCCTGAAATCTTCCGGTCCGCAGTGGTACGTCCATTGATCAAGAAACCTTCATTAGATAAAAATGTTTTAAAGAATTATCAGCCTGTATCAAATTTGTCATTTCTATCAAAATTATTGGAGAAGATCGTTTTGGAACAAATTCTAGAACATCTCGAAAAGAATCACCTTTTGAATCCTCATCAATCTGCTTACAGACAAGGCCATAGTTGTGAGACAGCACTCCTCCGTATAGTCAATGACCTCCTCTGTGGGCTTGACGATGGGAATGTTTCCTTATTAGCGATGTTAGACCTCTCTGCAGCATTTGACACGATCGATCATAATATTTTGTTCTCACGGCTTCAAACTTCCTTTGGATTCAAAGACACAGCTCTCGACTAGATTATCTCTTACTTGACTGGACGGACTCAGACAGTGTGTGTACAGGGAAGATACTCAGACAGTTCTCCTCTTAGGTACGGTGTGCCTCAGGGTTCTGTACTTGGGCCAGTCCTTTTTGTGCTGTATGCTAGTCCTGTGTCTGACGTCATCAGTGGTCACGCCATGTCGCATGAGAGCTTTGCTGACGATACTCAGCTTCATCAGTCGGCTCCCATTGCTGAAACTGACTCACTGATTTCTCGGACGCGGGGCTGCATTGCAGACCTGAGGGACTGGATGACAACCAACAAACTACAACTAAACGACGACAAGACGGAACTCATGTTCGTGACAAAACAGCCTAACCATCCTTCTCTGCCTTCAACTGTCACTATCAATGACTGTGCTGTCTCTGTCTCCACCTCTGTCCGCAGTCTAGGGGTCATACTTGACCAATCCCTCTCCTTTGAGAAACAGGTTTCAAATATTTGCAAGATTGCCTATTTAGAACTAAGAAGAATCAGCTCTGTACGTCACCTTCTCTCTACAGATGCTACAAAAACTCTCATTTGTGCATTTGTCTTATCTAGAATAGATTACTGCAACTCACTTTTGGCCGGCCTTCCAAAATACCTGATAGAAAGATTACAGCGAATCCAAAATCATGCAGCCCGAGTCGTCTGTAGAGCAAGAAAACATGCTCACATTTCGCCTCTCCTCCACTCTCTTCACTGGCTATCTGTCTCAAACCGTATCTCGTACAAAATCTCAACTCTCACTTTCTCTGCTCTCTTTGAAAATGGACCTTCTTATCTCTCAGATCTCCTTAAAATCTACATCCCCTCTCGACAACTACGCTCCTGTGCTGACGACCGCCTTCTGCGAATGACTCGCTTCAGGACTACTACTGGTGAAAGATCTTTCTCTTTTCAAGCTCCAGCGACGTGGAACAGACTGCCAGACTGTCTCAGACATTCAGATTCTATCTCTTCTTTCAAGTCTAAACTTAAAACCCATCTATTTTCTCATAATTAGTCAATGCTGTGGGGAGAGAGGGGGGGGGGGGGTACAACCTAACTCATAGCCGTCTGGGCCTTTTCAAATGTAGCGTATGTGTATGTTCTCTATTATATGTATTTGTTGTATGATTGAACGTTATAGGATTAAGTTTTTTTGTAGTGATATTTGAAGAATAAGTGAATGTCACATTGGTAGGATTAGGATTTGTTAGTTATTGTAGTAATAGTATTTGTAGTTGGGTGTAAGGTGTATTATTGTATATGAGAAGGGTGAATGTAGTATGACTTTGTAAAGCGCTTAGAGAAATTCGTTTGATTAAGCGCTATATAAGAAATCATTATTATTATTCTGATAGTCCTTCTACACTGCTATTATTTGAAAACATACTAACAAAGGTTTCTGCTTTTTCCATATCTGACGGAACCTTGTCATTGTCGCCCATTTTTATTGGATAACTTGGAAATCTAATTCCATTTTTCATGTGTGTGTGTGTGTGTGCGTGTGCGTGTGTGTGTGTGTGTGTGTGTGTGTGTGTGTGTGTGTGTGTGTGTGTGCGTGCGTGCATGCGTGCGTGCGTGCGTGCGTGCATGTGTGTTGTGTGTTGTGTGTGTGGTGTGTGTGTGTGTGTGTGTGTGTAATCATGTTGGTCATTGCCAAGCCCAGAAGAATTAGAAACATCAAGACAGACCGCGATCCAGTCGAAGTGATGTGTTCACCCTATAATGCATTACTGCGTTATATCTGTTTTCCCCAACATTGATAGTCAATTGATGGTCGTCCTAACCTTTACCGCCATACCCTCTCTCTCTCCCTCTCTGTCTGTCTGTCTGTCTGTCTGTCTGTCTGTCTGTCTGTCTGTCTGTCTGTCTGTCTCTCTCTCTCTCTCTCTCTCTCTCTCTCTCTCTCTCTCTCTCTCTCTCTCTCTCTCTCCTCTGAAAGTGGTTTGGGTTATTGGCATCACCATTTTTATGTAATGGAAGGACAATTGACTCTGATCAAATTTCAGGAACGAGACCCCTATTAAACAAAGCATTAAAAATATTAAGAAGCCTTTCATAAAATCTGAATTGCAAGCATTTGAACTATCTCTCCAATTCCTACATTAGGACCACCAAGGGCTACGCCATTTTAAAAATGACAGTAGAATGTTTTCGAAACAGATTGGGCAATTGAAGGGACAGTGATCATCAAGGTTGTATAAGATGACCAACATCCATTCTTTCAAGCAGCTTTTGAAAATATTCAAACCAGTTCTCCAAAGCAATATCATGTAAAGGTTATGTTTTATTACCTCTAATCTTCAAGGACTTAATGTTTCTCTCTCATTCAGAGAGAGAGAGAGAGAGAGAGAGAGAGAGAGAGAGAGAGAGAGAGAGAGAGATGAAACCCTTGAACTGCTGCATGCTCTCCCGCGATGAATTCATATCCCAAATCAGTCTCTAAGGAAATAAGCAATGACACACCCCAAATGCGCCCCATTCCTGATATCTGTTCCAAGCTTCCGCTTCATGGAGCTCGTCAGGGGTCTCTTACTGTCAACCCAAGCACACACAGACTTCTGTTTTTTTTTCCTTGGACGGCTTTCTTCAAATTCACACAGGCATTCGGCAGACGTTTGGTAAAAGGAGGAAACGTCGGCATCCATTGCCAAGGTAAACTGTTGATAGTCCCGACAGACAAAGACAAAGCAGGAAGACGAATACCCTCGGGCTGATGGGCGCCACACAGCAATGAATTCCCAGTGTGAACTAGGTCTCTGAGGAGGTGATTGGAATGAAGAAAAATGTTGTCACACACCAGATGCTGCCCACTCCAAATATTTGCAGATGATTTGATTTTCTTTTGTTGGTCTGTTTCTTTCTTTGTTCATGAAAAAAAGGTTCAGGGTCCCTACAAGGAACAGTGGCTGACACAGAAGATATGATTAAGATGAAATATTTGGCATATAGATCCAGTCTTCTGCCACATTTCAGTTTTGCTTCCTTTATTCTGTTATTTATTTATTTGTTTGTTCGTTTACTCATTCATTGTGTATTTGCTTTTTTATTTATGTATTTCTGTTTTCTAATTGTATATATATTAATTCATTTTTCCCTTATTCATTTTTATTTATTTATTTGGTTACACACACACACAACACACACACACACCACACACCACACACACACACACACACACACACACATACTATATATATATATATATATATATATATATTTGTGTGTGTGTGTGTATATATAATATATATATATATATATATATATAAGACAGAGAGAGAGAGAGAGAGAGAGAGAGAGATTTTTTATTGATTTATTTATCTAATTATGTATTTGTGTGTTTATTTATTTAACTGTTTATTCATTTACTTATATATCTTATCTGATCATTTTTTCTATTATTTACTTATTGCAAAACTTATGTTTCAATCTTTGGATACCGTTGTACTTGCTAAGTGTGTTTTGTGGGGGGGGGGGGGGGGGGGTGGCGTGCGTGCGTGCGTGCGTGCAGCACACGCGTGTTGTGTGTATGTGTGTGTGTGTGTGTGTGTGTGTGTGTGTGTGTGTGTGTGTGTGTGTGTGTGTGTGTGTGTGTGTGTGTGTGTGTTGGCTGCTTATGTATATACAGAAATCGAGTGGAACACGAACATATGCTTGATTAGCTTTTCGCATTTTATCATGACTTCTCAACTCCAGTGTCTTTACGACTCTTAACATGTATCAGTCCATCAGAGCACAGCTTTTGCATTTGTCACTTGTCAGTCTGACTTATAGGGGCCTTGATCTCATCCCCGTGATCCTGGGAACGTGTTGATGGAAATCCTGTCCAATACCAGAATGCATCCGTCAGTGCCAGTGTGTCTCATCGATACTGGTTGTTCAGCTCGTTCCCTGGTATTCCATTTGTATGCACAAGTGATTAGAGCCACTGCACTGCCGCCGAGAAAACCAAATGTAATTTGTATTGACAATGTGCTGGCCTTGATGTGAATCTTTGTCACTTTCACAAGTTTTTCTTTCAAGGACTAATGTGTTAGAGTTACTCGCCGTCGGGAGGATTAAATGTCTGGACAGGAATGAGATTGGACACGCTGGTGATTGACCAGCAAGAGAACTGGGGAGTCACTGATCGATGCCTCTCTCTTCTCTCCTCTCTCTCTCTCTCTCTCTCTCTCTCTCTCTCTCTCTCTCTCTCTCTCTCTCTCTTACAGAGACAGAGATCCTCTTCTCTCTACACACACACACACACACACACACACACCACACACACACACACACACACACACACACACAACACATATATATATATATTGAGACAGAGATAGAGAGACAGAGAGACTGGATTCTTCCTTTTGGTAAAAGGTTTCTAACCAATCGTTAAACCATTGAACGATCTGTTGTAGATATTCAATCAATGCATTTGTTACAGTATTTCGTTTTCCAGGGAAGTTATTCTATTTCCAAGTTACAGTGTTTTTTTTCCATCTTCAAGACTTTCGTAGACTGAGAGCCTGCGCTAAGGTTTTGATTTTGTTTTGTTAGTCTGTTTCTTTGTTTGCTTAGGAAAACGGGTTGGGATCCTTATGAGGAACAGTGACTGAAACAGAAAATATGCGAAAGATAAAATAGCTGAATACGGGTATAATCTTCAGGCACATGAATATGGGTATAATCTTCAGGCACACACTTCTTTATTTTAGTTCTCTTTTTCCAGTGTACGTATTTATGCATTTATTTATGTATGTATCTATTTGTTATCAATTTCTAATTCGCATACGCTTTGAATACTGTGGTACTTACTAAGTTTCATCTTTAAGAAAAAGTGCGTAAACTACTTCTTCTGTGAATTATCTTATAGATTGATCATATGTATCTACGATTGTGTTCAAACATGAATGTTGCATTTATGTGTGTGGTCGATGCATGTGCATGATGTCAGTGTGCATAACAAAGGAAAGAGAGAAGAGTGTGTGAGAGAGAGAGTGAGAGTGAGAGAGAGAGTGTGTGTATGTGTGTGTCGAGCGCGCGCGCGCGCGCGCGCGCGCGTGTGTGTGTGTGTGTGTGCTTTCTTTAAATGTGCTTTTAAAGCCACTACAAACCCTGTCAGAAGTCCACAGCTGACAAAAAATAAATATCATTAATTGATTTAATCTTTTAACAAAAGTGTTATCTGTTTAATACAATCTAATAAATCGGTATGTCATGCACTGCTCAATTACTCAAATGTCCAGGGTACCAAGAAAAAAAAAGGCTCCGCTGGCATCATGAAATCCAGCACAACAACTGTAAAGTGCAAGGCCATTCACACCATCACTGGTTCTGATCCCCAGTGTAGATCCAGGCATCATGACCATGATGAATGGTGGACGAGGCCAGTAGGGTAATGAAAGGACCCTCTGTCTCTTCAGATCATCGAGTTCAT
>CM065731.1:1785167-1790167 GCA_033310375.1 Conus canariensis
TAAC
The DNA here is from genome assembly GCA_033310375.1 of Conus canariensis. NCBI lineage: Eukaryota > Metazoa > Mollusca > Gastropoda > Neogastropoda > Conidae > Conus > Conus canariensis. The sequence continues at coordinate 1,785,172 of CM065731.1, forward strand.
CATCCTTCTCTGCCTTCAACTGTCACTATCAATGACTGTGCTGTCTCTGTCTCCACCTCTGTCCACAGTCTAGGGGTCATACTTGACCAATCCCTCTCCTTTGAGAAACAGGTTTCAAATATTTGCAAGATTGCCTATTTAGAACTAAGAAGAATCAGCTCTGTACGTCACCTTCTCTCTACAGATGCTACAAAAACTCTCATTTGTGCATTTGTCTTATCTAGAATAGATTACTGCAACTCACTTTTGGCCGGCCTTCCAAAATACCTGATAGAAAGATTACAGCGAATCCAAAATCATGCAGCCCGAGTCGTCTGTAGAGCAAGAAAACATGCTCACATTTCACCTCTCCTCCACTCTCTTCACTGGCTATCTGTCTCAAACCGTATCTCGTACAAAATCTCAACTCTCACTTTCTCTGCTCTCTTTGAAAATGGACCTTCTTATCTCTCAGATCTCCTTAAAATCTACACCCCCTCTCGACAACTACGCTCCTGTGCTGACGACCGCCTTCTGCGAATGACTCGCTTCAGGACTACTACTGGTGAAAGATCTTTCTCTTTTCAAGCTCCAGCGACGTGGAACAGACTGCCAGACTGTCTCAGACATTCAGATTCTATCTCTTCTTTCAAGTCTAAACTTAAAACCCATCTATTTTCTCATAATTAGTCAATGCTGTGGGGAGAGGGGGGGGGGGGTGTACAACCTAACTCATAGCCGTCTGGGCCTTTTCAAATGTAGCGTATGTGTATGTTCTCTATTATATGTATTTGTTGTATGATTGAACGTTATAGGATTAAGTTTTTGTAGTGATATTTGAAGAATAAGTGAATGTCACATTGGTAGGATTAGGATTTGTTAGTTATTGTAGTAATAGTATTTGTAGTTGGGTGTAAGGTGTATTATTGTATATGAGAAGGGTGAATGTAGTATGACTTTGTAAAGCGCTTAGAGAAATTCGTTTGATTAAGCGCTATATAAGAAATCATTATTATTATTATTAGTCATGTTTGTGTGTGCTGGTTGACACTGTGTCCTTATCTAAAGGACAGATAATTGAACACAAGGGAGCTGAACTTCCGTCCTACTCACCTCTCTCAGTTGGTTTTTTTTTTTTTTTTTTTTTTCTGGACGCTCTTTTTTTTTCTTTTTTCTTATTTGTGAAACGGAAATAGTCGTTTAGGGCAGAGATGACTGCTTGGTCGATACAGTTTAATGAAGTGTTACCAGCTTCCAAAATATAGAGGAATTGCTAGGTCAAGAGAACTCATAATGTGATTTGAATCCTTCGGATATTGAAAGTGAAGGCTAACAACCGAAAATTCCTACACCACCGTCAACGGAGCTCATGGTATCATTTTATGGTCTCTGACTCTGTCGAATTTTTTTTTTCGCATTGGATGCAATTATTCAAGAAGTGTTCTCTCTCTCTCTCTCTCTCTCTCTCTCTCTCTCTCTCTCTCTCTCTCTCTCTCTCTCTCTCTCTCTCTCTCTCTCTCTCTCTCTCTTCCCCCCCCCCCTGTTTCTCTGTCTGATTTTCCTTTCTGTTTGTCGTTTCATCCACCTCCTCTCTATCTCTCTCTGTCTCTCTCTTTTTTTTTTTAAATACTGATCGATGAGAATGAGGATGATTGAGATGATGCTACGGATTTCCATTCCGGTCTGAGACTGCATGACAGGGCTGTACTCTACGCTTCCTTTCATAATATATCCCGGCGTCAACCAGGCCCGAGAGATACAGACACCTGCAGTGTTGGTCGGGATATTTGAGCAACACTCTCAGAGACACATCCATTAAGTGGATGAAACTCGACTGTGTGGTCCCAATCTTCCCGACTAAGCCCGTAGCAAACTCAACTCTGGGTAGAAGCTGGTCGGAGCAGAAAAATCCTACATGACTCTGATGGGAATCGAAACCACGACCTCCCAGCCTGGAGTCCGCGACACTAACCACTTCGCCACGGCGGCTGGTCTCTCTCTGTCTGTCTCTGTCTTTCTCACTGATTCTCTTTCTCTGTCTTTTTCTCTGTCTCTTTCTCTGTCTGTCTGTCTGTCTGTCTGTCTGTCTGTCTGTCCTCTCTCTCTCTCTCTCTCTCTCTCTCTCTCTCTCTCTCTCTCTCTCTTCTCTCTCTCTCTCATGTTTACTGCGGTGTCACTGAATACAGGACGAGGCGATGATTCACGTTGTGTTATGCAACATTCTGCCCATAGGCCCCAGCTGTTACTGCATGGCCTGCCTCCTCTACATCAGCAAATGACAAAAATGCTGCTCATCTCTCTCTGACAGCTCTGAATACATATCATTGGTTTATAGGAATAAATACAGCCATCCTCCTTTTTCCCTCTGTGTGTGTGTGTGTGTGTGTGTGTGTGTGTGTGTGTGTGTGTGTGTGTGTGTGTGTGTGTGTGTGTGTGTGTGGAGAGAGAGAGAGAGAGAGAGAGAGAGAGAGAGAGAGAGAGAGAACAAAATGCACCTGTTTTCTTTCTCTTTTAGACAAAGTAGACACATTAATTCACCTTCGCTGTGTGCGCTATAACAAGAACGATGTACTGCGATTTCAAAAGTTCCAAGTCTAATTCTTGTCAATATTTGTTTCAAAGGTCTGTCTAAATTGATTAATAACTATGTTTTAACATCAGGAGCAGTACAAGAGGTTCTGTAAACGTTAATGTTATCAATATTATCAATATGGAAACTCCAGTATTGCATCTGCATGAAATCAGCACTTCCTTAAAACCTTTCAGAAACTTGTTAACAACGAAAGGACAGCTATCGCCAGACCTGCCAGTACACAGACAGTCGGAGAGCCAATTCTGAGAAAGTACCAACGTCCACGACCAGCAAGTCATCAACGTCTCAGCCTGTGGAGCTGCCTAAGCTTGCGGATGTGGTGTCTATGCTACAGGAGCTGAACAGTCAACTTGATGGAATCAAAGACGATATTACGGACATCCATGATGGCTTTGCATACTTACAGAAAGAGGTCCAGTCCCTGAAAGGAGAAGGGGCAGACCTTCGTCGTGAGAATGAAGATCTGAAGAAGAGGATGCTAGATGTCCAACGAAAAGCCGACGACCTGGAAGGACGCTCTAAGCAGAACGATTTAATCTTCTACGGTCATCCTCAGACACCAAACGAGACGCAGGCTGAATGTAAAGGCATCGTTGGCGACCTGTTGGTGAACAAACTGGATTGCCTGGCAATGTTCAATTTGACAGGGTGCACTGCTTGAACAGCAAAGCCAGCTAACCTGTTATTGCCCGCTGTACCTTCTTCGCGGATGAAGAAAAGATTCTCAAGACCAAACTGAAGGGCAGTCGTGTGTTTCTCTAAACGCGTTAGACATGTACGTAGACAACTTTCCCCGCATCTGAAAAAGGCCAAAGAAGAAAGCAAGCGAGCGACCATGGTCTGCAACCATCTCCTTATTTTTTTTGGAAAATATTACTTGGAAGAGGGGAGGGGTTAAGGAGTCAGGTGGGGGTAGGCCAGTCCAATTCGACACCAGTGACATATCAAGAATTCGCGTGTGGTTGTTGTGCAAGTTGTGCAAAGCGGCAAAAAGACAAGTGTCAGATAAGTTGCGTTGGAACAGAGTTGTGAACCGGTTGATATTGTAAATCCAGTGCACATAAGGGTGCAGCAGGGAGCAGACGTAAATAAGAAAGAAGGTCTGGAAATGCTAGATAATGATGAAAATGTTTTTATTGATGTGATGCTATTGGTTGTAATGATACGGGGGAAACAACATTATTATGTTCTACAAATGATGATTTTTGTGGTGAAATGATGCTGAAGACATTCGCCGAGCCTGGTCATGTGACTCAGAGAGAGAGAGAGAGAGAGAGAGAGAGAGAGAGAGAGAGAGAGAGAGAGAGAGAGAGAGAGTTCTCCCAAACAGTTTATTAAACAGACAAAACATACTTACCGATCTTTTTTTCAATATCAAACACGTAACACCCCGGTTCGTTAGGGAGATGCGCAAAGCCCCAGGTAAGTGACACTGTGTTTGAACACACATTCTGTTTCTTTTCTTTTTTTGCGAGATGTGCAAATATTTGTTCCGAGCATTTGGCCCAAAAGGCAGTGCAAATGCAAGAAGTCAACACGAAATAGCAAAGGATAACAATGTGACACCACTTCACAATTACCGTAAAAGAAAACATGCAAATGGACACATTTCTTTAGCTCTATTACTCTACCTTCCTTTGAAACCTGCTCTTTTTCTCCGATGATTGCCACCGACGCAATCTGATCACCTGCAACCCTGGTCACCTGTCCCAGATTCCAACATGAAATGTGTACATGGTCATCCATCAGCCAGGTCAAACTGAGTGAAAAGCACCACTGAGCCTTGCTTAAGCCACGGCGGTGTCATCTCATCACCAAGATCACACTGAGTCAGAACATCACATCATGTCACGCAACATGGCCCAGATCTTCACACCCTCCGGTATCCCCAGAGGAAAATGAAGATCAGCACCAGCTCGGTAAGAGTCTGCAGACACACAGAACATATCTCCTTGGATTTCCCCATGACCGCCTCTCAGCGCGGTGACAACCCTGATATGACCCTTTGCGGTCGGCTGGGTTATAAGAAACATTACCTTACCTCACAAAGACCTCGACGATTCTAGAACTGCATGGCCACGAGGGACTTTGGAAAAAAAAGAGAAAAGCCCTCAAATGCAGACACTGGTTTGTTTGCTTCACCTACCGGCCCAGTTCTCTCCATGACCCCCATCCCAACACCTCTCCCCTCCCGTGGTCCATTCTACGACACGAAGCAAGCTGCAAAACTATCAACACCGCTGGCTACGATCCAGTGACCATACTTTTCGTACGTCAGAAAACCCGAAGCAAAGAAAGAAGGTAAATTGAAATTACAGAGATCGGACACTTTTTTTTTCTTTCTATCACTGAATCTTCTGTTTTGGTATAATGACCCATACCATTCAATGTGACTATTACTCTAAGGTAAATAGTTCATTACTT
>CM065731.1:1800167-1802667 GCA_033310375.1 Conus canariensis
TTCTTGTTCTTCTCTACTTCTTCTTCTTCTCTCTCTCTCACTGATTAAGGCTCATTTTTGCCATCTATTTCTCTCTCTCTCTCTCTCTCTCTCTCTCTCTCTCTCTCTCTCTCTCTCTCTCCTGCTTCCCGTCAAACAAATCAAAGCTAATGCAGTGTGTTTTTTGGTCCATGTGTCTAAACATGTGGAGAGGGACACAAAGGCTGATTTCCCCATAGACATTACTATCCATTTCTTTTGCTTGCCCAGGCTGCTGCTTTATCAGCCGGTGTAAATAAGGAATCTTGGGCAGTGCGTGGCTCCCCAGGGAAAGGACGTTCTTGCTCATCAAAGAGGTGATTAGCAGATCCCCTCTCTCTCTCCTCTCTCTCTCTCTCTCTCTCTCCTCTCTCTCTCTCTCTCTCTCTCTCTCTCTCTCTCTCTCTCTCTCTCTCTCTCTCCTATTAATCGTCTGTTTGTCCGTCTGTTTTTCTGTCTGTATATCTGTATCTCTCTCTCTCTGTCTCTGTCTCTGTCTCTTCTCTCTCTCTCTCTCCTCTCTCTATCTATCTCTCTCTATCTCTGACCCACTCTTTCTCTCCCACCCTCTCTCTCTCTCTCTCTCTCTCTCTCTCTCTCTCTCTCTCTCTCTCTCTCTCAAGCACCTGCTGTTAGTTTCCCAACACCCTCAATAAATACAGACGCGATGTCTTGAAACCAGACACGGACCACGGATCTCAAAACTGCTTCGATGTCACATTATTCATTCACACACGGTATCGGCCATTTATTATTTGTATTGCAAAACAGGATATGGACCACCATTCACAGGTATCGTCCCCATAGATTCTGGACGCTGGGCATGGTGAGGACTTCTATAAACTGTCCGGTTTCACTCCCTGTCAGACCACATCCTGTTGACAGCGGGAAGACAGTGACCTGGGATTCTTTTCAGAGAGCACGTAAGACCTCATGGCGAAAACCTGGCCGTGTCTAGAGTTGTACTGTCGTCGCCTGTCAGCGGAACAGCAGCGAGTGAGGTAACAGAATGCACACGGCAGTTGCTTGGTGGTGGCGTTTTTTTGCCGGTGGGCTCTGCGGTCATGAAATACGGGCTGACACCCATTGGAACGATCTCGTGGAGGTTCTGTCGTGGCAGATCCATTGGCCATTACAGAAAGGCATCTGCCAGGGAGCAAATTATGCCCCTTTCAACCCTTGTTGAATAACAACACAGGCTTCCAAGGGTGGTGCAGGATTGCTCCCGGCTCGTTTGTTCGGCAGTTGAGGACAGTGCTTCCCTGGGTCCAACCTGCACCTTCGGATGTGCCCTTTTCTTCCTTTTTCTTTCGACGCTGGGCAAGGTGAGGACTTCTATAAATTGTCCGGTTTCACCCCCTGTCACTCCCAATCTGCAGAAAATCAACCTGGAATGTCAGTGAAGAGACATACTGCTTTATGTCTTGATGAAAATGCTGGCAACAACAGTAGGATTTGTTAGTTTTAGGTTGGAAAAGTCTTTCATAATCTAAGTAACTTAAAGATTTGTAATAGGTAACGAGACGATTTATAATGCAATAAGTAAACTGACGGTTCTGGAAATTTAAACGTTTCGTTGTTTGGAATGAACAAAAAACACATTGAGGGCTTCAATACAGTTTTTGTGTGAATGAATCTTCTTTTTAACGTGTTTTCACCATAACTTGTGACATGATAAGGGTGAAAAAGGTCACACACCACACACAACACACACACACACACACACACACACACACACGCACACGCACACGCACACACACACACACACTCGCGCACGCACGCACACACGCACGCACGCACGCACGCACTCACACACACACACACACACACACACACACACACACACACACACACACACACACACACACACACACACACACACACACTGCTTTTAAATAAAAAAAAACATACAAACGTGCCTAGCTATACATATATGGGTATACTACTTTACATTGAAATATAAAAAAAAAATTGCAAAATGTAAAACCAAATGAAATGTATTATCGTTCTGCGAATGATGCATTTCATCATCTGCAGGATGATAATGAATAAACACCTTCATTTTAGGCTTCAAGATCAAGCCGAGCCATCGTCAAGTTGGTCCTGTTTGTTTTACAAACTGCATCCACCACCTCGACAGAGCACCTCAAGTTATCATCTTCAGGCAGCGAACAGGACACTGCCAATGTGACAATGTTTTGCTACACACACACACACACACACACACACACACACACACACACACACACACACACACACACACACACAAACACACACACACACACACACGCACGCACACACACACACACACACACACACACACACACACACACACACACACACACACACACACGCGCGCGCGCGCGCGCACGCGCACGCACGCTCGCACGCACGCACACACGTAAGACCTGATAGAAAGGAATCAAGCAGTGAGATGGCCCTCCCCAGGTAATGACAATGTTTTGCTACACACACACACACA
>CM065731.1:1810167-1820167 GCA_033310375.1 Conus canariensis
CTTTAACCACTGAGCCACAGGGACACCTGATATTTGTAGGGAAATTAAGCCTTATGAAGTTCACTTTTGTTCCTCCTTGACCAGATCCAGCTTGAACACCTCTCTGCCGCTTCTGCCATTGCTTTCAGGGCTCTGGTTTTTTCCTTCCCTGCAACTGAGAGCTGTTTCATGAGGCTGTATGCAGACGTTCCTACAAACCCCCTAGCTCCAATTTCTGCAGTGAGGACTTTGACCTGATAGCCTTCTCTCCTCAGGCTGTTTGCCAGATCAGCATACTTTTCAGTCTTGTAGATTTGAGCTGCCTCCATTCTGTTCCCATATGGCACCGTGAGCTCGATCATGATCAGCTGCTTGGTTGACTTAGAGTGGACTACTATGTCTGGTCTCATGCCACTCTTGCTGATGATCTCTGGGTGACTCTTCCATTCTGGGAGGTCTGCAGTGCACTCCCAGTCATCTGCCCCGTCCAGCAGACTCTGCCTGCATGTTTCGAGTGGCACTGTTGTTCTTGGCCATGATTTGCTGCCTCCTGCCGTGAAGAATGTTGCGGGTGCTTTTGGAGTCCTGATTTTCCCTTTTGTGGTGTTGGTACTAGCCCAGACTACTTGTACAATTTCTTTGAGCACTTGGTTGTGCCTCCATGTGTACCTTCCTTGAGCCAGGGCTACTTTACATGAGCTTAGGACATGCTCCATTGTTTGTTTTTCATGGCAGAGGGGGCATGCAGGATCGTCTGTTTTCCCCCACTTCACCAGGTTTGCATTTGAGGGCAGAAGGTCATATGCAGATCTGAGAATGAAGCTGATCCTGAGAGGGGCCATGTGCCAAATGTCATTCCAAGTGAGACTTCTTTGGAGTGCATTCTCCCACGTTGTCCATTGCCCTTGCTGGCTCTGCTGGACTGCTTTTTGGAGTCTTTTTTGGTCTTCTTCTTTTCTCATCTCCTGAATCATCATGTCTCTTTTGGCTTTTCCTTTGGCCTTTGACCACCATTCAGTTTTGGTCACCCCCAGTCCCTGTCTGTTGGTCTGTGTGTGTCCTGTTATTTCTCTGATCTTGAGACTTTCTTTTGCAGAATCCATAGCCTCTTGAACTTTCCATTTTCTGCCTGTCTTCAGCTGGGGCTTAATTGCTTCTACCACCTTGTCTCCTGAGTCTCGTGTGTGTTTGAATGGTTGAATCAACCTGCATTTATGCATCAGGCGTTGGATCAGATAGTGCAGCATTCTTCAGGTGACAGTACAAAGGCGCTATGCCATCCAGACAGGTGGGAACAACCAGCCATCCTTGTGAACTTGTTGATTGTTGGCCCCTTCCATTGCCTCCACCCTCATGGTGTGCATGTAGTCGTATATCATAGAGGCCATAGCAGCTTTGGTATCAGCATGACTGCAGACACTCAGACCTTGTATTTGCCTGGGATCCCACACTGTCAATGGTCTCCAAGCCTTCCTCCGCCATCTGCTTGGTTTCTTTTGCTCTTTGTGTGTCTTTCAGCGTATCCTCATACCTCTTCCTGCTCTTGCTGTCCTCTCTTCTGTGTGACTGTTGGTGGTGGTGGTGTGTGGTGCCTTGGTGTGACGACTGATTGTTGCTTTTCTTTTCAGTGATGAGTCCTGTGTTTTGTGTGTGCTTGTGTGTCATGTCTGTGTGTAGGTGATGTCGTCACAATCACGACTGTGCCTCTCTCTCTCTGCATAACTCACTGTACTTCCATCCGATGAAGTATGGGGGGTTGGGGAGTGGCATTTGTATTGGTGTGTAGGTCTGTTTGTTGTGTGTGTTTGTGTGTGTTTCATGTGTGGTGTCGATTGGGGGTGGGGTCAGAACGAACAGTATGGTGGGATTATGCACTAACTCTTGCAAACACAAGAGTCCAGGAATCCCATTAAAGGTTGTGTAACGCTTAGAAGATGAACGCATATTACCTAAGATAAACAGACCGAACATACCCCCCCCTGTGTGGCGGTGTGTTGTGTTGGTGTCCATCTCTCATCTCATCTCTCACTTTTGTCACCTACTCATCGGGTGCAGCACGGATCCCCATATCTTTTTTTGATTCAATTAAACAGGGAGTAATTGTAGAGTCGTCGTTTTCTGTTATGTATTGTCTTTTGTGGATTTCTCCCAGATCTCTTGCCTGTCGTTCTCACGCCTCCCTCTCGCCTATCCACCTCTTCTCTGCTGACACATCGAAGGTACTGTGGTGGTGTTTATAGGTGCTTGGTCAGTTGTGTCATGTGAGTGTAAGTAGATTGTGTTGTGTTTGTGGTTGTGATGTGTTGTTGGTGTTGATCTGGCTGTGTGTTGGTTTTGCTACTTTGGGGAGCACAACATGTGTCGGCGTGATCACTCTCTCTCTTCTGTCTTCTCTCTAAACTCCATCTCCTCCTATATATGAGCATACATAATATTGAGTACTAACATAATTCTTTATCACTGACATTGAAATAAAATAAATCTCAGTGGAGAGATGAGATGGACCCAGCGGAGAATAGTGAGCTGAGCTATAGCAACCATACCTTACTTGGATTTCGCAGAGTATGGGAGAGAGAGTGAGAATGTGTCGGTGAGTGGTTGGTTTTGGTTGGGTGTGAATGTGGTGTGTTGTGTTGGTTGTGAGCTTCAGGTAGTTTTTCTTGACAATGGCTACATAGCCTTTGGTCAATGGTGGGTAACATGATTTTGGCTGCCGAAAAGGTTGATGCAAAAAACAAAACTGAAGGGGATTCTAATGTAATGATAGCGCTGGGGAATTTGGTGAGAGATTTGGAGAGTTCGATGACGTTAGAGAGGGAGAGAGGAGAGAGGCACAGAGAGTTTAATGTATTAAAAAGGTGTTGTCCACGTTTAGTCGAAAGCATATCATTATTTTATAGCATGCGTTTCAATGAATTGAGTTTTGATTTACTGTTCCCTGAATTGGTCATATTTCCTTTGCGCTTCTGATTTCTTTGTTGTATTTGCATTGAGGTGTTTTGCTCCATTATGCGTTCGATACATTGGCCTCACTATGTCCATATTGTGATAGTTGTGATTCATTGCTTCCTTATCATATCTGTTTGACGATTTTTAGCATCAGTTTCATCCATCTCATTCTTTCTGTGGACAGGTTTGAGTTATGCATTGCGCTCTCATTCATAGTCCTGTGAAAATTGCTATGAACACATGCATTGGTCCTCCTTTCAACTGTGATTTAAATCCCTGCTGGGTTGCTTGCCTACTCTATAATCTGATGATCATGCGTGTTCGATAATGCATTGTCCATCCTCTATAGTCATATCTGTCATGCAGGCTGTAGAAAGCATTTCCCAAACATAGGATATATCTATAGGATCCAATGTACATTGTCCTCTTATTGCAATCTGATGTTAGAATGTGTTACATTTGCCTTGGGACTCTATATCATATCTGATGATAATATGCTTAGATATGCATTGCCTCTCTATATCATATCTGATGATAAATGCTGTTAGATAATGCATTGGCCTCTCTATATCATATCTGATGATAAATGCTGTTAGATAATACATTGTCCTCTCTATATCATATCTGATGATAAATGCTGTCAGATAATACATTGTCCTCTCTATATCATATCTGATGATAAAGGCTGTTAGATAATGCATTGTCCTCTCTATATCATATCTGATGATAAAGGCTGTAGATAATGCATTGCCTCTCTATATCATATCTGAATAATGCTGTAGATAATGCATTGTCCTCTCTATATCATATCTGAATGCTGTAGATAATGCATTGTCCTCTCTATATCATATCTGAATGCTGTAGATAAGGCATTGTCCTCTCTATATCATATCTGAATGCTGTAGATAAGCATTGCCCTCTCTATATCATATCTAAATGATTGTAGATAATGCATTGTCCTCTCTATATCATATCTGAATGCTGTAGATAATGCATTGTCCTTCTCTATATCATATCTGATGAAAATGCTGTAGATAAGGCATTGTCCTCTCTATATCATATCTGAATGCTGTAGATAATTCATTGTCCTCTCTATATGATATCTGCAGATTTTCAAGTCTCGGGGAACAGGGGAGCAAACATAACATAGATAACAATTTTTACACAGCTGTGACACATATGTAACATCATGTCAATAGTTCTTCTGTGATTGTTCTCAAAGCCGTGGAAAACAACGCATGGGACAACAGATGTAGGTTTTGAGACCGCTCTTTTGAAGTATCTTTTCGTGATAATTTTACAGTTTTAACATTTAGCAATGGTTCTAAAACGCAGTATTTTGAGCACATACGATATCAGTGGAAAATGTGATCATGCTAGTTTTACCATCTGCTGGAAACAGTTCTTAGAAGTTTTATAAATTTGCAATGGTTTCAATGTACTGGTTACTCATACAGAAGCCAAGTCTTAAGAAAGAACGCAATTTAATTTTTCGTACCCGAGGTAAAACTGATTGAACAAAAGAATCAAACGACTGTTTAAGATGCGTTTATGGAGCTATGGACGAACGTGTACTTTGTGTAGAATGATAAGACAAGGTCTCTTTGCATTCTCCACTAGATCCGGACACGCAAGTATGAAAATGCTAAAAAGATATTCCCAGACATGTGTGCATGTTTATTGCTTGTAATACCTCGTTTCCATTTGTCTACTGTTCGTCTCTAGCTCAATAATCAAACTCGCCAAAGACGCTGCTACTTGTTTTATTTATGGCTGCTTCTAACTCCAGTCCCACTGAAGCTTTATTAATCTTAAATCTAATATTGACAAATCGCTAGTATTATCAGTCTTTCAAAGTAAAAGATACATCATTATGACATTTTTCAACTTCATGAAGCACATTCATTACTCCAACAACGACAGGGAACTAGATATCTTTTTTTCTATAAAGAATTCACAAAAAGTGATGTTTTTCGAGTCACCTTTTAATCCTAGTCTTTTTTTGCTTCCTGAGCACTCTTAATGCATCAAAAAGGATATGCTGCAACTATCTACATAGCTAGCATGTAACGGCTCTCACTTAATGAATACAAATTGTTTGTTGTATAACTTGTTACAAACCCTCACGTTCTTAACGTACAACAAATTCTCCACATACATGTCACACACCCTCTTGTAACTTGGATTTTAAAAACATTCATATTGAAACGTGACCTTCCACCACAAAATGAGTCGCTTGTCATAGTTAAGCGTTTTTAAGATATACAATATTTGCAAAAAGTATTTTGTTTGCTCTTTTCAATGGTGAAAACCATTTTTAATCGGGTTTTTAGTTTTCAAGATACAGTGTTTTGAAGATGGTAACCGTCTGGGAAGCGCTTTTCAGAAAATGAACAAAAACAGATGCACACATTCAGCATAAACCAAAGAAAGCCTAAATGTGGTCTGGCTGGATCTGGCGAATGCCTACGGATCCGTACCCCATGAACTGCTGATGAAAGCAATGGAGTTCTTTTACATCCCACACGAGGTGCAAGGCATCATGAGAGAATACTACGGCAACTTCCAGATGCGATTCTCAACCGAAGACTTCACAACTGAGTGGCACCGACTGGAGATTGGGATTGCAGCTGGCTGCACTATATCTGTCATCTGGTTCATCTTGGTGATGGAGATGCTACTGCGATCTGCAGACTGCTCTGAGGAAAAAGCAAAAGTGAGATCACCGAAGAAAGCCTTCATGGATGATGTGACCCTACTGACAAGAGAAGTGGACACAATGCAGAATGTTTTGACCCGGTTGGATGAGCTGATCACGTGGTCCAGGATGAAGTTCAAAGCCAAGAAATCTAGAAGCCTGACTTTTCACAAAGTGAAGCAGAAACAACAGAAGTTCACAATTGCAGGGGAACAGATGCCTACAGTAAAAGATGAACCTGTGAAAACTTTGGGGCGGTGGTACGCGGGAACTCTGTCTGACAGGAGCCGAGGCGTGGCGATCATGAGGCAGGCTGAAGATGGGCTGAAAGCGATTGACCAGACAAAACTGCCAGGAAAGCATAAGATATGGTGTCTACAGTTTGCCCTCTACCCGCGACTGGCATGGCCACTGACAATGTACGAAGTCGCCTTGTCGAGAGTTGAGATGATTGAGAGAACTTGCAATACCTACATCAGGAAGTGGCTTGGCCTACCTCGCACAATCAACACATCAGCCCTGTACAGGCAGAAAGGCGCGCTGCAGCTACCTCTCACATCCATCGTGGAGATCTACAAGGCAGGAAAGGTCAGGACAGTGATGATGCTGAGGGAGTCGAGGGACCAAGAGATCAGTGGCAAGCCACCGGATGTCAAAACAGCAAGAAAGTGGAAGGCAGAGGATGCAACCGACGAGATCATCTCTTCATTGGAACATGGCGACATTGTCGGGCCAGTACAGGCTGACAGGGTGAGGCTTGGCAACGGTGACTTCAGACCTTTCAGGAAAATGTCTCAGCGGGACAGAAGAACAGCTGCAACAGGGCAGGTACGAAAGATTGAGGCTGAAAAGCGAGAAGTTCATCTCATCCAGTGTGCCCAGCAAGGACAGGTGACCGGGTGGGAAGAGCATGTAGTTGAAAGAAAGATTGGAGGGAGTGAGATCTGGAAGTGGAACACATCGAGACTCAGCTTCCTTCTCCGATCCACCTATGACGTTCTGCCTTCGCCAGTGAACCTAGTCAGATGGAAGGTCCAGGAAGATGACAAGTGTAGGTGCGACAAACGAGGAACCATGAAGCACATCCTCTCAAACTGCCACCTGGCTCTGAACAGATACACCTGGAGACACAACGAGGTGCTCAAAGTGTTCACCAAGATGGCGAAGGAGCAGGCGGAAGAGGGAAAATACGCTCCTAGGCCACAGAAACACGGACTGGGCATGATCGAGTTTGTGCCGCAAGGAGGCAAGGTTCCTGAGAGAAAGAAGGCGAGTGAAGCCACAGAAGGTCAGAGTGGTGGTCAATGGGAGGTAGCAGCAGACCTGGAGGGCTGCAAGAGATTCTTCCCCATCCCAACAACGAAGAAGCCAGACCTGGTGATATGGAGTGAGGAAGAGAAAGCGGTGCACCTGGTGGAACTCACGGTGCCTCACGAAGACAATATCAGCGAGGCACACGAGCGGAAAGAAAATCGCTATGAGACTCTTGTTGAAGAATGCAAGGAGGCGGGATGGAAAGCAACCCATTTCCCAGTCGAAGTCGGCTGCAGAGGTTTCATCGCGACTAGCGTCAGAAAGTGGATGAGAGTGGCTGGACTTGGTCCGAAGAAAGGGAATGCCATGACAAAAGCCCTACAGGAGACTGTTGAGAAAGCAAGTCATTGGATCTGGCTGAAGAGAGAGGACACAAGCTGGTGCGAGTCCTGACGGTTGACAGAAAAGGCATACAGTCAAACTGGCACGGAGACCTCACATCGGTGAGGGGGCTCGGTGCGTCAGTACAACTGTCGAGAGGAAGAGCCCGAAACAGCGACGCATTCTCTCCTGATGATCTCCACGCCAGAGTCCGGTCTACGGAGCTTTTGACTGTCACGCAGCAAGGTAGCTGTTTTCATCCATCTTTAACATATTATGTGTTTTAAAATGTCATTTCAATACTGAAAGCAGTCATATATAAACAATTCACTTAGTGTATTTTGTGCAGGAAAATGTATAGTATCAGCTAGGGTCAAAATCTCAAAATGGACTCCTGACACCCCCAACTGCCTATTTTGGCTGCTAACTGAAAACCCAGAGAGATGACAAGCGACGCATTCCGTGGTGGAAGGTTACATTCCTAATTTTAAAGTATCGAAGCCATCACCAACAGCTTCAATCATGCCTTAAACCAACATTTCCCTTGACTTACGTAACTAGGAGAATATCTGCAGATATGAATGAAAGTGGTTAGAGCCAGCTAGCGTAGACATAACTTCACTGTTTCCAGCGTCAAGACTTATGGGAAAGATACCTTAACGGACAATTTATGTCAATTCTTTGAATATAAATCAATGAATGAGCGAAACCGTATGTGGATTACAACTATAGAGATAAATCTATCCAGGGTGTTCATGAATCAGTCTTGTTTCATGATATCTGAATTGTGTGTGTAATCGTTGAGGGTAATGAAACTAGTGTCAGAGAGAAAGAGAGAGAGAGAGAGAGAGAGAGAGAGAGAGAGAAGAGAGAGAGAGGAGAGAGAGAGAGAGAGCGAGAGAGAGAGAGAGAGAGCGAGAGAGAGAGAGCGAGAGAGAGAGCTTGAGAGAGAGAGCTTGAGAGAGAGACAGACAGACAGACAGACAGACAGACAGACAGACAGATAGACAGACAGACAGAGACAGAGACAGACAGGCAGACAGACAGAGATAGAAGTAGAGTGAAAGAAACAGACAGAGAGACAGACAGGCAGAAAGGCAGAAAGAGACAGAATCAGAGACAGGAATACAGACAAACAGACAGACAGACAGACGAGACAGAGACAGAGAGACAGACAGATAGACAGACAAAGACAGACAGACAGACCAACAAACAGACAGTGGCAATAGGGGAGAACGAGAAAAAAAAAACCAAGAGGAAAAGTCTTATAAACACAAATGATTTTGTCTTTCATCATCTGACCCTCAAGACGAAAGAGCAAACAAGGCAAGCGAACAGGCAGACAAATGAATGGACGGACGGGTAGGCACACAACTCGACGAACTGACAGAGACTAGGGGAAGGTATGCCTGGGCAGAAAAAGAAATAATATCTCTTTTGATGAGTAAGAACCTCGTTTCACTGGGACCCCATTCATTGTCTAAAAATCCTTATTTACACCGATAAGCTTAAACAGAAGCCGTGGCACCAGACACAAGAAGTGGGGTATGATGTCTATGGGGAAATCAGTGCTCTTCTTCACCGAAATGTTTATACAATGGGTCGCAAAAATATTTCATGAAAAGCTTTGATTGGAGGAATGGAAAGATGTGTGTGTGTGTGTGTGTGTGTGTGTGTGTGTGTGTGTGTGTGTGTGTGTGTGTGTGTGTGTGTGTGTGTGTGTGTGTGTGTGTGTGTGTGAATGTTTCTGTCTCTGCCCTCCCCCTCTCTCTCTCTGTATGTGAGTGTGTATGAGAGAGAGACAGACAGACGCACAGGAGAGAGAGAGAGAGAGAAGAGAGAGAGAGGAGAGAGAGAGAGAGAGAGAGAGAGAGAGCGCACTGCTGTGGGTGTCTATTTGTCTGTGTGCATATAAATGCGCGCGTGCGTGCGCACGCGCGTGTATGTGTGTGTGTGGGTGGGTGGGTGGGTGGGTGCGTGCGTGCGGGCGCACGCGCGTGCGTGCGTGCGTGTGCGCGTGCATGCGTGCGTGAGAGAGAGAGAGAGAGAGAGAGGGAGGGAGAGGGAGGGAGAGACAGAGAGACACTTTTGACTCTTTGATATTTCATTGTCATTACCAAAGAGGTCTTTTGACAAGGAGGGGGTGGGGGTGGGGGGGGGGGGTAACAGAACAATACCATTTCCCTCTTCCTTTCCTGCAAACAGATAGTATACATTCATTCCTAGTGTGTATCAAATCAAACGTTAACAAAACACATTCGTAACATGTCCTTATGTACTCACGCACAGGAGTAATGCAGTAAGGTTTTAAAAAAAAGACAGACAGACAGAGAGAGAGAGAGAGAGAGAGAAGGAGAGAGAGAGAGAGAGAGAGAGAGAGAGAGAGACAGACAGACAGACAGATAGACAGACAGACGACAGACATACAGACAGACTAACAGAGAGACAAATGGACAGGCATTGTTACAGATAGATAGACACGCAAACACAAAGAGGCGAAGACAGAATGGGAGACATAGAATAAAACTAGGATAAGGTACGGGAAGGGGGACAGTGCTTTAAGTACCATTTTCTTAGGTCGAACAAATGGTGAAGACCGAAATAGCAAATCTAAAAAACATACCCACACCTTCCACGTTTTCGTATCACAGTATACTCACCGATTAAGGGTACCCAATACAAGCCGTGAGCTTGAACATGATTCTGTCCTTTCGCATCAGCAGGGTTCACGTGCAAATG
>CM065731.1:1825167-1827667 GCA_033310375.1 Conus canariensis
CATTCTCTGAGTTGGAGAAACCTTTCGTCACTGTTGATCAAACAAATGAAAACGATATAAACTGAATTGTTAGATGTCAGTTCCCAGTTTAAAACGATGCTGATCTTGTCGACATTAGGCTTTTAAAAAAAAAACATGGTAAATGTGTGGGGAAAATGTGCCTTCTGCGCAAAATTAAGGAGTCTGCTAAATACAGCGTATAATACACAAATGCGTTTTCAGTTCTTTTATACACCTGATCTTTACAAAAGGCATTTCAGGGCTGGTTTGCATTGTGACCTAGGGGGCCTAATAATCATGTTTCCAGAATCCAAAGAAACTTCATTAAATACCCTTGTCAACATGCCTACCATGGAAGTGCTGACTTTTTGATACCAATGTCCCACACAAAAAGCTAAAAGCAAATGTAGATCCGTTTGCAGAGAATGCCGTACCACTGATCAATTGCTTCAGTCTGGCTTCTTCACCCTGTCTTCTCGAATCCAGTGACAGTTCCCATTCTGTCGGACAGTCTTTGAATTTGTCATTTGTCAGCCAACTGTTCCCGAGAATTAACTGCAGTCTGAGGGTGATTTGGTGGGCTGCTGCTCCTTGGTCTTCATAACATCAATCTTCAGACGGTTTTGACGTCACCGCTTCATTCAGATTTCCTTTCCAGTCTGCCTCTATTCAAATGGTAGAGCAGCGATTTCGGCAGTTGGCGAGGGTGGTTAGTTTGGGTTTAACCCTGTCTTCACCTTCAGGCAAACAATTTGCTAACGTATTCATCACCCACCACAACAAATAACATGCTGGTACGCAACAGAAATTAATGAATGACGGGCACTGGTACATTAAAAACCTGTTCTATGTTGTTCGATGCTGGTCCGATTGGTCGTTTACATTTTCTTTTACCCTCATTACTATCTGTTGCATCAGCGAGGCTGTAACCACCACGAGAAAACATCCATGAACACAATAACGAAAAGATGAGCGCGCGCGCGCGCGCGCGTGTGTGTGTGTGTGTGTGCGCGCGCGCACGCGCCTGCATGTGTGTGTGTGTGTGTGTGTGTGTGTGTGTGTGTGATGTGTGTGTGTGTGTGTGTGTGTGTGTGTGTGTGTGTGTGTGTGTGTGCGTGTGCGCGCGTTTCGTTTAGTGTGTGTGCGTGTGTGCGTGCGTGCGTGCGTGTGCGTGCGTGCGTGCGTGCGTGCGTGGCGTGTGCGTGCGTGCGCGCGCGCGCGTGTATGTGTGTGTGTGTGTGTGTGTGTGTGTGTGTGTGTGTGTGTGTGTGTGTGTGTGTGTGTGTGTGTGAACTTAAGAAGAAGATTGATTGTTCATGTTGGCAGGGTCTTAGAAACTACCATGATCATACCTTATATTAATGTTAAATAGAATGTTGATGGTTGTTGACAAAATCGTCAAAGTCTTTGACAATCTAAAAGGGAGTAGCGTCATAATGTGTATAACCAGCCGACTTTTTCAGCCCTGTTCGGGCAGCAAATAAAATGAAATGAAGACAACATACAACGAAAAGCCAACAATACACATCGGAACAAAGTCAATCGTGAAATTGAAATGCTGATCAAAAGCAACAAACATCACTTACCATCACTTACCATATGTAATTAATAATATGTGAAAAAATAACAGCAAAAAATATAACGAAATGCAGCAATAAACACAGCCAGAGAGACAGGTATAAGAAAAAAAATGGACAGAGAGGAGAGAAGAGTGGGATACAAAACTCCATGATAATGTATTTCTTAGTTAACCACATCGACGAGGCAAGTACTGTGTCTCTTGACCTCGCTGGCATGCTTTCAGGATTCTCTTAATATCTCTTGAATCACCATACCTCCCTTTATTTTCACTTTTGCCGTTGACTTCTACTTCATTTCTGTTGATCCCTACCCATGTCCACTGGTTTGTGACGTGTATCCCGTTTGGGATTTCTCCTTTGATCCTGACTTTGGGCTACCCTTTTCCCAACTATTGACTCCTGCTGCATTTTCCATTCATCTGTCAGTCTTTAGCAGGGGCTAAATAATCCCACAGCCTTGTCTCCCGATTGTATACAGTGGGCTGTCTCTTATCTTCTCTCTCTCTCTCTCTCTCTCTCTCTCTCTCTCTCTCTCTCTCTCTCTCTCTCTCTCTCTCTCTCTCTGGAGACAGAGAGGGGAGAGAGGTGATGTGGGTGGAATAGTGGAGTAGATGGCAAGGGGGGGGGGGGGGGGGGGGGGGGATGGGGGCTGTGGGGATGGATATGAGGAAGTGCTAGAATTAGCATAATACGTGATAGCGTAACATGGTGACATGATATTCCAAGAATTAGAATTAACACACGTATGTTACGATACTATTTGAGATTAAACTTACAATGTGAGTAAATAAATAAATAAAATGGATATATGATTAAATGGATAAAGAAATCAATAAAACAATGTTAGTAAATAAATAAATGGATAAATAAATACATAAATAAACAAAGAAACATCTAAATAAATAGACCGATTCAGACGA
>CM065731.1:1845167-1847667 GCA_033310375.1 Conus canariensis
GAATAAATAAATAAATGAATAAATAAATTATCAGGTAAACAAGCCAAAAACGCAAATAATTGATAAACATATAACAAAACAGACAGATGTGTTTATGAAAAGAGTAAATAAATTAATGAATACATTCATG
Source organism: Conus canariensis (assembly GCA_033310375.1). Classification (NCBI taxonomy): domain Eukaryota; kingdom Metazoa; phylum Mollusca; class Gastropoda; order Neogastropoda; family Conidae; genus Conus; species Conus canariensis. The sequence continues at coordinate 1,845,298 of CM065731.1, forward strand.
ATTAAATGAATGAATTAATAAATGAATAAATGAATGGATATAAATCAATGAATAAATGTATGAATAACTAGATAAGCAAATAATCAACTAAAGAGAGTAAATAAACTATAAATAAATAAATAAATAAATAAAAAATAGGTAAATATTTGGACGACTGAATATATAAAGGAATAAATGTATAGATAAATAAACACATAATTAAAGAATTAAGATAAATAAATAAATGAATAAATAAATAAATAAACAGATAGCAAAAAAAAATAAATGAATAGATAGATCAATAAATAAATAAATGAATGAATGAATGAATGAATGAATGAATGAATGAATGAATGAATAATGAATAAATAAATAAATACGTGGCCGCACCTCTTGCTTTTTTCTGGTCGTGTATATCGATGTTTCATCCACTGAAAATATACATAATATTCCAGATCATTCTCCACTATGCTGTAAGATTAAAGACATTGTATAGTTAGAGCATGTTGAAGTTCTCAGATGAGCAATATTGCATATTTGTGTTTAGGAAATGTTCAATTTAGCACAGCCCCTTCGTATGAGGCCTATGTTAGCGAGCCATTTTCTTCGAACCCACATCATCATCATCACCATCATCTCATCATCATCATTATCATCATCATCATAGTCGTCGTCGTCATTACCATCATCATCGTCATCATCATCATCATCTCTCTCTCTCTCTCTCTCTCTCTCTCTCTCTCTCTCTCTCTCTCTCTCTCCAACCCATCCACCCTTACACACACACACACACACACACAACACACACACACACACACACACACACACACACACACACACGCTCACGCGCGCGTGCTGTGCACGTGCGCGCGCAAACGCATATACGCACCAGCAGTTCAGATTGTATCTGTCTTCTCTTGTCATGTAAAGGTATATGTCTTTCTAATACAGGCCATAGGCTCATTGAGGCATTAGAAACTATTAACGGTTGAGGAATATTTGAACGACCGAGCTGTTGAACACCAAATGACTTAGAAAAAAAGTTTAAGTGAATAGTGTTCCTCGTCTCTTAATTTAACTTGTATGTATACTTGGATGTTATTCGTTGTGGCGAGTGATAAATACCATTGCAAATACTTTCCCTGAAGGTTAGTGAAGAGTTAAACCAAAACGAACCACTCTCTAACCACGGGAAAAACGTTACTCTGATCATTTGAGTCGTAGCAGTCTCACAAGGAAATCCAAAAGACGTTGTGGCTTAAAACTGCAAAGAAAAAAATTGATGTCATAATGTCAAAGGACCAGCAATGAACCAAATCACCCTCAAACAGCAGTTAATTCTCGAGAACTTTTGGCTGACAAATGAGAAACGTAAAAAGACTGAATGATAGAATGAGAACTGTCACTGGATTCGAAAAGATAGGGCAAAGAAGCCAGACTGAACCAATTGCTCAGTGGTACGGCTTGCTGTAACCGGCCGTTTTGTCCGACCCGGCCGTTTGTCGAGGTTGGACAAAACGCCGGTTGGACAAAACGGCCGGGTCGGACAAAATGGCCGGCTGAAACCCAGCTGTTTTGTCCGACTTTCAATTTTTTGTCGGACAAAACGGCCTGGTTGGACAAAACGGCCGGCTCTATGTAAGCGGCCGTTTTGTCCGATATATTTTTCAATTGTTCTTTGCCCAGTTCCACTGGCAAAGAAGTATAAATTCGTCGCGTTCTGGTTTGTTTTTTCTTTCTTTTTCTTTCTTTTTTTGTTTGTTTGTTTGTTTGTTTGTTTGTTTTTTCTGTCTGTCGCAAGGATATCTTCCGAACGGAAAGTCGGAGTCGAGTCAAACTTTGTGTGGTGGTGTTGCACAAGAATGGCAAGAGATCCGAACAAGAAGGTCATGACCTTGAAGTATGACCTTTGTAGGCCAATCAGGGTCAAGGTCAAGGTCTAAGAGATAGCTTGACCCTAAATATTTGAGGGTGGGGAAATTTTTGTTGCAATCATGTATTCTGAACGGGTAGACAGAGCAATTCAAATTTTATGTGATGTTGTGCCACCTTAGTTGGAAGATATTCCAAACAAATATGTCAAGGTCATGACCTTGGCGAATGACTTTGAAAACGGGAAAACCTATTTTTAGCCATATCTCGAGCACTGGAAAACATAAGATGTTGAAACTTAGCATGGAGGTGATTTGGCTTATGGTGCATCCAAATATTGTAAACCGATCAAGGTCGTAGTCTCTCAAATTTTGTGTGGTGGTGTACCACATGAATGGCAAGAGATCCGAACAACAATATTCAAGGTCAAGGTCATGGCCTTTTTTTTTCTGTCTGTCCCAAGGATATCTTCAGAACGGAAAGTCGGAGTCGCGTCAAACTTTGTGTGGTGGTGTGCCA
>CM065731.1:1862667-1875167 GCA_033310375.1 Conus canariensis
ATGTTTGCATGCGATTCTCTGTCTGTCTGTCTGTCTGCCTGTTTGTCTGTCCGTCTGTCTGTTTGTCTGTCTGTCTGCTTCTCTGTCTGTCTGTCTGTCTGCCTGCCTGTCCCTTTATCTGTCTGCCTATCTGTCTGTCTGTCTGTCTGTCTCTCCTATTATAGATGCACTGTCTGTCTATCTGTCTGTTTCTCTCTCTCTTTCTCTCTCTCTCCTTCTCTCTCTCTCTCTCTCACTCTCTTTTTCTCCTATAATGGAACGTACAGCAATTATCTTTTATTATCTCGATTCTTTTTCCGCTACAAAATATTGATGATTATTTTAAGTACGCTAACTACAGAGCAAGAAGGCACGATATGAAATAATGTTATTTAAACATTCACGTTTACTCTCTCTCTCTCTCTCTCTCTCTCTCTCCTCTCTCTCTCTCTCTCTCTCTCTCTCAATTTGTCTGTCTGTTTGTCTGTCTGTCTCTCTGTATCTTGCACATGCACTGGCACACACACACACACACACACACACACACACACACACACACACACACACACACACACACACACACACACATATTTGCATGACCAAGTGCGGTTACGTGCACCAGCTGCCTCCTGTAAAACGGACCCTATAAATCAGAGCTCAGTGTCAAGGCATCAGGGGCCGGATGGTTTCCATGCAGCCCCTGACAGGACAGGATGATGGAGTGATATGACCTTCCCCCTGGGGCGACACGGCTATTCTCTGTCACAGCCTGTATGGCCTTTTATCCGCCGATCTTACAATTACCGCTAGGAAGGATTAAAAGCTTGATTTTTTATTTTATTTTATTTTACTTTATTTTATTTTTTTTGCTGTCCCAACCTCTACGCCACCTCAGAGGCAGTGCACCCACGCCACTCATTCCGACACCCCGTCCACAGCCACAGCCCGGTAGGCCCCGCCACAACCCCGGCAAGTCAAGTCGTCAAGAGGCAACCCACCAGAGGAGACATTGCACTGCTGCCGAGTCACTTCGGTGGTGTTCAGTGGCACCTGTTCTGATCTAACATACGCAGGACACCACCTACTAAGCCCCCTACTGACGACAATAATTGCTTAGTCGCGGAGCTGGCGTGAGTGAGCGCTCCCTCCGGAGGGCGCCACCACGTCCGTCCAACGACAGCCCCCATGAAGTCGCCGATACCGGTGACCCCGACGGAACCAAACCAAGGCTACAGACGTGGAGAGGACATCGAAATTGAGGTCACCATGACAGCAGGGCATGAAGGGCCACAGAATTTGAGACATTTTTTTTAATGCTGATCGTGAGAATGAGGATAATTAAGATGATGCTACGGATTTCCATTTCGGTCTGAGACTACATGACAGGGCTGTACTCTACGCTTCCTTTCATAATATATCCCGGCGTCAACCAGGCCCGAGAGACACAGGCACCTGCAGTGTTGGTCAGGAAATTTGAGCAACACTCAGAAACGTATCCATTAAGTGGATGAAACTCGACTGTGTGGTCCCAGTCTTCCCAACTGAGTCGCCAGCAACTCAACTCTGGGTAGGAGCCGGTCGGGGCAGAAAAACACTCATGACTTCTGATGGGATTCGAACCCACGACCTCCCAGCCGGGAGTCCGCGACGCTAACCACTTCGCCACGGCGGCTGGTGTTGTTTTATTTTTTCATTTATAAATTACAAAATTGGGATTTTCTGATGCATGCGTTTTCTTCTTCTTCTTCTTCTTCTTCTTCTTCTTTTCTTCTTCTTCTTCTTCTTCTTCTTCTTCCTTTTTCCTGTTCTCTCTTTTTTTTTTCCATGGTTTGCAGTTCATACACATGCTCTTTTAGATTTATGAACTCTGACGTAATAAGAGTAGGAACGCAACCATGAGGAAACAGATACAGAAAAGAGCATACACATATTAAAATGATGCTTAGAGAGAAGAGAGAGAGAGAGAGAGAGAGAGAGGAGAGAGAGAGAGAGAGAGAGGGAGAGAGAGAGAGAGGGAGAGAGAGAGAGAGGAGAGAGAGAGAGAGAGAGAGAGAGAGAGAAAATTTGTGGATAATGGATAATAGTGGATTGTGGGGGTAGGAAAAACATTTCATAAAATCAACTCAAACTGTGTGACAAAACAAAGGTCATACCAGCAAAAAGTCTTGGGGCAGAAAATATAAGATGGAGTCACAACAAAAAGAACGAGAGTATACACCAAACTATACACACATCTATGTATGTGATGTTAATATATGAGAAAGAGTTGACGATTGCACTTGATTTTTTTTTTTTTACATTGTCATTCTTTGACACTACTTCTCAAAAATGATAAAACTCTCTCTCTCTCTCTCTCTCTCTCTCTCTCCTCTCTCTCTCTCTCTCTCTCTCTCTCTCTCTCTCTCTCACACACACACACACACACACACACACACAATGCAGAGAGAGACAGACAGACACAGAAAGAGAGAGACAGAGAGAGAGAGAGAGAGAGAGAGACAGAGAGACAGAGACAGAGAGACAGAGAGACAGAGAGAGAACATTTTGGGTGCTCTGTGCAAACTTGGCTCTTTAGAATGGACGATATAAATCACAGGTCAGTGTGAAGGTGTCAGAGTCACTATGTGTTTCGTGCAGTTGCCAACGGGACATTATGCCAGAGTGGTATGATTTTTCTCTCCTGGGAACAATGCTGTTCTTTGTCACGGGCCTGATTGGCATTTTATCCCCAATTTTAGAATTACAACATGAAAGGGTTAACAGTGTCATGTTATTCTTTCGTGTTTTGTTTTGTTTTCATTCTCTTCCTAGTCTTTTTAATTAAGTCTTTTTGCGCGACATTTCAAATTGAAGATATTGCAAGAAATGTGTTGATCCATCCGTTTAAGTCGTTTGAGTTTTAATTATTAATTATATCATGGGTCTGAAGTCTCTCCAGCGTCATTGGTCATCTGTTCAATACATAAAGTGTTGTTATGTGCTTCATATCTCCATTGTCAGGGCAATTGTCTGTATGTACAATAATATGAGTTCCGAGTTCCGAGTTCTCTCTCTCTCTCTCTCTCTCTCTCTCTCTCTCTCTCTCTCTCTCTCTCTCTCTCTCTCTCTCTCTCTCTCTCTCTCTCTCTCTCTCTCATCGAACCATCACCCAGCAACACACTTCACCATTTTACCATTCTGGTTCAGCTGTGCCTATAACACCAATCTCACTGCGGGGGAGACCGCATTACGTGGATATGTGCCATGGCATTGTATCTAGTCTGATAAATCAGATCACAGACAATGACTATTTTCGGAATAAATGAATGTGTGAAATAATGACGAAATAGATAAGTAAAGAAACAAATGAATAAACGAATAAATGAATAGATCAAAATAAACAAACCAATTAATAAATGAAAGGATGAATAAACAAATACATGAGTAAATCAATATGTTTAACAAATAAACTGAACACCCGAATGATTTGATAACAAATCAAACGTTTGCACATAACTTTCTGTCTCTCTCTGTCTCTGTATCTGTCTCTCTGTCTCCCCCCCCCCCTCTCTCTCTCTCTCTTTCTCTCGTATTGATCACCTATCAAAAAATAATTCATACTTTTGTAAATTTGCATTTTCCTAAATCAACGAATACCCCGTCTCTCCCCCTCCCCCCACATAAACACACACACACACACACACACACACACCGCGCGCGCGCGCGCGCGCGCGCGCGCACGCATGCATGCACACACACAGACACACAGACACAGACAGACAGACACACAGACAGACACACACACACGCACACACACACACACACGCACGCACGCACGCACGCACGCACGCACACACACACATTCACATGCACACGCACACACACACATTCACATGCACACAGAAAACGGCATAACAAGCTATTTCCCCCCCACATCCATGCCTATTGCACTTGCATGTCCCGGTAATTGTGACTGACAGGATGACAGAGTGGAGCACCGTTACTGCCCAGGGCATCTCACAGCATGATTCTCTTCCATCACCTCTGGTGAGAGTGCACGTCATCAGACTTCAACTATCTGACGAAATTCTTGTGTTTTAGGGACACACACACACACACACACACACACACACACACACACACACACACACACACACACACACACACAGCATTTCTTCGTTCCCATTGTAAAGTACCCCCTGTGTGTGTGTGTGTGTGTGTGTGTGTGTGTGTGTGTGTGTGTGTGCGCGTGCGAGTGTGTGTGTGCTGGTGGGTGTGTGTGTGTGTGTGTGTGTGTGTGTGTGTGTGTGTGTGTGTGTGTGTGTGTGTGTGTTCTGTTGCATTATTTTAAATAAATGTTAGCGAACCGCCCAGAGAACGTGGACAAACGAGTCACAAGACGAAACACAACTAGTTTCGACCTCTTAGGTCTTCATCAGGTGAGACATTAACGAATAAAACAATGAAAATTCACTTAGCTTTGATCGCTTCAGATCACTTGGTAGGGTTCAGCGCAAGGAAGAACGCCTTCTTCCTTGCGCTGAACCCTACCAAGTGATCTGAAGCGATCAAAGCTAAGTGAATTTTCATTGTTTTATTCGTTAATGTCCCACCTGATGAAGACCTAAGAGGTCGAAACTAGTTGTGTTTCGTCTTGTGACTCGTTTGTCCACGTTCTCTGGGCGGTTCGCTAACATTTATTTAAGATTTGTTTAGATTTCCGCCTGCAGTCCTCTCGCTTTGCAACTAGATGCATTATTTTAGCTCAGATATGCATGAGTATGTGCTATCAAATCTATTTCACACCCATATCTCTCTCTCTCTCTCTCTCTCTCTCTCTCTCTCTCTCTCTCTCTCTCTCTCTCTCTCTCTCTGTATGCATGTGCGCCCGCGCGCGCGCGTCCGTGTGTGTAAGCCACCTCATCGCATTTCCCGTTGTGTCTCCCACTTTCGCTCGTTAGTTTTCACATTCCAATTGACAAACATGCAGTGAAAACAGACCCCAACGTCCAAAAGCAAACAACAATAACCAAAACAACAACAAAGGAAAACGAGCACACAGTCTTCTGTCTTCCAGACATGTCCACTCCTGCTATCTGTGAAAATCGGAAAATTTTCCCATATGCCATTGTGTAAAGAGAGAGAGAGAGAGAGAGGGGGGGGGGGTGTCGGCTCTGTCAGTGACTGCTCAAGTATTATTGTGGAGCCTAGAGTTCTTTCAAAGACCGTTTAAGAGTCTATGTGGGTTCTTGGTCTTTGTCGGAAACTGGTCAGTATCCATGTCGAACCTACAGTACTGTGAGGTACTAGTCTTGAATCCATGTAAGAATTTCCGCAGTTTCAGTGACTTGTTTATTGTACATATTGAGTCTTCAGTTTCAGTGCCTTGTTTATTGTACATATTGAGTCTTCAGTAGTGTGAATTATTGGTCTGTACATATTGAGTCTTCAGTAGTGTGAATTATTGGTCTGGTATCCGTGTAGAGTTTTCACTCTTGTCCGAGACTGGTCAAGTTCCCATGTGAAATCTACACTTCTGTCAACGTTGGGTCAAGCCCAAGGGTAGAGTCTTCGCTTCTGCCAATCATGGGGCATCAGGCGTCTATGTAGATATTGTCGGACACTGAACAAAGCATCCATGCCAGATTTGAGATTGGTCGCATACGCCTAGAGTTTTTTCGTTTCTTTCATAATATTGATGAAGTACTTCATCATGTCTTCAGCGTTGTCAGAGACCAGTCATGGTCAGTTCTGCGTTCGGGCTTCTGCCAAAACGCTATAGTCTTTTCACTGCGTGTTACATTCTGTCATTATTTACACTGGTTACTATCGCACGCACGCATGCACGCACACACGCACGCACGCACGGGCGCACACACACACACACACACACACACACACACACACACACACACACACACACACACACACACACACACACACACACTGAATATATAAAATGAAACACAAAGAAGCAGAAACAAGGAAACAAATAAACATACAAACAACAAGAATAACAACAACAACGACAACGACAACGACGACGACGACAACAACAACGAAATGACCGTAATATTCTATCATCATTGTCATCAGCAGCAGCAGCAGCAGCATCAGCAGCATCAGCAGCGGCAGCAGCAGAATCATCATCATCATCATCATCATCATCATCATCATCATCATCATCATCATCATCATCGTTGTTGTCGTCGTCGTCATCATCATCATCATCATCATCATCGTCAAAGCCAGTATTATTAACCATCGCATGTAAAGTTTTAAGAAGGCATCAGTGAATCATGTCACAAAGACAGGCAACTTGCCTCCGCTTCTCTCACATCTGATGAATACAAGCCACAGCAGAATCAAAGTCACAATGTCGCTGGAGAAGAAGAAGCATATGCAGTACACTACCACCAACTGATGACACAGACATGGCTGAGGATGTGATGTGGCAGGGGGGTGAAGCTGGAGATTTAATACAAATCCTCACCGTGCGGAGCATCAAGAATCTATGGGGAGGATGCCAGTGAACCATGGATCATATCCTGTCTTTGAACTCTGATGACAAATGACCAGTACCGTATGCGAGTGAATAATGTGGCAGAGAAGCAGTTTAAGCTCCCCGGACCATGTCTGGTTTCATAAGAAAAATGGTGTCCGTATTTAATGAGGATGTTGTGGATCTGATTACAAATGAGAGAGAGAGAGAGAGAGAGAGAGAGAGAGAGAGAGAGAGAGAGAGAGAGAGAGAGAGAGAGAGAGAGAGAGAGATGACCTGTCAAATTTTGGTCTCGTCATTTGGTCGAATCATACGGTGCGAGCAGACGCTTCATCTTTCGAGGGTTGAAGACAAATGTTTCAATCGACGAGAATGCAATGTTTGTTTGTTTTTCTGTTTTCTGTCTATGGCCATTGGCATTGCACATTATTATTCATAGATCGTCTTATTGGTTTATTTCATACATTTATATCATTGTTGTTCTTCTCCCTTTGCCGCTTTGTGATCTCACAATCTCTCTATCCCGGCAAATGCATTGTGCGCGTTTGTGTGATTACTCCTCTCTCTCTCTCTCTCTCTCTCTCTCTCTCTCTCTCTCTCTCTCTCTCTCTCTCTCCCAAATGCATTGTGTGCGTTTGTGCTATTACTCTCTCTCTCTCTCTCTCTCTCTCTCTCTCTCTCTCGCTCTCTCTCTCGCTCTCTCGTGAGCGGATGTGTGCATGTGTGTGTATGTGTGTGTGGTGTGTGTGTGTGTGTGTGTGTGTGTGTGTGTGTGTGTGTGTGTGTGTGTGTGTGTGTGTGTGTGTGTGTGTGTATGTGTGAGAGAGAGAGAGAGAGAGAGAGAGAGAGTGTGTGTGTGAGTTGTGTATGTGTGCTTGCGTGCGAGAGAACGTGCGTGCGCGCGCGCGCGCGCGCGCGCGCGCGCGCGCGCGTGTGTGTGTGTGTGTGTTGTGTGTGTGTGTATGTATCTATGTGTGTGTTTGTGTGTGTGTGTATATATATGTGTGTGTGTGTGTGTGTGTGTGTGTGTGTGTGTGTGTGTGTGTGTGTGTGTGAGTGTGTGTGTTTGTGTGTGTGCGTGTGTGTGTGTGTGTGTGTGTGTGTGTGTGTGTGTGTGTGTGTGTGTGTGTGTGTGTGTGTGTGAAGTCAACGACTTGTGGCTCACTGATAGCCTATTTTTCCTTGCTGGAAAAGATGGGAATGGAAATACCAGTCAGGCCCACATCAGTCTCCAGAGTGTCAGTGTGACGACAGGAACTACAAACAGAAAAAAACAACAAGATGCAAAGCATATAAACGTACTCTCAGTTTATCTTGAATATGTGTGAGATATTCCATAAAGAGGAAAAACCGTTTTGTGCCGTTATAGCCGTTTGTAACGACTATTCTGGTAAACATCGGCCATCGTCTGTGACCCATAATGAACATACCTACAAATTTTCAGAAAGATCGGCCATGTACTTTTTGAGATTTTCCATCAAGAAGAAAACTGTTATGGGCCGTTATAGCCGTTAGTAATTTTCAGAAAGATCGGCCAAGTACTTTCTGAGATTTTCCATAAAGAAGTAAAACCGTTACAGGCCGTTACAGCCGTTAGTAACGGCTATAACGGTAAACTACAAAATTGGGCATCATCCGTCGCCCATAATGGACATACCTACAAATTTTCAGAAAGATCGGCCACGTACTTTTTGAGATATTCCATAGAAAATAAAAACCGTTATGGGTCGTTATAGCCATTAGTAATGGATATAACGGTAAACTAAAACGTCGGGCATCATCCGTCGCCCATAATGAACATACCTACACATTTTCAGAAAGATCGGCCAAGTACTTTATGAGATATTCCATAAAGAAGAAAAACCGTTATGTGCTGTTATAGCCGTTAGCAACGGACACATTGTGACCACGGACGGACGACAGACAGACAGACAGACAGACAGACAGACAGACAGACACACACACACACACACACACACACACACACACATACACACACATACACACACACACACACACACACACACAAAACACACGCACGCACGCACGCACGTACGCACGCACGCACGCACACACGCACGCACGCACACACAGAGCATTTCTTCGTTCCCATTGTAAAGTACGCCCTGTTCTATAAGAACTGGGAGTACAAAAATTTCATCATCATCATCATCATTATCATCATCTTCATCATGATCATGATCATCATGATCATCATCAACAACAATAACAACATAATCAACCACAAAAATAAAAATAACAACAACGAGAACAATAACAACAAGAAAAAAAATTAACAGCAGCAGCGTCAACATCAACTGCAACAACAACAACAACGACGACGACGACAACAATAACAACAAGAACAACAACAAAAGCAACAACAATCTCAAACATTCCGCGTATGAATTGAAACCAGACTTTTCACGTTTTCGTCCTTTCGATAGCTGACTTTCTTCTTCTTTATGTTTCTGTATGACTGTCTATTTGTCTCTCTACTTTGTCTGTCTGTCTGTTTGTCTGTCTGTCTGTCTGTCTCTGTCTCTGTTTCTGTCTCTGTCTCTGTCTCTCTGTGTCTGTGTCTGTGTCTCTCTCTCTCTCTCCGTCCCACCTCTCTCTCTGTCTCTCTTTATCTCTCTCTCTCTCTCTCTCTCTCTCTCTCTCTCTCACTCATTCTCTCTCTCTCTCTCTCCCTTCCCACCTCTCTGTCTGTCTGTCTGTCTGTCGTGTCGTGTCTGTCTGCGTCTGTCTGTCTCAGTCCCTTTCTCTCTCAGTGGACATGTCATTCTGCCCTCACTCCTTCATTTGTTTCAACCAACAGTGACAGGGGAGGAGTCAAAGGTCACTGTTTTGCAAAACGGACAGGGGAGGAGTCAGCTGTGAAAGACGATCACTGCGTTATTTGTTTCAACCAACAGTGACAGGGGAGGAGTCAGTTGTGAAAGACGATCACTGCGTTCGAGTAATTGTAAACATCATTATTTCTCAATTTCTGCCTTTTTCTGATATTTTCGTCTTGCTTTGCGTTTTCTCTGTCTGTCTGTCTCTGTCTGTTTTGTCTTGTCTGTCTCTCGTCTCTGTCTCTCTCTCTGTCTCTCTCTCTCTCTCTCTCTCTCTCTCTCTCTCTCTCCTCTCTCTCTCAAACAGGTATTGAGCTCAAGCTGACTTCATCATTCCTTTAAAGTCGTTGACAACTTGTGTGTCTGAATTCTACAACTTCGAATTTATTACCAGTCAGATATGGAGTGCCCTAGGATTCTCTTCTAGGTCTTCTATTTTCTATCTATGTAAACGATCTTCCTCTTCATTTTGCAGAGTCCTGTGAACTCTTGTGACGATACGACGATTTATACGAATAGCTCTAACCATAATTTAGTGTAGGCATCATTACAAAAATATGTAGACAACTTAAGTGAATGGTGCCGTGTGAATCATGTCACTAAACCCCAGCTAGATTAACGTTAAGCTTGTAACAGCCCGCCAAGGACTGCAAAATATAAAATAGTTCCCTTCTATCTATTTCAACCATGTGGGGATTGAAGAACTAGACAACAACCGTGTACTAGGCATAATGATTGATAATCATATTTCATGGACTGCTCATATGAACGCATGGTGCAAAACAGTATCCAGACAAATGTATCAATTATGCAGAATTAAGCACTTTTTGAACTTACATGCCAGAAACTTATTCCCGTATACGTTCATACTCTTTTCAGTCAGTTGCTGTTCGATATCATTTGACTCATAATTCAATGGCATCAGCACAGAGGAAGTAGTTCACAATGCACCGAATTTCCTAGGCGTATGCAAAAATTAGCGGAACAAAATTTCAAAACAACGTTAGAAAAGGTCTTGGCTTGTGATTCGTTTGTCAACGTTATTTCATTGGGGGGAGGGGGGTATTTTTTTTTCAAATTAATAACATTAGAAAAACATCCCCTGCAAAATGCTTCAAAAACGCGCAAATAAAATATACCTCCCAGAACCTGTCGCTTGGGAATCCAGAAGGAACCAAAGAAACCGAAATATCTCAAATAGGAGTAATCATGTTCATCATAAACAAGAACGTAAACAAAATTTAAGGTTCCTGTTAACTGCATTTCTTCGCTCTTGAACGTATCCAATTTCTGATATACAGGGAAAAGATTTTGTAAAAAAAAAAAAAAAAAAAAAAAAAAAAATGTATTAGCTTTTATGTTTAATAACATCGGCACATCAAGTCAAACAAGCTCTGACGGGGTCTACAAACTATGTATATAAGTAACATCTTGATCTCTCAAGAGATGCAATTTGACACTGTTTCGACTGGGAATAAGCCTGCGTATATATGTTTTATTGTGTATGCATGAATGTGTGCATATTTGTATAGTGTTTAAGTATGTCTGTCTGTCTGTCTGTATATATGTATGTATGTATGTATGCATGTATGCATGTATGTATGCATGTATGTATGTGTGTGTGCTTGTATATATGTATGTATGTATGTATGTATTGTATGTGTGTATGTATGTATGTATGTTTATATGCATGCGTGCATGTATGTTTGTATGCATGTATGTACGTACGTATGCATGTATGTATGTATGTATATATGTATGTATGTTATAGGTACGTTCAAGCATCTGTCAATGTGACTGGAACTTACAAACAAGCAGATGATACACTTTTTTAATGGTCTGTCCGGCGTTTGACCATCTGCTGCTTAAGACCGCAAGAAAGAGTTTTTTTCCCTATTTTGCGAGAGTTTATGCTAGACTGTAAACAAGATACAATCTGATTTATATTATTACCGTTTCTGTGGGCAATTTGACGTGTGGGTAGAGACTACCATCTCTCTTGATAAGGAATATCTTCATGAAGGGAAAGAAGAAGAAGAAGAAGAGAAGAAGAAGAAAGGAAGAGAAAGAAGAAGAGGAGGAGGAGGAGGAGGAGGAGGAGGAGGGGAGGAGGAGGAGGAGGAGAAGAAGAAGAAGAAAGAGAAGAAGAAGAAGAAGAAGAAGAAGAAGAAGAAGAAACTGCAATGAGAGTAAAGAAGAAGATACTTAAGGCAGGAGGAGAAGGAGAGGAAGAGGAGGTGGAGGAGGAGAGGAGGAGGACGAGGAGGAGGCGAGGAAGAGACAGGAATAAGAGAAAAGAAGTGGCATCTTTCGAACTGGTAAGACCTGTTCAGAGAGAGAGAGAGAGAGAGAGAGAGAGAGAGAGAGAGAGAGAGAGAGAGAGCAGACAGACAGACAGACAGACAGACAGACAGACAGACAGACAGACAGACAAAGAAGCATGTATTTCACTGCAAACACAGTTATCTTTTTCTCAGTTTATGGGTCAAGGAAATAAATCTAGAGACACACAATATCATTATGTTGAAGCGCACGCAAGCCAGAATAATGTTGGGGGTATGGAATGTCTGCATTTCAGGTGCATCCATATCTGCGTTTTGTCACTAGTTTTCACTCTGATTTACTGTTACGCCAACTGACTGGACGTACCCATCAGCGGCACATGAATGCGGTGTGGTTACCCTCGCTAAACGCGAGCTCTAACACGGATGAGCTCATGCAGATTTTTGAACATCGTCAACAGAGAAGCCTTTCTTCAACACTTCTAGAACGGAGATGTTGACACCGATCTATTAAGTCTTGATGTTCTGACGGTCATAGACGGTAGACGTCAGAAAACAGCGCTGCATTCAATTAATTGTTGAACAGATCATTGCGCTATCCTCTTTCTAAACGTCCCTCGAAAGCACAATCCCCATACATCAGGCCCTGTCTCTTTAAATGTTTTTCTCGTTTTCTTCAAATGTCCCTGTCTCTGTCTGTCTGTCTGTCTGACTGTCTGTCTGTCTGTCTGTGTGCCTGTCTGTCTCTTTCTTTCTCTCTCTCATATTAAATGCAAAATATGGCGTACAGAACAGTATGATAAAACGGAAGAACAAAAGCTCTCGTTGCAATGAATAAACAAATGTTAATTTTCGTTAAGTTATGATATGCGGTCATGTCACTACATGCCTTCATCGCAGTTAAAAACATAATTTCCT
>CM065731.1:1880167-1882667 GCA_033310375.1 Conus canariensis
TTTATGTCTCATCCGATGAAGACCTAAGAGGTCGAAACGCGTTGTGTTTCGTCTTGTGACTCGTTTGTCCACGTTCTCTGGGCGGTTCGGTAACATTTATTTAAGATCTGACTGGAAACATGAGTTAATGTGAACACTGGAAACATGAGTTAATATGAACATCTTTGACTCACGTTTATAGACACGTTAAATCTATGCACTCACCCAAAACTCTCTCTCTCTCTCTCTCCTCTCTCTCTCTCTCTCTCTCTCCTACGCAGAAACATATTTTCTGTAATAGCTACTGTGTATTCTTCATCTATCTATCTAGCTAGCTAGCTAGCTAGCTAGCTAGCTAGCTAGCTATATATCTGTTACACAACAAACCAATGCACGCACGCATGCACGCCCCACACACACACACACACACACACACACACACACACATACAAACACACACACACACACACACACACACACACTCACGCACGCATGCACGCACGCACGCACGCACGCACGCACGCACGCACGAACGCACGAACGCATGCACGCACGCATGCACGCACGCATGCAATAACACACATAAAATAATGTGCGAGCGCGCAGATTCATACACATAAAGCGTGCGAGAGAGAGAGAGAGAGAGAGAGAGAGAGAGAGAGAGAGAGAGAGAACAGACAGAACAGACAGACAGACAGACGACAGAGAGACAGAGACACACACAGAGACAGGACAGAGACAGAGATGGTTTCAAGTACAGAGAGAGTGACAGAGACAGAGACAGAGAGTCAAAAGAGACAGAGAGAGATAGATCGAGACACAAAGAGAGACAGACAGACACACAGACTGACAGACAGGCAGAGAGACAGACTGACAGATAGACAGATAGAGACAAAGATAGACAGAAAGAGAGGAGAGAGAGAGAGAGGAGAGAGAGAGACAGAAGAAGAAGAGAGAGAGAGAGGAGAGAGAGAGACAGAGACAGAGAGAGAGAGAGAGAGGAGAGAGAGAGACAGAGACAGAGACAGAGCAAAGAGCAGACAGACAAGACAGACACAAGAGAGACAACAGACACAAGAGACAGGACAGAGACATTGATGGTTTCAAGTACAGAGAGAGTGACAGAGACAGAGACAGAGAGTCAAAAGAGACAGAGAGAGATAGACGAGACACAAAGAGAGACAGACAGACACACAGACTGGCAGACAGGCAGAGAGACAGACTGACAGATAGACAGATAGAGACAAAGATAGAGAGAGAGAGAGAGAGAGAGAGAGAGAGAGAGAGACAGACAGACAGACAGACAGACAGACGGACAGACAGACAGACAGACAGACAGACAGACAGGCAGACAGGCAAACAGACAGAGACAAAGACACAGAGAGAGACCGAGAAACAGAGAGACATAGGATAGAGACAGACAGTGTGAGAAAGATAGACAGAGAGGCAGACAATCAGACTGACAAAGAGAGAGAGAGAGAGAGAGACAGAAGACAGACAGACAGAAGCAGACAGACAGACAGACAGAGACAGGAAGAGAGTCAGAGAGTCACAGAAAGACACAAACAGAGCTAGAGAGTGACAGAAGGAGACACAGAGAGAGAGAGAGAGGAGGGAGGGGAGAGAGAGAGAGTGAGAGAGAGAGATAGACAGACAGACAAAGAAACAGACAGAGAAAGAGAGAGAAACAGATAGATAGATAGAGAGACAGACAGACAGGGAGACAGACAGACAGACAGTCAAACAGAGTGGGGGAGGGGCGGAGAGAAAGAGAGAGTGAGAGAGAGAGAGAGAGAGAGAGAGAGAGAAAGAGAAAGAGAGGGGGGGGGAGTTTAACAGTTTGATCGAATGAAATAAGAAGAATCCCCCAAAAAATGAAAAGAGAGAGAGAGAGAGAGAGAGAGAGAGAGAGAGAGAGAGAGAGAGAGAGAGATAGAGAGGGAGAGAGAAGAGAGAGAGAGAGAGAGAGAGAGAGAGAGAGAGAGAGAGAGAGAGAGAGAGAGAGAGTCAGTCAACATCTTAGGAGCGGGGTCGAGGGTGGTACAGGGATGTGGAGTGTTGAATTTCAGCATGCAGGGATATTACATTTGGAGTTACAGCTTTTTTGTTCTTTCTTATCTCAGAATTATTTCTTAACCTTATCGTTCGACATGTGATGGAATCAACTGGCATCAAGAGTTGTCTTGTCTTAGCTTGTCTTCTATCCTATTTCTTTCTTGTTTTATTTTTGTAGTTTGTAACAGTTTATTAAGCTTTATCGAACCAGCGATCGGCTTTGCCCTACATGGCTATTTTTTTTTTCGTTGCAGAAAAAGAAGAGAAAAAAAGTGTTCAAGGGGGGAAAAAAAGAAAAGAAATGAAACTGAGAAAGGCGAGAAGAAAGGTAGCTTAGCTCCCTTGTGGACAATTATCTGCCCTTTAGAACACGGTGTCAACCAGCACACTCGCATGACCAAGTGTATGATCAACCCAGCTTTTCTTGTGTACGTTCTTGAGAGAATCTCTCTCTCTCTCTCTCTCT
>CM065731.1:1897667-1900167 GCA_033310375.1 Conus canariensis
CTGAGCTCGTGTCTTAGATGTCATTACATACCAGACGGTCCCCTGAGCTCGTGTCTTAGATGTCATCACATACCAGACGGTCCCCTGAGCTCGTGTCTTAGATGTCATCACATACCAGACGGTCCCCTGAGCCCGTGTCTTAGATGTCATCACATACCAGACGGTCCCCTGAGCTCGTGTCTTAGATGTCATTACATACCAGACGGTCCCCTGAGCTCGTGTCTTAGATGTCATTACATACCAGACGGTCCCCTGAGCTCGTGTCTTAGATGTCATTACATACCAGACGGTCCCCTGAGCTCGTGTCTTAGATGTCATTACATACCAGACGGTCCCCTGAGCTCGTGTCTTAGATGTCATTACATACCAGACGGTCCCCTGAGCTCGTGTCTTAGATGTCATCACATACCAGACGGTCCCCTGAGCTCGTGTCTTAGATGTCATCACATACCAGACGGTCCCCTGAGCCCGTGTCTTAGATGTCATCACATACCAGACGGTCCCCTGAGCTCGTGTCTTAGATGTCATTACATACCAGACGGTCCCCTGAGCTCGTGTCTTAGATGTCATTACATACCAGACGGTCCCCTGAGCTCGTGTCTTAGATGTCATTACATACCAGACGGTCCCCTGAGCTCGTGTCTTAGATGTCATTACATACCAGACGGTCCCCTGAGCTCGTGTCTTAGATGTCATTACATACCAGACGGTCCCCTGAGCTCGTGTCTTAGATGTCATTACATACCAGACGGTCCCCTAAGCTCGTGTCTTTCTTTGTCTTGGGATTCACTTCTGCAGATTATTTATTTCTTCTTCGCTTTCCCCCACACCTCTCCGCTACTCCTCTTGGAATTCTTCCCATGAAATCATCAGAGCCTTCCTCTCCTCTCGCTCATTGCCTATGTGTGTCATCCATTCTCCTTCACTCTTCCTGCTCAAGGCGAAACAGGTGGTATTGAAAGCATTTTCAACAAGCATTATTTCCTTATGCTGTGGACGTTCTTCATCTTATGATGTTCCATTTATTTAAAACATGGCCGAAGGGGCGGGGAAGAGGGTGTTGGGGTTAAAAGTAATGTTTATCTGCAGTTTGACGGAACAATACATGCACGAGGACTGTCATTATTATTATTATTATTATAATGAATACATGTTATATAGCGCCTATCCTAGGCTTGAGACCAAGCACTAACCGCTTCACAATCCACACTCGTTTACACAATGGGCTGCCTACCTCGGTAGTGCCGACTGGAGAGGTGCCAGTTGGCGCTTCATTCAGTCGTTTCCTGTGTTATACAGTCAATATCGTTTAATATCGTTCACTCAGTTTTCTTACTTCCTTCATTTTTTTCCATTTCTATCACGCAGGGTGCATGCTATGTGCAACGTGTCATCTATGCCAACGGCCAGAACTGACCTTCTCTTCCGAAAGTTGGTAGTGGGATTTTACGCGTGTGCAAGATGTCATGCGTGCGTTCACACACGGAACCTCGGTTTATAGTCTCATTTGCAAGACTGTATGGGAAATGGAGTCAGAACCAATATTAACTCAGAGTGAACCCCCCCCCCTCCCCCCCCCCCCTCCCGTACCGAAAAGGCCCGGCGGAGATTAGATCCCGCAACCCCAGGATCGCCAAGAGTACGAGACCGGCGCTCTACCACAGAGCTGTTCTGGGCCCCATTGTGCACATGTGTGTGTGTGTGTGTGTGTGTGTGTGTGTGTGTGTGTGTGTGTGTGTGTGTGTGTGTGTGTGTGTGTGTGTGTGTGTGACATAAATCTATCTGGACTTCATGTGTTCTCTAACACTCAATACCCCTAACAATTCCACTTGCATTTGAAATGTGAGTTCATGCATCAACTTTACGAAGATATATTGAATTCGGAATATTGAGTTTTGAACAGTAGATAGAATTCGAGTCAGGAAAGTTAAAAGCATGTCATTTCAAAACTGAAAAATGTGTTAAACATGGTGTAATATTAAATATTTTCCGCAAAAACAGCAGTTTCAATTAAATCTTTTTGATACTCTTGGTGCATGACGATCTAAACACTTCTTGAAATCAGGAGAATTTTCCATTTCTGTTTTTAGATTTCACTACCAAGATGGGCATTTGGTTGTGTGTATTGATATATATATCACAGTAGGCCATAAGACCACTTCCTCATTTTAAGGCAACGGCAGACATGTAAGTTGAGTTTATAGCAAAGTTTGGTTTTAGCCCGTCCCCACCACTAGCCTTTATAAATCAAATTATTCAGTTATTTTCATCTCTCTCTCTCTCTCTCTCTCTCTCTCTCTCTCTCTCTCTCTCTCTCTTATGCTTATGCGCACACACACACACACACACACACACACACACACACACATACACACACACACACACACACACACACACACACACACACACACACACACACACACACACACACACACACACACACACACACACACACACACACACACACTGCCTCTTTCGTTTCCACTATCACCGGATATCA
>CM065731.1:1910167-1922667 GCA_033310375.1 Conus canariensis
AAAAGCAGGCCTACAGCAAGATAAAAGCAGGCCTACAGCAAGAGTTTTGAGTTCCCTCTTTCTGTGCTGTCTTGTAACAGCCAGTTAAAGAGGGATCGAGCTGGCTCTACATGCTCTGTGTGTGTGTGTGTGTGTGTGTGTGTGTGTGTGTGTGTGTGTGTGTGTGTGTGTGTGTGTGTGTGTGTGTGTGAGTAATTTCTTTTTGTACATAAGGAGTTGTTGAAAGTTAAAGATAAATTCCTACTGGACTGCGTAATATGAGTGGGCATAACGAACAAAGAAAAGCATAATTATTTAACATTTAGCTAATGTCAGCAGTATCGATCTATCATGTGAAATATTAGTACCAGTCTTGTGCATTGTATTCTTTGCTCTTGGACAGTCTAGTAATAGGTAACTTACACTAAGAATTTCCCCGCATAACTTACACTAAGAATTTCCCCGCATAACATTTTTGCGGTTTTTGGTTCGAAGTGAATTCAAACGCATCCTATGAATTAAGGTTACTACCTCTCCAGATATCGGACTTTCGAATTGTCTAATTGAGTCTTGCGGTGAATGCCAGGATTTGGTTGTATACAATTGTGATAATATTGACTATCTGTTTCTTTCAATAACCTTTTGGAACTGTAAAGGGATGCTTTATTAATCAAAGTAAGCTTATAACATTCTGATAGGTCTAACGGAATGTTCAGTGCAGTCGTGCCTTCAATATTTCGAGCTGCTCTCCGAGCAGCTTGATCAACTTTCTCATTTGTTGAGATTCCACAATGTGAGGGCACCCAACAGAAAGTCACTTTTTTTTCTTTTGATCGATAGGAGATGTGTCACGTAATTAATTTCTGTAATAGTCTTACAACGAATCTTTGGATTTTAAGACTGTAAGGCAGAAAGAGCTGACTTTGAATCACTGCGCAGTAAAAGTGGACAATTTTCTATGGACGAATTTAAAACGTACTTCAGGGACATTAGAATAGTGTGTGTGTGTGTGTGTGTGTGTGTGTGTGTGTGTGTGTGTGTGTGTGTGTGTGTGTGTGTGTGTGTGTGTTCATCATATACACCGACAACAGGGAAAGTGAAAAGCTCTATTTACTCACGACTGCTACCCAAAGGGATTGCTGTGTAGATTCATTACTCATATGAAGCATGGCAGCTTTTTCATCACCATGCATATTCTTCCACTTTCTATGATGCACGAATTGAGTGCTATCTGAAGCGCAAGTGCTAGGGACGTTCATCATCACAACATCTCTCTCTCTCTCTCTCTCTCTCTCTCTCTCTCTCTCTCTCTCTCTCTCTCTCTCTCTCTCTCTAAGCTGCTTTAAATGTTTTAGTTTTACCTCCTTTTTAATCTCTCTCTCTCTCTCTCTCTCTCTCTCTCTCTCTCTCTCTCTCTCTCTCTCTCTCTCTCTCTCTCTCTCTCTCTCGTGAGGAGGAAATTAACGCCTCATTTGAAAAAAGCCAGAAGTGAAGGAAAGCGTGCAACCATGGTCTTTGATCACCTGCGTATTGACGGCAAGAAGTACGGTCTTGACGGTGGGGACGAATCCAGTCTCAGGGAAATTATATAGGGGGGAGGCCGCCCTGCAGTGACACCGGTTGCGTTTCACGGGTGCAGGCAAACTTTCCGTGCGGAGCAGGTTGTGTGCGACACTGACAGTGACCCGACCCCGGTGAGCGATCTGTTTGGTTGTGACATTGTAAACATTGGCTCCGCGGTGGCTCGGGGGGATGAGTGTTTTCATATTATAAGAGAAGAGAATAATCGCAATAATCAGCTTTCAGATAATAACTCTTTTGATCATGACGTGATTTGTGTTAATGATATCGAACAATTAACATGTATACCATTGTGTGTTGATTATGTCACTCCTCGATCGGAAAACAGGGACACTTTATATTTAGAACAGAGGCAGTTATCAACACAAGCACGTGGCACTGACGAGGATAAAGATAGGGGGCTGTCTCAAAAGAACAATTGGAACGGAGATGATTGTGTTTTTGAAAATGTTAATGTGCATGTGAGAAATTCGTCAGTCTATGTACACGTAAATGGTGATGAAAATTGTAATGAAAGTACACCTGCTCTACATGTTGATGAAATTCATGTTGATGAAATGCATGTTAATGAAATTCATGGAAATAATAGATATTCAAAATCTTTTAAATTTTTGCACTGGAATATAAATGGGATTCTTTCTAAAATTCACAATAAAACGTTTCTCTCATATTTGTTTCACTTTGACTTTATCTGTCTCGTTGAGACGTTTGTGGAAAATCTTGAATTCAGCGTGTTTACAGGCTATACTGTGTTTCATAAGCCTGCTATCAAGTTTTCAAGTCAAGGTAGACGTTCAGGGGGCTTATTATGTCTGATTAAGAATGATTTTGTGCCTTATGTTAGAGAGCTCCAAATGAATTGTTCTAATGCTCTTTTTGTTTTGATTGACAAGGCTTTGTTTGGTTTAACAGAGGATGTGTTATATGTTTGTTCATATGTGCCGCCTGAGGGTTCACCTTATGCTTATTTTGAAGTTGATAATGGTATTCTTTCTCTTGAAGAATGTCTTACTGATTGTATGCTTGATTTGAATGATGTGCATATAATCTTGTCTGGTGATCTGAACAGCAGAACAGCTAATGTTTCTCAAGATATTTTTGACATGTATGATACTTACAATTTTGAATTTGATGGTTGCTCTGATTATTTAGAAAGGAAATCTTCAGACAATGTACTCAATAATTATGGAAAATGTTTGTTGAATATGTGTACCTCGCTGGGATTGTATATACTAAATGGAGTATGTAATGGTGATCTTGATGGGCACTATACGTATATTTCAGACTCTGGGTGTAGTGTAAACGATTATTTTCTGATTTCTCGAAATCTACTGTCAGTTTTTTTGCCTTCTTGTAATTTAGTTGTTTCAGAGAGATTGGAATCTGATCATTTACCTGTCGAATTTCATTTTGGAGTGCCTAAACTTAACGCTGTGTCTTTAAGTGTTGAAAATGACTGTGAGGTAATTGAAAAGTTTGTGTGGAACCCTTCTTTTGAACCAACGTACGTCCATACAATGCAGTCGGTTGAAGTATTATCATTACTCGACGATGCTATTAATATGATTGATCGTGATTGTAATGAAGCCTTGAATATGTTTGTTGCATGTCTTAAAACTCACGCTGGTTGTCTGAAAAAGCGAATTTGTTTGAACAAAATGGGTGAAAAAAGTGATTGGTACGATGACGAGTGTACAATAAGTAAATCAAAAGCTAAAGGATTGCTGAGTACATTTCTGAGGACGAAGGATGCTACTGATCGCGTTGCCTACTGTATAGCCAGGAGAGAGTATAAAAATCTTCTAAAATTAAAAGAAAAACAACATAATGATTCATTGTTAGGATCGCTAATTGCATCAGTTAATGATCAAAAACAGTTTTGGGAAAATGTGCATAGAGTCTCCTTTAAAAGAAAGCAGCCATATAACAATATAACAATGGTTGACTGGTATAATCACTTTAAAAAATTACTGGAAACAAATTTACAAACAGAAGGTTCTTGTATAATTGATAACTGCGATGATGACACCAGTGATACTAGTGACGCTAATGATAATAATGACGAGAATGACGATGACGGTTCCATGAACCGCCCAATATCTAGAGAAGTGTCATTAGCGATAAGGAAGTTAAAGAATGGTAAATCGGCTGGTCCAGACGGAATTATTGGGGAGATGTTAAAGCACGCTGGGAATCGCGTTATTGACTTCTTTGTTAAACTTTTTAATACTTTGTTTGACAAGGGAATCTTCCCAGATAAATGGACGGAAAGTATTGTACTACCTTTATTCAAAAAAGGTGATAAAGATGATCCTAATAATTACAGAGGAATATCGCTATCAGATACAAGCAGTAAACTCTATAGTTCTATTATAAACAACAGGATTCAGGAATGGATTGAGTTGCATAATATTACTGGGGAACAACAAGCGGGATTTAAAAGAGGTTACTCTACTACTGATCATATGTACACATTATTAGCTCTAATACAAAAGCAGTTTTGTCTTAACCGCAAACTCTATGTTGCTTTTATTGATTTTGAAAAAGCTTTTGACTCCATTGAAAGAAACTTATTATGGCCTATTCTTTTGAAAACTGGTATCAAAGGAAAACTTTTCCGATGTATCCACAGCATGTATGTTACAGTCAGAACTAGAATTCGTTCCGGCTCAAAACTGACTGACTTTATAAATTGCACCCGAGGGGTAAAACAAGGCGACGTTACTTGTCCAGTGTTGTTCACTTTATTTATAAATGAATTAGCGTTGGAAGTAATCAGAAATGGGAAACATGGTGCTACATTTACGTGTGATTATCTTGAATTATTTATATTACTTTTGGCAGATGATGTGGCTCTCTTGTCTGAAACAATAGTTGGGTTACAGACACAATTAAACAGCCTATATAGAGCAGCATCAGGACTCCATCTAAAGCTGAATATGAATAAAAGCAATATAGTCATTTTTAGGAAAGGAGGATACCTAGCAGCGAGAGAACATTGGTCTTACAATGGAATACCTATACCCGTTGTTAATGTTTATAAGTATTTAGGTATTCATTTTTCAACAAGATTGAGTTTTACTGTGTCGTGTCAAAATCTTGCTAGCAGAGCTAAACATGCGATGTTAAGTATATTGCAAAAATTATTTAAATTAAACTGTAGTTCCCTTGTTGTATATCTTAAACTATTTGACACACAAGTACAACCAATTGTTCAATATGGGGCTGAATTGTGGGGATTAAGTAGTGCAGCTCGACACTGTGAAAAGGTACACCTGTTTGCTCTTAAAAAGTTCCTAGGTGTTCAAATGCAAACACCAAATGATTTGATATATGGAGAAACCAATAGGTATCCCATTTACATAAATTCTGCAGTCAGGTGTGTACGGTACTGGCTAAAGTTGACAAGAATGGATGAGACAAGATTACCACGAAAAGCATATTGTACGTTGTTCGATTTGGATTCTCGTGACAAAAACAACTGGGTATCCGATATTCGTTGTAAATTGTATTCATTGGGTTTTGGGTATGTATGGCTAAACCAAGGTGCTGAGGGAATAAATCAGTTCCTTACTGCTTTTAAGGAAAGGTTGGTTCTTTGTAGATGGCAAGAATGGGACTTTCATATTAAGAACAGTGAAGGATTTAGTTTCTATAATACTTTTTGCACAATAGCTGCTGATAAGACGCATTTGAAATTGAACTTAGACAGGCACCTGAAAATCATTACGACAAAATTTAGACTTGGTGTTTCAGAAATCGCGGTCCATAAGTTTCGTTACAAACAACATACACCTGTTGATTTAATTTGTCCATTGTGCAAACAAGCGACAGAAGATGAGGTGCATTTTGTTTTGTGCTGTCCCGTTCTAAAGGATTTAAGAGTAAGGTATATACATCTTAAGTACTATAAATATCCGAATCTTTTCCGTCTTGGATTACTTCTAGCATCAAATAACGAAAGAACAACTAAAAATCTGTCCATTTATCTATATAAAGCGTTTAAGATACGTTCTGTGTGTGTTTCTTAGTGTATCAATTTTGATCAGTTATATTGTATTACATTTCTTATGGAACGATTTTTTGTTGCACCCCCTTCAATAGGGGCAATGGCCTATTATTGAATAAACTATCCGTATCCGTATCCGTATCTCTCTCTCTCTCTCTCTCTCTCTCTCTCTCTCTCTCTCTCTCTCTCTCTCTCTCTCTCTCTCTCTCTCTCCGTCTAAGTCTACTGGACTAACTATGAAGGAGATTATCTTCTGAGAGTCAGATTGTTCATTTGATATGATTCTCAGGCGACATACCATACCAACATATCGTTGTCTTGTTTAGCCGTCAGACACAGTGCTTGTGCCAATTATGCGTGCGTGATTACCCTAGTCTCTCTATCCAAACATTTGTTTATAGCAGCAAGCAGAGCATGCGAATAGAACACAACATTTTTCTTATTATGCAAAGATCTTTGTATGAAAACATGTAAAGATTGGCAATTCAGGTGTCGGGTAGATTTCCATACATGCGGTGTTACACACACACACACACACACACACACACACACACACACACACACACACACACACACACACGTACGCACGCACGCACGCACGCACGCACGCACGCACACGGGCGCGCGCGCGACACACACACACACACACACACACACACTCTCTCTCTCTCTCTCTCTCTCTTTCTTGCTCTCTTTTTCTTTCTCTCTCTCTTTTTTTGATGAGACAGTACAACAACGTGCTGTGAAGTTTATTTATGGAATTCCTTTATATTAAATCGTCCCTTATTTTTTTACAAGAATGCCACGTTTTAATTAAATCGTAATGTTATGAGTATTATCTTGTCTAAATTAAAAGCTGCTTTTGTAACCAATAGGCTGAAAAAGGATGCTTTGATATCTATACATTTATTCAATTATGAACACACACACACACACACACACACACACACACACACACACGCACGCACGCACGCACGCACGCACGCACACACACACACACACACACACACACACACACACACACACACACACACACACACACACACACAGGTTTCAAAGACAAAAGAGTGGATTTTTTTTCCATGAGAACAAGGTACTAAGAGAACAGGAATGTCCCTCTCAGACACCTGTTCCTCCCTCAGTCATGAACAGTCTCATGACGTATCTCCTCCACATTTGACAGTGACTTCCCCTTACCAGGGGAATACAGCACTCTTCAACCAGTCGATCTAAATGCCGAGTGACGTCCAGTGCTTGTAGAGACATAGATTTCAAGGGTTCTTGCCAGGCGTCTTACACCTGCTCTGATCTTGTCGGGTTTCTTGGTAATTTGCTTCTCTGTCTGTCTGTCTCCCCACCCACCCTCTCTCTCTCTCTCTCTCTCTCTCTCTCTCTCTCTCTCTCTCTCTCTCTCTCTCTCTCTCTCTCTCTCTCCAAGACGCCCTTTTTGTGTTTCATGTGTGTGAGTAGAGGAGGGATCGCGAGCGTGTGTGTGTGTGTGTGTGTGTGTGTGTGTGTGTGTGTGTGTGTGTGTGTGTGTGTGTGCGTGCTGGTGTTGCCTTTTTAAATTAAATGCTTTAGAATAATGATATTTGCTTACGAGTGCCTTTTCATGTCCGAAGTTGTTGATGTCAGAATAAACACCCATCAATGCATGTTGATGTCAGAATAAACACCCATCAAAGCATGTGTTCATCATTAGACACCTCTTCACTGCCAGGGAGATGCACACGGCCAGTCGCTCAACAGTCTGACACTTTTAGTGGAGATGCCTTCAATGTTCGCTGCCGCCATTGGGTGACGTCTTTGACAGGACTCTATTGACTGCAGGTTTGTTGTTGTTGTTGTTGTTGCTTCTTTTTTCGTTTTTTTTTTAATAAGTTAGCGCAAAATAACGGACATGCCTGAATGAGCAAGGTGTGAGGAATGCTATAAGGAGACCGTGAAGAATATGAATACATTTAAAAGAATCAATTTCAGCGTAACTCTCTTACAAGATGAACGATTGAATTATTTACATTAAAACAACTATGATGAAATAGATCAATTAAATCAGCTGAACCGCAGAACCAGTGCTTTCGTAATTGGTCGAATTCGTTATGGAATCGATGGTTTATTGAACATAAAAATGGCATGAATTGGTATTGTACATTTGTCCTATCAACACTAAAACATGACACACGCGCTAAAAGCACGCAGATAGACTTTTAATGAAATCAAATAAACACATTGGTCCATTTGTTTACATGTAGCAATTGTTTTCCTTCGTGTCAATATCAGGTAATAATTTAACATTCCATGTGCACACTCTTTTCCGATGTTGACCGATATTACTGCAAACCTGTACGTGTAGCTGGTCTAATTTTCACAAAGAGAATGATGATTGACATTTCTTCTGCTTTATAGCTTTCTTCGAAACTTATTTTTTATTCAATGTATCATTTTTATGCCAAATTCATACTTTGCAGTGTCCTTTTCCTTACATAATAGTATACACAGTTTTTGTTCTTCGACAATCTAAAAATGTATGTGAGAGAGAACGAACGAACGAACGAACGAACGAACGAACGAACGAACGAACGAACGAAATTTTATTTTACCAGGGTAATGAGATAAGCAATACAAATGCTTTTTTCCACCCAGCCCTGGGGCAAAAGAAAGAGAAACAATGTAAAGATCAAATTAATGCATTTAAAGATCAAATTAATGCAAATACACATATAAAAAGAACAAAGTATAACAAGATCTTGTACAGTTCAAAACAAGTTTAGCTATTGTCCATATTATTGACAAACGAATGCAAATAGAAAAGCGCGTGAACATAGCGAACAAGGGGAAGGAAACGGGAAAGGAAAAGGCCAAGGGGTAGGTTTGGGGTAAATGGAGAGAGAGAGAGAGAGAGCGAGAGAGAGAGAGAGAGAGAGAGAGAGAGAGAGAGAGAGAGAGAGAGAGAGAGAGAGAGAGAGAGAGAGAGAGAAGGCCAAGGGGTAGGTTGGGGTAACTGGAACGAACGAACGAACGAACGAACGAACGAACGAACGAATGTTTTATTGAGGGCAAGATGGATAAGCAACAATAATGGCTGTCTCACACCATGCCCTCACAAAACAAAAAACAAAAAAACAAAAAGAAAAAAAAAAAATTCCGAATATATTTACGCACACACACACCACACACACACACACACATATAGATATTTACACATACATAAATACATATACATATAGTTCATACACATATACATATGCATAAACAAACATATATAAGTATGTACAAAGTATACTGGCACACAATGTATGAATGCAGGTGAGAGCATGAATGTTGATGCGCAGGCCCCGGCCCATATTATAGGGCAGATACCTACACAACACTTCCACTTACACATATATTTAAAAAGTCATGAGGAGAAAGGGCACATACCTTAGAAACATACTTTAATCTTATGAATTAGAGACAGACAATAGAAGGTAGACAGGCAACAGCTAGACAAGACAGACAGATATAGAAGGAGAGAGAGAGAGAGAGAGAGAGAGAGAGAGAGAGAGAGAGAGAGAGAGAGAGAGAAGAGAGGGAGAGAGAGACAGAGAGAGAGAGAGAAAGGGAGAGATGGAGAGAAGAGAGAGAGAAGGAGAGAGATGGAAGAGAGAGAGAGAGAGAGAGAGAGAGCGAGAGAGACTGACAGGCAGACAATACAGACAGACAGATAGACAAATGGCAGAGAATACAAGCAGCAGCAGAATAAAGACATAGAAGATGAGTAAAAAAACATTTGAGGAAATTGGATACAAGATTATGATCCAAAAATACCACAGAAAGTTAGCTATAGCTTAGCATTAGATATTTATGATAATGTGTTTTAAACGTAGATAAGCTATTTTTATTTCTTATGTCACAAGGAATTGCATTCCAAAGTTTACCACCCGAATATGCTAAGGAAGACATGAATAGATCAATTCTGGGCCGGGGAATGGATATCAAATGTATATTACGAAAGGTGTTTACAAGGAATTTGGTACGTAGATAAGAAGGTGCGAGATTGTTCATTATTTTGTACATAAACACACACTTATTGAAACGACATTTCTGATTGAATGGGAGAATCTCAAGTTCTTTATAGTCTTCAACTTGAAGAGATGATTTAAGGAGTATGATTTTTAGTGAACGTCTATACAAACGTTCCAGTGGTTTCAAACAATTGTGACTGGCCATGTCCCAGCAAGTTGAAGCATAGTCAATATCAGATTGTATATAGGCATGGAAAAATAACTTCCGAGAATGTTGGTCAAGGAAATGCTTAATTCTGTTTAATTGAAATATCTTACTTGAGATCTTCCGAGATAAAGCAGAAACGTGATTAGACCAAGATAGATTGTTATCGATAGTGAGACCAAGTAACTTATGAGAATCAATTTCTTCTATAATCTGATCATAGAGATACAATGGAGGCGATCTAGTTTTCATGTTTTGTCGTTTTTGCCTAGTTGATATCAACATAAATTTGGATTTCATAGGATGGAGGGCCATGTGATTTAGTTTGGACCACTCAGTAAGATTATTTATATCATTTTGAAGAGCACTGCATACCGAGTGTACGTTTTTACCTTTACTGTGGAGTGTCGTGTCGTCAGCAAATAGTTCACATGAAGAGGAAATAGCTAGAGGAAGATCATTTATATAGACCGAGAAAAGGATTGGACCTAAAATTGATCCTTGGGGGACACCATAATTCACTGGTAGGAGAGAGAGAGAGAGAGAGAGAGAGAGAGAGAGAGAGAGAGAGAGAGAGAGAGAGAGAGAGAGAGAGAGAGAGAGAGAGAAACAATATTGATTATAGTGTAGCTTATCGGAGGAAGAACATAATTTACAAATGTGAGGTCCAGTTATATTTCCTATGGATGATCTTATGCGTATGCTAATTATGTTTTCTTTATTGTTGTGTTAAATTCGGCACACTTTTCTTACCTGTGCACCCGAGCAGGCAATGTATCGTCAAAAAATATCAAAAACTGCTCAAGCCTGTTCGATTTCCCGTTGTGGTGCTTCTTCTTGCTTTGCACTTCCAGTGCCACAACTCTCCTGCTACTTATTCCGCCTCTCTTAGACACAGTCACACTTTGTCTCAAGCTGTTGCATCCACAACAGTAGCAGTCTTCTGATCTGTCAGTATGATGCTGTCATGGTGCAACTCAGTACGGCAAGGACAGTGTTGCTGCTGAGTCATTTCTTTGTGCTCATTTGTGCCTGTTCTGATCCAAGACACTTAGGATAGTACCTACTGAGCCCCCTACTGACAGACACATAGGATACTACCTACTGAGCCTCCTACTGACAGGAATAAGTCTGATCCCAGACACGTATGATACTACCTACTGAGCCTCCTACTGACAGGAATAAGTCTGATCCAAGACACTTAGGATACTACCTACTGAGCCTCCTACTGGCAGACACATAGGATACTACCTACTGAGCCTCCTACTGACAGGAATAAGTCTGATCCAAGACACTTAGGATACTACCTACTGAGCCTCATACTGACAGACACATAGGATACTACCTACTGAGCCCCCTACTGACAGGAATAAGTCTGATCCAAGACACTTAGGATACTACCTACTGAGCCCCATACTGACCGGAATAAGTCTGATCCAAGACACTTAGGATACTACCTACTGACAGACACATAGGATACTACCTACTGAGCCCCCTACTGACAGGAATAAGTCTGATCCAAGACACTTAGGATACTACCTACTGAGCCCCCTACTGACAGGAATAAGTCTGATCCAATTGAATAAGTCTGATCCAAGACATTTAGGATACTACCTACTGAGCCTCCTACTGACAGGAATAAGCGCTTAGTCGCGGAGGCTTCTTCTTGTGAGGATGCTGCTACGTCATTCAACGACCGTTTCCAAACTCCTTCCAACACAGAATGCCATGACATGCACTAACCACCGGCACGGAAGGTGAATTGAGATTTTGGTTTTAGTGATGATAATGAAGATGATGCAACGAACTTCCATTTTCTTTTATCAGACTGCTTGACAGAGCTGTACAATTTCATTCCATGTGTATCCTGGTGAATAACCAGGTCGAGAGGCGTAGGTGATATTGGTCAGAAATTGTCACACGCTCAGACAGGAATCAATTAAATTGATTAACATCAACTGTATGATTTCTATTTCCCCTCTTGTACTCACACAACAAACAAAAACAACTCTCAGGAGAAGCTGACTGCTGCCAACAACACTTCACGCTTTGAAGTAACTCGAACGTATGACCCCCAAACAAAACTACGTGGCTATAAGGGCGCTTTTGTGTACGATGTAAACCCTGCTCAAATATGACACAAGGTCACCTGGAAGACTTCACTCACATTTTGAACGATCAGTGCAACACAGCCACTTCTGGTACCCTATGGTAAGCTTTTACGAGAATGACTGAAATCATCATAATGCACATTTCTATCGGATGATGGTTAAAACGCTAGCAGTAATGTAACAGTGGTTTGAATGTGGCACTGTTACCGTGGATATGCTGAAACCATCTTGCTCGTCAGTGGCTTTCTTTTGATCGAAATCTCTATCTCTAGACCATCACCAAACCGCCTGCATTGTCGAAGCCTTGCTTTATCTGTCTATTCACGGATGCTGAAACGATCTGCTTTTGGCATGAACTGCCCGTGATCAGGTGGGCTGTAACCAGCACGAACCGAGTGGATGTCAGCTGTGTCACTGTCTGAGGAATAGGAAGGAACCTGAGCCACTCACAGTGGATGTCAGCTGTGTCGAAACCTGAGCCACTCACAGTGGTGGAGTTCAGGTGAGCACGTAATTCAATGCCAGCAGCGGAAATAGAATCGTATGCAAGCATTGTAGCTTCAGCCCTGTGGTAGAAAGTGCCAGACTGTGTTTATATGAGAGAATACGTG